>OX467718.1:4802500-6002500 GCA_950111635.1 Agelastica alni | reverse complement strand
TAACGGTAATTTGTTCTGTTTCAGAAGGCAGGACCAAAATTGATTTATTTGAAGACATTCGACTTCTTCGTAGGAGAAAAAGTAAGTCAAAAAATCATTTAGTAAATAGGATCCACAGATTATGGTTTTATCCTGAAGGAAACTTATTTTTTAAAAATTAATAAACAAAAAATGTTTAAATATTTTGTCGAAACATTGTAATTTATTATTCAATAGAAAGAATAAGGGCAATTGTTTGTAGTGGCTTTACTAGCTATATAAACCCACTATGCACACGGTCTTATCAAGTATCCCCATTCAAAAAGATAAACTCGTGTGATTGAATTACTTACTAACAATGAAAGTAATTTCGTTGTTTGAATGGAACGTTGCAAAATGCTCGATATCTGGCCCAGACGTGCAATTTTGTGGTTTCGGAATGAAACCAGATTGTTGCACTGTCACAGGATATCCCCAGTTTGGAACTTTGTTGCAGTCGCAGCTTCGTTCGATTTTATGACTTTAACAGAAGTTTTACTTCTGCGGCGGGGAAAAGATTCCCACTCGGATGCATAACACTTGTAATTATGAAATACTGTACTTTCAAACATTTATAGTTTCAACGATTGTTTACATGTTATTTCGTCCATTAGTCGGTGGGTTTCAAATAAAATTCGATTATTAATCACTCAATATCTACTTTTTTTCTCAGCTAAATTAATTGTCTAATATTACTATTGTTGATAATTTTATTCTTTACTTGATTCTTTATTTATGTGATTTATACATAAACAAATATTGATTTAAAAAAACCGTAATTAAACCTTTATTAAGCTTATATCCTATTTGTCATTTTATTTTCTGGTTACCAAAGAAAGAATAATTCTTTTATGTTCAAAGAAAGAGCCCTAGAAGACTCCAAGGTAACGGTAAAAGGTTACGATGATTGAACCCGTCGGATCAATCTCGAAGAAACTACTAACGGTGGAACGACCAAGGATATTTTTAAAGTGCATTGGCCATAAAAAGATCTATAAAAAACTGTCATATCACCAACATTTCTGCGGTGTTCCAGGAGTTTTTAAAAGAGACACCACCAATTAGACGAATTGCTCGTTTTTGGACAGAAACTTCATTATGTTTAGAAGAAAAACTACTTCTGATAGTAGTACCGAGCATCAAAATGGATGACGATATGGTTAAGCCTGACATAATAACATGTAGAATTGTGAGATTGGCGCAGAGTTAGTTTAAAAATGCCATTTAAAGCACCCCACTCTTTTAGAACAGTGACATTAATTTTCTCGTCAGTAATTTTATTCCTATGTTAAGAATTATTTTTTACTTTTTTACTTATTTTTCGATTTTAAGTTCGATTTGTTTTATTCTCCAAAACAATGGTAAAAGCACAAAAATAATACATCTTTCTTACTCTCATGCAGAGGATCACTGAAGAAATTTATGAATCCTGGCGAAAGTAATCGGATATTTTGATCGAATTGTTACATTGTCGTCGGTCTTTGACAAGTTTGCAAAGGTTAAATTAAATCTGATCGCTTAAAGTAGGGCAAAATCGAGGTCAAAGGGTCAGTTACAAACAAACATACACAAAACATAAAAGGATAGTGTTCAAACTTACAAACAGCATTAAGAAAAGGAAAACTGCCTACTTCGGACAGTTAATAGGAAGAAATAGATAAGTCTTTCTAAACCAGAATCGATGGCAAACGGGGCCCCGGACGGTGACAATGCTTATGGTTAAGAAACATTGGAGATTAGACAGGATTGGAGTCACGGGGACTTCTAAGGAAAGCACAGGATAAAAATGAATTTGCAGAAGTGTTGCCGATCTTCATTAGTAATGTTGGTACTTCAAGAAGAAGAAGTGTTTGATTTTTGTTAATTTAAATAATACTAATAGGTACCCAAAGTAGCTAAAGTTTATGACATTAAAAATGGTACACACATAAAATTAATCTTAGGATAATAATTTATACTTAATACTATTAAGATGGTTAATTAAATACTTATATTGTTATTTTTAACTCACATTGTATGTCACCGGATTTTCTGATCTTTTTACTTTAGCACATACCACAAGTATGTCTTGTCAGTTTTGTCCGTGTGTTTTATTAACCAGTAAAACTAAACATAAATGAAGAACGTGACAAATTAAAAAAAACCAAACAGCCTAAATAAAACCGTCTCTTTACCCGTACATAAACATGCTTGAGATCCATGAGGATCTAATTAAGCAGAAAAAACTGTAAACGAAAAACTAAAGTTGACAAAAATAACCCCAGTTTAAACACACTTTAATAATCCACATAATCGAGGGATACTCCACAGCCCGAAAACATCATTTAGCAAGTGGATTTTAGAGTTCAGAATAATCAACGCACGTGTTTGGTCGCACTGAGGGTAGATTAAAAACTTTTTAAGCCGAAACATGTGCTGATTTTTTTAAAATTTATGGCAGGATGAAACGACTCCAACTATAATACTTGATTTAATCGGTTTGGTGATGTTAACGGAAATCTCTTGTCCGAATACATTAAGACAAAAATAAGTTATTTAAATACAAATAGTAGGTTATTTAAATGGACTATATAAAAAAATATAAATAATTTTTTTTAACAGGCAAAATTATAATTGTCGTTTTTCCAATTAAATATTATATTGTGTTTAGGAAAAAAAATCACTCTTTTTGGCACGAAGTTCCTTAACACAGCTTACGGGTAGTGCGATTTATTATAAATCGTCACGTAACGAAATGCATCGGTGGTTCAGTGGCATAATGCTCGTCTGCCATGCGGGCAGCCCGAGTTCGATTCCCGACCGATGCATTCTTTTTTTGCTTTTACCATTTAATACATAATTTTTTTAGTAAGTAAAACAAATCAAACTAAAAAGCAAAAAATAAATTATAGTTTAAAAAAACTAAAAAACACGCTTTTAAAATTAATCAAACTAAAAAGTAAAAAATAATTCTTAACATAGGATTAAAATTACTGACGAGAAAATTAATGTCACTGTCAATAAAAAAATTATTGTCAATCAATGTCACTGCTTTGTATGACATTTTTAAACTAATTCTGCGTTTCGGAATGAAAGCACCCCACGCTTTTATAACAGTGACATTAATTTTCTCGTCAGTCATTTTATTCCTATGTTAAGAATTATTTTTTACTTTTTAGTTTTATTAACTCCAAAAGCGTGTTTATTAGTTTTTTAAACTATAATTTATTGTGTTAGATCATACGTGAATACTGTTTTATTATTGCAATTAAGTTTTAACAAATGGAAACAGCAGTAAATGTGTGTAATACAAATTTATAAAATTAAGTTGATAGAATTGTCTAACTTATTACAAGTATTAACTGTTAACATTCGTTTATTGTGCATGTGATTTAAGTGTTTACTCTTTATTTTACTATCTAAATAGGGAGACAATAATAAAATCATGTGTTCAGAGTCCAAATGAGTATGGAAAGCCCTTTTTAAAAAAAACTACTTGTCTAACTCTCACGATTCTTGCAATACGATTGGTAATAAGTCCCATTTTCATGACAACTCGATACGAAAATGATCATTTTCGGCTCTACTTCCGCGAACTCGATACGAAAATGATCATTATCGGCTCTACTTCCGCATTTTCGTACTCGCTATATTACTCACAGCTAAATTTGGCCATTTTCGCAGTGGGCGTGACACATTAAACTTTGAGTACCTATTTCAAAAGAATATTTTTTTAATTGGTGACAGACCTTTTTATTTTAGTGTAAAAACAATATTTGTTATTAGCTAAAATAATAATTATTATTATTGGACCATTATCAACAAATACAGATTGGAATTTTCAAATTTTCAAATTTTCAAAAAGGAAAAAGACGTTGCAAGCTGTTTCTTGACGTACACACTTCTCCGTTCAATATTAATAAAAATCTCTCCATTGGTTTTAATCCAACGCTGCAGGGACACAAATAAAGATATCCACATCTGCTTCATTGACTTTGCAAAGTCCTTTGATAGTGTCAACCACGAACTTCTCATATCCATACTAAAAAAGGTAGGTCTTGACAGTAAAGATATAAGAGTGATAGCCAACCTCTACTGGTGACAAACCGCATGTGTGAAATTTGGTAACTCCTCTACTGAAAGGGTCGAAATAAAGAATATTAGTAGTAGTATATTAACAGACATACAGAGAAAATCTTTAGGAAAGCATTTCACGACGCTGATGTGGGCATAAATCTAAATGGTGAACTCATCAACAACATTCGTTATGCTGACGATACTGCAATACTTGCCAGCAGTATCGAAGAACTTCAACATCTACTGAGAAAGATCCGAGCCATCAGGGAACAGTACCTACGGTTTGAAGCTTAATGTTTCAAAAACCAAATGGATGGTTATCAGTAAACGACAACAACAAGCAGAACAGCTGATCCTTAACACCGAACCAGTAGAGCAGATCGGGAAACATTGCAATCTTGGATCATTAGTAAACTCTCAATGGGACCAGTCTATGGAAATAAGATCAATAATTGAAAAATCGAGAACAGCGTTTAACAACATGAAGTCATTATATACTAGCAAAGATATTTGAAGACAAAACTCAAATAAGCCAAGTGCTACATATTTTCAATTCTTTTATATGGGGTAGAAGCATGGACAATGACAGACCGAATAATGAAGAACTGGAGGCCATCGAAATGTGGATATACCGTCGCATTTTGCGAATATCGTGGACCAATCACATCACCAACGAGGAGGTTTTTCGCAGAGTCGGCAAACAGAGAGAAATCTCTTTTACTGTTAAAAAACGTAAAATGAAATACCTTGGGTATATAATGCGTCATGAGAAGTATCGTATCCTGCAACTCATCTTACAGGGCAAAAAAGACAGCAAAAGAGGAGCGGGAAGACGAAGATATTCATGGTTGCATAATCTGCGTAAATGGTAAGAACTCACTTCAGTAGAACTGTTTCGGAGTACAGCGAAGAAAATAATAAAATAGCCATGTTTATCGCCAACGTCCGCAACGGATAGGGCACTACAAGAAGAAGAAGGTCGAGATCGGGGTACAATTTAAAAACAATGAATCTTCGTATCCGCAAGAGTATCAATATTTTTGACCACATTTGGACAAATTAACGCATTGTTTTTCTCTTTACATTATTTTATTGACTGAGAAATTGTTAATGTAAATATATTTTATGAATTAACTAAAATAACAGAACTAAATTATCATTTAAAACTTATTTTAAATCATTATCGCCATCCGTATTGATATATTATCGATGTATTATTAAAGATAATCAGACTCATTAAGAATAAAAAAGTAACTCGGACCTTACGTCTAATTCGTTTTTTATGATTATAAAGTCAGTTTTGTGTGTTACAGATATCATCGCAGTAAAAAAATATATGCAAGATCTTGCTAACAAGACGCATACAAAATATGGAAAGCTGATTTACATAATCGTTTTGATATATCTTCCGATCTGGTTGATTGCCAGTCAAAATATATGTATTAAGAATGGAAGTAACGGGTTTGCAAAGGAAGATGCCGTTTTTTACGACTTGTTGCATCTTCGAAGTAATGACGTATACATTATACAGAGTGGAGTAAACTGGTAAACATTTTTGGTTAAAAATAAGAACAAGGCGAGTGTGAATTGACAAGTCGGTAGAGTTCGACCTCGGCGAACATATTTCGATCAGATCAACATTGTTTAGAAGAAAGGCCAGGTCAAAAGTACCAACAACCGACGAGCATGTATGAGAGCACTGATAAAAGTAGAGGAAGCAAAAGATGTGTGTAAGAACCGTAGTAAGTGGAAGGAAGTGGTCTCTGCCTACCCCTACGAGAAAAAGGCGTGAATATATTCAAGTATGTATGTATGTATGTACTTTCAAAACTGTGAAACGAGCAACGTATTTCAGCTTCAAGGCTGTTGTTACCTCTTTTTCTTCCAGAAACAATTAAAAACGAGAAATAAATATTACAAAAAAACTGTTTATATTTGCTGAAAAAAAAAATTATTAAATTATTAAAATTGAAAAATAAAAATGAACAAAATTAACTATACGATAAGAAAAATTGAATCAAATACAAAACGGAATAGGCGAAAAAATACAAAAAAATCTGAAGAGCGGAAATCCACAACGTCTGCGCAGCTAAAAATCCAATGGCTAAGCGGCGAAAACTGAAATGCTCGTGCAGCCAAAAATCCAAAAGGCCTGGACGGCAACAGACCAACGTCCAAAAACGGCGAAATGTCAGCGCCAAGCCCAAGCCAAAACACATCGGACCAACGCAAAAACCAAAAAGTCCGTGACAGACCAAAAAAATAAGTCGTAGACCAACCAAAAAAAAAGTCGATAGTAATTATATCACAAATCTAGCTGCATTAATCATATCATATAACGGTTACCGACTTTTTTAATGACTAGACTGAGAGCTGCTTGACAAATACACTAAATTTAAACTTCTTTAAGTGCCATCTCCGCGGCGGAGGTTGGCAACTTTTGAGGCATTTGCCCTAATAAGTTGTTTGGAGCTGCAACCAAACCATTCTCTCACATTTTTTAGCCATGAATTTCGTCTTCTTCCTACGCTTCTTCTGCCTTCTATTTTCCCTTGCATTATTAATCGTAAGAGGCTGTACCTTTCGCCGCGCATTATGCGTCCCAAATAATGTAGCTTTCTCTCCTTGGTTGTACGTTCAACTTCTTTTTGTTTACCGATTCTTCTTAGCAATTCGATCTACCCGCGAAATTCTTAAGATTTTTCTATAAAGACACATTTCGAAAAGAGTAAAGCCGTCTCAATTTTAACTAAATCGTATTAGCTGCTTAGTAATAAAACACACCTAGTGACGGCCTCGGAACCAGAATAAATTCGTTAAAATACGAGGGCCGGCTCTAATAATTTTATATCACAATCGCAAGAAAAAATTTCCGTTACACAAGACGGCGTCACATTTAGAACTTCCCAAATAAAGCGGTCAAAATTATGAGCAGAACCTCCCCGATTGTGAAATGTACATCCTCCACTAATTTTTAAATATCCATTAAGTCACCCTCGGTACTTTTGTGTATTCAGGCATTACCCTCGTTAAATAAAAAAAACTAATTTTATTTTGATAAACAGCGATTACTGTTGATGTTTTTTTGTATAACGTATGCACGTGAACCGAATGACCTGACAATTTTGTGTAAAAAATGTCGAAATTACTTTACATAACGACTAAACGATTATCGGTTTCGCAAATAAAGCTAACGAGCCTTACCAGTGGCGTGTACCATACTTTTTTAACAATAACCATATTTACACACATTACTTCTTTTTGCGCTATTTCTTGTTTTATATGTTTGGCATAAAAATGGTAGAATTAAAAGTTTAAATATTTTCACGTTCTGGTTATTAAAATATTTAGTATAATCCAAAAATAAAATAAAATTTTTGAAAGTACGTTTATAATGCTGCAAACATTAATATTTATTTTATTAAAATACTAGCCGTTTTACCCGGCCTTGCGCGGTATACTGGAAGATTATTGAGCCCTGGTGAAACATTCTGGAATGCTGGCGAACGCATTAATTGATTATGTCACCTAGAATCAAGTCCATTCATCTCGATTCCGGGAGTCACGGTGTCTAATAAGAAATCTTGGCATGACCATGTTGTTAACATCTCAAAGTCAGCAAGCCAGAGGCTGGGTTTTCTGCGGAAAGCTAGAAAGTGTTTTACTCCTCATTAACTGTTAACGACGTACAAGGCTCAAATCCGACCTCTACTGGTGTATTGCTCGCACATTTGGGGTTCAGCACCAAGGCATTCTCTTTGTCCTCTAGATTCCATTCAGAAAAGAGCCATTCGTTTGATAAACAGCTCAACTCTCACAGATACCCTTCACCCTCTAGAACATAGAAGAAGAGTTGCAGACCAGTCATTACTCTACAGATATTTCCATGGCAGATGCTCCAGAGAAATAAAAACTCTTGTACCACCACTGGCCACATTCGGCCGAAGAACTCGGCACGCTGATCAGTCTCACCCATTTACTCTCAAGATTTACACTACAAGGACCAAACTCCATCAAGAATCCTTCTTTTACAGGGCTGCTACGGAATAGTTTTTAATAGTTTTAATATTTTATCCCCCATTCACCCCTTTCGTAGAGGTGCTGGAGGTGGGTATTTGTAATTAGCACCACTACGAAAGAAGTGGGAATGGGATGGAATATAAAAATTATAAACCAATGATAATTTCTTGTAATGTATTTATTAACTGTTAACCCACTATAAATGAAAATTTTACTGTTAAATTAATGTCAAGAATCTTTCTAATATAAATTCATCGACATCAAGTTGCCATATTAGAAAAGGAATTTTAAAATAAAGAATTTCCCAAATTCTTGTTGACTCCACGCCACAGAATCGACGAAAAGAAAAAACTTCAAAGGACACGCATGAGAACCCCCGGGCTATTTGTTTTAGTAACGCAAAGGCAATCAACGACATTTCCGAAATATTAATTTGAGCAGCTGAATAGACTTTAATTCGGCAGCTAACTATGTATTAAGATCTTCAGCAACCCAGTATTTTGGCAAATTGTAACCGTTACATCGCGTTTAGTCTCACATAGCACATCCTTACGTAGTAATTTAATAATAATCGAGAGAGAACAAGCAATTGGTGATTAAACAATTATAAGTAACTGATAGTGTTCGTATTTTAACCAATATTAATTTAGGGTCAATTTCAGTTAAAAATAAATACCAATCAACCATAAATATTGCGATTGTAAGCTTAGTGCACTTACGAGTACAATACAAAAGAACTTTTATGCATGCTCTATCAGTAGAAAATAATAACGGTTTCCAACTGTGAGAAATGAAATAGTACAAGCTCAAAATAACATAAAATATTTTAAATTTAGTCCGTGAAAAATGATACTTAATGAGAAATTTTAATGGCACATGACACAATAGATTGGAAGAGATATTTGAAAGGCGTCTCACGTGACCGAATTCAACGGAGTGGGATTAAAATGTGTACAAAACACGACGATTGCCGAATAACCCTGCTCAAAGATGACAAAGAAGTATGCGCGAAAATTTTTAAGAAGCTATAATATGTAGGTTAACATTTAGAGTGGGTGTGTGGGCGTTTTCTACTGCTCTTAAACAGATGATAGACGAAAATGCGGAAAAGAAAGAGAAATTAGGCGAAAAATGGCTTACAGGGATCAATTCTAAGCATAAAATGTCATATGGCGTTTTTTGGTGAGTTAATAGTTTTTGAGTTACTTATTTATGATTTAAGATGTTGATTTTCGACCTAAAAATGCATGTTTTTGAACTATTTTTCACAAATAACTCAAAAACGTTACGTTTTATTAAAAAAAAATGCCAAAAATAAGGGTTATAAATTAGCAAAACGATTGGTTTTTTAAAATTTTCTGTAGCTGTAATACGAACTGAGTTATGACTCGATAAAGATGACTCTTGGTTCGACGGCAACTGCATTGCAACATTTCAAGGTTGAATAACGGGAGAACGGACGATTTTCCAAGAAAAATTAAAATTATAATTTTTAAAGTATCTACTTAAAAAGAGCTTTAAAATGAATTTTTGTTCAAGTTAATAGCTCAAAAACTATAATGAAAATAAACTGGAAACATCGATTTTCAGACAAAAAAATCGAAAATGGCTTTGCCATCAGAATCAAAATTAAACCGTATTCATTTGCAATTATGCCTTAAAAGGGGTTGTTTTAAAGGGTTGAAACATTTCAATAATTCGACACTGTAGCCGTCTTTGATAGTTTTTATATTCCATCCCCTTTCCAACCCTTTCGTCCCTAACACAAAAATTTTACACTAAAACCACCCCTGGTATGTATAGAAAAACTCCTAAAAATTTCATCCCAATCGGTCAAGCCGCTTGAGAGTTTTTGAAGGACATACATACAAACCTTTTTTCATTTTTATATATACTTATACAGATAGATTAAAAAAAAATTCCATGCACCACCCTAGGTAGACAACATTAAGAGCTTAATAGGGTGTGATAAATGAAAAAAGTACTAACCTATATTTTATAAATCACTTCATAAAACTATCTTAATACTGTTAGCAGAAAATAATTATATTTTAAATTCTTACTTTATGCCGTGTGCAAAACAGGGAGCAAAATGTCTCGGGTTCCTATCACACACATGTTATAAATATTCTCACTTTCCAACTTATTTAACAGATAACTACATTTTTTAATGGAATAACAGAAGTTTAAAGCGAATCAACAACGCGGCCATTTTAATCAAGTCTAACAAATGAATCACAACAGACGCGAATGAATCCGTCAACTTTAAGACATAAACAATTGCACACTTGCATCAAATATGATTGGGGTGCGTTGCATTTTCTCCTGACAGATTGTAGTAAAGTAGTAAAAATTATTTATGACAATTTGCTACAGGTTAGTAATTTTACCATAGCGAATTCTTAATTATGTATAAAGATAAAGCATTTGATTATTTAATAATGTTGACGTCAACAACTGCAATAAACAAGTACATAATTATAACTTCACAATTACAAATATCATCTTATTTACATACCTAAGACTATATTATTGAATTTTATTTTATTTGGATTATTTTACAGTTTTAATTCCTTACATAATAATTTACATTACGATAACTGACAGCTACCTCAAAATTAACAAACTAACATTCCTTTGTTTTATGCTTGCTGGATTAACATCGCTAAAACACACGTCAAATTCCACAGCCTGAATTAGTTAAGACAAAAAAATTACCATTATAAAAAAATTTGTTAAAAAGTGAAGTGAAAGACAATAAAAACTATCAAAAAACTTTTAATTCGTTAATACTTGTGTACTCATTTAGTTTATTAGTATTAATATTTGAATTGTGTTGAAACGAAGTGAAATATACATCAGGTAAGTAAGTATCATCATTATTTTAAAATTGGATTATACCAACAGGTAGAGTTACAAATAATTTTAAAAATAATTTAAGTAAATAACAAATCTTTTAGTGAAAAAAAATTAAATTCTTGAAAATACATTTAACTATTATATAATTTTTTAGACTTGTTTATGTATGGGTTTGTAAACTACAAGTAAAGTAAATTAGGGTAAAAATAAAATAAATATACCTAGTACATATTTATAATATGCTTTAAATAAACAGTATTTTAATGTTAAAGTAAGAAGCTGGTCACTATTGATATGTTCATAATGCTTTGGTCTAATTATCTTTGTATAAAGAAATATTAATAAAACCCAATCATTTTAAAAAAGTTAGTCATGTTTACTATTTAAAAAAGACATTTTAGTTTCCTAATTTTTTAATTATATTTATTTACTTTTAGGTCTAGACTTGGTATTTAATCTTTTTTGAGCCAAAATGTCTTTACCTTGTTTTATGACTAAATGAGGGTTTCTTTTACACATTCTATGGGATAAAAAATTATTTATACACAAGTATACTTGTTAATAAAATTCTGTAATTGAAAACAAAACTAAAACCACTGTTTGGTTTAAACTGTCATTTAATTTGCTTTGGTGAAACTTGGTGTTTTAAGTGTATAGTTTTACAGAGTGTTAAATATCTCCAGTGAATTAATTTGTTGTAATTATTACAGTAAAACTAATCAATATTTGGCATTTTGGCATTAAATAATATTTTTAAGAATTTAAGTTTTTAATAATGAATGATTTTTGTTGCAAGATTTAATTCAAAAATTATGTCATTTTTGAAACGATTATACAATTACAAATTATTGCATAAAATATAAAATCAATAAATTAAATGATTTAAATCAGCAAAATTATTTAAATATGATGATTATTGACAGATCTGCAAACGGGTACCTATATTTATTCTTATTATAAGCATGTTTGCATTGAAAGATGTAGAATTTAGGTAGTGCAATGCAACAATATAATCATAATAAATTGCTCCACAAAAGTTGGCGAAGTTCACAAATATTGGATATATGTCAAAAGTTATTAACTGTTTTATTCTTCATGGTTTTATCTAAAATATATTAAATGTTAACTTGCTTATATGACTAGTTCTTTGTTTCCAAGTTGGTAAATTTTTAAGTTAAAGGCAAGTTGTTTTTTTTTGTATTTTCAAGAATTTTATATTAGTAATTGTTTCCATTTTATTTAGTCAACTGTAATTAAAAATTTAGAATTATAAATTATTGCATGAAATATAAAACGATCAGAAAAATTATTTAAATATGATGATTATTGACAGCTCTGCAAATGGGTACATATGTTTATTCCTATTATAAGCATGTTTGTAGTGAAAGATGTAGAATTTAGGTAGTGCAATGCAACAATATAATTATAATAACAAAAGTTGAGAAAGTTCTCAAATATTGGATGTATGTCAAAAGTTATTAACTGTTTTATTCTCCATGGTTTTTTCTATAATATATAAATGTTTACTTGCTTATCTGACTAGTTCTTTGTTTCCAAGTTGGTAAATTTTACAGTTAGTGGCAAGTTGTTTTCTTTTGTATTTTAAGACTTTTACATTAGTAATTTTTTCCACTTTTCAGTCAACTGTAATTTAAAATTTAGAATTATAAATTATTTCATGAAATATAAAATGAATAAATCAAATGATTTAGATCAGAAAAATTATTTAAATATGATGATTATTGACAGCTCTGCAAATGGGTACCTATGTTTTTTCTTATTATAAGCATGTTTGTAGTGAAAGATGTAGAATTTAGGTAGTGCAATGCAACAATATATTTATAATAAACTGCTTCACAAAAGTTGGGGAAATTCACAAATACTGGATATATGTCAAAAGTTATTCTCCATGGTTTTGTCTATAATATATTAAATGTTTACTTGCATTTCTGACTAGTTCTTTGTTTCCAAGTTGGTAAATTTTACAGTTAAGGGCAAGTTGTTTTCTTTTGTATTTTCAAGAATTTTACATTAGTAATCGTTTCCACTTTTCAGTCAACTGTAATTTAAAATTTAGAATTATAAATTATTTCATGAAATATAAAATGAATAAATCAAATGATTTAGATTAGAAAAATGATTTAAATATGATGATTATTGACAGCTCTGCAAATGGGTACCTATGTTTTCTCTTATTATAAGCATGTTTGTATTGAAAGATGTAGAATTTAGGTAGTGCAATGCAACAATATATTTATAATAAACTGACAAAAGTTGGGGAAGTTCACAAATATTGGATGTATGTCAAAAGTTATTAACTGTTTTATTCTCCATGGTTTTGTCTATAATATATTAAATGTTTACTTGCCTATCTGACTAGTTGTTTAGTTCCAAGTTGGTAAATTTTTAAGTTAAAGGCAAGTTGTTTTCTTTTGTATTTTTAAGAATTTTACATTAGTAATTGTTTCCACTTTATTCAGTCAACTGTAATTTAAAATTTAGAATTATAAATTATTGCATGAAATTTAAAATCAATAAATCAAATGAGTTAGATCAGAAAAATTATTTAAATATGATGATTATTGACAGCTATGCAAATGGGTACCTATGTTTATTCTTATTATGAGCATGTTTGTAGTGAAAGAGTTAAATTTAGGTGGTGCAATGCAACAATATAATTATAATACACTGCTTCACAAAAGTTGGGGAAGTTTACAAATATTGGATTTTTGTAAAGAGTTCCAATTGGACGTTTTAGAGAAACTAACATAATTAAAATCTGAAAATTTGAGTAGTAAAGTTTTCGGATATGCTGAATTGTTTTAAAATATTTAGAGCATCCAACTACTTTCGGTTATACTGGAAGTTGAATATAACTTGCTTATTTTCAATAAAACACCCTGTATATTATTAAGTATTTCGATAAAGCTACTCTTGGGAATTCTTCCAATATAGGGTGCTACCTTACACCAGGTGTCTATGTAGAGCAGAATTGAGAACACATAGCACTTTCCTTACCTTATTTTTAGAGGCGAGGATAGATCTTTGCTTGTGAATATACTTTTCTTTTTACTAAACGATGCTGTTTCAATCCTTGATCGGATTTTGGTGGCCTGGTCCCATCTTGCATTGATCAGCATACCAAGGTACTTGTATGACTCCACACATTCGATCATCTGGCTGTTTAGTGTAATGCGTCTGATTTTTGCTTATTACCATCCACTTTGTTTTTAATATGTTTAGACTAAGACCGTGGTCTTCACTCACTTTCTGTATTTTTTTCATGACGCGCTGCAGTTCGTCTATGTTGTTGGCTAGTATGACTGTATCGTCAGCATATCGCACATTGTTCCTTTTATACATAGACATATTGACTGTCGATTTAAAGAACCAAAACTACAATACATTTTATTAATTTAACAAATAGAGAAAAAAAGTAGGTTTATGAGGTGATCAATGAGAGTGAGGACGGAAAATGTATGTGAGAATTTTAGGATGTTCCAGATAGAAATTTTTTCAGACTTCTAGAAAAAATTAGAACATTGGAGTCACACATTTTCGAAGTCAACCACTTTCAACCCCGCAACCAACATAGTGCACGATGCGATGGAAGACTTGAGGCTACTAACACACATAAACACCATTTATTTGAGTGTAGTTTTGGCTGCAGAGTAAAATATAAAAGCAAAACTTCTAATTTTAAATTTAGATTTAATATAATTTAATACATTGAAAAATAGTTCGGTTAAAATCGGCATTTTAACTGCGCATATGTTTAAGGTGGTGTGGCAACGCTGAAAATGTGCCTTTTATTAGTAATTTATCTTTACCCACAAGTCCCAAATTATTCAATTTTCAATCATTTTGTCTAAAATAATTTAACGAATCTGCGAGCCTGCTACTTGCCCTCTGCCTACTCTGCCAATTATTTCTAGAATTCTCTAGATTAGTTATTGCTTAATATTTATTAATTTAAAATGCAAGCGAGGATGAAAAGTATAAAAAACCGGGCAGGACATACAGGGTGACCCAGGGACAAGTGCATAAAATTTTTGTTTTCCAAGCTATCGTCTTGATCTTTTTCTTAAACGATAGGTGCGACAATGAAGCATATTATAAAAATATTTCTATTTATATACAGGATGTTCCAAAATAAAATATACGACTAAGTTCTGTTTTGTGGATTAGCCACTAAATTGTGGATTTGTTTTTTAGACTTATCTGTAATATTTTTTGATTTATGTCAATTTATGTGGGAAAATAGCGTCTTGCATGAACCCACAGAAAAAATTATATCTTTAAAACTATTCAAGGTAACTAAACCAACTTTTCACTATTCGATTTCTTAAATCTTTTAAGATGTAGGTGAACTCGAAGGCAATGGTCCATCACCTACTTCGAATTTTTGAAAATGACATTACAATTAGCAATAATTATATTTTTTCAAATGAAACACCCTGTATTTTTTTGCATCATTGCTTGCCATTTTGTGGGAGCTTTTTGGTGACATAGGGTTTGACACAATTACTAAGATTTGTTACAAAATAAAAAATATTGATGTTTTTTTTTTAAAGGAAAAAGGAAGTCCATAGCTTGGATAAAAAAAAAGTTATGGAGCTTACACGTACCCCTGAATCGCTCTGTATATATCCTTAAATACCGTCTTGACGATTTCTTAATAGTCTCGTGTAGCGGTCGTTAAGTTGTTTTACAAAAACGATAATACCTCAAAAACTACAATTACTGCAAGATATCTAACTGGCTTCTTATAAACAAATCTTGTGGGAACTACCATTTATGATAATTGATTTAGGGGTAGAACGTATACTTAGCGGTATGGATTTATTCGATGTAGGATTCCATGGAACGAAGATGGTAGAAATTAGTTTTCGATAGCTGGTAATTAAAGCCATGCAATTGTTTTATTCTATTATATTTAACTGTTATTTTTGTGACAAACAACTGAATATAAGCATTTTTATCAAGGATCAACACCCTTGTGTTTTTTAAAATAAAAACAAAACGTATTTTTTTGAGTTCTTGTCGATTTTCTTTGAAGGAATTCATCCATCACATTCAGATGTTTATAGTCCAAATTTTAAATCAAAATGTTGAAGGAAATACAGTAATTTTTGGTGTTTTTTTTAAGATTTAAAAATAATGAGTGGGTTGAAAAAAAATAATATAAAGGAGTTTTTGATAATTATCCAAAAAGGATAAGCGCTAAAAAAAACTCGCAGCAAAAATCGTGGAACATAAAATTTTACAAAAAAATAAATTATTGACTTTTTTGGTATTATTAAAATTACCAGAATTAGGGTGGGTAAAACTTAAGGGATGATATGTACAACTTCAAAAAATCATAGCCAGCTGAAATGAATGAATGAATGAATTTTTACCTTTTTTTTTTAATTTTGGTACTTAAAAAAGTAAAAACTTTTTTCAGAAAAATGATTATTTTTAAAATTTTTATTATAATTTAAAATTTTCAAAGTTTAATTTAAATCAGTTGTTCACCTATACCATCATCATTATTTTTATTTAAAGTGAACAGTTAGTTTTAAACTTAATAATAAAGATGTCAAATAAAGTCATTTAAATCAAAAATTTATCAAAATAAAAATTTTATGCTGTATAAATTATCAAAAACCCATACATTCTTTTTCTAAAGCTTACCCCTTTTGACTTAACGTCAAAAAACACTTTATTTTTTTTTCAACCCTTCCTGGGGGTTAAAAATGTTTGTTTGTACATTATTTTTAAATAGGTAGTTCAAAGAAACTTGCACCGAAAATTCCTGTATTTTTTCAAAAATTTATTAATAAAGATATCAAATAAAGTCATTTAAAATGAAAATTTCAATTTGTTAAAATTTTTTTGCAAACAATTAAAAACAAATTCATTTTTCTAAAAAAAAGTTTACATTTTTTGAGTAAATTAAAAAAAAATAGAAAATTCATCAAAAAACTTTTTATGCTTTACAATTATCATGTACCTAGACCTTCTTTTTCTAACGCTTACCCCTTTTGATTAAACGTCAAAAAACACTTCTTTTTATCAACCCTTCCGGGGGGTTAAAAGATATTTATTCACTCATTATTACCTACTTCAAAGAAACTTGCACCAAGAATTCCTGTATTTTCTCAAAAAATTTCGATTTAAAAGCTTATTTGATGGATTATTAATCCTTCAAAATTATTATTTCTGACTTAGAGACGTCTGCGTTTGGAATTAAATTATTAATATTTTAACGTTTTGATTTACGAATTTAATTTATGCGGCAGTCAGCGCCCGTCACTTTGCTTATTTTTTTTATCAGATAAATTATAACATAGTATTTCGTTTAACATAACTGCAACATTGTAAATTCAGATTGCGTTGATTTTAATCTGCGAAAAATTCTGTTTTCTGACACATCCTTAAACGAAAAAATAAATAAACATTACAAAAAATAAATGATTGCAACCGTCGGTCGACTTCATTAATATTGATATGTTTCCTTTTTGGGTCGATGGGTAATTTGAAAAAATTCCTCTAACCGACGACGTACATCGATCATCTGTAATTTTTTAACCAGTCTCAGACTCCTCGGAAGGGCCGTATGTAAATATTTTTTAAATACATACCCACAAAAAAAACTAAATTATAAAATATTAAAAAAAAAGTTTTTTCGGCAACCGACCGGAAAGTACCCACTTCCCGGACTTTTTCCGGGCTAGTCCGGGAAGTACGTATACAATTGTGGTATCCTACTATAGTTCGGGAAGAATCACATCGTTGTTGTCATATAGATAAAAATGAATCGCTAAATGTTAACAAATACATTGTAAGAACTTGTTTTTGTTATTGTTTTATGTTTCATCAGATTCGGACAGTATAGAAAATAAAGTATTAATTTGAGTTTAAATTAACTCACATGCATTTTGGAACTGAACATGGAATAACAATATCAAAACAGAAAACAAATGCTGAGAGCCATAGACATGCTAGAAAATGGAGCTTAACAAACAGATATACCTAAAATACCACTTAAATGACCGCTATTTACAAACTAAAGATATATCTAAAAGACACACAGAACGCACTAGATTTACAATCCATTAAAATATCGTTTTTGCAATTAGCTGCAAGAAAGAACACGTGTTATGGCAAAATGTCCAAAGGAGTCCAATTTGTTTTTTAGACGAGTTTAATTTGCGTTATATCCTGACCAAAGACGTGTAAAAGTGTGGAAAGTACCAAGAAATAAAGTAATACAGAATGTACTGAAATTTCATTCTTATAGAGAAGACACAATAATGTTTTGGGGCAGAATCGGAGGTAGAACCGATCTCGCTTTGCTGCAAACGTTTTTAAATGCCAGTAAGTACATTGATGAAGTTACTAGACCAAATGTATTTTCATGTGTTGTACTGTTTGTAATGAGTGTTAAGCACTGACCCGTTAAGCGGCGAATGTGTCACTAAAAATATATGGCAGTGAGAGCTGGACTCTATCAGGATCAGGAGAGAATTAAAAGATAGGAACGGAAAAAAATAAGAAAAATATATGGTGCTATTCGAGTAAATGAGGAAGATTGGCGCATCCGAACCAACAGAGAAATCAAGGAAATCCTGCAAGATAAAGACATTGTGAAATTCATCAAATCACAAAGACTCTAATGGTTCGGACATGTACAGAGAATGGACGAAGCAAGAATGCCCAGAAGAATACTGAATTCGAAAGTATACGCCACCCGAAAAGAGAAAGACCTCCTCTCAGATGGTTAGACCAAGTTGTTGACGACCTGAATGAGGATCTGCTGCCAAGGCCCGTTCATATGAAGGCAAGAGTTCAAAGAGACCTATTTGTAAAATCTTAATTTGGTAAAAAAAATGTATCTTTGAATAAAATGTCTAGAATTAATTCTTAATAACACATTTTTGGTTTAAAAGTATTTTGAAACAATTAATTTTTTAAGCCAACCATCTTCTAAAAAATAAACTGATCTTTTGCATGGTACTATTATTCCATAAACATTTGTATCTTTTTACCCTCAAATAAAATAAAAGACAAAGAATTGTGTAAACCACGTTCTCTTAAAATATTAGTAAACCAACTACTAAACACACAACGTGCGGTGGTATCATCATGTGATTTTAATCTCCCAATTATTTTTTATGAAATATATTTGTATGTATAATCTGCGTAATCACATTGTAATTTGCCCCGTTCAATTTGGCAATTCGAATGGAAATACACGTGTATAAATTCTTAAACAAACTTTGCTCGAATCCCCTTCATAAGTAATTACCTTTTATCTGGAAATCCAGTCTTTAATCTATGCACAAATTCTTGGGTTTAATGTAACAAAAAACAAAATTAAGCACGGATTCCGTCGGAATCGTTTGCGTAAAAGGACTTGGTACCTTTGTATGCACATTATCAGGACCAGGGGTTGAATGGGATGTTGCTTTAATGTAAGCCAGTTTTGCCCTTTGGCATAATGAAGAAGGGTATTTATAAAAGGGATGGTGAGTTTAAGTAAGGGCCATTTACCGGAATTACATTTCGAAGATTCGGTTTCCTTTATCGAAAGGGACGGGAAACACACGTACGGGAGAGTGATTTTCATTACTTTAAAATAAATTCTCTCCTACAACATATTACCTTGCCCAAGTGGCTATACGAGCTTAATTATTTATTTGTATTAATAATGGAAACAAAGTGTGCCGATCCTTAATTATTTTCATTTTGCAACAAGTATGCACACAATAAAAAGAAGGAAGACAGCATACCTGGGCAATCAATAGAGATCTTGAAACAATCGTCAAGTGGGGAACCAACATTCTTGTTCAGTTCAACGCCCAGAAAACACAAACCGCCACGTTTTCCAAGAAAGTAAATTCCTCAAATCACTCCATCACAATGTCCGGAAATACCCTTCAATCAAGTCCCTCCATTTCAATTTTGGGAGTAACGGTGTCCAATAATATGCCTTGACATGACCATGTTGCTAACATCGCAAAGTAAACTATTGACGACGTACAAGGCTCAAATTCGACCTCTACTGTAGTAATGCTCGCTCATTTGGGGTTCAGCACCAAGGCATTCTCTTCGTCTTCTAGATCCAATTCAGAAAAGGGCCATTCGGTGGATAAACAGATATCTCACAGATACCCTTCACCCACTAGAACATAGAAGAAGAGTTGCAGACCAGACATTACTCTACAGATATTTTCGTGGCAGACGCTCCAGAGAAATAAAAACTTTTATACCACCACTGGCCACATTCGGCCGAAGAACTCGGCACGCTGATCAGTCTCACCCATTTACTCTCAAGATTGACACTACAAGGACCAATCTCCATCAAGAATCCTACTTTTACAGTTCTGCTAAAGAATGGAACAAGTTTCCAAAATTTATTCGTCCGTAAATTTTATTAAGTTTGATTTACACTTGCTGGTTGTTCAGAAATTTTATAAAAGTCAGTTTATGCACGTAACGCCACAGCTTAACGTTGGTGGTATAGGTGACGTGCATGTGACGTCACAGCTTTAGATTCTATCTATCCGTCAAAAAGTGGCCAAGTCACCTAATCCTACTTTTTAACACTGGTTTGTATAAGAGTTTAATGTGCTAACGTTAATTGTTTTTAAATTTATTGTGCAAACTTTGTGGGTGAAATAACTTGCAGTTATTATTAATATTATATTTAGATAAAATGCCTTTACATTATGCTGTGCTAAATTGTTTTATTAGCTCAGCTAATACAGTGGGAATCAGTTATTTTAGGTAAGTACTGGTGCTTCAAAAGGGGTATTTTTATAAAATAATTTTAATAATGGACTGAATGTCATCTTTTAAAAACTGTAAAATGAATAAACCAAATAACTTGTTATTGCTTTTATTTTTCCTATTTTTTTTGAGTTCCTAATTTGTGGGTTTTCCTGTTATTGGACAAAGTGAAAAAGTTGTTTACTCAAAAAAAAAAAGCTTTAAAAAATGGTTAGCAGCACCACAATAGCAGCTACCCAATTTATAAAAGTCGATGTGTTTATGAATATATGTTTCCTATGGATTCCAAAATTACTGTTTTGATTTTAATGAAATTTTTAGGCAATCGTTAGATAAGCGCAGCGGGTGATCCTGTAGCGATCGGATAAACTAAAAGGGCGAGCAGCTGTTGTAATATAAAAACTATCAAAAATGGCTGATATAAGTATCGAATTAATAGTTTTCGGGGTCGCTGAGTTTTATAGTAATATTTTTAAAGCAAGAAAGCCAACTTTAGGGCAAGACAACATTTGACGGGTCCGCTAGTAGGTATATCTTCTTCTTCTTCTTCCTTTTATAGACTAGGACATGGTCATGCCATCCTTTCTTTCTCTTCTTCATCCATTTTACTACGTCTTCGATCTTACATTTTTTTCTGATTTCTGCGTTTCTCTTTCTGTCTCGTAGTGTTACTCCTGCAATTGACCGCAATATTCTCATCTCTGTTACTCGCATTTTGTGTTTGGTGGCTTTGGTTTCAGTTTGCGTTTCATTTGCATAGGTTAATACCGGTCTTATCATTGCCTTATAAATTCTTGTTTTATTTTCGATGTTCATGAATCTGTTTCTCCAAACCATTGTTCTCAATGCTCCCGCCACCTGTACTGCTTTTGTGGTCTGTGTTTGTGTTTCCATTTTTAGATCCCGGTTACTAGATATGTTTACTCTTAGATAGTTGAAGCTTATTATTTGTTCAATGATCTTTCCTTCTATTTCCAGCTTGCATCTTGTTGGTTCCCATGCTTTTCGTTTTATTGGTGGATATTTCCATGTTAAATTTCTTTGCAGTTATGTTAAAGTGGTGTAATAATTTTTGTAAATTATCTTCATTGTTGGTGATTAGAATTGCATCATCGGCGTAGCAGATTATATTAATGTTTTTATTTTCCATTTTGTAACCTTCCCTTCTTCTTATGGTTACAATTATCTGATCCATTGTCAGGTTAAACAGTAGAGGGCTAAGCAAATCTCCTTGTCAGTAGGTATATATATATATATATATATATATATATATATATATATATATATATATCGATGCGTGTATGTTTTCTATGGATTTTAAAATGGTTGGACCGATTTTAATTAAATTTTCTGGCAATCTTCAGATTCGCCCAGCGCATGATCCTGTGAAGTTTGGTAACGATCGAATTAACAAAAGAGGTGGAAAGGGGATGAAATATAAAAAATAACAAAAGCGGCCAATATTAGTGTCGAATTTAAAGTCCAATTTTAATGAAATTTCGTAAATGTTTATTGATTGCTCCAACTTAAGGGATAGGATAGTTTAATAAGCCCTACGAAAGGAATAAGAGGGGGTTGAAATATAAAATTTATCAAAAATGGCTGATATTAGTGTCGAATTTATAGTCTTTGGTTAGGTTGGGTTAGGTTAGGTTAGGTTAAATTTAATAGTAATGTTCCCAATTATGTCAGCACCTATTCAAAAGGGAATGAAATATATAAAAACTATTAACACGCCGGTAATAGTGCCAAATTCATAGTTTTTGCGGTCGCCGAGTTTGTTAGTGATCTTCCCAAAGCAGGCAAGCCAACATTCTGGCAGGACATCGTCTGCTGGGTCCGCTAGTCCTAAATAAATGTTAAAATGCTTACTTTAAATTTAAACAAACCAAAAAGGATCAGAAAGCTAAATTTTTTACCCAAACACAAATAATTTTATAAATAATGTAAAGCTATGACGTCACCCATACCACCAATGTCAAGTGCTGCACGTTGATATTAAATCTTAATGTAGTTTGTTAAAATGTTAAATATTATTTTTCTTAGAAGGCTGTGCAGATGGAGCAAGGGCTCAGAGTAGTCCCTGATACATGTTGTGACTTCTTTCTGTAAAAATTTTTGTTTCAGGTCTCGCATGATTTTTTCTAACCAGTGATCGCCAGCTATGAAAATCAACCGGACGATCAGTCCGATGATCGGCTAAATATTTCGATATTTTTCGTGAGGTTATGATTAAAAAATTCTGTTACACAACGTTGTACAAAAGATACGGGACACGATTCGGTGAGCTTCTCTAAAATTACATATTCAGCATGTGTGTGTTTGCCAGTGCAAATCATCCTCGGATCTGAAACCATCATTATCTGTTTATACCTACGTCGATGTTCATCGTATGTTTGCTTTTGAACGCCAACTTAAGTATCTTTAACTCGATGTAATTTGTGTGTTTACTTATAGAATCTGTTTTGCCGTCATGCAAACCAAAATTGATTATGAATTATGGATATGTAAGGAGAATATGTAAGGTATATACAACATCAGGAGGTAAAGTTTACACGGTATTTTGTTGTTTTTTTATCACTAGGAGGACTATTAATATTACCTATATGTATATCAATATTTTTTTTAAATATATCTTCTTTACTTACATACTAAGTAGGAAAAAGTATTTGGAACAATTTAATAGTCACGAAAATTACACTTTTATTGGGCGAAATCCAGTTGGATGCAATCAAAAATGCGAATTATTTATTGGATGCGAATTATTTTTCAAACGATTCTGCAAACTATCTTGTATTAAGTAAAAACGAGGAAAAAAAGAATATTTCATGTATTGTTACGATCCGGCCCTGTTGTCTGTCGCGACAGCGCGTCGATCACAATTAGGGTACTGCCGGCGCAGGGATTGGAACAAAAGAAAAGGCTAGAAAATTCAAGAATACTGCGTCTAATGGTTCCGAAATGGTAAAAGGATTATTCGGGCACTTTCTAGAGAAAGGTCCAATAGTTTCGAATGGTGGCGATTCTTCTAGAACGAGAAGAAGTTAAGTTTAAGTTGAAGTTAGTTTAAAGTCAAGTATTTTAAATTAATTATAAAGTGTTTGTTAGTTATTGTAAAATGAAATTTATTGTAAAGAAATATCAGAATAAAAGTTGTTAATTATTGTACACAGCCAGACGTGCCTTTTCTGACACTTTCTGGCTGTTTATAAATCTATGCAGTGCCCCATTTATTTGTTTTCCTGCCAACACTCTTCGCTCAATGTCACTGTCTTACTTTCCATCTCTCGTAAACTTTGAACCCAAGTACACAAATTCATTTACTTGTTCCACTCTTTCTCCCTTATTCAGAACTTCACAGTTTGTTATACTTTCTTCTCTTTCAAAAACCATTACTTTTGTTTTACTTACATTTGTTTTCATTCATTTTCAGGGCATCATGCATAACATTAACTATCGCCTGCAACTCCTCTTCAGATGACGCTAATATGACTTGATCATAACGAACAAGTGAATTAACTTTTTTGCAAAGTCATGTAACGTAGATAATAAGTAATCACAAGTTTGAAACTGTCTATTATAATATGTCAAAAAATGTCCTCGAAACCAAAATCGACCTGTGCCAGGTTTACTTTATAAGATTTCCGGGGTGACTTCTTTAAAAAAAAAACACCCGGTATGTGCACACATGGAAATAATCTAAGAAAATTCTTTTTAGAGCTGCAAATATTCAGCTTAATTAAGGTTGATAAATTAAAACAAGATTAACACTGCCTTGAGCTATTAAAAAAAAATTGTTTATGAATTTTCTGCTTGACATTGGAAAACTTAATAAAGTCTTTACGAAGCTGGTGAATACACAGTGGGTGGTCATTTATTAAATGTTTTCCCTATTCACATAGTTAAATTTTTGGTGTCCTGAAAACTGCCATTGTCAAAGGATTGTGCGAATTAATTGGATATTTTTTCCAAATTATTGATAACAAACTAGGTGGCTAATTTCTGAAAACTGCAAAAACTTAAGACAGCTCACAGGTAATTATTAAATTTTACCGAAGTATGATGTTTTTCTACGTGAAATATGCCTCTTCGATAAACAAGAGGCTTCAAAGCAGATCGACACGTGGCAAAACATGTCGATGTATTTGACCCGATCGCCCTGGTCGAGCGCTCTCCTATCGAGTCCGGACTGTTTTTCTTTTCAGGTTTTTTCTTTTGAGATTTTCAGGAAACTCTTCAATTTTACAGTTCAGCCGAGTTTGCAGGACTCGGAAATTGTATTGAATTATGTATGAAAGAGGGAATGATTAATGATAATCGCATTCATGCTTGTGTTTAGTCGGTTATCATAGAAATAATGGGAAAATATAGGAGGTTTTCTATAGAACGACCATATATCTTTGTTGGAAGTTAGCGAAGTTATTCGAGTTTGAAAAGTTCTACTATTCATCATTTTTGCTTGCGGTTTTTTTCTCTGTTAGAATATTAAATTTTTTAAGGATTTACAGATGCTTGATGCATACGTTCAAAAATAAAACATTCCATTGACTCCGCCTTTCCTTACAAAAACAATATTTTTTTGGTAAATATTTGTTATTTAGTTGGATAAATGTGTATGTTAATAAGCGTCTCAACTAGTTGGATGTGAGAGAGAACAAGAAAACTTTAAATGAAAGTAAGTTACATAATTAAGATGTCCTGTTCACAACTTCTTGAGTTTCTCCTTACTGACACAGGAACTGCGGAAATCGCCTCTTCAGAGCCTTATAGTATTTAAAATCATTTGTAAAAAAATAATTGGTTGACATTACTGTATGATGTATCTTCTTTCTTATCCCAGCCAATTTTTATTTTTATAAAATTATGCTTAGACTAAAAGTTAATAAAAAACAGCTCGCTTATAGGTAGGTACCTTTTTTTTATAAAGGTATTTGGAGTTGAAATAGTAAGTAGTTTATTTGTGGAACCTGCTCTTATTTATTATTTATTTGACATTGGAGACATAAATGTATTTCTAATAGGTAAAAGTTTGCACTACTTTTTAGTAACGTATTACCTTCCCAATCTTTTTTTGCATCTGCTGACCATTTTTCTCTACCACTGTGAATGTAATTTTTATAATGTATTTGTTTCATAGACCTGGCACCCATTTTCTTTGTAACACTCTTATGTATAACATATATTAACATTTAGCTTTTCTAGTTAACATTCAATATAAATTATTAACTATTTGGTCTTCTATACTATTAGAAAACAAAAATGTGGCTTTACATTAAAGCTTATGAGCAATATAAACGTGCATTACTTGCGTAGCCACTTGGACCGGGTGGAACAGGGTCAAAGATTTCACCAGAACATTAAAACTATGTCTGAAAATACTTATAAATTTAATACTAGTTCATTTTTCTGTGTACCACAATAATATAAATTCTTTAACGTCTTCTGATTCCCAGTCTCCATTATCCCCAGTCCTTCCAGAAATCCTCTTCCAAACCTCTTTCTTTCATTGCTCTGTCTATCCCCTTTCTCCAACTCTTCCTAGGTCATCCTCTCTTTCTTCTTCCTTGAGGTTCCAGTTGATGACTTTCTTTGGCAAACGGTCTTCGACCATTTTCTGCACATGTCCATACCATTTAAGTTTTATTCTCACATCCTCTACAATGCTATGACCAATTCCCATAATCTGTCGGATCC
Organism: Agelastica alni; assembly: GCA_950111635.1. Taxonomy (NCBI): domain Eukaryota; kingdom Metazoa; phylum Arthropoda; class Insecta; order Coleoptera; family Chrysomelidae; genus Agelastica; species Agelastica alni. The sequence goes on along the minus strand of OX467718.1, from coordinate 5,976,076 downwards.
TGTCATTCCTAATTTGTTCCAGACTAGATATTCTTGCTGTACGCCACCAGAAGTCCATCTCTGTTGCTTCTAAAGCTTTTTCCGACCTTTGTTTCAGTTGTCATACCTTACTGCCATAAATAAATTTTAAACAGCGTGTGAGACAGCATCCCTGTTTAAGCCACTTATCGACCTTAAATGCCTGTGCCGTTCTTTTCCTTATTTTTATTTTTGTTGTATTGTCTTCATAAAGTTTTTGTATGGCTCTAATTAAATTGACATTGATGTTGGTTTGTTCTAATGTTTGCCATAATTTGTCTTGGCGTATATTATCGTAGGCTTTCTTTAGATCCTCATATAGTAGGTGCAATTCTTGTTGAAATCATCTGCATAGCGTATGTTGTTTATATACTCTCCATTAATCTTGATCCCGCTGTCTGTATCTTCCAACGCCTTTTGGAAAATACGTTCTGAGTATACAAAAGTAAAGGCGACAGCACGCAGACCTGTCGGACCACTTGTTTTTTTAGAATATCTTCCGAATCGTCTCCCTCAATGCGTACGGATGCTGTTTGGTACCAGTATAAATTAGAAATTATTCTCAGATCTTTTTCGCCTAGTCCAATCTCTTTTAGAATATCAATGAGTTTGTTGTGTTAAACGTTGCCAAACGCTTTTTGATAATCAATGAAACATGCAAAGATATCACAGCTAACATCCCTGCATCGTTGGAAAACGACCTGAACACTAAATAAGACCTCTCTAAGGCCCCATACACATACCTATTTACAATTAAAAACTACATTCCATGCAGAAAAAGTCGTGGGTAAAAGCTAGTTCTTTATAAGTCTACTGTCTATATACCTTTTACACGAATAGGTACTTGGCATTTGTTACTTTTACATAGATAAAAGTTTAAGTAGCGAATTTCTTAAAGGTGTCCGAGCATTTGATTGTTTCTGACAGATGTCTAGTGAAGGAAAGTAAGCAGAAACCGAGACACCTCGTTAAAATAGCTTAAAAAGTCCATCATTCATTATATCCAGCGAGACTTGTCTAAACGTTTCACAACAAACGATACACATTTTGTCGTAATAAAACTTTTTGACGCGAAAGTAATAAAATTTCGAATTAAACAGAGGACTGACTTTACGTGCCAATTTATTCAATTATGTTCTCTGCCTTTTGTGTTAAATTGACTGTGATACGATTTCTTGCAGTGCATTTGTATAATGTTGTTCCTCTTGTGTCTCTCGTTAAAATTTTAATGGGCTGCAAACAAAAATTACTTTTTATGGGGTAATTTTAAAGTTATAGCTTGTTTCGTAATTGATAGATTTTTTAATTTATTTTCTTAAACAGCTTCACTGGGTAAAGCTAATAATATAAAAATAAAATTTATTTATTTTTTTAATACTGCACAGCTATTTTAGTAGTAACCTAAAACAGTTTTCTTATAGTACAATTATAATTTAACTATAATTTTAATTTTTTACCAATTGGTTATTTTGTGGAAAATGATGAAGAGTTTCTTTAAATAAAAATAACATTCTACGTTTGTTGTTTCTTCAATTTAAAGTGCCCCTTCCCGGAGGCTTCTGGCAATAAATAAGAAAAAGCGTCAATAAAATCGGATTTAAAAATGTGCCTGATACAATTACCTGAAAGATCAAAGTTTAGGTCCCGAAGGTTATCGCGTTTCTTAAAATGAAAAACGTTGGTTATAAAACAATCAGAAGTCTTTAGCATCGAGCAAATCAACAAAAGTATCAAGAAAGTAAACAATGAAACTTAGTTTTCTTTTTACTTTCTGGTAGTAATAATTCATGGGTTAGTTTGTGTCTACGTGTAGACGGAAAGAACCAAGGACAAGGAAGATATGCCTGTGAAATTTTCAGATTCCAAAATACACATTGAGAACATTTGGTAGTGACTAAGTAATATTTATCCCATCAAAAACATAAATGAGAGCCGAGTTCAATATTATGATATATGCCTTGGTTGTTGACTTCAACGGCAAAAGAAGTGAAATCTAAATGGGTGTCAAGTTCGATGGTCAATCCTAAAATTTATTTATAACAACATAAAATATTTTATAAGCACTTTAAATATAATTTCTTCTAATAACTTGGGATAATATATTGGAGCATAAGGTCTGACTTAGCTAGTTCGAATATACGAATTATAACAGCTTTCGCAAGTTTTAAAGCCGTTAGTTCTTATTTTATTTTTCCGAAAATTACCCTTTGAGTTTTTGAAGATAGGTACGATTCAAACCAGTTTTAGGCCTTTACTCGTATTTCATATGTTTCAAATTATTCCAAATGGTATTCTTGATTTAATGAGTCATATTCTTTTAACAAATTAAGAAAAATTACTAACGCTACATTATTTTCGATCAAGTCTTTAATAATCTTGGTAAACTGGAAAATTGCTGATTGGGTCAAGAAAACTTTCAAACATGCATGCTGGGTTTCTACAAAGAAATTTAAAACATGTACGAAATTGGATAATCTCGCGCATATTGCTAACTCAAATATTTCCGAGAAACAAGGATGCAGATTAATGGGACTGTAGTTTCTGTGGGATCAGGATCTCCAATTTTAAAGAGGAATTTAATTTTCTTAATATTAGCAATTGTTCGAATTTTAATTTAAATATTAATAAAAACAAGAACTAGAATGTTTCCAAATTCGTTCTATAAATAAATAATATAGAGTAACCTGCTTTTTTATGTGTTATTCCAGACAGTGGAATAATTGGAACATTTTTTTTTAAGACAAATATTAGAGTATTTAATTTCGCAGTTTTCATTTATTTTGTCACTCTTTTATTAATTTAATATTTTCACATACAATACGGTTTATTTGAAATATCCCACTTTATCCAGGAACAAGATAGCAAACTTATTTGTCAATATAATAAAACAAAACCCCCCTAAGTCTGGGCATATTTCCAGAAATAGCCGTCCTTCCAATTCGAGAAGCAATTTGTCAATTTCAAGAAACTAAGACCCGCAGATAAAGTAGTCTAAGGGTTGTTTAAAAGGAAAAAGATTCCCCGAAAAGCTTGAACGCGCTTCGCACGTGCTGGTCACGTGTTTGGAAACGTTAATCCCTGTTTTAGTGCTGCAATAACGTTTATCTATTGTTGCAGCATGTATGGATTATTCGGGAATCGTTTAAAAATTCCAACTTATCTATGCTTAGTATAAGAGATAAAAAAAAAACAATTTATTTTTAAACTATGAACTTGTTTCGGAGCAATCTTCGGTAAATGTTTTTATAAATAACTACATGCGTTGAGTTTTTTTTACTTCACATTTTACTAAAAACTTATTTTTGATTTTTTACTTGTTTTTCTAAACCTTTTTGATGTGTAACTTCTTTCGTCTCGCTTTCTTGCAATTTGTGGGAGTGATTTCGGGAAATGGGACGGAAGTGTGTAACAGAAAGTCGCGGAAGCGCGCGCCGTTTGATTTGACGAATAAGCGCGCGGTGGTAGGGTTGGTCAGATAGTACCAACTAATTTTCCGAGAGGTTGGTACTGCCAGCCACCAGCTGTGCAATTAAGTTACAGTGTTGTGCATAAAGTTTGCTGTTATATGCAGATCACTGATAAAAAATTCAAGTAAGTAATAAATAATTATTCGAATAAAATATTTTAGTATTTAGTTTTTTTAAATTTTGAGATTGATTTCTGTCACTCCTAGTGTCAATTCAATAAAATAAAATTTTCATTAAAAAAAATTACATTAAAAGCTCCTTATTCGCAGGGTATACGTTCTGTAAATATGTCGCGAATATAGAAACTGTGAATATGGAATTGTAATTTGAATGGGATTATAAGAGATACGTTCAAAGGTTCCAAAATAAAATCAATCTAAGTTTTTAACAATATATATTAAAGCTCACCTTTTCAGTACTCTTTGAAGCCTCTTCTTCAATGGAATTCGGTCAAATCTTTGTCTTGCGATTCATGGAACTCTTGAATGTCACTAACTTCTATTTGCTCAAAGCCCTCTTGCCCTATTCCATTGGCAACTTGAGCAATGTTTGCTGTTAAAGATTGGATTTGCACAGAATATTTCCGACAGTTAGACCGGGCTATAGTTTTTTCCAAAATGATTTCAATGTGTATGGTATAAGTTCTTTCAATGATTCATTTATGATAACAATGCAATGCAATGTTAAAATTTTTCCAGCATTGCATTACAGTCATAACAGAATCACATTCCATTATGTCCAGTATAATTTTGAAGGTTCGTCTGATGTAAATAGAGCTTGAACGCCTGGATTATTATTTGGTCTATGCGTTGGAGTAAAGCAGTCGTGTTAGAGGTAAAAATATCATTTTTGTATTTGCATGCAAAGTTTTAAGCTCACGAGGATGACCTGACCAAAACTAGAGCGGCCTTAAAGTCTAAATTATTTTTTTTCAAATAAGTCTCAACACCATGAACAAAACAATTCTGGAACCAGTTACAAAAAATAGCACTTGTAACGCACGCTCTCTTATTTGCACGTCAAAACACTGGCAGGTTGTAATCCGACTGGATCCGCGAATAAACTATTTTTTAGTAGCGAATACAGGAACGATGCCACAATTTTTTAACCCGCGAATAAGGAAACCGTAAATAAAGAGATTTTACTGTATTGTTTGTTATAAAAAATCATTTCAAATAAGAGATGTCAAATGTTACACATTATATGCGACTACTGTTTTTTTTCATAATATATTTGATTATTTTATTAAACATTCGTAAATTTTCTTCCGTGTTTTTTTGAGATTATATTGTTCGTTAATGAAAGTTTCCAGTCGGTTCGATTTAATTTTATATTACCCCGCTTTGTTGCTACTGGATGCGACAATGTTTAATTTGATTATTAAATAATCAGAACAAACATTTTTTAAAAAGAAATATGGGAAAACGTCTATTCGTAAGTCATTTTAATTATGAGTTAAGTCTCGTTTTTTCTCTTAACTAACAGATATAAATACATTGTTCGAAACACCTACCAGGCAGTAAATACGAAGATATAATCCTAGTTTTATACCTTCTCTATCAAAAATGATCCTTGTTTATGAAAAACTCATGCGCAAACTTCAGGTAGTAAGAAGTCGTTATATTCGTTTTATGTGCATTGTAAATATGGATTTAATATTGATTTAAAGACGGTACGACAGTTCGTTTATAATGGTATTTTTGTATATAGGCGTGTCATATGCCAACATTCTGGTTTTATTGCTTAAAATCATTTTAAAAAAGTATAGATCTCCTATATGTTTTAAATTAAATTATTGATTAAAAGTAATTACTTACGTGAGCTGGTTAAACTTTTAACGTAAAAGAAACAACTATAAATTTAGACTCTTGCAAATTTAAAAAAAGGGCTGTTAATGTCACTCCCTAATTAAAAGTTGTTTATATATTTATTCTTTAATGCTTCACTTACAGATAATTTGCATACAAGTTGCTTTGCTTTTTCTTTCATTGATGCTGATATTTGCACTGCATAAATTATTATACCTTTTGGCCTCTCTTTTTAGTAGTAAACATTTGGTAATGTCTTTTCTTGTTAATACAGGATATGTAAAATATAACATTAGAGAGTTTCACGAGCTTCATGGTATAAGAATGCCAACCACTGACAAAGTCAAATAAAGAGACTTTAAACTAATTTCATGAATGTATCTTGGATTTATTAGTGATATTATAGATATTCAATAAAGTACAAATTATCTTTTACATCTTTATAGTAATAGTTTAAACTCTCATTCTTTCCTTAATGCTGTTTCTTCTTTAACTTGTTTTTCCTCTCTAGTACTAAATTGTTTATCTGAATCTTTTCAACAGTTACTTAATGTCAAATACTAGTTCTGTTTTTGTACTGATTATTTCTTTATGTTGAAATTATTTTTTTGTTTGTGTTTTAGGACTGAATTAAAGTGCGGAAAAGGGCATCCTGTATTCGTCCTATTTTCTTTATGTCGTCTCCCCATCTTATCTGGGCTCGTCCTCTTGATCTATTTCCAGTCCATGGACTACATTGTTGTATCGTGGTATTCCACCTATTATCTTTTTGTATGGCGTTATGACTTGCGAAGTCCCATTTTAGCCTAGCTATATGTTGACCTGCATCTTTGACTTTTTTTTGTTTCTTATTTAGTTATTTTGTTTTTTAACTTGTAATTTAATTCCCAACATTGATCGCTTCATGTCTTTTTGAGTTTTCTTTATTTTACCGATGTTTGCCTTAGTGAAGGTCCATGTTTGGCAAGCGGACGGCCCGCACTGCGACTATTAGAAGGCGAAGGGATTATAGAAAGGAAATGATTGTGGACACGCTTTTTAAAAAGTTGCAGGTCATAGTTCTCTGGAAAAACTGATTTTGGAAGCTTATTCCATTCCGTAGCAGCCCTGTAAAAGAAGGACTTTTGATGAAGATTGGTCCTTGTAGTGTCAAGCTTGAGAGTAAATGTGTGAGACTGATCAGCGTGCCGAGTTCTTCGGCCGAATGTGGCCAATGGTGGTACAAGCAAGAGTTTTTATTTCTCTGGAGCATTTGCCATGGAAATATCTGTAGAGCAATGACTGGTCTGCAACTCTTCTTCTATGTTCTAGAGGGAGAAGGGTATCTGAGAGAGTTGAGCTGTTTATCAAGCTCATTTTGCCAAAGAGATTTCATGACTTCTCTATATGTTTGTTACTTTAGTCAAAGTTTCCTTTGCTATGGAGCTTCTCCTTTTGATCTCTTCACTGGCTCCGCCCTCGTTGGAAATGAGTGAACCTAGATAAATGAAAGTGTTAACTGTGTCAATGTTATTTATTTTCTTTATTTCTGGTCTATTGTTGTTAGCTTAGTCAACTATCATAATTTTGGTTTTCTTTGTTGTTGATCTTTTTTTTTTGCATTTGCATGATACTATTTTAAAAATCCAATTTGTTTACAGATAGAATGTGCAAACGTAATATCGTTTACTTCATTTTCCAATTTACTTGCACGATACACGAAGAGCGCATCTCGTTATGTTGTGTCTGACGTAAAAAAAATTTATGATAGTTATGATACGGAAAAGCACTCTTAATTTCCATTAGAATGGGCCATTGTTCTGATAATATTAAAAATCTTAAAATATATGTGTCGACAATCAGGTATGTCTGTTACTGTTAAAATGGTATGAATAATTTGCGTAGCAGTTGTTCTCGAAGAAATAAAGACAACATCATTAAACAATATTCACTTGCAATGTAAATAAAAATATAACAAACATCAAGTCATTTAAGATTTAATTAAAGCTCACTTTTTCTCACTCTCTGCTCGCTCTGATGGTTCCCCGGGACACTTTGCACTTTGACATACACAGATTTACCTAATGATTTGTCTTATAATATTGTACAAAGGTATTCGATTTTTTTAGTGTCGTTGGTTTAAGATTGAGACACGACTCCTTTTCACTCGTGATAAAATTTAAATTTACTCTTACGAAACCATATTTATTATAATAGTGAAATAATTACTGCTTGAATATCTCCGGTAGACATCGTTTAATTTATAAAAATCGTGAAAACGTGACCATGACTAATCAGCGGATGTTCCAGTTTTTTTTTTGCAATCATGAAATGGATACTCTTCTGTTAAAAATCTCATTGTAACGAAGCAACAGAATCGTGTGAAACAGTTCCGTCAGAAAATCAGACGTTTTTTCACCTAATTGTGATTTTTTTGTTGTAAAAAAAATATACGGTAGTAAAACATGGACAACAACGAAAAAAGAAGAAAGTAGAATACAAGCACAAGAAATGAAATTTCTAAGAAGAGTGTGAAAGGTTGCACAAAAGTGGACGGATTAAGAAACAGAGATATAAGAACGAAATAAAACATCTTTAACATAAACGAGAAAATAAAAGTAAGTGGAAAGAACACGTAGAACGGATGCACAAGAAGAGGATACCTGCTGAAGTCAGATTTTATCAATGCCGTGAAAGAAGAGATACTGAAAGGCCGAGAAAAAGATGGGTATCGTAACAGGCAAAGTGACCTGAAGTGACGAAGAAGTAGATCCGAATTTTTTGGGATAAACACAGTTTTAATCTAGATTATTTTCAACAATCATCATCATAGCGCGAATGTAGCACCAAGTTCCTACACTTTTTGTATTTCCATCATCTAATTTTTATGCACAAGAGACCCAATCGCAACAAACTATTTTTCTTTATTGATCCGTTGTAGATTTCCTTTTTAATATATAATTTGATAGCTTTTCTTAAAGAAAATATGTTTCGTAGTTGTGCCAATACTGCAGCTAATGAAGTTTTGCAGTTGCAGGCCTTTATGAACAATCTTAAATCCACATTATTCACACTACTTTTTATACTTAAACATTGAATATCTTTTCAGAACTCATTAAAACTGTTTTGTGTAGGATACATTGTTAAAATAGCTATATAAATTGCAAAAATCAACATGCATTTTTATCTACAACTAGCCATCATTGTTCAATATGGATATATATCCTCATTCAAAATAGCTGATCATCATTACCGTCATTAACCGAGTAATAAATCAGACTTATGTGAATTTTTAGCACAACATTGAAGCAATCTGGCGTTGTTATTGTAAAACAAAAGCGGGGCTGGACGCAACAATGCAGCATCGTGTCTTCGGGCCATCATGAGCCCATTGAAAACCATTGTTAATGAATGCGAATATTTAACTAAGGTGGTCTTGAGATCTACGGCAAGGCGTAGGATTTGACATATTGATTGAGTTTTAATTATTAGAAAACGATTAGTGACAGCTTCAAAAAGCTTCCGAAATTGGTTGCAGAATGTCTTTGCAAACACACCGAAAAATAATTTTTTCTTTGTGTATAAGAAAATTGTGATGTACTTATACTCTGGCAATTTAATAAGCAATTAGAGTTAAATATTATGTGAAAGTGAAAATATATACAGGGTTTTCCAACGAAAACTTGACCCCTCCATAAACTCAAAACCCAAGAGTTTCTTCAAAATTTAAAAAAACACTTCAAATCGCAACCCTCTACATACCGGCATTAACCCCCTTTTTTTAAATAGCAAGTATGGTTTGTGACTTTTTAAATAAAAGTTTCCATGAAAAAACCTGAAGTTTTTAAGTGGATTGACGATAGTTCCAACATATATACATACATATAGTCACGCTTTTTTTCTGTAGGGGTCATGCAAAATATAAAATTAGACACTTTGCATTTTTTGAAAATAATTTATAAGAAGTTATTATTTTTTTAATACATAGGATAAATTCTTCTAGATTGAAAAAAAAAGGATTGCTACATTACTCATTTATACATACATAAAGTCACGCCTTTTTCCCATAGGGGTAGGCAGAGACCACTTGCTACGGTTCGTACACACATCTTTTGCTTCCTCTACTTTCATCAGTGCTCTCATACATGCTCTTCGGTTGTTGGTACTCTTGACCTGGCCTTTCTTCAAAACAATGTTGATCTGATCGAAATATGTTCGCCGAGGTCGACCTCTACCGACTTGTCCATTCACACTCACCTTATAAATTTGTCCCGTCAATCTTCCTTTATTTTCATCCTTTTGATTTTTAGGGCATTATGCATAACAATAACCATCGCCAGCAACTCCTCTTCAGATGACGCTAATATGACTTGATCATCGGCGTAAAAAAGGCATTTGACGATCAAATTATTCATTTTCAATCCATACGCACTCTTTTAAATCCTTAAAACAATCGTCTATGTATAAGTTAAACAGCTATGGCGAAGTCACACATCCCTGTCTTACACCTTTTCGATGTTTAACCAGTCCGTGTAAGCTCCGTTTATCCTGTCACAAGCAGTGGAATCTTCGTAAAGTGATTTCAGTGCTCGTATTAAACTATCGCTCACCCCATATATAGTCAATGTCGACCACAATTCACTCCTCACCTCTCTGTCATAGGCCTTTTCCAAGTCTATAAAAGCGCAATAGACCTTTTGACTTCTAGACAAGAATTTTTCGACTATACCTCATAATGAAGAGACCTGATCCATACTGATCCTCTTCTAAATCCTGCTTGCCTGTACTTGTGTATCCTCTTTTTCATATATTCCTTTCATCTCTTTAAAACGCATTCCTCTCCTTTTACCATACTACCATCTCTTGGTTGCTGATTTTTTTCCAGTTGCAAGGTAGTATTTTTACCTCTGGCTGTTCCTAAGGACTTCCAGAAGAGTTTAATATTGTTTTGAAAATCGTCAGATAACCTATCAAATTCATCTTTATCACTCTTCTTCAACTTCTTTTTTCATAGTCTTCTTAATAGCATTTTTACTTTGCAATCTCAAAAAACTTTGGATTGCTTTCTAAAGCTTAGCAAACCACTGCAGCTTGTCATATTTTTTTAAGGTGAAGGAAAGAAAGTTTTTATCTAAGAGTGATGACTACTCTAATTAAAGTGTCGTTTTTGTCTATAGTTGCATTGGTTGAAGCCTCTGTTGATCCTTATTGGCAGTATCGGAAAAGAAACTATAGTAGTTACAGTTTTTCAGAGTAAAGTGTATTAAAATATCTTCTGTAAAGTCTAGGTGTTTATTACGGTAAATACATAAATAAAAATCAGCAGCTACATAGCTGAAGAAGGTGTATCGTCCGAATTAAAACAAAATAGATTGACCGGATTGGATCAATATAAGCTTCGCATTGAGTCAATAGATAAAAAGCGTTATCCGGTCTTAATAAATAATCCCTGCTAAAGAGCATGTTACGTTTGAAAAGGGTTTCTAATGTATTTAAACTAGTTATAACTGGTGATCATTGCTTTAAACGTTTCTAACGAGTATTTTTTTTTTATTATTATTATTGACAAGACAAGTGTAGGTGATGAGGCGTTAATGCATCGGTTAAATTATTTAAAATCATTTATTACCAATTATCAGATCGCAGTTGGTGGATGAGAAGAACGCAGTTGTGACAGGTAAAAGATATATTATTGTTGGTATTTTAAGTACTGATTTGTAAGTGTGTGTGTGCATTTGTTGAAACTAAATGAAATTTATATCGTTATCTATAAATAAAAACTATCTTTTTATGTCAAAGTTCTTATATTCAGATCAAAAGAAATATTAAAACGATACAAAATTAAATTACAATATTCTGACAATTAAAATTGTAATTTTTTTTATTGTTCGGCTAGAAGGCACCAAGAATTTTAAATGAATTCCTTTGTTACAGACATAAAATAAAGTTTACCATTTTTTAGTAATTTTTTACTCTTAATTGACTTAAATAAAAAAGTTAATAAAAGTAAAAAGCCCAGACTGCATTAATCGACTTTCAGCAGAACGGGGATAAATTAATTATTCTAAAAATAATCGAGAATTGGGTTTATTAATATTTAATTTCAAAAGGATGAATAATAATGTAATAATGAGAAGAAAAATTTAATTTTTAAAATATTTAATTTTCAACTTTTTTTTAACTATCAAAGAGATCTTTTTAATAGCTGCTTCCAGCACTAGGTTGAAAAACACTGCCGAGAGAGCGTCTCCTTGTCTTACCCCGACTTTCACTTTAAATTCTTCGCTGAGCTACTTATTGCTGCTGTCTCGATTCGGTCATGGTAACTTCCACCATTTTTACTAATTTTCGGGGTATTCCTAGGAGGGTTAAACTTTGTAGCGTTTTTTTCCTGTGTACTTTATCGAATGCCTGTTTGAAATAATGCATATCTATGTTATATTCATAGCATTTCTCCTGTATTTGCCTTAACGTACACATGTGGTTTGTGGTTGATCTATTCTTTCTGAATCCACATTGGTATTCGCTTAGTATTTCCTCTGAGTAGGGTGTCATTCGATTATGGATCAACCCTAATAATATTTTATTTGAGACACTAAGTAGTGCGGTTCCTCTATAGTTACTACAGTTGGTCTTATCAGCTTTTTTTGTTTATCGGAAGGATAATTCCTAGTTTCCAGTCCTTTGGCATCTTTTCTTGCTACCAGATATGTAGTATTAGTTTGTGAATTTGTCTCCATAGTCTCTTGTCTCCGTTCTATATCATCGTTATTAATAATTGTTAATTTCTTTGTCGTAGTGGCTTTAGAATTTTGTTATAGTGGCTATAATATAATTTAAAATTATTAATGTCTATAATGTACAGTGGTGGCAAAAATTTTCCCTTTATGGTTAAATTTTTTTTTAGAAATGAAGCAGCTTTCTTGAAACATTATGTTAACTAAAAACACATTTAGCTCTCCAAATGTATTAGAAAACATAATTTACGAAATTTCGCTATGCATGATATTTAAAAGTTAATTTAAAACTATGTATCTTTTCTAACGATCTCATTATACAATCTTAAACGAATTTTAACAACCCTGTCACAATTTCACGTTTATACAAAGCTACTATTTTGCATGAAAATGAAACACTTTGTCACCGACTCTGTGTAACTATCCACGTGGATAAAAACATACATAATTATTTTAATGTTTGGAAAGTTAGGTACAAAATTATCTAGGTATCTTTAAGAATAAAACGTGTCATGATATTTGGCAAATTATTTTTGATATTTTTTACTAAATTACTATATTACATTTGGTTGTAAACAATATCCAGTGGAAAATGTTTTTTGGTTCAATGAAACAACATTTAAAAACAGAATTTTCACAACATAACTTTACCGGTTAATTCATTACTTTAAATTAAGTCTGAACAGGATGGGCCATAAGTCAGTTGTCAGAAAAAAAAGATCCTTAATATGTTTTCAATGCTGTTCCAAGCAAATATTACATCTCTTAAAACGAGGGATTTTTAGATTCCGATTGAATTCTGATTAGATTCGTATCTTCAAATGCTCAACATCACGAATTTTGACGGAATTATTTGTTGGTGATATTTGGTGATCGTAGAGGCCATTCGATAGTACTTCTCCCAATCAATTCATCAAAGTTTTCATTTAGAAGTTCTCCCACAATAGGAGGGTGCTTCATCGTATTGTCTTGGAAACTTTTTTTTAAACAGCTGCAGATTTTCATCAAGTTAACTATTTTTCAGTTATAACAAAAATTGGAGTTTTTAGTGAGTAGCCTTCTGAATTTAGTCCAGGAAGTTAGTGAATGTAAGGGGCTAAGGATAAACAAGGCTAAAACAAGAATACCAAAATGTAATTGACATGGCGCCAACGCTTAAATACAAGGCCTTGAAGTAAAGTAGGCACGTATGTTATCAATTTTAGACTTTTCTGAATACTTCGTACGCGTCTTCTCACTATTCCATACTCCTTGAACGTTTTTCTTTGAGATTTTGCAGCGACAATATTGAAATTCTGTTCTGTAATTACAAATTTGGTCATACACAAAAAAAGAAACTCCTCTTTTGGCCAATATCTTCCAATCTTAAATTTAATTTGTAAATACCTTGTCGAGATGGAGTTTGGATGTTTGGAAAACGTTCTGCAAATAAACCACAAACATCACTGTAGTTGTAGTCATGTTTTCTCAGATAACAACCGTAGACATAGGAGAGTAGACTGCGGGTTCCCGTGCTGAGAGTTGACGTAAGCCCCGCCCATTAGAGAAAGCGCGACACAACCTCTCAGCCGACTGTCTCTTTCTCATCGGGAGTCAACTCTCGCATATAGACCTGCAGTCTAGTCTCCTATATCTATGATAACAACAGACAACATAACCTGAAACTGCAAGTGTTAACTAACTTATAGGTAGAATACACCAGTTAAGTCCACAACTGACTATCACTACGCTAGGCAAAACAATAGGGACGTCAACTGACTTATGGCCCACCCTGTAAATTGCTTAAATACGTACCTGTATCAAAAGCGTTAAAATATAAATTATAAATAACTCACCGTCCTCACGGGCAATTACGAAAAATATTTTTTAAAGACCTTCGACTTGCTAAACGCTCCCCACAAACGGCCTACAAATCATGCGATCAGAACATCAAAAAATTCAAAAGGTAATAAATAATTGCTTTAAAATATGGTTCTAATAAATAGAAGACCTCAAATTGAACTATTATGTGCGTTTCATTTAATTCGGCGAATTTAGAAATGCTTCGAACGCTTACGGTTAATACCAACGCAACGGTTCGCCGTCGGGTTGGATAACACAAAAAAAATTGTGGGCTAGCAATTATCTGTAATTTTAAATTTGGAGAACAGAAGGTTAGTGATGATGGTTTTTATTTACGGCCGAAAATGATAATTTTGTTAAAATTAATATAAGAAATAGAGCTTCTCACGATATCCTATTCATCTTTTGATCAAATTATCATTACCTGCTTGCTTGAATTTTTTTGCAGTTAAATATTCACATAATCTTTGCAAACAATTTTTTTGTGTACATAACTACAAAAAAAATTCCCAATTTTTAATCAGGTTCGTAATGTCTTGAAACAGTTACTTGCAATTATTTTTTACATACAGCAAATATTAAAAACGTATTTCAGACTTTTTAAGCACGTCCTGGTGCAGTAGTAAAAATTATCTGATACTTAAGCAGATCAACGTAACTGATTACTTGAGCCAAAAACAGGAGAAACAATTTTGGAATATCGCCGGCGTCTGTGAATTTATACAAACAAAACATATAAACGTGTTGATTCGCTAAAAAAATTATAACAACAAAAAATGGTTAATAAAGCAAATATTTCATAACAAATTATTTTAAATACGATGGTTGGAAATAAGACAAAGACTGAGGTGTATCATCTTTTCTTTTTTATATTGGTGTGTGATAAGTGTAGAGTTAGAGTACCTTGCTGCGAACAACAGGGTGACCCTACTTTGGGTACCTGGGCACTAGGGAGTGGAGGGAAACGAAAAAGCCGATACCCTTGCAAAACAGGGGGCCGAATATGCGTTCACTGGACCAGAACCGGTTTTTGGAGTCACCACAAGTGTCGCGAAAACAATTATTTCGGACTGGGCGGAGAGGAAAATACTCGCGTACTGGACCGATATACCAGGGTTAACTCACTTAAAGCAGATCCTAGAATGGAGCAGAAATGACCTGCGAATTCTAACGGGACTGCTTACAGGACACTGTCGGTGTTGCTGCGTGGAAGACGAAACTGATGAACATACTATGTTCATGCCCCGACCTGGGAAGAATAAGGTTCAACATATTTGGTTACACCAACCTAGAACCTAGCGATTTCAAAACAATCTCACCCTATACAACCATGAACTTCGTGAGTAGGGCTGGATTGTCCGGTGAACTGTAACCTCTAGGGGTGAGCCACAATAGACCTACTAATGGTAGTACAAAACCGAAACAGTGCATACTAATGACAATATATCCACCACGAGCCAGTAATGAAGATTCTTAGTATTACTATTTTAGACTTTTATCTAATCTTTGCTCTAACCTTCGATGCAAGAATTAATTAATAATTAATTAACGAAATAGCTGGTATAGTAGACCGTTAGTATCGTTCCTAAAATAATTTGTAATAATTATGTTTAAGGGGATGTGGGTATTTAGGGATGAAAATTGTCAAATCCGTAATCAATATTAGCAACAGTTATAGCCAATTACTGCGCACAAAGCGCGTGCCGTTAACATAATGCTCATTAATCGCATACAATGCACGACAGTATGCAACGTAGGATGCAATCACCTTGTCCTAATTAGTTTCCGTAATCTGTTTCATTTTGAGATTATCGTCTTTGTTAAATTAAATTATTTGAACCACATGATTATTATTTTTTATTTTGTACCGGTTCTCTTAAAAATACCAACAAACAATAAAACATATCATTTAAAGTATTATTATCATACGAATAATTAGTTTAATGAAGAATCCTTTTAAATTAAAATTTTAATCTGATTTTAATGCCATCCCCTTCTCCAACGAAAAAAAAAATCTGATTTTATTGGCCTCCACACGAAATCTGAGTTGCTTTATACATAGCTACAACGGTAATGCAAGAATTCTTAATCCATGAATTTTAAATTTTAAACCACCCGGTATATTTTTATTTACACCTGTATAACATGAGACCATTCTTCTGGAATAACAATCCCAATTTAAAGTTAATACATAAAATGATCAAGTGCTACATACCTATGGTCCAAACATGGACAATGAAAGTACCTAAACACTTTGAACCGCATTAAGACGTTTGTTTTAAATGTGGTTTTATCGTTGAATGTTACGAATACCATGAAGAAATATGATCACCAACTCAAGTGACAGGAAGAGCTGGTGTTGGCTATTATTAAAATAAGAAAAATGACATTCTTGGGACACAAAATATAAGTCTACTGCACCTTTTTTATTAACGAAAACATTTGGATAGGAGAAAAATATCCTTGCTGAGAAACATCAGAGGAATGAACCAGGACTTGAACTATTTCGGCTCAGGACAGAGAAGCCTATGCCAGTTTAGTACCTGACGTCGAAGTGACCTGACATGACACGGAAAGTGGAAGAAGAAATCCATACGAAATAACGGGCTAATATCTAATAAAATTAAAATTTCAGTTCGATGTGACCTAACTTTATCTTTATCGAAGAAAGCTGTTACTAAAGTTGTTATGAGCATGGAAAGAAATTTGTTAATTATTATTACACAAAAAAAAACTAGTATCAGAAATTTAAATCACTTTGCGTTAATATTTAAACTATACATACTTAAAATTGTAAAGCCATACCTGACCATTTAACTTACAACGTAATTTGAAATTTGTTCATTGTCGGAATATAATCATAAAAACATAAAAAAAAACTAAATCCCAAAAAAATCTAGACATCTTTGCCTCTTTTTCTTCTTCTTCCTTCTCTATTTTAGGTAAATTGCCTGTTCATTCTTCGCAGCATGCCTGCGACTTTAACCAATGGTAAGATTCTCGCTCCATCTTTTCCGTAGTCTTCCTGTACTTCTTTTTCCCAGTGGTATTTTATCCCGAGCTTTCCTTACTATTCTCCCTTCATTCATTTTACTTATGTGCTCCTCCCATTCGCGCTTTCTGCTCAAATCCCAGTCATTAATGTTCTTCACCTTGCATGTTCGCCTTATATTGTCGCTCATTTCTTTGTCCAACAGCGTTTTTCCATTAATTTTTCGTAGAACCTTCATCTTGCTTGTTTCCATGAGCCTTTTTGTTTTTGTTGTGTCCGGTAGGAGCTCTGCTGTGTAGGTCATTATGGGTCTAATAACGGTTTTGTAAATTCTTGACTTGACCTCGATGCATATGTGATTGTTTTTCATACAGTGTTGTTTAAACATCCAGCAACTCTTAGTGCCTTTGTGGTTTGTTGCCTCACCTCTATATCGCCATATCCCAACAGTTTTATAGCATGATATTTGAATTTCATTTCTTGTTGTATTATTTTGTCGACAAGTTTGCTGCATCTTATAGGTGTTTTTGATGTTGTCACGCTTTTTGTTTTTGAGGCAGAGATTACCATATTTATCATATCATATCATAATCATACCTTTGCAAATTAGGTAAATTAAAAGCATTACCTAAAACACCAGTTATATTTAAAATAATCAAAACCCTTCTATTTCAAGAGTCAAAATTGGATAGATAAACCACCAGTTTAAATGGAATTGACATAGAAGAATGCCAAGATGGTTTAGACGCGTAGAGAGCATGGATAAAGGAAGATTGACGAAACAGATTTTTATAAGGCGAGTGTGAATGGGGAGGCCGGTAGAGGTCGACCTTGGCGAACATATCTCGATCAGATCGATATAGTTTTAAAAAAAGGCCAGGTCAGAAGTGCCAATAACTGACGAGCATGTATGAGAGCACTAATGAAAGTAAAAGAAGCAAAAGATATGTGTAAGAACCGTAGCGAGTGTAAGGAAGTGGTCTCTGCCCACACCTACGGAAAAATGCGTGACTATATGTATGTAGAATGCCATTATAAAATATCAGTGCTAACTCACAAAATAAATGTTATACTGGTGCAGCCTGCAGTTTCTAACTTTTACAAATACAGAGAACTTTAAAATAATTTTTTTTAAAAATATTTTAGTTCTGCAATTAATGAGAATCCAGGAACGGAAAAATTTACAAAAAGAATACTCTGTATATAATAAATGTAAATTTAAAATCCCGTTTTTTGTTGTTTTAAAACAAAAATTATGTAAATATTTTTCGTTGTCACACCGGAAAAAAAGAAAAAAATACTGGCTGTTTTAAGTCAAACATTTCCGTAAAATAAGTTAAATGTGTATCTGGGTAACAATATTTAGAAACCAAAAAATGTCGAAGGCTATTTGTTTCACGTGTGTTTAATTAGTATACTACATAAATCATATACATGGAAAATTAGCCACCAGAGTTTCTTCAAATCGCAACCAGCGCCTTGCCAGTTGGCATTAATGAAGTCCCTTTGACGTAATTCGCAAGAACTAAAGTTTCAACTTTCATATAGTGTCAATTCGTAATGATTAACCCTTCTGGAGGGTTGGACCATCAATTAGCACAGTAATGGAGGATCGGATTAATGAATCTAGTTAGAGAGGTTGGCCACAGGTGCCGTCTATCGCACACTTGATTATCGTCAGGAACGGACTAGTTGTTATCAAAACACCACAAATCTATTAATAAACCATGTGTTAAACATAAATATTGGTTATTTAGTTAAATTGTAAATGCAAACTAAACTTATTAAGAATCTTAAAGCAAAAAGAAAAAATATTTGTGAAATATAATTCTGTTTCTACCATTCATAGCGCGACATTTAAGCATCTTATATATATTTCCTTGAAATTCATTTTAGAAAAAAAAATTATATTTTAACAAATAAAAATTTTTATTGAAAAAGTTGTTATTCAAAAAACAAATTTTTAATTAAAAAATACAAAAATGTTGACAATACCAGAATAATGAAGATGGATATATGACTGTATATTCAAAGTGGTAAAGATTAAAATAAATTGTAAAAATAGATAAAATGTGCGACTTTATTAAGTTTAAGAAAATTTTATAATATTTGTATGCAAAGGTACCGATTAAAAGAGTGACGAATAAAACTGACGAGAATAATTATTAATTATTTATTATTATTAATTATTAAAGGTTTACTGCGATTTCATGGACTTGGAAAAGGCCTATGACAGAGTGGTGAAAAATGAATTATGGTCGACAAGTCTGCGTATGGGTTAAGCGTTAGTTTGATACGAACGCTGAAATCATTTTACAAGGATTCCACTGCTTGTTTTAGAGAAATCGAAGCTTACGCATGTTAGACAATTGTGTGGCTGTTTAGCTTATACATATACGGTTGATTAAAAAATTTGAAAAATAGTGGGATGAAAGTAAATGTAAGCAAGACGAACGTTGGAAAGAGTGGAACAATTGAATGAGTTTGAAAATTTGGGTTTAAAGTTTACAAAAGACGAGTGCTGGCAATAAAAATAATGTATGGGGTGTTTGCATTACTTTATGAGCACCCAAAACGTGTCGAAAAGGCTGTGCATAGAGAAGTGCTAATCTCAACGCTTGGGTTTTATAAAAGAGAGTAAGATCTATGCCGTGAAGAAGGTGTGGTAACAAAAATAGATAAAGGAATGCTTAGTTTAGACACGAAAAGAGAATGGATAAAAGAATATTGACGACGCAAATTTATGAGGCGAGTGTGAATGGGTAAGTCTCTAAAGGTTGTCCTAGGTAAACGTATCTTGACCAAATCAAAATTGTTTTAAAGAAAGCCAAAGTACCTTAACCAACGAGCATGTATGAAAGCACTGATGAAAGTAGAAGAAGCGAAAGACGGGTCTAAGAACCGTAGCAATTGTAAAGGTTTTCGTACGGGAAAAAGGCGTGACTATATGTATGTATGTATAAATCAACAGGATGATTGTTTGCAATAGATATTAAGTTATTCTAGTCCCTTATTATTTAAAAAATCAGTGTTTTTGGTCAATTTAATTTAAGTCCGATGCTGTGCTAGATTCAAAATCGATGATGTCGCATATGCTTATAACGGTTTTGCAAAAAAAATAGTTCTGCTCAATTTAGTCATTTACTAAAACACTCTGAAATTGAGGACTTTTTTATACAACTCTACATAATTGCTTATTTCAGCGTAATTATGTGTTTATTCCTGTTTTACTGGCTTTTGTATTCTAATTTGGGAGATAGGTGATTATTTTGTCAGTGTTAATTGTTGCAACATGTAGTAAATTACTAATAAATAAAGACAATGCTTCATATTAAGCATGATTTAGTTAGATATTGCAAAGAAAATGTTTAGGTCCAAATTTTTTATAACGTCAATATTAAAACAATCTTACACAAAAAAGAAAGACTTAATACCTAATCACACTTTTAAAAAACTTTATTATTGCAATATATAACTAATAATGAACATTTTAAGATTGTTACATATTTTTGTATTGTCATTTATACATAATTGAACGGTTTTATTTACTTTAAACACATTAAAATAATCTAAGAATAATTATATTTAAGTAATAAATATATTAAAATTAAATATACTATAAATAGGTTGGCTCCTTAATGTATTGTAGAAATTTTATTATATTTGCTGATGTTTCCTATGTTTTGATTTTGTATCTTTAATGTTTTACTTAGGCACAAAAAAAGCTTATCTTTTTTTGTCATTGTTTTAGTATTGATTTGAGTTCAAAGTATATTACAATTATTTTTAATTTTGAACATGAAAAGACACCATTTAATCTGCGAACAAATGCTTAGATCCATTAGCAGGCTAGAAAATGGCGCTCGACAAACAGACGTAATGCGAGCTTTTGCCATATCTCAAACCGTAATTACCCGCTTTAATGCCGGTTATGTAGGATCTGGATGCGTATCTGAAAAACACACAGGACGCACGAGATTTACAACCCAAGAGAAAGAACCATCATAACTTGTTTGAACAAAGCTCACGTAGATCAAGAAGACTGCCTCTAATGAGAGGCAATCGTACTACAATCAAGCTTGGGTTAAGAAACTCTCGTGTTATAACTAAATATCGAACAAATATCTATTTGTTTTTCAGGCAATGTAAGATTTGTCCTGACAATTTCTTTAATTTCGCATTTTTATTTGAAGTCCAATTTCAAATTTTTGTATGATCAATTTATTTATGGTTTGCTTCTTCTCTTGCTCTGTTTTTAAAAGTTTCTCTCGCTATATTTATTTAAATAATCACTTACAATAACATAATTTTTATGCTATAAATTAACAAACGTTTCGCGTTAGTTAAAATATGTATACATTTACAAAGATGCCATTTCTTTCGTCTACCTAATACTTGGTTTTATATCTATTAGATACGATATTTCCTCCTTGGGTTCGGTAATTCTAAACTCTCAGTACAATAACTAACAATTTTTATTCTAGTATTTCTTCACAATAACCTTTATTTTTACAAATCACCTAAATATTAACTGTAAAATACTTGACTTTAAACTAACTTCAACTTAAACTTTTAAAACTAACTTCTTCACGACGAAGAATCGCCACCATTCAAAACTATTAGACTTTTTTCTAGAAAGTGCCCGAATAATCCTTTTATCATTTCGGAAACCTTAGACGAAGTATTCTATAATTTTCCGGTCTTTTCTTTTATCCCAATCGCCTCGTCGGCAGTCCACCAATTATGATCGACGAGCTGTCGCGACAGACAACAGGGCTGGCTTGTAACAATACGTAACCCATACTCCTAGAGTGAAGAAACAACCTAATTTGTAGTTATCCTATTGTTATAATATCGGACCTGTTTATTTGTCGGCGTCCGAGAATCGACCAAAACTGTACATATTAATGACCGCTTTGTCGGCCGCCGCCTCAGCATAGCAAACTCTCGAACACCGCGTCGCGAAGGTAAAACGATTGTTTCGGACTCTCCAGAAAAGGGGAAATGGTCTGGAATTATGATTTAGAAATATAAAAAGGACAGCGGTCGTGAAAAAGACAGTTTTAAAAAGTGTTTATGAGTTCTGAAATTTAAATAGTTGTAATTAGTTGAATATCTAAGTTGTATCTAAGTGATTTGTAAAAGTAAAGTTTATTGTGTAAAAGTATTGGAATAAAAATTGTTTTGTTACTGTATCAAGAGTTTAAAATCGCCGAACCCAAGAAAGAAGTAAATCTCGTAACACCATAGATACCATTTATCTGACAGATAGCTAATCCAAACTTAAGCTACAGAAAATTATTGGCCACTATTAATTTATTTTTAAATTTGATATTAAAATAGATAAAGCTCCTTTATTTTAAAACATCTTTAATATAAGATAATATTTGTAGTTCTCTTTAAACAGGTTAAACTTAAAGTTTAATACCTTTTGAAAATTTAATGTTGAATATTATTTACGAAAGCAAATACGACGGAGAAAACATCTGTGAGGAACGTTTTACCAAAAAAAATCGCTAAATTTATTCATTAAAATGTATATATAAATGTAACGTACGTAACCAGCAATACAAAATAAAACACCATGAATTCGAATATTGCTTTTTCATTTCTGCAATGGCATTTAAACTAACGGTACAAATTATTTTACAGTATAGAATAGAATTTGTAATTTTCATTTAGTTTAGCAGCTTAATTACAAAACAAACATTAATGTAACGTTTTACTTGAACCACACTTTTTATAATGTTAGCATTATAGAAGACTAGAAGTTTTCAAACATATCTAGATTGTTCTATCGAAAATTCGTTATTGGTCGTGAAGGTACTGAAACATTAGCTGTGCCGTCATCGTACCGCCCAGCTCGCTTACGTAACATATTCCAGTGGTGTATCGCAAAATCGTTACACTAAAATAAGTAAAAAACCAAATTTTTTTCCACGAACAAATTTTTTGTCGACCCTAGTTTATACCTCGTACATGACTTGAAAATTTTGGTTGCACTTGTTTGTGTCTTCTCTGTGGCTTTTACTTGATTTATAAATTTCCATGTTTCTGAGCATTTCATTCTCTCAATATAGGTATTGATTTCCTGACATTTTTTATCCTATATCTTCTTTTTTAGTAATTGATATATTCTGTCTTGTTTTCCGTTTGTTTAAAATATTTGCTAACCAACTTGGAGAAAGTTACTTGAAAATGTCTTTGAAAAACAAGTGTATTTTTACATAAAAAAGTGTTATATTTTGCACATAGCACGGTTTATTTGCACAAAAAAATTTTATTTGCAGATTTTAAGCTAAAAATAATCGCCTGTATTTTTTCTCATTCACTTAACAATTTTAAATACAAGCGGCATTACTACTTCGTTATATATCTGTATTTGACTAGCAATATTTTATAAAAAAAGTATAAATAATGAAAAAATACATGAAAATATAGCGTTAAAATTCATTACACTGACAGTTTAATTTGAGCAATTTCCTATATTTAATGAAAGCTTTGTAGAGTGTAACAATTTTTAGTTTGTTCGGAAATTTAATTTTCAATATTTAACAATACCCAACTCAAACAGACACAAAAATTTAAACAAGCAAAAAATTGCAGTTCACATTATTATATTTGGCGCAGTCTCTTCGAATTAATTAATAAAATTACGGTTCATTAACAAGTCGTTTGAAAAAACATTACAAATAAATATGATATTAAACTACTCTGAAAAACTAACTAGGAAGTTCTATTCAGATTAATCGATTAATCGTCATTTGAAATTAATTTAAAGTCAGATTAATCCTCGAACCAAGTTCCTTAAGTGATTATTCATACCCAGAATCTTTGCTTTTCTAAACCTTTAACTTTCACTTAAAAAAAGAAGCAAAATATACAGGGAAAAATCACGGAGTGGGCGACATCTATTATTGATCGTATGAACTTCTCGAGGTGTGAACAACACCTCCATTGGTTTATATGGGTTATATATTATTTTGAGCAATTTAAGCATTGAATTAAATTGGTGTTGAAAAAACCCAAAATCCGAAAATACAAAAGGGTAAAAAAATGTGATATGGAGATAAATCGCGAAAAATATGTTTCCTGCAAATGGCTCTGTTTCGATTTCGGTTGGCCACCCCGTATAAATTAATATCTTAAGATTATTTGTAATTAATTTAATAAATATTTTGCATTTGCACTTTGTACTTGTCACTAATTATACGAGTAAAACATGAGATAGCATTTATGTATCAGTTTGCATTATATTTTCAGTGCTTTTGGATATAAAAACCACAATGTCGACAGCGTAGGAACTAATGAAAATTTTGTTGAACAGTAAAATTTACGACATTGTAAAAATTCTGGTAAAATCATCTTATCCAATTCCCTGCTATCTTATCCGCCAGGATAAATATACGATTTATTGTAGTAGTCCTGGCTTTCATGTCTTTGTTTCTCTGGACCACGGAATTTACGCGTCCATAAAACACACACGACATTGCTTGTGTGCAATATCCATCACAAATTTTGTTATCTCCAATTTTCTTTAATTAGCAACCCTTTTTTTGAGTGGCAGTTATTTGGGGAAATATCTGCGTTACATAAAATTTTATTGTACCATCTTTCGTTATGCAAGAAAGAGAAGGATGCGATCTTTATAATAACTAATGCAGAATGGGCTATCTCAGACACAATTGTATGCACTTTCCAAAGCCCACTTGAAAGAGGTTCGACGTTGGGAAACAGATGAAATGAAATCAGCTTCTCGATTTGGACAAGAAAGACTTGAAACTGGTGACGGGACTCCTCAACTGGACACTGCCCTCTAAGGTATCTCCTGAAAAAGATGGGAAAAACAGAGAGTGATAGTTGCCGCTACTGCGAGAACTTCGCTGAAACTGCAGAACATTTGCTTTGCGAATGCCCAGCGCTTTTCTACAAGAGGCTCAAGTTTCTGGAAGGGGCCTTCCTAAAGCCCTCCGATGTGAGAAACTTATCCCCAGGAAACTGATAAACTTTACTCGAAGTCTTGGAATCCCGGGCCTCGAATAGATTAAGGGTTATGCATAAAAGATCTAATGGGTCGAAGTGCTTAGGAGGCAGCATGGCCTTCACGACCCACCCTACAATCTACAATCTACCTTCCTGCTCTCTTTGACTCCGCTTATTTGAACCTACCCAGTAAAAAGGGAAGATTATTCTCGTATAAGCTTCGAATGAAGAATTAACCAAACGTGGTCCTGTTTTTTTATATTCTACATTCTTTGCCACTATTAATAAATTACTATAAAAATACAAAATTTATAACAAATCGTTAATTACAGTGTCTTCCAGTGCGGAAAAGGATAAGTAGGCGTCGCTAACTAGGCTCGATCAACGGGAGGACAAATGGACGCGAGAATAACTAGACGCAAAAACATATTTATAAATTATAGCGTAAAAAGAAAAACTTTGTACCACATTCTAAGCACATTATGTCCAGTTGTAATTTTTATAGACTAAACCATCTACTTATTATTAACATTAAAGTTTGTTTTATCCTTAATTACTTTAACTGAGAAACAATGAAAATGTTTACCAAATTATTGCAGAAATATGTACTAGGCTTGTTTTTTAAGTAAGGTCCCTTTTAAAACAAAAACCATAGACCAAACCATCTACTTATTATTAACATTAAAATTTCTTTTATCCTTAATTACTTTAACTGGGCAACAATGAAAATTTTTACCAAATTATTGCAGAAATATGTACGAGGCTTGTTTTTTAAGTAAAGTCCGTGTAAAAACAAAAACCAAACAAAAGAAAATTTTCAAAAACTAAATTTATTTTTAGATTCTACATACGTTCCTCTATTTTTAACATAGTTGTCAAGTTTGTTTCAACACTTATCATACCGATTTAGAATACCCTCTTCATGGTAAATTAGAATAGATAAGTATGGGGCTTATGTGCTTATAGTAGCCTATCCACTGAGACTCTTGCAGATCTATTGTGTGTGTGCCCTCATGTTATGTTAGAGTTCCCAGTCTAGACATGTCCTTATTACTAGACTCCATAGGCCAGACCTTAGTTCCTCCGTATATTAGAAAGGTTGTGGTTTCCTCCACTACCAGAGAAAACCTTGTCAGACCTTCAAAGTAACCCAGAATGTGTGCTGAAGTTTCCTCATCTTCTTGGCAGAACCTACATATGGTTGTGTATGCCAGTCCGAAGTTGGCTTAGTAATTACTTCGTTGATTTGGCAATGGTTCTTTAATGATTTCTTTGGCCTGTCCCATTCCTGGCGCCTTTTTCTACCGTTCTCGAGACTAACTTTTCATTCCAGTAATGTTATATGTTTTTTGCAGTGCTTTCGATATACTACAAAAGATTCTGGACCAATTAGGGCCATGGCCACTTGGCTGCCAAAGTAAAGGACAATGGTCTTTTCCTTAAACTTTTGACATAGTTACTCTTTTGCACAATGATGTATTGCTTTTGCCTGGAATATCGTCACATGTTAACCTAAGCTTAGTGAGACTCTTGTCTTGGCTTGGTTATGTATATTCCTGCTCCTACACCTTCCTCGGTTTATGAGCCATCTTTGTAGCAAGCCATTTCTGCTTATCATAGTAACTTTCCGCATGCTCTGATCACGACCGTTTTCGCTTTTTTATCATCGTTGTAGCGGTTGCTACAACCGCAATCAATACCAGCACCATTACAAAACGTTTATATTTCTTCTCCGTAGTTTTATTTAATAATATCCACTAAAGTAAAATTTATTGAGAACATGCATGTAGTTGAATTATTTCTCGCTGCAGCGAGAAAGAAATACAGAACACAAAAGTAATTTAAATATAAAATATCCGTTTGCTAGGATTTGTAATTCAGTTAGGAGGAAACACGTCACGAACTTTTCGGTCAATTTGTAGACGATTTAATTATGAACCGCCTACACGTGTAAAAATAAGTCGTCAACCAATAGATAAATTGAAAAATTCCTTAAAACCCACCGCACAGGAACAAAATAATACTCGGTGAAGTCAGGACACCTTAAAACAAATGAAGTGTAAGGCTGTGTGCACGTGTTATTAGAATTTGTAAATAAAATATTTGCATTTCGTGCATAAAAAGATGATTTTGATGCACAAAATAAAAAAAAAATATTTTCAAATTCAAAAACAAACACCACATCTGAAAGAAGTACTCTGGCCGATAGTGGGATAAAAATAATTTTTAAGGTAACTTAAAAACGAGAGTGCTAGGAAGGGACAAATGACTGAAATTCCTTCCTCTGGTTAAAAAATATAGAGGCTCTAGCCTGGTACAGTAACGGCTTGGTGAAATGCGGCGCAGATCTGGCCTGGAAGTATATCGATCCTCTACGAAAATCTTTAGATCGCTTGGAAGAGGCTGCTCATTCATTCAAACCGAAATAATGACAATTATAGAGTGCGTCCGAAATATCCTTAATGATAATTATAAGGGAGCAATGTGCACACTTGTTTAGCTAGAGCAGGCCAAACAGGCTAAATGCCTACTGGACTGGCAAAACTGTGGAGACAACAATCTAATACTCCTAAATAGAAAATAGCTAAAACTGCTAGTTGGAATCCCTACAGATCACCACCTAGTCAATGAACATCTCCACATGATGAAGAATGATTTCTGCAAGTTTTTCGGAGAGAAAAAAATATCTGTATACCATATTTTAATAGAAACTATCTTAAAAAGAGAGTTAGATCGTTCGGCAAAGCAATTCCTACTTACGATACTTACGAAGATCTTAACAATTGTAACGCAAGATCACTGATCTCGTACTTTAAAGGGCTCAAATTGTACCCAGAAGACACATAACAAATAACCAAAGAGATGGAGAAAAAGATCTTTATGTAGAGGGTGCCCAAGGGCTTGTGTCAGGCTTGACCCTGTTCTTAAATAATGAATTATGTACTAGAGATCTCTTCTTATTCCAGCTAAATAAAGGTAAAAGTAAATACTTAATTGATGTTTCACCGTCTTCTTCTTTTTCTTTTTTGCCTTATTTCATGTATCTGGAGTCGACTCTCATTGTCCGCAATTGAGACAAGACTATATCAGTTTTTAATAGTTCTTGGCATTTTAAGCAAGTTGCGCAGTTTTTTAAGGATATAACAACGAATTCTGAAATGTAAGACACAATATTTTAAACATAAGTTGTTAAATGCCAAGCAAGAGAACTATAATGGGCGTATTGCTCGATGTCCATATTCAGTTTAGCTTCGAATTATTTGTAATCATTAGTTTCTAGCAAGTTCTGACCGTTTTCGTCTATAGTAATGTCGTTTATAAGCAGCTTCGAACTGTCTTACAGTTGGATTATTGTTGTATCCACCTTTGCTCCTCAGTGCACCGAAAAAGAGTTCTAAATGACCTTGTGAAAATTTATATGTTAGAATGTATTTCAACAGTTTTTTGTCACTTACATAAATTTTTAACATGTCTTTAAAACTTTGCATGCAAATCAATAAGCCCAAAAATCCTGTCGGATTTTCTGTCGGAATCAATTACCCTCTTATTATTACCCAATTTAAAAGTTTATTACATAATATCTGATTTCATTGAAATATTGAAAATATGATTCATGGGTAGCATCAGATATAGGTCATTTATAAAAATATTTTGCCAATACATTCCTTGAATTTAACATATCGAATATGTCATTGAAAGTGAGAGGAAAATTAGCAGTTGCCTCACAACCTTTAAAGCTAAACAAACTTTATTTTTCCTCGAGTCCATTGCAAATGTCTATAATTTGTAGTTTAGTTACAGCATGCAACCCTTCGATATTTTGTTTTTTAATCGGTTTGGTGATGAAATGCCAGTCAATTATTTTTCCATCCGAATCCCTTGAGAGTCTTTTAGAGCCCAAACAGTTCCTGACCATCCTGACCATATGACAGGGATCAAGAAAAATAAAAATGTCATGTTTAGTCACCGGATGCGAAAAACTGGTTTTCAATCTGAATGGGTCACTAAAACCTGCAGCGAGTGCTTTGGCCATAGTCATATTGGCAGACTGTCCATCGAATGTTAGTGATGTCACAATGACACCACTGTTATGGACAAATTCCAGACATTTTTTTACTAAACCTGCTTTCTTTGCTCCTGTAAGACCATCTGTCGTGGGTTGTCGGTGATTCTAGTTGATTTCTTGCAATTCTTGAGATATATTTGACCACCACGTAGCTTGTGGGACATGTCTTTTTGGTCCCCCTATAATATACTCATACCATCTGAGCCGCAATTCTTTTACCTTTTCATTTATTGGTGCAACTAAAAGACTGCCTCTTACCTGCCTATCTGCTTATCTAACATTTTTATTTCGTTCACATGTAACTTTTGTTCATATGCCTTTTTCATTGTCCAACATTCTGAACCATAAAACATTGCTGGCCTTACTTCAGTTTTATACATTTTTCCCTTGGTATTCGCGGGCATTATTGATTCACACAAAACAGTGACCGCTACTTAAACCAACCGGTATTAATGCTGTGAACAACGTCTACAACTGAATTGGCACTTCGGATGAAGAAAGAAGCCTAAATTTTCAAATTCCGTTACTGTTTTTAATGTGTCCATCTGCTGCATTTTCTTCGTCTATTTGGTATTTTCACACCATGGATTCGTCTGCTGTTTCGTTAATTGTTACTTCATCGTAGGGATTATTTTTAAACTACTCAAATTATCTAAAACAATCCTCTTTCCAGCACTCTGCATATTAGATCATTCTGATCTCAAAATGTTATACTTATTGAAACATTACCCTTTAGATCCCATTTAACCGTCCACTTTCCATTTGCAACCCTTTAAGAAATTAGCTTCCCAACTAACCGACCTTTTGCAAACCAAATTGCGATACCCGCGGTTACGCTTATGCATTTTACAGTAGCTCCAAGTCTCTAAGATCGGTATCTTGACCACGAGCCCTCTGTTCCTAGATCTGGCAACCTTTTATCTAAGGAGACGACTGCGATCGCGTTTCAAGATCTTTGTATTTACCACGAGTTACTAATTTTATTGAAATGAACCAAATTCATTGATAGAAAGTATATTTTTTTACAAAACATTTTTTGTTCCCCATAAAGAAGTTTTTCTTATAATACGAGGACTGACAATAAAGTATCAGGACTGTTTAGTAATTGCATCGTTTTTTCTTAACTGTTTTAAAAGTGTGAAGATGTGTCTATTTCAAGATTCCATTTTTTGGAACAGAAGTTACAGGTAAGTGACAGGTAAATGATGGTGACTAACAATGGACGGATTGCGTCTCGGTTTCTGTCTCATACTTTTGGATGTAGATTGTAGATTGTAGGGTGTGTCGTGAAGGCCATGCTGCCTCTCAAGCACTTTGATGTCTCAGATCTTTTGTGCATAACCCTTAATCTATTCGAGGCCCGGGTTTCCGAGACTTCGAGTAAAGTTTATCAGTTTCCTGAGGGCTAAGTTTCTGATATCGAAAGGCTATACTTTTGGATGAGTTTTAAACTTGTTAAGGATGTCCGAGCAATATTTTTGGCGGGTACCTTTTTGATTCAAGAAAAGGTTTTTTGCACAAACCTTTTTTAGGTTCAAATCGTCCTGTTATAGACCGGGAGCCGGTGACACTAAAAGTGCACTTATATGGATTCTGAAATTTAGCATAGGAATTAATAGTATTTTATTCATGGGTACAACATAGACCCGGTATGCCGGAGTTTTAAAAAAAAGTAATTAGGCGATAAGGAAATTATTTTATGAACTCGATATTAAAAGTCGGTGTGACAGACTTTTCTGCCACAATAAGAGTTGCACACCAAATTTTTTTGAAAATACATAAAATTGTTACAAAATGATCTATAATAAATAAATAATAAATTTTAGAATCTATATAAGTGCACTTTCAGCCCTCCGATCACCTATTGTTCCAAGTAAAAATTTCCAAATGGCCCATGCAAGTTAATTGACTTAATTAGGCAATTAAAAAAATAATCTTGTGGTCGTAGAAACAATAAAGAGTCGTGTGAATAGTCGACCATTTTTTATGGTGTAACAGCTACTCCTAGAAGAACTACTTAGTTCTATCCCATCGCTTGACGTAGCCATTGGGTCTTTATATCCTTGCCGAAGATGCCCACCACCGCCACAGCCACCGCTTCCGAATGCTGGGAATAACTAAGTTGTATTAAGACGGTTATTTGTTGATTTAATCAGGATATTATGCAGATTGTTAGGCCCGAAACTGGTAAATAATTTAGTTACATCTTCTTGAAGTTCCCTTTGCCGGGTCGACTCCATGGCTGCGATATTTTATTAATTTTAATGAGGAAATTTCTTTGATCTTCAATCTACGTTTTGATACAAAATTATTTATTGTAATGAGTGTTTGAAAGCACTTGTTTGTATACCTTGAATAATTAAGATGAAATGTCTTTTTTTTACATTTTTTCCAACTTTATTAAATTTTTTGAAGTTATATTAAATATACGAGGTGTAACTTGCAAAATAATAATAGTAATGAAGCCAGTAAATAAATGAAAAATAGATCTTCCAATAAAATAAATAATAAGAAAATGAAATTCCTCTTTAATTTAATTAGTGAGTAATAAATTGGTTGTTTTAAATAAAACACCCAACTATGCATATTATTCAAATAGATTCGCAAAAATATCAATAGTAAAATTTTTTAAAAACAACCAAAAATCTTAAAGACGGTTTTATTCTGAATCAAATCGCCATTTCATAAAAGTTGTAAACAGGTCGAGATGTAAGCACGCTCTTACACCCCTTCATATGTTTTAAATAGGTCTTACGGACTCACCTAATTGCAATGCGGAAATGTAGGTGGCTTATTTGAGTGTTCTGAACAATCAGAAAATATAAGAAAGCTTCATGACCAACTTAATAGATTAAAAATTACATTTCTCATCTACTTCAACGATTTGATTTTTTCTAGAGACATAAATATATATTAACCCATTAACGCTTAGCGTTGCCACATGGCTACGGCAAGCACGTGACTACTCTAAGTGCTCCAGTATTGGCCATGCGCTAGTAAATTTCTTGTAGGCGTGTCATATCACTACTAACACTGTGCAAAAACCACGTGTTCTCCTATTTTCAGTAAGAACACCAAATTATGTTTGTTTAGAGCGGTTAAATTTGATAATTATTGAAACATCGTGAAAATATGGATATACGATTCGAGTAAAGGCAAGTTTATACAGCAAATAAAATAAAATAAGAAATAACATAAAATAAAATAAGAAATGAGTACAAAAAACATTGGTTTATACAGATGACTAAAATAAAATAAGAAATAAGAATGAACCAATGAAATCGCAGCTGTTTTGACAATGACTTTTGTGTTTTGTGCATAACAGTACATAATCTTCAAATTGATTTGTTATTTTATTTCAAATACGGATTTTTTAAATTTAATCATTATCTAAAATTATTCAACTGATATATCTACCATCCATTTCCTTTTAAAAAAATATTATAATGGATGATGGCATGTTGATAGAGCAGGTATCGACCTTTCCTCAGTTATATGCAAAAACTGATGGAAAATACAAGACTGAAAAAAAATGCTTGGCTCACAATTTTTAACATAATGGAGGAAGCACGTAAGTGCCAAAAAATCAGATAGTTGTAACGTTTTTTAAATCACTTTTTTTGTAGCTGAACACAGATGGAAGCTGGATGAAAGAAATAAATATACTGTAAACTGGGAACATTTAGAACAGAAAAGATTTGGGTCACGCGCATTATCAGTTTTTAAACAAAATAAAATAAGACAAAGAGATAAAAGTTGGTCATCTTTTGTTCTTATTCTTATTTCTTGTATAAACGCTATCATAGTTTTGGGCATGTTTATCTTTCTCATTTTGATTTATTTTGTTCCTTATTTTACTTATTTGCTGTATAAACTCGCCTTAAGTTAAGTGACAATTGTTAACGAATAAAAAAATAAGTAGTAAATTAAAAAAAATAAAAAAAAACAATAAAAAAAAATTTATTAGACATAGAACTAGTAACAATTCCTATTCCCGATTGTAGCAGTCTGGCTAAATGGCTTTGTCAGGGTCAAAATCTAAGAAAAAATAAAAAATCTCTGCCCCAAAAATAATAATAATTTACTCGTAACACTAAGTGAGTAACCAATGTGAGCATATTAATAATTTTAGACGGCATGCCTTGATACACTTTCATTGTTTTTCGAATCGAAACCATATTGTCCCACAACCCAGATCTTCGACCATCATCAGTACTTTAATTGTAACTTGCTGACTTTGACCTCTGGCCAATTTGATTTCTGATACAATTCTATGCCCGTAATTGACGTGATGTTTCTCATCCTTCCTCGTTATTCAATTATTTTAAGATGGCATCTTGCCAGTGGCGCAGGCAAAGGTCACTTCTTTTAATTATTTATATTTAAAACCTAGCCAATTATTTAAAATCTGGATAAAATTGTTGCAACATGAGAAACGATAATATATTGCTCAATATATATATATATATATATATATATATATATATATATATATATATATATATATTACTACAGTTATTGCGATCCTAGAATGCTGTTAGGGAAAAATTTTAGCTGATAAAAATAATAGATAATAAATATGTAAAATTTTTAAATATGAAGACAAAATTTTAAAAAGAGCCACAGCCTAAAAAAATTAACCGATTAAAATATCCCGCTTTCAAATTTAGACATTATTTGGAATCGCCAAAATTCAAAAGAACAGTCCTGGTTTTTGTAAGAATACTTTAAACGAAAATGAACAAAAATAGGTAAAAACAGGACAAATGCAGTAAAACTAAAGTGTGCGCCACTGAATAACGCTTAACCCCAAATCTTCGAGCGCTGCTTGGGTCAATCGAGACGTGAAGAATAATTCGACCTTATTTGAATTTTCGATGAGGAGTAATAAAAATTGAGGCCTGATAGCGATAATGGGTTAGTCGAGACCTGCCCTGCATGGGCCATTATTGGCACATAAACCATAAATTTCGATTGGTCCACGGCTTTCTTCAATTTAAATATTTATCAAAAAGCTTCTCCTTTCAAAACAAATTAATGTAACGAACTAATACTTCTTAAAAAAGATGTGTTGGTTCCTACACTTATGTATGGTAGTGAATGTTGGGTTTGGCAGAAGAAGCATGAAAATAGGATTAATGCTGCGGAGATGAGTAGTCTGAGAAGTATAGCCGGAGTGACTCGGTTGAATAAAGTTAAGAATAGTGAGATAAGAAAACGCTGTGGTGTAAAAGAAGATGTGGTCACAAAGATAGATAAAGGAATGCTTAGATGGTTTGGACACGTAGAAAGGATGGATGAAGGAAGATTGACGAAACAAATTTATAAAGCGAGTGTGAATGGGCAAATCGGTAGAGGTCGACCTCGGAGAACATATCTCGATCAGATCAACATTGTTTTGAAGAAAGGCCAGGTCAAGAGTACCAACAACCGAAGAGCATGTACGAGAGCACTGATGAAAGTAGAGGAAGCAAAAGATGTGTGTACGAACCGTAGAAAGTGGTCTCTGCCTACCCCTATGGGAAAAAGGCGTGACTTTATGTATGTATAAATGAGTAATGTAGCAATACTTTTTTTTTCAATCTAGAAGAATTTATCCTATGTATTAAAAAAATAATAACTTCTTATAAATTATTTTCAAAAAATGCAAAGTGTCTAATTTTATATTTTGCATGATGTAACTGTTATAAATACACTAAAGTATAGTCCATAAAAAATTATAAACATACTAATAATTTAACAAACATTAATTTTACGTGCAGACACGTATGACCAACCAGCAATTTAATACCCTAAAAACTAATAACTAAATCTAAGACATCACCCACTGGTGCTTCCTAGTTTCTATCTCACCAATCACTTGTTTGTTATGATTTCTACTTTATATGCAATATGCAGCGAGCGTCCCTTTTTCTCACTATTTCTTACTTCATCCATCCATCTCATCTTTGCAGCATTGATCTTACTATCATGCTTCATCTGCCAAACCCAACATTTACTACCAGCACTTTTTTATGCACAGCCATTTGTGACTTTTTTGCCACGTTTTGGCTGCTTATAAAGTTGTACAGGGCATTATTCATTTGTTTTCCTGCCAACACCCTTCGCTCAATATCAATATTTCCGTTTCTCGTAAAATTTGAACCCAATTTCATTTACTTGTTCCACTCTTTATCCTTTAATCAGCCTTTCGCAGTTTATCATGCTTTTTTTCTTTTATAAACCATTACTTTCGTCTTCAATTTCATTTCAGTTTTAAGTTAAAAAAATCATTTTTGTGAAAGTTTTATTAAACTGAATAATCTGCATCTGTTCAGAGAAACAATGTTTCTTCTTTAGTCTTATTTTACTCGCAAAAATAATTAAGAAACTGCATTCATGCACATGGCAGCTTTTGTATTTTCTAAAGTTTCCTAAAGGCATTAAAAACACTTTTAACTACCTACTTTTCCTGTAAAATCCTAAAAACGCGAATAGAACAGATCTACACAACTTGGACCATGTAAGTAAAAATTGATACCAAAGAAAAAAGTTTCTTTGTTGATCAACTCTTATAATAGTTCTTAAGGATCTCAAACTCTATTTTCTGCACGTTAACTATCTTTCTTTGCAACAAATTTCTCGTATTTTTGCTTTGTTCATGTATTAAATATACACCGTATTTTAACATTGGGCAAACATATTTTCGTTGTTGTTATTATTTGTTGCAAGTTTTTCAATATTTGACATTTTTTGACGTTTGTCCATGCTAAATCCCACGCCATCTGTCCAACAATGTTCTCCCAGTAATATTCAAACAATAACCACCCCATTTAGCCGTTCCGAAATCGGAATTCGACTAATTGCACAGCACCAATTAGAAATAAATTTGTCACAAAATGTTATTAGAGCCGTTCGCACCCTTTTAAACGCACAGTTGCAGGGGAAGGGGGACGGATCGTTGCAAATTAAATAGTGTTAACGATCAAAAAGGGTTAATTTCTTTGCAATTAATTCCGGCGGTGCTACACATCCGAAGCATGTATCGAATGATCGGGAGAATGAATGACCCTTCGGAAGGGTTGACACAGGCACGGCTTCATTAAAATATTTTACTTTTTTGGGATGATATCCAACACATTTCTCTTTTATTTATATCTAATAATAATGAGATTATCCATTCAATATTTTATTGCATTCTTGCTTTTGCCCGTGACTTCGTCGGTATGAAAGGTAGTCTTTGAATTTACAAAGTATACCTTAAGAACCACCGCATTGAGAAATATAGGAAAAAACAAAATATAAAATAATGCTGTTAAGGATAAGTTAATTATGTTATTACATTACCTGTATTTGATGGGAGACTTTTAATTGGCTAATTAAAACAAGACACTTTAGACCAATACGACTGTTAAAATAATTTTTTTGCTGTCAAATTACCTTTTTTTATTGCTAACCTCTGAAGGACAGAATATACATGCTTATTACACGCATAGAAGTATGCCAGTTATTGGAAGATGCGTGCTATTTGTATGTGCGACTCTCGTTGGCAGTAACCATAGAAAGAATAAAAAATGTAGTGTGCGTCACACGATTTTAGACAGCACTCGCCTACAGTTTGAACAGTCAAAATTCTCTCCTCTATTTTCGTTAAGCATATTTTAGTCACTACAGATGTTTCACATAAAAAAATTCAAAATACTTTGGTCATATTTAACATTCTTACAAAAAATTTTCATCGCTTTTAAAAATATTTTCCATTAGTATTTATACTCTTTTTTATGCAAATGTTTTCCACTCTGCAAGTTGTAGTTTTTAAAGACATTAATAAACAGATTCTTGTGGTGACGAAAATGTCTACTGTAAACAGTGGGCTAATTTTAATCAATCACAATTTCAATAAAAAATTCATATTTTACCAAAAATTAGTTTTTAAACTAAGGCAGTTCTCCATACGATTGTCTATAAGTATTGTTAAATAAATTGATTTAAAGCAGAATAAAAATATTATGCTTTAAATATGTGTATTAATAAGTTTTTTATTAATAGGAAACTAAAATAAAACTAAAAATTTAATTAGTAGACAGACACGAGTGATGATTTGCCATGTTTGGTTATCTTGCGAGTACGGCTCTGTGGTAATTTCAGTAAAATAAGTGTTAACTTTCAGAAGGTTCTTGTCCTGGACGGGAGGAAATTGAATCACATAATGGTAGTGAGAAATGGGCCGGAGGGTTTGAGGGAGAGTAGCCTATCGCTGTTGCTATTGGAGTGATAATTTCAACTGATTTAATTATTTCTGCTTGAAGGAAATTGTTATTTGATGTATTGCAGCAGATGATACTTACCGTAATTATTTTTCTCTTTAGTGTGTTAAATATAATTTATAGTGTACAAATTAATATTATGCAACGTGTTAATAATTATCAAGGGTATTGTTTTTAAAATTATACTTTTAATTTAATGTTCGCCGTCGGCTACGCTGACTTGTGGTCAAAGGCCAGGAACCAAAAGAAATGGGAAATAAGATGCAGAAAGTTCTTGATCTCATTTAAGACTGGTGCACATCCAGGTCTCTAAAGGTGAACCCCAGTAACACTGAGATGAAACTTTTTTACGAAAAAGAAAAGTTTACAATGCAACCTCCCTCAATTTTCAATTTAAATTTAAGTTTTTCAATGAAGTGCGCTATCTCGGTGTCACACTGAACAAGAAACTTAATTGGAGAAGCCACATCGATAAGCAGGTCCGAAAAGCAACTGCCACTTTCTGGGCCTGCAGGAGAATGTTTGGCAAAACGTGGGGTCTTTGTTGTCCAAATCGATAAGCTGTTTAGCTTTCCTTGGCGAAAGACTTACTAGCCTTTTTGCTTGCCTTTGTATTAGCACTTTATACCAGTGAGATTTCATTTCATCTGTTTCCCAACGTCGAACCTCTTCTTTCAAGTGGGCTTTGGAAAGTCCACAGAATTGTTCTGGGCCGGAAAATTTTGTATTTGCCCCTTCTTTGGCAAGGCAATCTGCTTCTTCGTTGCCTTTGACTCCCTTGTGACCTGGAACCCACATCAGAGTAACCTGATTGTTTGCTGCCAATTGTCTCAGAGACCGTTTACAATCCCAAGTCAGCTTAGACTCACAAGTGTATGACTTCAGAGCATTTAGTGCTGTTTGGCTATCTGATAAAATAGAGATTTCTGCCCTTCGGGTGTTTCTTTCGATACACTCCTGGGCACATGTCTCTATGGCATGTAATTCTGCTTGAAAGATGGTTGGGGTGTTACCAAGTGTTTTTGAGAGCCTAAAATTCAGCCCTATAACGCCCACTCCAACGCCTTCATCCATCTTGGATCCATCAGTGTACCACACTAAAGCATCCCTTCCTAGTTGAGGTCCGTTCTCTGTGCAAACGTAGTGGTTTTTTATAACGACTTTAAACTGCCTCTTGAAATCGCACCTAACTGGCATAATGTCTGTCGGCTTAGACATGGATTCTAGGGAAATATTTTCCAAAATCTTCAAATATCCATTCCGATTTCTTGCTCTAAGATTTATTGTCTGAAGGCACTGATTGCTGTTTCTTACATTACACATAAGTGCAATGGTTGAAGGTTCAGCATTACCACTACAGCTGCAGTAGGGCACGTGAATGTTGCTCCTGTGATTCCCAGACAAGCTAGCCGCTGCACTTTCTGCAGCTTGACTTGTGCCGAAAATGATAAGAAAATATGTGATTTTTTGTAATTGATATCTGCTGATTTTGCTACAACATATTTATAATAACCTAACGTTCAATAAATTTTAATTTTTTTCAAAAAAATTAACGTTTTTAAGAAATGATACAAACTTTTCATGTTTCTTATGCAAACATTTCTATTGATAAACAAATAAATTTATAAATTATGATTGACGGCTGTAAAAAATAAACAAAATAATAATTTTAGATAAAATATGAATATCAACAGACTGGTATTTTAAACGGGCATTCTTAAGTTTTCAGGCTAACTTTTGAATTATTTGAGCGCTATTAGAAGAGTTCTAGATTTTTCTATTTTGGGACACCCTTTATACGAAACAGAATTGCACATGCTACATTTTCCCGTGTCCCATTTAAAGTATTTGCCGCCAGTATAGTTAGGTCTCTGAATCGCTCCGAGGTCCATTCATTTAAACACTCCGATGGTCTAACAGGATTGTGGCTAATCCCTTTTTGCGTCTTCGTCAACCTTTCTAAATATCACCTAGAATTCCAGGAGCTCTGGCACTCACATCAATTTTACATTGTTTCGTTCTGCCAGGACCTTGACCTATCCTTGTCATTTCGAAACTATCCTTGTACTTACCTTGGGGTTGTTTAATCCTTTATGACCAGCTGTTAATATGTAGATTCTCCCATTCACACAAAGTCTTAAGATGTTAGTCCTGTCAAACAAGGAAATGAAAAACAGTGGTGTATTCACTTCTTCATTGTAAATGCCTGTCTCTTGTATTTAAACCTCTAGTGAAGTATATTTCAAATTAATTTAATTTAAAGCGTGTAATGTATGTAACATATTAGAAATCAGAAAGAGCTTAGCTGAGGTATTTAAAACATAAACTAAATTAAATTTATTTTCATAAGAAATGTAATAACAATACATGTATCTTATTTAAATTAATAAACTTAAAACGTTGTATCTAATAAATTTCATAAAGTTTAACTCGTTTCAGGAATTTTTAACACACCATATAATTTTCTTCATTTTTCGATTATAAATTCCTACATAATTTCTGAATTTTATATGAACAAGTAGTAGATTAAAATTGTTCATTTTTCATTTTTGCGTCGGCATTAAAGGACCATTACAAATCCCTCTATTACCCCTTTTGTGCAATATAAATTCCTCCTATCTCATCACATCCCAATAAATTACGTGATTTAGTGACTAGCAAAAAAAGACGTAGAAAACTAAAAGTGAAACCGGTAGGCCGGTTGCTAAATAAAATACCTACCTTAAAAAAGACAAAGCATTTTCCTGATGGTTCAAATATTTAGTTTGGTGAATTTTTCCGTCAAATATTAACAATTTTTTAGCAAAAATGAAGTGTTTGGTGCACATAAACACTTGGAAATAATCTATACATTAAAAAAATATATGAAATCCAAATCCAAACGATTTGTTTAATTTTTTTTATGAATTGTATTGATGCACATTTAAATTCATTTGAAATCACCTAACTTTCACCCTTCTCAATTTATACTCAAACGCGATTTCCTCCTGTTCATTTCTTATTTTTCCATAGCTTTCCTTAACTTTATCTCCGATTCTAATTGAGGTACGCGGTCGCTTTTGGTATAAGAACACTCGTTGGAACGAGTTTTTTTATTTGAGCTATTCACTTAAATTTTTTGAGTGAAAGGAAAGCTAGGTGTGAACATTCAACTTGACTTTTAACATGCGTTTCAAATTGGAAGAATTTAAATCCAGTAAAAGGATTATTGAATGGAACAAAACTAATTGTCAAAAAAATGTAGTAGTAATTTATTTAACTATGTTTTATGCATTACGGTACAACTATAGCAGGCCATCTCAA
Organism: Agelastica alni; assembly: GCA_950111635.1. NCBI lineage: Eukaryota > Metazoa > Arthropoda > Insecta > Coleoptera > Chrysomelidae > Agelastica > Agelastica alni. Next base: position 5,935,635 of record OX467718.1, on the reverse strand, counting down.
CATTTCATGTTTTTCGGAAATTGGAAACCGAGATATTCCAACGTGAAACTGATGATACGTATGCATAAGGAGAGAGAAGTGATTCCGACAATTAAGAGAAGAAAACTGCTGTACATGGAACATGTCATGAGAGGAGAACAATATCAAATGCTACAAATAATTATGCAGAGAAAAATCCAAGGCAAGAGATCTATAGGAAGAAGACGAAATTCATGGCTGAGGAACCTTAGGGATTGGTTTGGTGATAAAAAAGAATGCACCTTTTTTATCGCTGTCAAAATGACAAAACTGTCATCATTAAATGACACATTTTATAATAGAAGTTAATTTATCTGTGTAAATATTTTTTTCTTTTATTTTCCTACTTACAAACAGTGTAACAGTGACTACCTACTTAGGGAAGTGATTTTTTATGACATTATAAAAACTATTCCGCTGCTTTAGCTCTTCGTTTTTGCAAACTTAAATTTTAATAATAATAATAATAATAATATCGTCTTTATTATTTCATTAAATAAACATAAAACATAATTGATATATATGCAATAAGTTATCAAGAAATAAAAGGCGAAGTTCATTGTCTGCAATGCTATGCATCACAGAAAATGTTCTTCCACTTAACCCTGAAAGGTTTTTGTTTAAAACGAGCGTTTTTTATTTGAAAATTAACAACAAACCGGCAAATTTTCTTTATAAAACCCCCATTTAACGAGTTTTTTCTACAGGGTTAATTGCCTACTTTTTATCTAATGCGTTTAACCTTGACATGTGCAAAAATATTTTATTTTATATGGCTGGCCTAACGCATCCCTCTGTTGAGCCCCTCTAAACTCAAAACCCACGACACGCCACTGGCACAAACTATTGTAAAAAGGAGGTCCAAACTGTAAAAGAAAATTTTTGCTGAATAACTATCTTCGTCAAGCTGTAAATTACAAAAAAAATTATTTTTTTAAATACCGTCGGAGGAATGAGGTTGACGAAGTCGATCTGACGAAGATGATGGACAGGCCTAAGTAGAAGTAGATGCGAAATTATGCCGTGACTATCATGAAACAACAAGCCGTCTCGACTAAGGCCACGATGTTCCATCACGAAGTAAGATACATGTCCTGCGGAGGGCGAAAGTGATCTTTACCATAGTAACTGCTCCTGTAGCTCGCTTTATGCAGATGTTACAAGAAAATCGGGAGCCTTATTTCTGGTCTATATTGGGCCAGTAAACATGGAATGTCACTCTGTAACGAAGATCGTTTTTTTCAGTTTGTTGCTGTAATAGCGAATCGTGCGTTTTGTTGGTACTTAAACTTTGATGTCGTTATTTTCGTATTTGACATCGATAATATGTTGTTTTATTGTTGTATTCGGTCATGAGGAAGTCAGGCGGATTTCTTTCTTTGTACTACGATAAAGCACAACCTTGATTTTACTATTTTCTAAATGCAATTATTCGCTTTGGATTTGTTTATATTCTCACTACCTTTTAACGATATTTTGTTATTTCATGGATTTACTAATGATTGCAGTAATAAACTTAATGCTTCCACAGTTATCATGATCAATAATTATAAAACCATTTAAAAAAAGTAACCTTCGATGAACATATCCTGCGACCGCCAACTACAATTTCGTCCGTAATCCTTTTTTGCATAAATTACCACACATTTTCACCCGGTCTCTAAAATTTCAAATAAACACTTTCATCCGAGTGTCATGCAAGTAAAAAGTCCAATGGTTTTTACCGTAATTTGCAAAAACCCATTTACACTTATGTTTAAATTCGTACTAGTTGCGCACTGCAAAGCTTAAGATATACAGAATGTCTCAGTTATATTATTTTAACGCCATATCTTAGTTGGTAGACCAACTGGGGCTGGAAAAGAAGCTCTAACCACAGGAAGGGCACAATAGACCCATAAGGTTGGAATGTATACCTACAAAAAGCCTCCCATTAGAATCTAAATCTAATTTAGTCATAAAACAATAATATTGAAACAGTTCAAAACATTTAGGATAGAAATAAAGATTCTAAAGAGTTGCTATTTAAAATCTAAAAACTCCGTGTTGCTCCAATTTCTCTAAATTGCTAGTAAGGTACGACGAATATTTATGAAAAACCTTTGCTTACATTTTTCTTCAAACTATGCCAAAAAACTATAATGTCGTATGTCATTTTACACTGTAAAGCCTTTAATTTTTATACATTGTTTATCATCAACTATATTTACTTCGTCATTAATACTTGAAATGTTTTTAGTTAACTTATTGTAATTAAATCAGCGAAATATTGCAGAATAATATAATTTTTTTTACATTAAAATTTGGATCATAATTATTTAAGAGCCTATATTAAATGCCTTCTTGGAGTAGACCAGTTATGTCAGTGTTACGTTTTTACTGATGTGTTTTTGAATCGGTTAAATATTTGTGGGTAAAAAGTTTATACAAAACCCACACAAGCTTCCGTCGTTGTAGTCCAACAAAGGAATAAAATGAAAAAAAGACACAGAAATGATTTATGACCGAATAAACAAAACCCACTGAAAACTCATCAATCGATGGTTATCGTCTTAATAAAATATATAATTTCCAGTGAGCCACTCGCGAGAAATTGATGAGTGGAATAACGAAAACAGACTTGATGTGGTAGCCCATGGATTCCTATTCCAGCAGGTGAGCTGATGGGCGGGACCACCCATGAACCATCTCATTGTGTCATTGCACACACACACAGGTGGAAATGGTAGCTCAGGTGTCCGGGGTGTCGCTTTTTTAATGCACCAGAGGTGGATGAAGTTCGTGGTGTTGTTTTTTTACGCAAACGTTCCGACGATGTGTTAAATTTAGCACTTTTCGGAATATTAACGAAATAACATGTTAATTATAATTATTTTAAAATAATTACATACATAACATGCTACCACACTGGACAAAATTATTAGTGTACTTCCCTTTTGTTTATACTTTGGTAAAGAAGCTAAAAGCTATATTGTAAACAGTAACAACAAACAAATATAGTGATTTTTAAATTTTTTTTTTCTGTGTATTTTATAGCTTAATCGTTATTTTTTTTTCAGACGAGCTGCAACTGAATATGTAAGTACTAAATATATTTTGTTAAAGCCAATTTTAAGCAATGATGATAGTAAACAGCAAAAATAAAATAATTACGATAAAAAATTTTTTTATAATTGTTTCAAAAAAGTGAGTAGTACCCTAAGCAAAATATTAATAAAAGAGTGTGAATACACGGAAATTTAAAACAACACTAGTAAAACCAAGAATAATTGTGTGAACTTCATGTATCTGATATACATAGTTTACAAATTTTTAGTTATAAAATACTTGAGGTTAGATAATTGATTGGTGCATCAATTTGTAAAATTATAACCTCTTGTTGCACGGTGGTGCAGTATTTGATTGAGAGTTGTGTCTAAACAAATCTGTCACAGAACTGCAGTCGTGCTGAGTAGCCCGATTTTTTTCACAGCGTGCTCGCGAGTTGTTGGTTTAGGTATTAACCGGGTATTAATTGTTTTAAATTATTTTAATTATTTTTTAAAACTTTAATTTCGTATATATTTACTATTTAATTTATTATAAATAAATTTTTTAACCATTATTAGGTAAATCTTTTTGTGGTAAGTAATTAGATGTACCCTCTCTGTCTCTTCACATAATTTATTTCTCTGGAGTGGCGAATTCTGTAAACGAAGACGTCTGGTATGCATACGGATCCAGGTCTAAAAAAAAATCAAGTCTGGGCAAATACAAGACAGTGTTTCAGACCAAGGTTACAGTAATTTATACCTGTGCCCAAATCGTATTGCAGAGATCCTAAAAAAGCATGAGAATCTACATTATGTGTCTCTTTAATGTGGGTAAAAGAATACCAGTAAGTACAACTAAGAGGTAGTTAGGCTTACAAGAGTCGGAGGATTACAACAGCTGACAGCCCCAGAGCCATCCTGCAGTGTTCCTTACTGCTAGTGAGCAAACCAGAAGCTGGTTATGATATAATCATCGCAAATATAGGCATAGCGCCCATGAAACATTCGAAATCTTTTATCTGGGGAGGAAAACGGCAAAAGATAATGCTTGCAACAGGAATTCTTACAGAATAAATACCATGAAAAAGAAAACAATTAAGAATCAGACAAAGTATTCTTTGAATAATGTGCTCAAGGTAATAGGAAGAGTGGAAGAAAAGTATATATTAATCAATTATCATTTAGCTCTGGACTTGAATTGTCTATTAATTTTTTTTTTTTTACAAAATCTTGTAGAAAACAATTTGTTAAAGTATTATTTCTTCATTATGCAACTAAATACGTAGCATTTTTTTTTGGGAACTTACATAAAATCAATGCTGTTATTGCTGTATTTTTGATTGCCCAACTCTTCTAATGCTTTCATGCAGTGCCAGTTAAGTTTTAAATCATTTTACTTTGGATAGAGGCTGTTGTAACTTTTAATTGTTTTAATATATGTTTGGTACTAATTGGTTTTTTTTAACTATTGGTAAACCAATGCAAATTCTATCTCTTACACAAAAATAAGTAAAATTAAAAACCCAAAAAAGTATATGCAAATAAAGACCTAATGTTCGCTCTCTTAGCCGAAACTAATAATTGGTTACCATTTAATATTTAGTGATTTCAAAATCGACTTTGATAACCTTTGCTTCGTTTAAATTAAATAAGAGAATACGTCGCCCATCTCTACATCCTAAAAAAAGCTGTGGCATAGCTAATTACCCAAATTTGTCAATTTAAGAACATTTAAGGAGGTCCCATAATTTAAATTAAATGAAAAATAAAACTTTGCGTAGTGGTATTTTTACTTGTAAATTTTAATGAGGGATGTTGGATTACTCACCTGAAATTATTTAAAAAGTACCTTGTTTATGTAAATTTCTTTGATCCTAACCATAAATAACTCTTGGTTACGTGGTTAGATTTAGACAAATTTAAATATTTTACTTGAGAAATGTAAGTTCGTGACAATTGAAATATTTGAACGAGAGCAAAAAAAATGGTTGCATATTAAAAAATGTTTACAATCATTTAATAATAGTATATTGTAAAACCACCATGTAATATGATGGCTATTTATACCTGAGAAAACGGTTGTTTACGCGACAAAAGACAATAACTTCTTTAGAGTTATAATGTTACAAAATTAATGGGACAAACACGATGATATTTAAAAAAGGATACCAGAACATAAGAAAGACACAAAAAAGTTAACAATAACAATCCTACAGCTCTAGCAGAACATGCTAGAGGAAACACACAATATTACAATTGGAGAAATGTCCTTGATGTACAAATACGAGTTTATATCTCCAAAAAACTTTTGAGTAAAATGATCCAAATTTTCTGACTCATTTGTTTACGTTTTATATGTCTAAGTATGAATTTGTTCTTTAATTTTAAGTTTTAACTATGAAAGAGTACCTTTCAAACATTTTACATTTTTTCTCAGTTAGAATAAGACCTTATGGCAAGTACAACTTATTTTAATTTTTATAGGAGAATCCATTTTTATGGAGTCCCGAGTATAAATTTAATAAAATTTTAAACGTTGACAAAAAAATAGTTTTTTTAAAAATCCATACATATTCAAATCCCAACTAAACATTTAAATTAATCTTAAAAGGGTAGAAGAAAAAGAAATGAGTGACTTCGGTAAAAAAATATACAAAGACTTTGTAGAAGCATCAATGTGTGCATTTTAATGAGCACATATTGGTAAAATATTTTATTTCTTCAATGCTATTGTTACGATATTTATTTGTGGATTCGATAATATATATCACTCTTACAAAAACTGACTAATTAATTTATTTTAATCTTACTTCTTGTAATACAATAAAATCTTATTTACTCACTTACATATTTCACATAAGTTAAACTTTTTATAACTACGGGGATAGTTCACGAATTGTTGTCCCTAACATAGAAGCAAAAACATGAGAAGAATGAAAGTAATTTATTTTTAGACATAATCACCCGCAACGTTTATACACTTGGTGTATTGCTGTTGAAACGTTTTAAACCATTTTGAAAAAATTCAGAACTTTGAGTCTTCTGCCATTCATCTACCGCCGACATTCCCTCATTATCATCAGCAAAGCAAATTCCACGAAGATGTTCTTTTAACTTCGGAAATAGATGGTAGTCGCTTGGGGCCAAATCTGGAGAATAAAGGGGCTGTTCAAACATTTCAAATCCCGCATCGTGAATGGCAGCCGTTGCGACACAACTTTTGTGGGCCGGAGCTTTGTCCTGGTGGAAGAGAACACCTTGACTTAATTTTCCTCTTCTCTTTTCTCTAATCCTTTCGCGTAATTTTAGTATTCAATTCTCATAATATTCACCTGTTATGGTGCGCCCACGCGGTAAATAATCCACGAAAATAACACTTGCAAAATCCCAAAAAACTGTAGCGATGATCTTACCAGCTGATGGGACAGCACGAAATTTTCGATGGAGTGAGAAATCCCTATGCCGCCATTCCATACTTTGTTTTTTTGGATTTTGGATCAAAGTGATGAACCCATGTTTCGTCGACCGTAGAAAATGTTTGCTTAGATTCATCGGGATTCCTGTTAGATCTCCAAATTGGTCTCCGTTGCAACCTGGCCAACACGCTTCTGGTCTGCCGTTAGCATTCGTGGAACCCAAAGTGAAGAGAGTTTTTTAAGACCCAATTCCTGATGTACAAGTTTTTCAACGTTTTCAACATAAAACCTACAAGTCTCTGCTATAGCCTTGACTGTAATTCTTCTGTCATTTAATACCATGTCATGGACTAAATTCACATTTTCTTTGGTCACTACAGTTTTGGGAGCTCCTGCACCTGGTGCATGTTGACAGGTATCTCTTCTCAGTTTAAAATCTCGTGACCAGTTCTTGATTACCTGGTAAGAGGGGGCAAAGTCACCCGTATATCACTTTTTAATTAACTTTAACTTCAACCCGCGATCTTCTTGTGTATAGTTGCAAACCAACGTTCCCGACGAAACGATTTTTCTCTGGATATTGTCCCCAAATTGAACGACCTTTCTAGATATAGCGGGGGCCTTCAATTACCGCTTGAGGCTATAAATCATTCGTTAAAATGTCGGGCTGCCGCCGTAAGGGATGTGCATCTTTGTGTTGACGATACACCTGCCTCGGCCAGATAATGGGACAGGGGCGTATTCATCGACTACAATCCGTTACACTATTATCAACCATTTTTTTAAACAGATCTATATTTTTTTCTAAATCTTTATAATATTTAAAGGGCAACTTTTATTGAACCCTTTTAAAGTTTAATGTTTTTTTAGAAGAGCTAAAAATAAAAATAAATTTTGATTTTTAACTTTAGAACTAATATAAATCATAAGAGAAATCATACATATACATTTTAACTTTGTGCAATCGCTAAAAATTCGTGTTCAAATGCATTCTTAAATTTTAAATTAGGTGAATGTATAATTTCGTCAGGAATGAAAGAAGTTCGATTATTTTGCACAACTCTTTACTCGGTAGCAAACAGTCGTACGTAAAATGTCAGATTACTTCGGAAATGTATCAATATTTAAAGAAATTAGCATAAAAGCATTGACCCACATTTTGAATGTACTGTAATAATCGTAGAAAGTGAAATAGTTCGCTGAAATATTGGCGATAAGAAAACAATACAACGTTCGTATTGCAACAATAAAGTATCTAAACGTGATAACATATTACTAGTGCATGGTATTTTAAAAAAAAACATTAAATATTTTAAAAATAAAAGCTGTTTGTCATGTTATGATATAACTTCTCAAAATAAAAAGTAACTATTTTCTAAACACACTATATTTTGGCACCAGGCATTGTTAAGTAAATTATCTGCCTACGGTCTCCCAACCAAACTGCGCCAATGGCTCTTGAGCTTCATGCAAGATCGCTCCTTACATGTGGCAGTTGACGGTATTTCTTCTGATGCGTTTAAAACTAACGCCGGGGTCCCCCAGGTTTCCATCCTGTCCCCCACCTTATTTCTCTTACACATCAACGACCTCTTGAAAACCACCACGAACCCCATTTACAGTTTCGCAGACGATAGCACACTTGTCTCAACTTTCACATCCTATCGATCACTTTCGGTGAATGATACAAATAGACTCAGGCAGGGAAACCAACAATCTTGTTCAGTTTATCGCCCAAAAAACACAAAGTGCCATGTTTTCCAAGAAAGTGAATTCCTCAAATCATCCCATCACAATGTCCTGAAATACCCTTGAACCAAGTCCCTCCATCTCGATTTTGGGAGTCACGGTGTCCAATAATATGTCTTGGCATGGCCATGCTGCTAACATCGCAAAATCGGCAAGCCAGAGGCTAGGTTTTCCGTGGAAAGCCAGAAAGTTTTTTACTCCTGATTAACTGTTGACGACGTACAAGGCTTAAATCCGAACTCTACTGGAGTATTGCTCGCACATTTGGGGTTCAGCACCAAGGCATTCTCTTCGTCTTCTAGATTCCATTCAGAAAAGAGCCATTCGCTTGATAAACAGCTCAACTCTCACAGATACCCTTCACCCTCTAGAACATAGAAGAAGAGTTGCAGACCAGTCATTGCTCTACAAATATTTCCGTGGCAGATGCTCCAGAGAAATAAAAACTCTTGTACAACCATTGGCCACATTCGGCCGAAGAACTCGGCACGCTGATCAGTCTCACCCATTTACTCTTAAGATTGACACTACTAGGACCAATCTTCATCAAGAATCCTTCTTTTACAGGGCTGCTACGGAATGGAATAAGCTTCCAAAATCAGTTTTTCCAGAGAACTATGACCTACAACTTTTTAAAAAGCGTGTCCACAATCATTTCCTTTCTATAATCCCTTCCCCTTCTAATAGTCGCAGTGCGGGCCGTCCGCGGCCCACACGATAGGTCTACCCTTTTTGCGACTATTTTCATAAAAAAAAAATATTTTGTGAATTATAAACCCAAGTGATAAGTTGGGATTTGGATCAGTATATATTAAAAAAAAACTATTGTTTTTGTGCCAACGTTCGAATTTTATAAAATTTATCCTCGGGGCTCTGTAGCTATGAATTCTCAAGAAAAAAATAAAAATAGTTTGTACTTGCTACAATGTATTATCTTACTTTGAAATAATGTTAAATGTTTGAAAGATACTCACCAAAAAGTATTCATTTAAAATATATGGAGTAGGTCAATAGTGCCTTTACCGGTTAGAAAATGAACCCAAAAAAGATGGGTCGATTGCACTCAGACAAGATATTAAGTACCTACGCCTAATAGCTGGATTTTCCCAGTTTCATGATTTTATATTCTAGTACCTCTAGTACCTTCAATAAACATATATAGAGGAATTATCCTAAAAGTACAACGAAAAGTAGCAATTACTGTATCAAGCGGATACAGCACAACATCTACGAAAGCCCTACTAGTGATAGCCAGAACACCACCAATGCATATACTAGCCGAAGAACGAGAGCTTATACGAAATGGCACGGATAGGAAAACATCGCGACAAGTTACAGTAGAATAGGAAAAGGAGGAAGGCACTGCAGAATGGACCAAAAGGCTTATACCAGACGTAAAACCCTGGATCGACAGAAAATATGGTGAAGTGGACTTCTATATAACACAATTACTAATGTACAGATTCAAACTGACCGGTAAGGACGAATGTCTATACTGTAGGTCGGTGGACACGGTAGAACACACTTTTTTCGAATGTGTAAGATGGAAAAAAGAACGAAATACCACTGAAAATAAACTAGGAAGAATAACACCGGAAAATATAATTAATAGTGCTTTACCAAGTAAGGAGAACTGGAATATAATAAAAAATTATGCTACAAAAATGCACAACATCCAAGACAGGCACCCTCTTTGAAGTAATACCGGAATACCAAAGAGGAACACTAGGAGGAATTGTTTTTTAGTCGGTAAGAGTATCCTTGAAGGGGAGCTAATCCGTCTTTAGAAGATTATTTCAACCTCCTCGAAAAAAATGCTTAGATGGTTTTTGAACACGTAGAAAGGATGGAAGAAGGAAGATTGACGAAACAAATTTTTAAGGCGAGTGTCAACGGACAAGTCGATAGATTATATTTGAATACTGAAATATACTAGAAACATTTACACGACAACTAAACGTAACAAACACCAGCGAAATGGAGAGCGCTAAACGACTAACGCTTCTGAAAATTGAAATAATATATCACACACTATGTTTATTTACGAGACGTACAAATTTACGTATAAAAGTGGATAAAGTTTAATCAGATTATTTTTAAGAGCTAGATAAATCATCATAAGTTGGATGAAAATTTAATACTCACAATCGTAGAGCTGTTTACATATAGAATGAAAAATATCTAAAAATAGTTTATGGAGCTGACAGTACCTTTTTAGATAAAACTGCGCCATTGTAATTCTTTGTTATTCGAAACGTAAAAACAGTTAAATACATAAATATAAGCAAAGCATGAATAAGTATAATTGAAAAGTCAGTGAATATGACTACAATGCTAAAATTGTAATTACCATTTTATTGCCATTAATAAGTCGTGTGTTGTCCTCGATTATTATTTATTTCTTTATTTTTGGCATAGACTGCTGTGGTCATTAGCCCTTTAAAGTAAGGTTTATTGTTTATTCCATTGATCTATGTTTTTGTTAGTAAGTGTGTTTGTCTGAGGTATTCAATTGGAGTTGTTTTATGTGAGGGTCGAAGGATATCTCGAATTAAGTTGGATATAATCAATTTTTGCCTTGTAACGGTAAATTCACAAAAAAGAGATTTGTTACTGTTAAGGGTTTGTTACAAAGGTTGCTTACTGGTGGTCTTTTTTCCTTCTACATGTGGATATGTGTGAGGTTGGTATGACCTATTCTTAAGTGTGTGAGGGCCACTTGTCCTCGTCTACATAATGAGATTATTATTTATAACATCTTAACATCTTTACCTGGTCCACTCTAAGTAACACTCCAACATCTTTACAGATGTGTTGTGACCCATATTAACAAGGTTCAATGTTTTGGATGGCTTTCTTGATTGTATTTAGGGCATTCTTTCATAATAATTGTTGCCATTTTATGTTAATTTTAAAAAACAACATTAATTTTATTTAAGTTTGTAAAATAATTTTATTTTACTAGTTATTGCAATAATATTGATACAGGGTGTTTAAAAGTCATAAAAAATAATATTTAAAATTAGGAAAAATCTGGTTTATGAAGTGACACTTTTTGAAAGAATGTGATTAAATAATTAGTTTGTTACATAGAACGTTAAAATAATTTTATTCACCTGTACCCGTAGAAGGTAATTATACGGGGTGTTTCAAAAAAGGTCACCCGTCCCTAGGAAAGGCAGAAAACTAAAAAATAATTGGGGTTTGCGTGGTAAAAAATTTTCGTAACGCCATCCGTATTCAAGATAAAGGGCGTTGAAGAAAAAAAATGTATACACATTTATTACGATTTTGCCGAAACTATTGGAAACATTGTATTGAAATTTTATACGAATATGTTTTAGAAGCTGATACATCTCATGAATTTGTTTTTATATCTGACTCTAATAGAGAGCGCTAGTTACAAGGTTCGTACCAAGTAGTATTGAACACAACTTTTTTAAGGTTAGATTTATGAATCCAAATTTTAAGTGAACTTAAACATCATTCAATTTTACAACAAAAAGCTACTTTTGGCAAAAGTCGATACTGTGTACCGTTTTCGGAATATTTTGATTTGAAAATTATAAAGTAATAACCAAATTTTTGTTCTTCAACGCCCTTTATCTTAAATACGAATGGTGTTACGAAAATTTTTTACCAAGCAAACCCCAATTATTTTTCAGTTTTCTACCTATCCTAAGTACAGTGCAACAGAAGTAGCTTGGCGGGCGACTAGCCTCTAAAATAACAAATATTCGGCTAAATATACTTCACATTCGTAAATTTTTTCCTCCGGTTGTACCTGAGACTCACGATTACTGAAAATTTCGTCGTCGCCGATCGGATCGTTATTCGAATGTTTTCGTTGTGCGCAGATTTTGTGTTTCTTCGCCCGCCATGCTACTTCTGTTGCATTGTACCTACTTGTCCAATTTTTTAACATAGTTATAACTTTTTTGTTGATTTTAATATAAAAATTTTTGACTTAATTTCTTTAAATTTTTGAAAATAAATTAACAGTTTAATTTGAGTAAATTCTTCTAGGAAAATGATGACCTAAGAGGGTTGTTTTTGTTTAAAAGGTTCTTTATTATTTCTGTTATAAATTCAGCCTTTTTATTTATTGTACTCAGAAACATTGTAAGACGACAGTACGTTGTACGTTTCCCAAATAATATAATTATTAATAAACAGCTTATTAGAATTTGTCTAGGACAATTTCGGAATTTTAAAAAGTGCTTCGTATTAAAACAGGCGTTCATTAGTGTTGAAGTAGATCGCGAAGCACATTTTGTGTATAATTTGCATAACACTAGGCGCTTTATAATAATTATGAAGTATTAAGCGAACGCGGCACTCGACCTTTTGCTTTTAGAATCTTGATTAATGTACTTAAGGAATCCTGTTTTGGCGTTATATAAGCTTTATATACTTCAAGGGATTATTTTGTCATGTAGCAAGGTCGGTTCATTATACGTGACACCAATAGTTTGAGGAATGGAGTGTTTCCATGTGTACAAGTTGCTTAACGTACCCATTTTTTAAACCCCGTCGAGACGACCATGGTGAAGATGTACACACACTAGTTCCAGTTCCTTAGTATAAAAAAAATTATTCAATAATTCTTTAGAATTTAAATTAACGGGTATGGATGACCTACCCTTATTATCAGTTCAGTGCACCTACAAAAGATGATCAAAGTGTTTTCTATACTGTTTCAAGCAAACATTACATTTTTTAAACAATGATTTACAAATTTTATTGCAATGTACCAAGGATGTAGGTTTTCAAATCCTGATTAAACTCGTACCCATTTAATGGTACTCATTCTCTTAATTCATACATCAAAGTTTTTATCTAGGTAGTCTCTAATCCTGAGGTGCTTTATCTTGTTGCCGTATCATCTTTATCTTAATCGGCTGCAGATGTTCATAAAGTGGACAATTTTCCAGTTCTAACAACACTGAATTATATCTCGGTACTTGAAAGAATTACAGTACCGTTAAAAAATAAGGTCCAATTTCTGCCTATACACTTAGGAGTGTATCTCAGTTGATGCAGTTGTGTCTATTTACTCCGACATCACCTTAAAAGTTGTTTCTTCGCTCCAAAGAATGGTTTTGTAAAAGTTAGGATAGGCTTTCTGTCGGATTGTGTACAACAATACCATTGGCGTTTAAGTAATGTAGGGCCATAAGATCACACTCGCGACTTTTCTGCATCCTTGGACGCCTTTCTTTAACATTCATTCGGTGGTTGCACAAAGCATTGTCCGGCAACATTAAGATCTTTAGTAACAGACTTTGGCCTATCTGTACGAGGAAGCTTCACTACCGACACAGTCTCACTAAATAAATTTAATTTGCATGTTGGATTGTTGTTAAATGTTCTTTAAACAAATCACAAACATTATTGTCATGTTTTCACCATGTTTGTAAAACAAATACCCGCTTTTCTGTACTTTATTTTCTATTTATTGTTATCAAATAAACAATATAACCTTAAACTGCTAGTGTCAACTGTCTTGAGGGTAGTACACAATAATTAAGTTCACAACGCTAGACAAAACAGTTTCTAAGGGTATCCAGTGACAGCTGACTTATTGTACGTCCCAAATTTTGATGTGATTATTATTTCTTACCATTTATTTCTACAAGTCTATTATACAAAACGCCAATTTGAATCCAGTTCACATTCACGACCGCAAAAAGCCTCAAACGACACTGAAAAATATCAAATAGAAACAGTAATTATACAGTCATTGCACGTATGTCTTTTATTAAAGCGGACAGAGCTTGTCCTGGGGCACGGTCGTCATCTCGAGACTATGAAATTATTCTCTCGCCTTGTCAGACAGCGAAAAGAACCCCTAGAATTAAAACGCGACGAACAAAAAGATGCAAAAACTCATTTAGTGCTTAGCAGAAGGTTATTCTTCCGTATTAAATTTGAATTTCTATGACTGGCATGCCAGTTTCCATTGTTTTTGTTCGCCCGTCTTCAGGTCTCCGTCTGTCCAATAGGAATATGAATTATTCGCTACCAATTCAAATCGTTTTACTCACACAATGCATTTACGCCAAAACTGTCTCTTTGTCGAAAGAAACCGCCATTAAAATATTATAACATCTGTTTAAGTATTCTTGCATTAAAAAGTCAGAATTTTCATGATACGAGGAATGAGTAAAACTGAAAATTCGCTAAAAAAAGAAATCCTGAAAATTATTTTATTAGCAATGCATCATCAGTCGACAACTAAAAGAAATAAGCACTGACACTTCACCTATTGTTTTAAAAAATTGCTGCATTCCCATTTCCAGTGAGTACCATTTTTGTGCAACGTATTAATTGTTGGTAATTACCACTGTTTTAAAAAAAAACATGTAAAAGGTGTAACTCTGAAGCGGCAAAATGCAAATACTTCGTAACAGAAGGTCAAAATGTGTTTTTCTAAAGGCGAGGAATTGTTCCCAAGACAATGGATTATATATTGGAGTTTTTTTTCTCTACATAATTGTGCTTATTAAGTCATAAATCATCTGCAATTGACAGTTTCTAACGGCGATATTCTCTTCACTGGAATGGTTAATTGTGCAAAGACAACTATTAAAAATGTTTCTTACACTTGCTTTAAGCCGAATACATCTAATGAAAAGATTCCAATTGTATTCAAATAAAAAAAAATCTAAAATCTTTTAATTACCCATGACTACTGGTTTTGGTTCATTATTTAATAATTTATAAAATATTTCGATATTAATGCCATCATAAAAATAGGTTGGTTTTGGTTTTGAGTAAAAATTTATGTACTGAAGGTTTATTTTAACTAAAATTTTTTAAAACAAAGGTCAATTACACCTACATATTTCTGAATATTTTTAAATTATGCACAGTTTTTGATCACATCATATGAAAAATAAAAATGTATTTGCCTAGACAGTTCCCCGAAATTTTAGAATCCTACATCACAATAAGACACTTAAGAATTAAACAAGAGGGAATCTACTTTGATCTTACAAAAATTTAAGCAAGAGTGACACAGGGCAGTACGTTGAGCAATTATGCCATCACAGTTATCGATTTATTTCGATGTATTTGAAATAATATCAAGCGCTTGCGATAAAAGTAGGGATGGGTAGTTACTCGTGGAACGTTATTTTGGAACAGGTTAAAGCGTTATCAAAAAATACCGTTACTACTAAAGTAATATTTTAAGTTAGTTTTGAATTGTTGATTGATCTTAATATTCTTTCCTAGGTGCCATGACCGTTTAACGATCGTTGGCGATCATTCTGGCTATCATGTTTGCAATCATTATTTTGTTGGTAGCCGCTCGGAAAAGTTGTATAGTGGTGAGACCAAACCACTGTCTGAGATTTTTGAGCCAGAGAGTTTCTTCGTCTGCCGGGGTGTCTCTTACTATTAATCTTACCCTGTATTATAAGATGTAGAAGGTCATACTTTTCTGGGTGTCTCATGATATGTCCGAAATATTTAAGTTTTCGTTGTTTTACAATATTGACCACTTCTGTATCTTTATGCATTCTTCTAAGCACCTCCTCGTTTGTGATCTTTTCCACCCAACTTACTCTTAGCATCCTCCTGTACAACCACAGTTCGAAAGCTTCTAGACGTTTGAGCGTGGCTTCTGTTAATGTCTAGCTCTCGACTCCATACAAAAGAACTGGAAAGACATATGCTCTAATCATCCTCATTCGCAGGGCAATCGTGACTGGTAAATAGTTTTTTCATGCGAATAAATGTTGCCCGGGCACACTTAATACGTATTTTGATTTCAACTGATGGATGCCAGTCCTCGTTTATCCTGCAACCAAGGTAGCTCTGTCTAATTGTGTTCCGTTGACGTAGTCACCAGCAACTTCATGAACTCCTTTGCTTATTAGCATGTATTTGGTTTTTGCCGTGTTTATTTTTAAACCAAATACTTCGCAAGCTTCAGTCACCCTCTTAATAAGTATCTGTAGGTTATCTATGGACTGCGCGAGTATTACGGTGTCATCCGCGTATCTTATGTTGTTGAGAATTTGTCCATTTATCACAACTCCTAAATCCATGTCTTCTAGGGCCTGCCCAAATAACTCTTCAGAGTGTAAATTAAAAAGGAGGGGAGACAATATACATACTTGTCTCACACCTTTCTTCACTTCAACAACTTCCGTGAGGTGACCGTTAATTCTGATTTTGGCAGATTGGTGCCAATATAAATTACCTATCAAGTGTATATCTTTGTCATTAATACCAGTTGTTTATATTATCTCCATAAGTTTGTCATGTCGCACTTTGTCAAAGGCTTTTTCAAAATCCACCAGGCCCATCAGCCCGTGAAACCAGAAATGAACGAGGAAGAAATGTTAACAATATAAATATGGACTTAGCAACAATTCTCGAATGGGGATCCAATAACTTGGTAGAATTCAATGCAAACAAAACACAAGCATGTCTTTTCTCTAGAAAAGCCGATCTCACTGTGCCTAACATAACTTTGTCAGGAGTAACCATACCACTGAAGTCATCCATATCGATGCTTGGTATTACTATCAGCAATAACCTTTCCTGGAAAAATTACGTGAGGTCCATTACCAAAAGTGCATCCCAAAAACTTGGTTTTTTGTTTCGTGCCAAGAGCTATTTCACCTCCAGTCAGCTGCTTATGATCTATAAGGCACAGATCCGACCTGTACTGGAATACTGTTCCCATATTTGGAGTGCGGCACCTAAACATATCCTGAAGCTATTGGATTCTGTCCAAAAAAGGGTAATTCGTCTCGTCGATGATGCCTCGCTTACAAACTCGCTCACTTGTCTGGAACACCGTAGAAAAGTTGGCAATTTGTCTCTATTTTATAGATATTTTCATGGGCGATGCTCTTCTGAAATATCAACAATCGTTCCTCCTTTGGCAGTCTCTTCGAGATTAACCCGTCAAGTTCAGTCTTCACACCCCTTCGTGGTCACTTTGGAGACCTGCAGAACATCACTTTCCAAAGACTCATTCATCCAACGAATTGCGAGGCTTTGGAACTCATTGCCTAGGGAGGTGTTCCCCGAGGCATACAACCTCCAGAAATTTAAGAAGAACACCAACTCCTTCCTTCTTTCCCTTGGTTCCCACGATGTTCTCTGAGCATTACAGGATATCCCTTTTCGTGGGAACCAGAACATATAAAAAAAAAAAAGGCACACGAACACGTCAGAGTCAACGTCTCGGCAGCGCTGTATTAGTACTTGAACTCCAAAGAGCGCTTCACGCGTTCCCAATCCTGATCGAAATCCAAACTGAGTTCTGCCGATACTCGCTTCTAATTTTTTATATATTCTCGAATGAATAATACGCAAGAATACTTTAAGGAGGTGGCTCATCAAGCTGATGGAATGGTAGTCACTACATTTTGTAGCTCTGTTTTTCTTAGGGATTGTAACAAAAGTTGACCTCAGCCAGTCGGTTGGAATAATGCCCGTATTGTATATTGTGTTAAAGAGTTTTGTTATCGTTGTTATTACCATATCGCCTAGCAATTTTACTATCTCACTTCGCAGTCCATCAGGGCCTGGTGCTTTGACATTCTTTGCCATTTTTATGGCTTTTTCTACTTCTTTTTTTCTGATAGGTGGACCAGATCTTAATATCAGATTGCGATGTTAATAAAATACCGCACAAAAGATGTTGTTAAATAATTTAATAAAAATATGGCAAATAAACTTTTTTTGGTCAAGAACTTACTCTATGCAATCATTGACTCACTTGCAATGCTTTTAAAACACATATTTATGCTTGCTACCCCAAAAAAAAACACTAGCAATTTGGTCCAATAAGGTTTAATTATTTATATTACTAGTAATGCACATTCTGCACAGATCTGAAGCTTTTTTAAAATTTCCACCAAAGAGCTTTTTACCTTTACATCCACTCAAATCCTGCAAAGAATCATCCCTTTTTAATTAGAGTTATCATTTACATATAATGTCCTCGAATGTACTGACAACTCTCGTTAGCCATATGATTACAAATATTTTTGAGTCAACTATATTCCCAATTAGTTATGGATAAAAATTTAGCAGCTGTTATTACTGGTTTATGTTACATTTATTAAAAGACATTCTTTTGGGAGTATTTCTATCGCATAGTACGTACCTAAATTATATTTCGATAATCTCCTTTTATTTGAATTTCTGTTAGTGATTTGCTTCCGACGTTTAATATAATCGGGAATTAGCTCCATCATTTCTTTCAATTAATGAAGCAATCGCCAAACGAACAAAATTTGGTGTTATCTCGGCCGTCCACGCCCGCCCTTATATCTGCGAAAAGCCCGATGAATGCTAATATAATCCCAAATTAAACTTTTTGAGCCCTAAAATTCCCGACAGAATGCTGAGAGTTTCTTTCTTGGAGCGCAATAGAAGAACGCTCTGAAACATTCCAACAACGTAGACACTTTATGAAACTGTAATTAGCAAATTATGTTTCCCTCCTCTTTTTTTCGTTGTATTTGCATGAAAAGTGCTGAGAAGAAAATTGAAGGAAAATTCTTGATGTTTTTCCAATGCAATTATTTTTAAATAAATCATAGTACATATAGTCACGCCTTTTTCCCGTAAGGGTGGGCGGAGACCACTCTTCCGCTACGGTTCTTACACACATCTTTCGCTTCTACTTTCATCACTGCTCTCTTCTGCCACTTAAAAAGTCAAAAATGCTATTTTTTTTAAAAATAGTTGTTAATTATCTCATTTTGTAATACCATTTATTTATTCGAGGTGGATAGCGGGTTTAGGACGAAAGAAAACAAACTTCTCGCTCTTCTTAAATCGCCGACGTTTCCATCTTTATTTTTGATCTTTCTCAATGCTTTTTAATTCGTGGAAGTCTTAAGTCTGTAACGTAAAATTTCTGATGTCGTATCTCCATCACAGAATCAGGACAAACGTATTTACAATTAACATCGAGCAAATGAATTAATCACATAACAAAACAATATTAAAAACGAATAATTTCTATTCCTTCAATAATATTAAAATAGAATAGATCAAATCAAATTACTGTGTTCTCCAACAAACTATCTTGTCTTTGTTTACTTTACTATTTCTTGTTCTGCTCATTGAAGGTTACAGATCAAGGCACAATTTTCTATTTAATTTAATTATTTGCTAATAAACCAATTACCAAAACTTGTGTGTGAATTCCAATATTGGATTGTGAGACTTAATCTTATATTGATTGCTGTCGTTTAGGTAACATGCTATACTCGACAAGCGAACGGACTATAATCGTTTTTTATTTACAAATTAAAATTTCCAAAAAACTCTTGGAATTTAAGAGTTAAATATTTAAATGTAATTTTTCGCTTCTTGAGCAAAGATTTGTTAATCTTCTTTAAAAATCAAAAACGTTTATGAAATTCCATTGCAGCGTTAGCTACAATACATAACTAGAAATTTCAAATAGTGACAATACGTTACAAGAAATATTTTACCCAAACGGAATGGCAGCAAAACAATGTGGAAGAGTGTCTCGATTGTAGATTGTATTTCGATATTTTTCATCCTCGATTAAATGGCTTTATTTACATAAATAAATAGGTACATTGTGACACCAAGCATTTCAGGAACAAGTTACACTGAAAAAAATTAATTGCCCACCTAAAAAACAGTTACCGAATGTTATTATCTTCAGAAGAGCTGTACTAAAAAAAATCTACAACTTTTGTTTACTGTATATTAGTATCTCATACAAATTTTTGTTAATAAATGTTAAACGGTTATTTATTTATCGAATGGAGGATAAGTACAATTCTGGTACAGTCACTATCGAAAAACAACAGAATACTAAGTCAAAAACAATTAAAGATATAACAAAAGTAACACACAAAATAAATATACATATACAAATACAAACATATACAAACTAGTAAGTAAGTGAGTTGCTGAATAAACTATGACATTAGGGTCGAATGTCAAGTTGACGGAGCCATTCAATGACATCTGGTATTGCTATGTTTATTTCTGACGTAATTCCAGGGTAGCAGCGGAGGGAACATTCAGTCGTGATGTGTCTCAGAGATTGTAATGGAGCACCATAGACGGTGATGATGATATGCCCCACCTGAAGAAGGACTCCGCACATCTGCCGTGATTTGTTCTTATGCGGTTCAGCGCAGACCATAGATGACGGGGTTGGTTGAAACCGGGTTGAGTTATGGTCGAGTCGTTCACTCTGAACCGGTAGCTTGACGTATATGTATGCCAACTATTTGTCCAGGATTCTTGAAGATTAAAGTTACTATTTTTTAGCCCTTCTGCGGTATAGAAGGGTGGTCTACGTGATCTTAACCTCTGGGGGACTTGGTCATTATAATCTTCGTGGATGGGTAGGGTCGGATTTCTCATAAGTTAAACGGTTTTAAAGCAACGTTAAAAAAATTGAGCTATACTTGTAAGTTAAACACCCTGTAACTTTTTATGTGTGCACTTTTTTATAAAGGTAAGTATGATCATTTCGGGACACCCTGTATAAATGATTCCCAAAATATACTTTAATTAAAGTGTACAGTCAAAATAAAAAATTTGGTGCTGGATTTGTGTCGTTTGAAAATTTGTTCGAGTGTAGAGGCAGAAATAGTTGGGAATTCTAGAAATTCTGGTCGGGAATGTATGGTTGGATAATTTGTAGGATTCATTTTCATTGGATTGTCTAGTACTTGGTCGTATTTTATGTAATTTGTTTGTTATGTATTTACATTCTAGTATGTAACGGGTATATGGAATGAAAATTACGGTTGTTACAATTTGTGGTGTCTTTTCTTGTTAAATGAAATTTCTGCTGTTTGGTTAAAATTTATCCAATAATTATTATATATTATGCAGCTTGGGAACATGGATTAACAGCAACAATGATTATGCTAGCGAACTGAAAACAAGAATTGAAATCGCACGCAGAGCGAAACATTTTTTCTGTAACAGAAATTTAAATTACGATCTCAAAATACGTATGCGGAGATGCTACATATTCACCATTTTACTATACGGCATAGAAGCGGCCACATTAACAAAAGTCATGATGAGAAAAATAGAAGCATTCGAGATGTGGCTATAAAGGAGAATACTGAGAATATCTTATATGGACAGAATTACAAACGAAGAAGTACTAAAAAGACTCTCAAAAGAAACAGAAATTAATAACGAAATAAAAATCAGAAAATTACAATATCTGGGCCACACTATGAGAGGAGAGAGATGATACCGAATGCTACAAGTGGTGATGCAGGGAAAGATTGCAGGGAAGCGCAGCGTGGGAAGAAGACGAATGTCGTGGCTCCGCAACCTGAGAGAATGGTTCAACTGTTCATCAAATCATCTTTTCAGATCAGCAGTCAACAAAATGCAAATAATCATGATGATCGCCAACCTTCGACGGAAGACGGCACCATTAGAAGAAGATGCAGCTTTAACCATTAAATTTTTTTTTAATAATAATATCATTTTTAAGTTACTTATTCTGCGCATTAAGATGTGAAAAATAAGAAATAGAACTATGCTCTGTTTTCTAGCTATATCGACAACACTCTTACTCCGTGAAGCCTCAATTATTCTTCTTATCCTGATCTTAATAAACTAGTATTAACAACCTGTAGTCTGCTATACCGCCATTTTTACCTTTGTTGGAGGAGTGGTAGCGTACCAGACGACTGGTGCAAGGCCGTTATCGTGCCGCTTTACAAGGAAAAGGTTCGCAGCAGGACTGTAAGAACTACCGAGGTATTAGTTTACTTAACATCATCGGCAAACTGTATGCAAAGATATTAATGGTATGTGCAAGCAGGATTTGGAAGATAGGAGATGTATGGATCAGGTCTTTTCATTGCAAAGTATGGTCAAAAAATTCTTAGCCAGAAGTCAAAAGGTCTACTGCGCTTTCATAGACTTGGAAAAGGCCTATGACAGTGGTGAGGAATGAATTGTGGTCGAAATTGCCTATGTATGGGGTGAGCGGTAGTTTAATACGAGGATATATTATTAAATTTACGAGGATTTTACTGCTTGTGTCAGGATAAACGGAGCTTACACGGACTGGTTTAACATCAAAAAAGGTGTTAGACAGGGGATTTGTGGCTTCACCATGGCTGTTTTACTTATACAAAAACGATTGTTTAAAAGATGTGAAAGAGAGTGCGTATGGATTGAATAATTTGATCGTCAAATGCCTTCTTTGCGCTGGCGAACTAGTCATATATATATATATAAATATATATATATATATATATATATATATATATATATATATATATATATATATATATATATCTGAAAAGGAGTTGCAGGTGATGGTTAATGTTATGCATGATGCCCTAAAAATACTAAATCCTAAATCAAATAAAAATTAAGTACATTTACCAAAAATCAAAAAACTACTTCTTCTTCCATCCCTTTTATTAATATTCACCCCCGTATACCGAATATTAATTGTTATGTTTAACCAGGTAATGTACACAGTATAACAATCCACAAGAGTCTCTTCAATTTGAATATCATTTGACCGAGTGCATTTTCTGGTCGAGATAATTTAAACGCTAATCCATAATTTTGTTTTGACTCCATTTCATTAACTTTTAAAGTGGGTTATGGGTCTTAAAAATACATTATTTACCGAAGATTTTGTGTAGTTCCAAAAAAATATTGATTTAAATTTTGGACTTTTAATCTTTTTGGACAATTATACCATTTATAATTATAATTATCACTAAATCTATTGTATACGAGACAATAATATTTATTATAATTTTTTTTTTTATGAAAATAGTCGCAAAAAGGGTAGACCTATCGTGTGGGCCGCGGACGGCCCGCACTGCGACTATTAGAAGGGGAAGGGATTATAGAAAGGAAATGATTGTGGACACGCTTTTTAAAAAGTTGCAGGTCATAGTTCTCTGGAAAAACTGATTTTGGAAGCTCATTCCATTCCGTAGCAGCCCTGTAAAAGAAGGATTCTTGATGAAGATTGGTCCTTGTAGTGTCAATCTTGAGAGTAAATGGGTGAGACTGATCAGCGTGCCGAGTTCTTCGGCCGAATGTGGCCAATGGTGGTACAAGAGTTTTTATTTCTCTGGAGCATCTGCCATGGAAATATCTGTAGAGCAATGACTGGTCTGCAACTCTTCTTCTATGTTCTAGAGGGTGAAGGGTATCTGTGAGAGTTGAGCTATTTATTAACCATTTAAAGAGGAGTGTGCATCAACAAAAGTCCATAACAAATGAATTATTAGAAGTCGCCTCGTAAAGTTCTTTATAATCAACATAAAATTTTCGAAAAAATCGAAAGCGTAAAAATATTTTCTTAGCTAATATATAACGTCAAAACAAAATTTATGGTCAAGTTTATTTTTTTTAGTATTTATTATTATGATTATTTTCTGGGTCTGGTTTAAGCGCTCCCTCCCATGGGGCTTTCTAGATTGTACCTACTCAGAGATCGGACCTGATATAATGTGCTTTAACAGAACACATGCATACGATTATAATGCATCTTCTAATGACATGGAGGCAAATTGGAGTTGCATAGTAATAATTACATCAGAGAGGAGGAAGGTACAACCGACACGGCTGAGTCTCAACTTCATCAACAGTAATCACGGTTAATGCAAAATACATTACTGTATAACGTTCTACGCAAATTCAAAACACATGCATATCTTTGTTCAATGGAATTTATCATAACTTATGTATGTGTTTTCTTTGCCTCGTGTATCGATCATTATCTATTAATTATCCATAGCGCAGTTTTATTTCCAACTATAACACTCTTTTTTATCAAATTCCATCCATTAAAATACGAAAAATATGTATTGAATAGAGATATTATTACTTCATACATATATACAGAAAGTTTAAGACAATGTATTTTTATTTACAAATGTTTCCTTCCTTTTCCGCTACGGTTCTTATACACAGCTTTCGCTTCTTCTACTTTCATTAGTGCTGGCCTTTCTTCAAAACAATGTTGATCTGATCGACATATGTTCGCCGAGGTCGACCTCTACTCTTCGAACAACATGATGAGGATTTTTCATAAAAACTTGAAGCTACAAGTAAAGAACAATTATGACATTTATTAATTTGAAAAATAGAGTGCGTATTTCGAAGCTGATTTTATTCCGCAGATGTAGAATGTATTAAACTATTTTATTTTATTTAGTTATATCAAGTACACTTTGAGGTTCTGCATTACGGAAATAAAGTAGATTAAGTGGAAAGTCTGTTGTTTGTGTCAAACCGGACATCACATTCGCTGTCAGCTTCATTAGCAGGTTCAACAATAACCCAAGAGCTGCACATTGGTCTGCAGTGAAGCGTATCCCTCGATACATGAAAGGAACAGCAGACTGAAAGCTGGAGTATGATGGTAACAAATCTTGTGAAATCAATAGATATTGTGTGACTCTGATTTCGTCAGTGACATTGATAAGTGAAAATCTGTCACCGGATATGTGTTTCTTACATGCAAAGCATCCTTATCTTGGAAAACGAAGAAGCAACCGACAAAAGCGTTATCCACCACTGAAGCAGAATGTACGGCTTTGTCCGCTACTACTCAGAAAGCTCTCTGGCTGAAGGGTATGTCATAAAAGATGGTTCCCTGCTTCCAGCAAGAGAAGAACTCTACTTAAAATATTTGTGGACAATCAAAGCGCACTCAATATAGCTCAGAATGGTTCCTACCAATAAAAAAATAAACACATCGATGTGCGCCATCAACGTCAGAAGATTGCTAAAAAGCTTATTAAGCCATTATACAGGATGGCGCAAATTTCTGACATTTGAGGATTATATCGTTATGGTAAAAGATAAAACTGTCAAATTTTTTGTGAGCTAGTACAGTTACTGGGTGCACATTTTTAAAATACTTTCAATTATATAAGGTGTTCCAAAAAGTCGTGGCAGCACAAACTTTATTTTTTTTATTATTTTTTTTAAGAATAAAAAAGATCTCACCAAGAGCATTGAAAAGATATAGCATTATAATATATTTTATGGGTGTTTTAAAAGTTATGGCCAGTTATTAGCAAAAATGACCCCCTTTTTAACAATCTGCAAAATAGTAAATAAAAATAAATTAACAGGTCTTTGTTATCAAATGTCATTTCCAGATCATTAGCTGTGATCAGTATTAATTTTTTTTTCTAGTGTTTCTTTAACTATAAGTCCTTTGACAATTGTTAGTACAATTAGCAAGCTTTCAAACGATATAGTACATTAAAGATAAAAGTTATTGGTAAAAGTTTTCAAAAAGTTACCATCTTAACAATTTGCAAAAATTTTGAGACGAAATGCATGTTAGAATTATCAATTGCGTTGTTTTTAAAAATTATTTGTCTAGCATTACTACTCGCCATATGTTTTAGATTATTGGATTTTCAACAAGTTATTGTTGAAGTTCTGCTTTATTGCTTGCTTGGTTTTCTTGATTCGAACAATATTTTGTATGATAATTGGCTACTACATATCCAAGTACATCAGTTGCCGATCCGATCTGGTAAAGTGATCAATATTTATATACGATAACCGACTACCATAATATTTCAATAAAATTCAAGAAAAACCCTTTGTACTTCACTCACTTTTATGATGCCGACTATGTTTAGTCCAACAGTTATGATAATTTTCGCCATAAACGTACACAATGTTTTCCTTTTTATATTAAATGTATTCCAAAATAGATGAAACATCCTCATTTTTGTAATTTAACTGGAAATAGTTTTACTGGAAACTAAAAGCTTAAAGCAAGTGATATGGTATAGATATTTTTCCCCAAACATTTTTATTTATAAACCACGATTTTATTAACAATAAAAATAATTTTCTAATTAGTATCAAAAAAATGAAATTCTATGCATATATAGACAGCGCATTAATGACTGGTTAACGGCCTATATACGCAGAGCTTATCAAGATCGTTAGCTGATTAAGATTCAATTTTAATTATTTTTCAAAACAGTTTTTGTTTATGTTTGTGTATGACAATACTATTCTAAAAGACTAAACAATTATTTTAATCTAGTATATGCTTAAAACTAAGTACCTATCTTCTAAAGTCAATCCACCGATGTCTTTTTGTTTTTTCTGATGGGTTTATACTTTCACACATTACATAACTTACATGGTTTTGATTGTCCAGCAGCTGAAGAGCTTCTGCATTGACATGGAGGTGCAGCCTGGCTTCATACTTGCTATCAACCCTCTTAATGTCTGGAAGCTCTCTAAAGCCGTGATGTTATCACTGGTGCCTTCTCATAGTTAGATGCCGTAAAGCCCCACTGGTTTAAGTACCTGATTGTATATTTAAATGATATTATGTACGGACAATTTGGAATTTCTACCAAGATGCCAGTATTGCTAATCATATCCAATGCCTAGTTTTTTTCTTTTCTTGTTTACATATACTTTTTATCATAACTTGGCATCTAGTCATGCCAATGTCTATAGAAAGAGGATCAAATATTTAGTTGCCAGTAAAGTTAACGTGAACTGATTAATTCGTTGAGTTTGATTCTTCACTATCTGGTCCATTTCGTAAGAGTATTAAAGTATGTCGGTAGATTTAAAACAAATTAAAACTAGACATTGTATTTGCAGGATATTTTAGATTGGATTTCTAAATTTAGCTTCCAGCTTTTTTACCATAATAATAGTCAGTATTAAATAAATTTACAATGGTTTTTTTATGAAGGCAAAGTTTGCAAATTAGACTTATTTTCTTTTATATACATTTATATATATGAAACATTACGCCTAGCGTAAGAATTTTTTCAAAATGTTTGTTCAAATCGAAACTAATAACTAGATATATTTTTTAATTGGGCTTCGCATTTCCCCCTTATCTACGTACATGCCTTTTATGAGCGGAACACACCCTTAAATTTTCGAAATAAAATTGATGAACAGTAATACAACAAATTTATTTTCCAAGTAAGAACAATGGATGTACGGAAAGAATTTGCAAAGACTTGGACTTGTACCCGGCAATGTTGCCAATAAACTTTCTAGGACAGTTGGCCATTAAACGGGTGATTAGCATGATTGGACAGCACAGAGAAAAGGGAATTACAAACAAGTACTATGGTTAAATAAGGATAGTTTGATTACGATTAACAATCAGTTTTCATCATAACTAGTGTATGGAATGAGCGTGGAATGAAGGAACTCGGTTGATGGCTTACCAGGACCGCATTCTTCATGTATACATAAACTTGCACTTGTCCGATAGTACCATTAATAATTTAATTTAAAATAATAACAAATAAGTTCAAAATTTATGTATTACCAATAAATTCTTTATCTCAAAAAAAACAAATTTACTAGAAAATGAAAAAGGGATCCCCTTTTTTACAGATTAAGGCTAAATTGGGACTTTATGCTATTAACATGTAAACCATAATGTCAAAAACTTATGAGGCGTTTAAAGTTTCTAATACATATTATCTGACCTGAATGTATCAGTTAGTTAAAATCAAATTAGCTACATAAATTTCTAATTGGCATTAGTCAATGTTAAGTTTCTTTGTCAATGTCAAGTGTGTACATATTATGTTATTTTAAAAAAAAATACATTTTAGTTATTTACCACATAAATGGGATAAAGGCATCATTAATATATAAGTTTGTAAGTTATAAACGAATGCGTAGCACGAGTTATATAAGCACATAAATGAGTATTAAATTTTGGTATAAAGATGGATGGATGAATTTCTTGTAGAAGAAAAGGAGCTACAAGAAGTTTTAATCTTACGCAGACTAAGTCGCGCGTGCCATTTAGGATAATAATGTTAATATAAGACTAATTTCGTTACCATTTTGTAAATTAAAATATTTAAAATTAATAAATATTTACATTTATTTATCTTTACTTTATTATATTACGTAACTGACCGCTATAGGTAAGAAGTATTCACACGGGTCACCTCTAGTATAATATATTTTTAAATTGCTGCTGTAGAAATTACTTATATGGTTTAATAAAAAATAATCCGATACTGTCGTCTTGAAAGACACAGTCACGTCTAGGCATTTATAAAAAAAAACATAAAAATAAATTGCCTCATTGCGAGTGACATGTACATTATACATTGACCCCCCGGTAAATGAACAAGGGCCTAATTACTGCCGGCTATGTTGGTACAAGGCACTGTGTAATGTCAAGATCAAGGTGGCTATTAATCATTAAATCGAGTCCATCTCAGTGGTGATTGAAGTATATCGACAAAATATGTATGTTCCATATGAAACGTTCTTAGGTCGATGAAATCCTCTATTTTTATGTAAATATTAATAAAAAATTAACCTCTATTATTTATGAACTAAAATAATATGTTTAATACTTGAAAGACGCATTTATAGTACAAGGTAAGTAACCATTTCAAACTTTTAAGTCCAAAGTGTTTTATCTGTTCTGTTTTTATTTTATCTAAGCCTGCTGTTCTTCAGTTGACTAACAGCTTCGTTCAGCTCGTCTAAGTGAAAAAGTTGAGCGATTAAGCTATTTTCCCCAACAGGTTTGCTTTCTATTTTAATGCTTTTGGTGTTTACTCCAGTTTTTTCATTCAATAATAGTGGTAAGCAATTTTATTTGCTGTAGTTTTATGTTTTGTAGGTTTAGTTAGGTCGTTGCTTAAGTTCTTGATTATTCTCCAGACTCTACTATTCCTCTTTAAATCCGGGATTCCAGAAGTTAACCTCATCTGTTTTTTTTTAATCCGATATGGTAGCTATTAGTTCTTATCCGGCTTCTATTATTTATTTATAGAATAGATCTTATTGAAACATTGATTAGTATCTCTTTTTAGGTTTTTATTTAATCCAGGGATGAAGATTGTTATGCATCCTTGAGGGATATATTTTCTGTACAAGCTGGATAAACTGTTTATATGAGTCACTATTGGGATTAAGGTGGGCTATTTCTCTACCGAGGTGTTCGCTAAATAGGTTCCATTTTACTTTTTTTAAATTAAATCTTTTAAATGGTACTTTGTCACAACGTACCGCGGCTGTAATATGACAAGATAAAGGTCGGTGTTGACTTTTGGGAATAGGGTCTTCAACTTTCCTAATAGTCTGCCGTGAAATAATATCGCTTACAACTATATTGTCAGGATTTT
Organism: Agelastica alni; assembly: GCA_950111635.1. Classification (NCBI taxonomy): domain Eukaryota; kingdom Metazoa; phylum Arthropoda; class Insecta; order Coleoptera; family Chrysomelidae; genus Agelastica; species Agelastica alni. The sequence goes on along the minus strand of OX467718.1, from coordinate 5,906,271 downwards.
AACACTTTTTTCACCATGAAAATACAATGGTATTTTAAAGGCGTGAATAAGTTTTAAATATTTTTTTTAAGCCCATAGCTCCAGTTTTTCTTCATCCTCGTTCAATGTTTGATGCCCCCACGCTTTGCTATGACAGTTGAAGTCTCCAGTACTATCTTTATATTTTCGGGAGAAATTTGATGGTTTTTAAAAGTTAAAAGGCTGATTAGGAGGTTTGTAGACTGATGTGATTGAGCAGATTGAGAGTTCATTGGTCAGTATTTCGATATTGTTACTGCAAGTCCAGTGTACTGAGTTTTCTTTTCTTTCTGGTCATTGAGACATTCTATAACTAGTTTTATTTCACTTTATCTTAGGACTATAGAAAAACCACGATGAGTCTCTTGTATTGCAAGTATGTTGCAGTTGGATTCTTTACTAAAATTGTACAAAATTGTTTCTTTGGCTGAGAGAAGACCTTTACTATTAATTAAGGTTATAATAAGGCAAGGCTGCGACAGAAAAATGTCTTGGAGCCTCCAAAGGATCTTGATTTGGTTGTTCATGTTGGATGAGGACTTAGCGTTAAAAGTATTAGTCGTTTATAAAAGGGTTCAGGGACGCTACGTGAGGGTTACTTTTATGTCCCTTTCTCTAGTTGATTTGTCATAATAGATCAAAAACGTTTCTTGATGCTGATGAACTAATTATTTTTTTGTACGATAATATTGTTCATATTTTGTCTATCTAATATTTTAAAATCATCTCTAAATTCCGATTCGGAAACTGTGGTGTTTGCCTAAATCTTAAGCACATTTTGCCACATATATCCTGTGCATATTTGTTTCATTAAACCGTCTCTGCCATCATTATGTCAGAATAGATTAAGTCAAAATTACAAAGTAACTTCCTCAACCGCAAGCAAAAAACATTCTCATTACCCTCCCTTATCAAAACTATAAATTTTGTCTAAATTAACAATAAATTCTTGACATCTGGGACAAACCATACCCATTGATTTATTTGCTTAATATTCTAAAACGACGTTCCTTAGACGACAATCCTGAACCAACCAGGTTTTGCGAAGCTACCCGCCAGTGGCGGACCCACAATATAATAATTATATTTTAATTTAACCATTATCTTGCTACAAAAAATAAATTTTTATCAATAATTGGTTTTAAAATTATCCTTTGAAATTTACAGTCTTGGAATATAATCATAAATACACGTAGAGAGGATGGATGAAGGAAGATTGGCGGAACGGCGAGTGTGAATGAGCAAGTCGGTAGAGGTAGATCTCGGCGAATATATCTCGATAAGATCGACATTGTTTTGAAAAAAGGCCAGATCAAGAGTAGCAACAAGCAACGAGCATGTATGAGAGCACTGATAAAAGTATAAGTAACAAAAAAAATGTAAATGGCCAATTTTTTGACAAATATAATAGTTTTTAATTCTTGGTTTTTAACGAAAACAATATTTGTAGATATATTTTATATTTAACAACTTAAACAAAAATTAAACTTCGAAACCACACCACTGGTTCTCAGCTATCGGATACCAGTCAAAAAACAAGGATAACAACAGGAACTCCCAAAAGATTAATTAAGGTGTCACATTGTTCAGACGAAAGGTTGTTATACAAAGATAGAATGTTCCTGTACGTTGATCATCTAAAAAAAGGTAATGTGATACCTTAAGTTTAACATAAATTTAATAAAATCTGGAATGCCTTACGTGTGTTAATTAAAAAAAGTTCTCTTTATTTAAACATTCACCGAGTTTATGCAACACACAATGGTTATACCTCTTGTCCCATTTTTTTTCACGGCTCCGGGAGATTCAGTCACTTTTAGGGACTGTTGTGATCACAGATGGCAACACTTCGTTTTTAAATTTTTTTTATTTTTATTTTAATTCTCTTTTTCCTTCAGCAGTAGTATTAATTCCGCATTGGACCGATAGATTGTAGATTGGAGGGTGGGTCGTGAAGGCCATGCTGCCTCTCAAGCAGCTATCAGATCGTTTGTGCATAACCCTTAATCTATTCGAGGCCCGGGATTCCAAAACTTCAAATAAAGTTTATCAGTTTTCTGGGGGCTAAGTTTCTGACAACGAAGGGCTTTAGGAAGGCCCCTTCCAGAAACTTGAGCCTCTTGCAGAAAAGCGCTGGGCATTCGCAAAACAAATGTTGTGCAGTTTCAGCTAACTTCTCGCAGTAGCGGCAACTTTCACTCTCTGTTTTGCTCATCTTTTTCAGGTGGTACCTTAGAGGGCAGTGTTCAGTGAGGAGTCCCGTCACCAGTTTTAAGTCTTTCTTGTCCAAATTGAGAAGCTGTTTAGCTTTGCTTGGAAAAAGACTTAATATCCTTTTCGCTTGCCTTTGTCCTGGCACTTTATTCCAGTGAGATTTCATTTCATCTGCTTCCCAACGTTGAACCTCTTCTTTCAAGTGGGCTTTGGAAAGTCCACAGAAGGGTTCTGGGCCGGAAATTTTTTTATTTGCCCCTTCTTTGGCAAGGCAATCTGCTTCTTCGTTGCCTTTAACTCCCTTGTGACCTGGAACCCACATCAGAGTAACCTGATTGTTTGCTGCCAGTTGTCTCAGGGACTGTTTACAGTCCCAAGTCAACTTAGACTCGCAAGTGTATGACTTCAGAGCTTTTAGAAATAAGACCGATAATGACAAAAGTCATTGTCTCTCCGGCCGCAAAAGGCGAAGGTTGAGAAGTCATAGTGAGTGGCTGTCATATAGTTTCTTTTTCCACAGCGATTCGACTGGTACAATCAATTATTAACGTCTCATACATGCTCGTCGCTTGTCGGTACTCTTGACCTGGCCTTTCTTCAATGCAATGTTGATCTGATCGAGATATGTTCGCCGAGGTCGACCTCTTCCGACTTAGCCATTCACACTCGCCTTATAAATTTGTTTCGTAAATCTTCCTTTATTGATTTACGTGTCCAAACCATCTAAGCATTCCTTTATCTATCTTTGTAACCACATTTTCTTTTACCCCACAGCGTTCTCTTATCTCACTTCCTTTACTTTATCCAACCGTGTCACTCCGGATATACTTCTCAGACTACCCATCTCCTCAGCATTAATCCTATTTTTATGCTTCTTGTGTCAAACCCAACATTCACTACCGTACATAAGTGTAGGAACCAACACACTTCTATACACAGCCAGGCGTGCATTCTTTGACATTTTTTGGCTGTTCATAAAGCTATGCAGTGCTCCATTCATTTGCTTTCCTGCCAACAACCTCCGCTCAATGTCACTGTCATACTGTACATCTCTCGTAAACTTTAAACCCAAGTACACAAATTCATTTACTTTTTCCACTCCCTTAATCAGAACTTTGCAGTTTGTCATGCTTTCTTCTCTTTCAAAAACCATTACTTTCGTTTTGCTTACATTTATTTTCATCCCTTTGATTTTTAGGGTATTATGCATAACATTAATCATCGCATGCAACTCCTCTTCAGATAATGGTAATATAACTTGATATGTACAACTAAGTACATACATATTAATGATAACTGCAGCCAAACAAATTTTCATTATTCTAACTTTAAAATTTTTTAATATCATTGCAACTATTGAATTTTTTTGAAAATGATAACAATCAAGTAGGCATATTGAATTATTGAATTATTTGTACTGTTAAAAATATTGAGTACAAAAACGAATGCTTAATTTTTTTTAAATTTAGATATTAATAAAACTAACTGATTTTTACTAAAATCGCAGTGCGGGCCGTCCGCGGCCCACACGATAGGTCTACCCTTTTTGCGACTATTTTCATAAAAAAAAAAAGGGTACATTTATTTAAATTGTTTGTCCGTAAAAAATATTTGCTTAGTGGCGATTAGTTTTTTAAATTTCGGTATTTCGTGTTTTTGGAAGGTATAAAAAAATTAATAGTGGTACATTAAAGTAACCGTCAAATTGTTTTAAAAAAGTAATCCAGAATTTTATTTTTATGAAAACAGGGAAGGCGGTGCTTACAGATTCAACCTGAAAACCCAATTCAATGTTTCAGTAAATATTTTAAGTCCATCCGGTATGGTAAGGAGAGATGACAATATTGTTGAATGGCAACAAGAGAATGAATATGCCTACATTATTGTATCCTCTCGTTCAGTGATACACAATACATTTATACAGCATTGTTTAGCGCACATATTGCCACTTAACAACGCTGTCTGCATGTGCTTACAAGAGAGTGCTGGAAGCTGAACTCGGCCACGTGGCCTTATTATCGTTTGTTTCCTCTCGTTTCGGGACAATTCTTAAGGATTTAGATGACGAGTTAGGGATGATTGTTTCCTATTCAACGCAATTGCAGAAAAATCAAAATCACAATGAATCTACAGTGTGTTTAAAAAAAAGGTGACCCCGTCTCTTTTTCGATTTTTGTATTCAAGATAAAAGGCGTTGAGGAAAAAAGTGTATACACATTATTTACGATTTTGCGGAAAATACTGGAAACATTGTAATGAAATTTCATACGAATATGTTTTAGAAGCGGATACATCCCATGAATTTGTTTACACGGTTCGAACCAAGTAGTACTGAACATAACTTTTTTAAGGTTAGATTTATTTATCAAAATTTTAATTCATCATTTAATTTTACACTAAAAAGGTACACTCTTGGTGAAACTCGATACTGTGTAGCGTTTTCGGAATATTTTGATTTGAAAATTATGAAGTTTTAACCGATGCTGGTATAAAGTAATGATAAAGTTATTAATCATTAATAATTAGTATAAAATTGAAATTTAAATGCTGATATGTGCCTGGATTTTTTAAACAATCACTTATTCGAGATATTAGAAGATTTAACGCTAAACGAGCGAAGATCTCATTTTTTATGCACGTTGTAGCTTCAACCGCACTTTGATAGGTGTCGTAATTGGTTGAGTGACCATTTTCCGAATTGATGGATTGGTAAAGGTGCTCCGATTCTATGGCCTCCTTGGTCATGTGATTTTAATCCTTTGGACTACACAGTTTGGTAGTATCTTAAGGAAAAAGACCATGCTACAGAGGTAAATTCACGTCAAGAATTAGTAGACAGAATTAAACTTTACTTTAATGACCTTATAGCTGATTCCCAACCGTCTAAAAGATTAATGGATTCTTTAGAAAAAAGGATAGACTTGTGTATTCGTGAAAACGGAGAACACTTACTATAACTGAATTTTATTTTATGTTCCAAGTCTTTATTTTAATTTTTTTTTGTTACTTTTTGTTTAATTAATAACTTAATCATTACTTTATACCAGCATCATAATTTCCATCATAATTTTCAAATCAAAATATTCCGAAAACAGTACACAGTATCAAATTTTACCAAGAGTATCTTTTTGGTGTAAAATTGAATGATGTTTAAGTTTTATAAATCTAACCTTAAAAAAGTCATGTTTAATATTACTTGGTACGAACCGTGTAACTAGCGCCCTCTATGAGAGTCAGATATATAAACAAATTCATGGGATGTATCAGCTTCTAAAATATATTCTCATAAAATTTCATTACAATGTTTCTAGTAGTTTCGGCAAAATCATAATAAATGTGTATACATTTTTTTTCAACGCCCTCGCCCTTTATACGGATGGCGTAACGAAAAGTTGTTATGAAGCAAACCACAATTATTTTTTAGTTTTCTTCCTATCCTAGAGACGGGGTCACCTTTTTTAAAACACTCTGTATGTTCACAAGCCTTTTGTAACCGCTGCATGTGTTTACAAGCCACCCTCGTAGCATTAAACATTATTTCGTTGGATTTAAAATGTTGGTTGCAAAGAAAAAAAAAAGTCCCGTTTTATAAGGACAAATCACAGTTTGGTAGAGTCACAGACCGTCTTTCTTCTGCTTCACATATTTTACGATTTCCCACGTTAAAAACGTAAGTACCCCGAAAACTTTGCCAAACTTCGACCTACTTCAGATAAGAGTTTTCGGGCTTTTGGAAAATTCGATCTTTCACGCTTATCGCTGCCTAAAGCGACACGGGAAAAATAAAAAGGAAAAATTGCTCTTAAAATATTCGGTCGCCTTTACTCTATCCTCCAGGTTAATAATCGAAGAGGATCATAAATTTTTGCTTGTATAGAGAAGGATAATTGCCGAATGTAGAAAATAAAAACCGGGATAAAACCGGGAAATTTATTATTGGACGGTCAAAGTCACACATAACTTGGAAAATGATGTATGCGTATCGAAGTTTTGTAAAAACAATAATTTTTATCGTTTTCATTTTTATGTTAGAAGATAATAAATTACCGCGATTGTTTTTTAACCCGTAACGTTAATTTATCCCCAAGACAACTTCTACTGGCTCCGACGGAATTTTTGTACATTTCATAAAAAATAGTGTATTTAGGTACCCTGGCAAAACCCTTTTATATATTATTATCTCTTTATTAATCAGGAACATTTTCATTTGCACTTCGAGATAAATAATTATCGCCCTGTAAGTAAGCAATCCAAAATCTCCAATTTACTTAACAGCTTAATTACAAAGAAACTTATCCACAGTGGGAACATAACTTCAGAAAACTAACATAGCTTAACCTCAGTAAGATAAATTTTTAAGGTTATGAACATTTAAACTGGGATATAAGAAGAAATACCATAACTATTTTGAGTTTTATAACATTTGGAACATCGAAAAGCTGATTTTAACTATTTAAGATTTCTGTATAATGAATCTATTTTAGTTGTTTAAATTTAATTGTATTTTTTTATTTAAATGTTAATCCCCGAAATTAAAGAATTTCAGAACTGTTTATGGTTTCTTATCACAGTACGAATTACGGCATAGTATCAAGGAAAAAATTTCCCGGCAATTAGTTGAAAAAAGAATTTTGCGATGGACCACAAATTCGGATTTTACTTATGGATGAAAATGTTATTGGCTCAATGAACGACTGAGAAAAAGCAGTTCGACAAAATAAGCCAAAGATATGTTTTTTTGTAAATTGGCATGTACGAAAATAAATAAATTAATAAAAAATGGATAAAAATTAATAAAATACATTTTATTATTAACTTAAAATACTGAGCGCAATACATTCTTCCCATCTATTGAATTTTTAAAAAATTCACCTCATTTCAATCATCCTTTAAAAATTCCCGATGCTTACCTGAAATATCCGAAACCATTGCAAACAATAGCTCGTTTTGTTTTTGTAGTTTCATGATCGAAACCGTAAAATATTGTACACTGCAAACACTAATTGCAAAAGAATCATCAAAGCCATTCGGTCTAAAAATCCAATTAAAAAAATGTTCGCTGGCGTACTGCTACGGCAAATATAATAATAAATTCTAACCTATCCCGTAGTAGAGTTATCGAATGAGATGAAATTAGTAGTATATCATGACGTGAAAGCGGAAATTGAACTTGGCTTTGAATTATGCACACTGCAATTACTGAAATAATTCAACATCAACAATAAAATTAAAATCCACATTTCAATTAACGTTAAACCCCCGTATAGGATAATCGAAATGGATGCATTAAGGTGTTTAAGCCAAACATCGACAATTGTCATTATTATTGAATGATCTCTATTTTACCGACATGAAATGTCCAAAAAATACTAGCCAGAAAATGTGGTAGAAAAACCTAAAGAGAACAGTTTTATATGGGACTTTTATTAATAAAGTGTCCACCAAAATGTGATATACAAATATGGAAAAATATTTGTGGAACATAGATGTACGATATCCAGTCGACCAGCACAAAACATAATAAATATTTGCGATAAATAATGGATTGTTGATCCATACTCCATAAACTTTAATGCCCATTTCTGCTTCTTCCAAGGCCTCCTGAAAAATTGTCTCTTCATAAAGGTTGAATAAGAGATAAGCCTTATGAGCCATACCTTGAAATCATTCCCAAAAATAATACATAACAGAATGTATAGGAAATTGGGACAAAATATCAGCGAGAAGCAAATTGGTTTTCAAAAAGGTTTTGGCACAAGGGAAGCATTACACGCTTTAAATGTACTCGCACAACAATGCATGGACATAAATCAGGATCTGTACATATGCTTCATAGACTACAACAAGGCTTTCGACAGGGTAAAACAATTTTAAAATCAAAAAATTTAGTCAGAAAAGACATCAGAATTATTGCTAATTTATATTAAAATCAAAAAGCAATGTTAAAGGTAAAAGGACATACCACAAAACAAATGAAAATAGAAAAGGGAGTCAGACAAGGGTGTATTCTGTCACCGGCACTATTTAACCTTTATTCGGAGGAAATCATGAAAACCGCATTAAGCAATGAAACAAGGAGAGTTAACATAACCGGAATACCCATTAATAACTCAAATTATGCTGATAATACAGTACACTCCAAGATTTACAAATACTAGTGAACAAAGTAAATGAAGAAAGCGAAGAATATGGACTGACAATGAACGTGAAAAAAAAACTAAATTCATGTTGATTAGCAAAAGAAAAAACAATGTTGGACAAATTTACATACACAACCAACCAGTACAATAGGTAGAAAAACACAAATGCCTCGGTACCATTATCAACTAAGACAACGACTGGTCCCAGGAAATAAGAATTGAAATAGAAAAGGCAAGATCAGCGTTTATGAAAATGAAAAAAATATTCTGCACAAGAGAAATCATTTTGGCCTTGAAAATTAGATTGCTGAGATGCTATGTGCTGTCTGTACTGCTTTATGGCATGGAGGCATGGACCCTGAAGAAAGAAGACTAGAGGCTTTCGAACACTGAACATACCGGAGAATAGACAGAATAACAAATATTGATGAAGTGCCAAGACGGATGAACAGAGAAAAAAAAATAATTCTGACCATTAAAAATCGAAAATGAGGGGGTCAAAATACGGCTTATTACAACTGATAATACAGGGAAAGATGCAAGGAAGACGAAGTGTCGGAAGAAGACGCCACTCGTGGTTGAAGAATTTGCGTGACTGGTACGGATGCACAACAAATCAGTTGTTTAGATCTGCTGTTTCAAGAATACGCATAGCATTGATGATTGTCAACCTTCGCAACGAAGACGGCATCTGAAGAAGAAGAAGAAGAGTGGAGACAGTACGCAACCCTTTCTCACTCCTCTATTAATTTATAGAGTGTTGGAACCGCATTTTCTAGTTTTGATCGAGCATTTTGGTTTCAGTTCTCATATCGCTGAGTAGATTTGGTGTAATGTGAGCACAAAAATCGATAATTTTTTCGCTTAATCCATTAAGATTTTTTTTCTTTAAATTCTTGTCGATAAGCGGATTCTTTTGGATATCCCCGAAGAAAAAATCATTTAAAGATCTGGTAGGCCACGTTATCGTACCACGTTTGATTTTGTTGATGACCTACCAATACAATAGTATGAAACTGTTAGCGACGGTGTGTACGTCTGACTTATTGGGAAAGAAACGTATGCAAGAGATCAAATAATTTCTCTTCTAAAAATGTATTTATTTTTACCATGACTACTTTAAAAATCTAATAAATATTTAAGGAATTAAAAAACGCCTTATTTTTTTAAAAATATAGCAAATATGTGAACTAAAACATTACAAATCTAATGTAATAAAAGTTCAAATAAACCACCTTGTTGTGCCACACAATAGCCAAATCTGTGAAATAGAGATAATCTTATATCTTCTTTGGATGCATATCCACTAATGGATGTTTGCGATCGCATGTTTCATTGCTTTTCTGTCTCGCGCGGTGTGAATCAGTGATTGTATATCGCCTAGCCCTGTCTTCTTTCTCCCTATTCCTTTTCTGCCCTCAATTTTGCCCTCGATTATCAACTATAGGGACCTATAATTATCGTTACGCATATGTCCCAAATAGGCCGATTTTCTTTTCTTGACTGAAGTCAAAATCTTAGACACAGACCGTTTTGTGGACTGCGCAAACGTCTGACAATCGGCTGCCCGAACCCTTTCGGCAGTTAATAAGCAACATGTGTGGAAAGAGCGTAATACATATTTGCAAACAGTAGGCAATTCTTTAAAATAATTATAATTTTCCTTTAGCATCTACTAGTGGACCCGGCAGACGTTATCCTGCCCAAACGATAGCTTCTGCTTTAAAAATATCACTATTAAAGTCAGCGACCCCGAAAACTATAAATTCGACACTTACGTTTTTAAAAGATCGTATATTTCAACCCCTTTTCACCCCTTTCGTAGGGGTGCTTACAACATTGGAGATATATCACAATAAAACTCAGCGACCTTGAAAACTACGACTTCGGCACCAATATCGGCGTTATGAATATTTTTTTTATACTTATCCCCTAACCACCCCTTCTGTAGGGATGCTAAAAAAATTAGGAATGTTGCCATCAAATACAGCCACCCAAAAACCTATGAATTTGATACTAATATCAGCCATATTTAATTGCATCTCCTTCTTACCCCTATCGTTGGGGTGCTTACAAAATTGGGAATGTTAACATCAAACTCAGCTGCCACAAAAACAATTAATTTGACACTAATATCGGCATATTTAATAGTTTTTATATTTAATCCCTATCTCACCCCTTTTGTATGGATGCTTACATAACTGAGAATGTTACTATCAAATTTCCGAAGACTATGAATTCAACACTAATATCAGCCGTTTTTGATAGTTTTTACATTTTATCCCCTTCTCATCCCCATCGTAAGTGTGCTAACAACACTAAAACCACCCCTGGTATGTATAAAACAACTTCTGAAAATTTCATCCCAATTGGTCCAGCCGTTTGGGAGCTTTTGAACGACATACATACAAAAATACAAACATAAATAACATAAATAACATAAATATTTATTTAATTAAATATTTGTTAAATAGTTAGGTGTTAATGTTTATTTTTCAGACCATGGTATTTTTTATTCATTGCCAAACTGCACTTTGTAGTATGAATAACGATCTATTTATGTTTGAAGGACTACACACAATATACTCTTTTAAAAATACGATATCATGTAAACAAATTTACTTTTTTAAACTGGTGTTCGGGGCACCATTTAATTCAGTAAATTTTGCACATAAAGCTGTCCGTTATCCCTAAAACTCCCGGTGCCGATGTGCGGTTGCTGTACAATGAACCATATTTCAGATTTAGTGGCGAAATGCCCAAATTAATTGCCCAACATTAGCCGGTAATGGGCCGAGAGTGCGTTCTCCTACATAAGCCCAGCACCCGATACCATCACGTGCAGGTGATTTAAAATAACAACGTACATGGTCAAGGCATTTTCTCTCCTGTTATCACTGCAATTCTTTAACACTCCACCACTGGCGCACCTGACGGGACTAAACGACCAAATTCTGCACCCACTTTTTTTTAGTTATTTATTTTACCGCTAGTGTAGGAATCTTAACGTTTTATAAACCCGTTTTCTATTCCCTCGAGATGCTACAAAATTCACACCACCACCCAAAAAAATTATATTCTCATTTCGTTAGGGATGTAAATTATAGAAAGTTAATTTGGCCAATAGTCGTTTTATTGATACATTTCAGGTACAAGAAGACATTGATTAAGTTTTTTTATGAAATGTTTTAAATTAACATCCTACAAATATTGTTAAAAACTATAAGGGGTCACCGTTTTTGGTAGTGGTACAGATAAAAAGTTATAGGCACTTGAATACCCTATGTTATGTTCATTTTTTCTTATATTCTTACCTAACCAAACGAATAAAGAATTATTTATTGAGCCTTTTTTTTATACAATATTGTTTTTCTCTAAAATATAGAATAGAATGCACCTAATCTTAGATTAATCTCTCTCACTCTCTCTCTCTCTCTCTCTCTCTCTCTCTCTCTCTCTCTCTCTCTAGTCGTTTACTTCATATCCTGAAGTGTCGTGACCTTATGTTTGTCTTTCACGTTATGGTGTTTGTAATTCTTTTCCATGTGTCTTTATCTATAACGCATCTTATGCTTTTTTGTAGTGGTTTCACTGTGAAGTGCTTCACTTGGTCCAACCAGCGTTTGGGCGAGCGTCCCCGAGGTCTCACTCCTTCGACTTTCCTTGCATAGCAAGTTTTTCAAGATGTCATTACTTTTTCTGCTCACATGTCCAAAATATTTAAGAATTTTTTGCCTTACTATGGTTGACAGTCTATCTTTAACTTTTAGCTGTTCCAATATTGACGTATTTTTTCTATGAGCACATGCCAGTCCGTTCACTGCTGTGTTCTAAGAACCATTTAGTCGTAATATTTTCTGCTGTAAACCTACCAATCCGGTACTGTTTCGCTAGAAATAGTAGCGTAGATGCATGGTTCAGTTACGGTAGTCTTGTATGTCCAATTAAATGCCCACCTGAACATTAGAATCAACGATTTTCCTGTTTTGATATTGATTCCAGAATACATTTTAGACTAGTACAATCGATTTTGCATTTGCCACATCTGAATGAACCGAACGTACCTTGATTGACATAAAGTGCCATCACTCGGTTATCCATTGAGAAGTTCAGTGCGCTTCTTAAGAGACTGTGTCATCATTAATAATCTTAATCAGCTGGAAGAAATTCATATTAGTACGTTATGAAAGCTCTGATATTGGGAGAAAAATTAGAATAAATTTTGTCTGCAGAAGGATTGCAACCCTGGTTTTACTGTCGAAGAACAGATGCCTTAACCACTAAGCTATAGAGGAAAATAGATTTGTTTGGATACCACACATCTATTTATCAGTGAAAGGGGGTGTTTCCAGAGCAAATCAGGTAAATATATGATATTCTTAGACAGTTCCTATCATGAAACAATAAAAGGCGCAAATACAAAAGTGTAACACTATTAAAAGCCTTTTCAGTTAAAAAATTCTCTGCTGAGTGTAAAGTGCTACGCCCCTGGAGCGATGATGCAAAGGGGACATATGGTAACTGGAAGTTGAATATGGTGTGTTCTTAAATGCAAATTTTACTAGTGATTAAGGTTTATCTGGTAAATAGACTTGAAAGGATGGGTCATAATGAAACATTATCACAGAGAAAGAGAAATATTAGCTTCTCATGAAGTACCTACATGGATAGCGCCATAATAGGTGTTAGATAGAGAATGTAAACTTAATCACTTATTTATTTTTTTAATAAAACCATTACTAGTGTTTAATGGGTTTTAAAAAAGCTACTATTTTTATTCAAGAGCAGAAAATAAAGTCCAAACCCTGGCAGAGAGTATGTAGTGCAAAAATAGAGCTGTACTCGTATTTTTTTGCCTTTGACGTTCTTTATACGTTTCTAAAATTGAAATTTTATTTTTGTTAATGATTTTTAACGTGTTTTTGAAATATAATAAAAATTTAGTGGGATTCTTTTATTATATTCAGGTCCATTGTGTAGAAGCTCTCTGGTTCATATTTTCAGGGCTGATCAGACCCTGTATTGTAATTTTTTTATTTCTCTTTGCATAACAGAAGACTAGAAAGATTTATTAATCTATGGAAAGGATTTAAAAAAAATGTTTTAATGATAAAAGAAGTATGTCACAAAAGTTTTTAGATTCTTCTATGAGTAATAGCTTGGGTTCATAATCATTGACCTTACGATAACTAAAGGCGTAACATGTGGTTTGGTATTTATTCGGAATTGTCGCAGTATCTTTTAGTTGCTGGCTGAACCCGATTGTGTAGCATTTTGGTCTTAAAATTACTTAAGAAATGTTAACAATCTATTCTATTCTAAATTAAGTACCACGTAGTACTGTTATCTTCATTTCCTTTGCGTTAAGTCCTTTCATTTATTGATTCATTCCACGCTCCTTACCGATCGGGGTTTTTTCCCTAACACTGCGGTCTACAGACATTATGTGTTTCTGCACCGGAGAATGAACTGCTTGCAGGGTAAAATGCTTGGTAGTGACCATCAGCCTGCGGATTAGATAATTGCTCTTTCCAGAACTTTTGCGAGTACTTTGCAATCGAAGATGATGTGCGTTGCTGTTTATGCGTGCTGTCAACAGTCCTGTAGATAGGGTTCTCATTAAAAATTTCCATACTATGCCATACTATAACTGAAAACAATGACTATACCGCAGAAATATAAACCAGAATTGAAAAGGCTCGTACCAACTTAATAAAAATGAAAAAAGTACTATGCAGCAGAGATTCGACGTTAAGCCTGAGTCTGCGATTGGCAAAATGTTATGTACTCAGTGTGCTCTACTATTGTGCAGAATCATGGACGCTAAGTGCAGATGCAATGAGACGGCTTAACTCTTTCGAAATGTGGATATATAGAAAAATCTTGAATTTCGTGGGTAGATCGAATTACTAACATCGAAGTGCTAGGAAGAATCGGTAAACAAAAAAAAGTAGAACGTACAATTAAGGAGAGAAAGCTACATTATTTGGGACACATAATCCGCGGCGAAAGGTACAGCCTTTTACGATTAATAATGTAAGGGAAAATAGAAGGCAAAAGAAGCATAGGAAGAAGACAAAATTCATGGCTAAAAATCTGAGAGAATGGTTTTTTTGCAGCTCCTAACAAATTTTAGAGCAACTGCCTCAAAAATTGCGATAGCGATGATGATTGCCAACCTCCGCCACGGAGATGGCACTTATAGAAGATAATGTGCAGGTGTGTTTTCTGGTTGAACAAAGTCTCGTTGGGAATCCTGTTACCAATCGGACCTTGTTCCTGCTAAACGTTATTAGATCTTTTGTCAGGCAGGGATTCAGTAAAGCTATCATTAGCTTGATGTGCCTGGCCTTACTGTCACTTAGATTCCAATTTGCTTTTTTAGGCCTTTCATAACAATGGGCCACAATTTCTAAAATCCAACCATTCAGTGTACAACAGTAATATATCACTTTACAAAAACCAATATATCTGACCCCATTTTATTGTACTGGTATTCTGATTAGTTTGACCGGGGAAGTTTCCATTAGACTTTTCCTTGCTACATTTTTTATAAATTTCCTGGTAAAGCTTTAATACCAATTACCAATTTACAAATATCTTTAAATAACTTTCATTTATATAATTTTAATACAATTCTCCAAATCTTCGTTGACTGCCACGTCCTATTTCAGTATCTCTGAATAGTACTTACTCTATTAAGCAGAATGGTAATATTTTTTTATCTTTCTTGTTTTATAATTATATATCATATATCACGTCAAACATATTAAATTTCCTGATTTGCCCAATTTCCTGATTGATTATTT
This sequence comes from Agelastica alni, assembly GCA_950111635.1. Classification (NCBI taxonomy): domain Eukaryota; kingdom Metazoa; phylum Arthropoda; class Insecta; order Coleoptera; family Chrysomelidae; genus Agelastica; species Agelastica alni. Next base: position 5,891,090 of record OX467718.1, on the reverse strand, counting down.
TATTAGTTCATCATCTCCACTTCTTGACTTAAAAAAGTCAGTTGTGACTCTTACCTGATGGATATACATATTACAAAAATGTTTGAAATGTTATTTACTCATTCCATACCAAGGGTTTGTAACAGCATTTTAATATGTATGTTATGTTAAATATGGGATTGATATTTTTCCCTTTTACAATGGATAACCTAAATGGAACTCTTGCATAACCTGACGAGTAAGTTACTTGTGATAATTTTCATTTATTTTTTCTGATTATTTTAACATTTTTAAGAATTTCCAAATTTCTATCAAATATTACTTGGTTACAGGTAAGCACTGATGGCACTGAAATGCCGAAAGCTCTCTGCTACGAATAATAATAAAATTTTGTGCACAGACTAGTTTTTCTACATCAGCTATACGTGCACACAGCCTTCTAGTTTTTTACTGTCATCTCTCTCCAATCCTCGGGTCCTACTATTTGATCGGATCTATTCCCAAAGGTCAAGTTTTGACCATAAAATCGATGATAATACAATAAACTGTGTTCTTAGGCCCCTGTATGTAATTCAAACTTTTTTACACACATTTTCCAAATCGCAGAGGGTAAATAAACGTATCTGCATTAGTAATAAGCAAAAAAAGCGATATTATAGTCGTTATTAAGGAGCGCTCCAGGTGGAGATGTCATAAGATTGTAATTATGTTTTTTTTAATAAACAAATGAATGGGACACCGCACAGCTTTATGAACAGCCAGAAAGTGTCAAAAAAGGCACGTCCGGCTGTGCATAGAGGTTCCTACACTTATGTATGGTAGTGAATGTTGGGTTTGGCAGAAAAAGCATGAAAATAGGATTAATGCTGCAGAGATGAAAAGTATAGCCGGAGTGACTCGGTTGCATAAAGTAAATAATAGTGAGATAAGAGGACGCTGTGGTGTAAGAAAAGATGTGGTTACAAAGATAGATAAAGGAATACCTAGATGGTTTTGTACACGTAGAAAGGATGGATGAAGGAAGAATGGCGAAACAAACTTATAAGACGAGTGTAAATGTACAAGTCGGTAGGGGTCGACCTAGGTGAACAGATCAGATCAGATCAACAACATTTTTAAAGAAAGGCCAGGTCAAGAGTACCAACAACCTACGAGCAAGCATGAGAACACCGATGAACCGAATAGATGTGTGTTAGAGCCGTAGCAAGTGGAAGGAAGTTGTTTCTGCCTACCCCTACGGAAAAAAGGCGTGACTATATGTATGTATGTATATTTTTAATTTAATGAAGTCTGTACATTTTTACTCTATTTCCAATCGGACTATATAACAGAATGCTGTAATTGTACGTTTTGTTGTTGAATTATTTTTCAGAACGTCATTACACAGTTGGACGTGTAGGTATTTATTTTTTATGTTTTTAATTTAACGCCCAAAACCGAAGCCAGTTTTAACGTGTTAATCTAAGTAGCAATTAACCATATATTATTGTAGAGCGTTCGTTGAGTTTTAATAAATAAAATGTGCAACTATTTTTACGTTGTTGTGTAGCTAAGTAAACATTATATCAACATTTTTTATTTTTCCGTTGACATTTTATTCATTAACTTGATTTATTTTCTGAAAATTAATGGCCAGCTAGCAAAAAACGGAATTCTCGTGAGATATTTAACCTTTTCGTGGCTGTTAATTAAGGTTTTATTGAACACTTTGTACAGTTTACCAATAAAAACATTGTAATAATCAAGTGCTGAAGCAGAACCGTATCAAGCGGACTTGAAGCAATAATCAAGATTCTATCACCTACAAGGTAGGCCATACGTCAATTGTTATTATAAACCCTTGACTTTATTTTTAAAGTGATAACTTCTTATGGCACGCTGTGAACTTTTTTTGTAATGTTAAAAATGTTAAACTCGCGTCAGGACACGTGGCATGATCGAAAATTCGTAAGACGGATGTATTTCACTGGAGCAATATAAAATGCGACTTTTCTTGACTGGTAACTTGGCAACCTTATTCAACAAACTGACAAATTCAAGTACATTTTTTATGTCATTTTGACAAATTAATTTAGTAGCTAAATTCAAAATTTAAGTGCTTTTCATTAGTTTATTGATTAAGTTCTGCTTTTGCTGCATTAAAATGGTCCAAGGAGAGGTGTCGTTTTTAGCAGATGTTATGGACACCATAGCGTGTCTTAATGACTAATGGTTCTTCCCCCGACAAAATTTTAGATCAAATAATTTATCAGTGCAAGAAACCGTTAAAAAATGCATTAATTTGTGTTAAAAAAGCATTAAAAACTGGACTGAAAGCTGGTTTGATTAAAGAGAACGGGGGAAGGTTTAAATTAGGTTTTGGTTTGCCGATAACGGAGGCTCGAAGACGAAGAAAAAATAGAAGCAGAAGCCGTAGACGACGTAGCCAAAAGCGACAAAACCGAAAACGAGGTAGCCGAAAACGAAAAAGTCGAGGTAGGAAGAAAAGCGCCATATTGAAAGAAGATCAAGCAAAAAGCGGAAGAAAGAAATCGAAAACATTCAAATCTGGTACTGATGTTTAATATATGATTTATAATAAAGCGTTAATAAAAATAATGCATTATTCATAAACTATGGAAATCTGGAGACAATATTTTTCAGATTAAAAATAATATTTTCACGCGCGTTAATACTTAAGTTTCACTTCTGCCGGCACTCCCAGAGTGCAACCCGTAAAATTTTTTTCTAACATAGACACAGTTTGGCTTCCGTTATGCACTGGGCACAAGGAAAGCGATCTTTAGCTTGCAGGTTCTCATCCAAAGATGCAGAGATATGAACAAAGACGTACACCTGTGCTTAATTAATTTTTTTAAGGCGTTTGACAGGGTCAAACACGAAAAACTTATCGAGGTTTTCAGAAACACCGGTATTGATGACAAAGATATCCGTATAATCGATAATATGTGTTGGAGCCAAACCGCAAAAATTAAAGTTGGTAACTCGCACAGCAGCGGAATTGCTGTCAGAAGAGCAGTGAGACAGGGTTGCATATACTCTGAAGAAATCTTCAGAAAAGCTCTAGGTGTGGACCTCTCGGGTCGCACCCAGACTACTGATATTCTTAAAATTTATTTTGGACCAAATTCGTTACATCTTGTATAAAACCTCAAATATTTTGCAAAACTGACATTACAAAACTTCGAATTCAGCCCTCGTATCAAGTCTTTCAACTTAAAATAAGTTTTTGCCAAAGACAAATCTATAACAAGTCGAATCTCCTTATGGTCCATACAATTTAAAGTTATCCGAAGTTTTGCTATAAATTTATTCAGAGTGGAAATGTGTTTTGAGAATTAATGGCAAATATAAATAATAATAAAACGATTTTATCCTAAAAACATTAAATCTTTCATTGCTTTTCTTAAAATATTCTTAAGGGGAAAAAGACGTCGCTATTGCCAATCAATTTTTGATCATGAAACTTATTTATTTATTTGTCTTTAAAATTAGTTTGCTGCACTTTATGTAGTATACGAATTCTTTCTGCATTATGTTGTAACTCGTGTTGTTTACTTTTCTTTTTCATCCTTTCCTTGTTTTAGCAAACATCTCTTTATTCTCGGTCGATCCTTTTTTCTATACTATTTTTTTACCTAGGTAGGTGCGTAAACCTTTAATAATGCAGGTTCAGGCTTTTTTTACACCATAAATTTTATAGAAATATGAAAGCTGACAACGGCCCTGGATTTACCAAACCATTATAACAATAATGCACATGCCATGAGTAATAATTAGTTGAACTAACAACAACATTTAGATATTTATCAATTGACTGTTACATGTTCATTAGCGACTATTTTTTAGTGGTAATTTAATGAAGTAAATTTGGGATCAACTGTGAGCTATAAAATATTCAAGTTGAAAAGATCAAATGGTCAATATAACTTCTACAGAAAAACTAATTAAAATAAAAAACTGTACAATAAGAGTAACTTACCGTAACAATTAACTAATTATTGCAATCACTGACTAAACCACTAAACATCCTTTGGCGACTCAAATTTCTCAACTTATACGTTTTAAATATCGACTATCAGCTTGTCATTTTTTTGCAAAAACCAAAATACATCAACCAGTGACGGTTTTAAAATTAAAATAATCCCACCAAACTGCCAGGACCGGCTCTCACAACCCAATATTACATTTAAAGGAAAAATTCTCGTTACAGCAAACATAATTTTTTTTTCAAAAGCAAACAATCTTATTGAAAACAAACTTTGAGCCAATTATTTTACAATTCCAAATAAATTTTTCCAGAGACAGTTTTCAATATTATTAAGAATAAAAGTATTTTATTGCTGGGTAAAATTCATGTTTACCAACAGCGCTTGTGTATGACTAAAAAGCCTTGATATCCGATGCCGACGATACAGTCGTCATAGCAAATACGATCGAAGAACTGCAAAATCTGATTGACAGAATGAATGTCCATGAAAAAGGATATGGGTTAAATATTAATATATCAAAAACAAAAGTCAAAAGGATTGGTAGACATACCGCGGTTCCCCGCATATTGATTGACGTAGAGACGATCGAGGAGGTTTCTAGGTTCAGGTATCTGGGTGCTATCTTTAATAATAAGTAGGATTGTGATGACGAAATTAAAACGGGAGTAGGTATGGCCAAAACAACATTTTCAAAGCTAAAGAACATGTTGCTGCATAAAGACTTGCGCTTGGATTTGCGACTTGAGTAATAAATGTTACGTATGGCTTACTGTAAGGCGCTGAAATGTGGTCTGTTAAAGCTTTTTTCGTAGAATTAATAATGAAAAAGTTTTCCAACACTACCAAATTAAGTAGACATACTCTGTAATAATAGCTGCATGGATCAGTAGTGTTAGCACGACCTACAGCGCCGAGGCCATTTTAATTTTTTTAATTTTAAAACTTTAAAATTTTATATCGTTTCTAACTTTCAATTGTGAAGGTAAATTTTTAAATGTTAAATTTAATTTACGATTGAATTTTGATTGAAAAGTTACTAAAACCACTCCATTAATAATTGTCCTTTCAATATCATGCTCTAAAAATAAATTATGTCCCAATAAAGATCGGTATTTTAGATATAGTTAAAATAATAACTGAATAACAATGGAAGAAATATTAAATGCAAATTGATTTAGATCTTGTCTCTAACAATAAATGTTTCAATACAAATTTACCGCTCCATGATAATTTGATAATTTAAATTATTATATTAACTATTAAATTAACTGGAAATGCGAATTATATTTATGAAAGGACAAAGTGGAATTTAAATTTAATCGAATTAATATTAGCTAGTATCGCTTATTACGAGGTCGGGCAGACCCGTTGCCTTAGAAACGCATTTACTATTAAAATTTCGCTTATGGTACGTCAAATCATTCTATGAACAGTCAACTTCCGAAAAAGATTTGTCTCGTTTTGTTTAATGTTATCGTGTAGGTGTAGCAATAAATAAAAATACCCTGTACAAGCGTCGCATCTAAAAATGCCGAGTGAAAAGATCGAGCACTTCAATATGATTAAAGTAAATGATTTGCAATGGATACTCGTATTATTCTTATAAAGACTCTCGGAGAAAAGAAACGAAATAATTTAAAAGCCTTCGTAAGAAAATCTGTAGCACGTCGATTTTTAATTTTTGATGTTCTGCATTCTACAGGGTGATATACATTAAGGTGATGACGTCATTTTCAATTTTTTTAATGTTAAACCTTGTGTTTTGTGACATTTTTGGATCGATAAAAATGAGCTGATAACAAAAAGGTATAATACTTGGGGCCTAGCGGACAAAATTTGAAAGATATGCGCTTGGAAAATAAATTATTATATTGGCATGTCTGCTGATCACAGGCTGTTTTTGGGACCACCCCAACAAAAGCCTTGAAACGATTCTACATCTACTACCAGTAGATCTGTTTGGGAAAGAATGCGCAGCTAGTGCGGCTCTCAGATTTAATTCTGTGTCCTCATGGCCCGAAACGCACTATGGTCACTCTAGAATCCCAAGAGAATACGACCTGTGCACAAAAAACACTAACTACAGTAAACCTACCCCTCTGTTCGAAGGCGACCTATTTCTGGAAATCCCATCCAGAGAAGATTGGGCCGAGAAACTAGTTACACCGCAAGGAGCAGTAATTTATACGGACGGCTCTAAACTATAGTAAAGAGTAGGTTGCGGTTTCTTCTCAGAAGACCCCTTACAGATTTGGCCTAAACTAGATCTACGTCGAGCTAATGATGTTTTATCTCTACCCAGTGAGTCCATTGGAAATGCGATCGCGGCTATAACAGGACACTGGGCAGGTGGATCCCAAGATCCCCTGTAACCAAGAGAAAATTCGTCCTTAACCAGAATGGAAAAGCCAAGATGAGCAAATCTATGAAAGAATTTTAACTTTAAATGGCTGTGTAAAAGTGTATTCTACAAAAAGTGACTCCTAACATTTTATTAGAATCCAAAAATGTAATTTTATACCGGGGTAATTATATTACAAAAATTACAAATATTAATAAATATTGTGTGAGTTTCTAATATCTGTTTTTAAGAGTGCCAATGTTCCCTGTTAGCGATCATCATAGCAAGCCTGATTGTGTGCAATCCGGAAGAGTTCTGGTCATGTCTTGTTAAACCAGGTTCTAAGATTCTTGAGTCCTTCTTCTTACTAGTCCTCTTCGCCTGAAGATTTTTCCTTGTAAAATTGCCTACAGCAGAGCGTATCGTTCTTGGTTTCGCATGATGTGACCTATATATTCTGGTGAAAGCTCAAGGTCTACTGAGGGACTCCACTGACCGGTTCAGGTTTACTCACTAAAAACTCCATCCCTATGTAAGTCCGTCTGGCAATTGCATTCGGTGACTTACAATTAGTCAAAGCTTTATAGTCAAGTGATTGCGAGTATTAGTTTGTTTAAACGGATTTCATGAATAAAAGATTAGGAAAATAAAAAACCTTTCTTGAAGGAAAGTTTCATAATTTGGAGGCTGGTTTGAAAAAAATAACGTATCGGGGTAATGTTCAAGGTATAAAGGGTCTTCTTACTGGTCGCAGTCCAATGAGAGGACACCTACAGGACCTGCATCCGAGAAAAAAAAATGTTCAAGGTGCACAAGGTGTGTTGTGCTTATTGACACACCAGGGTAGGTTTAGTAGTTCTACTTAATGTAGATACTATTATTATCGTAGAAGTGTAAAACATTAATTTATTTTCTAACTTCTGCAGCTTTGTAGCATTTAAGAACAATCCGCGATTAACTTGAGTTAATATAAATTCTGGTGTAGTAACTAAAAAAGTATTATCTGCAAGTATGCGATATTAATCTCGATTTATTTTATACAAAATATAAGACAACTCAACACTTGTTAAATGCAAATTTCATCCATTTTAACGCTGTGTTCCAATTAGTAGCACATTATCTTCAATATCTCCAAGTCGAGATTAGATTCGTTTAATTATTTATTTTTCGAAATATTACCATGCCACACCTACTTCATTAACGATTTGTCAGTGGCAATTATTTATTACTTTATTAACCGCTCTGATCAACAGATATTCTAGATTGAAAGTACTGATCGATTTTCAACTATACATTTGTACCGTATTAATTAAAAGCATTTACTGATATGTTAGTTTATGTAAATAAATGGTGTTATTTTTGGAGGTTTGTTTTTCAAATTTACAATACTGATAGTATATTGTTCATCCCAAGAGAGTTGTCTTTGTTCGATATTCTTAATGATCGTATCCTCCAGTCCCATTCTTTGTCTAAGTGCATCCATTTCTGTAGCTTCTAGCATTCTTTTATTCCTTTCAGTCATTCTTCATGTTTCTGAACCATAGAGTAGGCTACTTTTAATTATTGTGTTGTATATGTTGTATTTTCTCTGTCTGGTTATTTTTTAACTCCAGAGAATTCCATTTAGACATCCAATTGTCTTCCTCGCTTGTATTATTCTTGCTTTTATTTCTTTCTCATCTTTTCCTGTTTTATCGAATGTTATTCCCAAATATTTGTAATCTTCACATGCTTCTACAATATCTAAGTTGTTTAGTTGTAAGTTCTGGTTTTCCGTTCCAAAGCTGAGGTATCTAATTTTTTGGATGTTTATAGTGAGGCCCCATTCCTTATAAGTTATCCTGATAACGCCCTTCGCTCACTGTCACTGTCATACCTTCCATATCTTTTAAACTTTGAACCCAAGTACACAAACTCATTTACTTGTTTTACTCTTTCTCTCTTAATCAGAACTTCACAGTTTGTCATGCTTTTTTCTCTTTTAAATACCATTACTTTCGTTTTGCTTACATTTATTTTCAGGGCATTATGCATAAAATTAACTATCGCCTGCAACTCCTCTTCAGATGACACTAATATGATCGGCGTAAAGAATGCATTTGACGATCAAGTTACTCATTTTCAATCCATATGCACTCTCTTTTAAATCTTTTCAACAATCGTCTATGTATAAGTCAAATATCCATGGCGAAGCCACACATCCTTGTCTTACACCTTTTTCGATGTTAAACCAGTCCGTGTAATCTCCGTTTATCCTGACAAAAGCAGTGAATTCCTCGTAAAGTGATTTCAGTGCTCGTATTAAACTACCGCTTACCCCATACATAGACAATGTCAACCACAATTCACTTCTCACCACTCTGTTAAAAGCCTTTTCCAAGTCTATAAAACTGAAAACGGATTGCGTAAAAGGGCAAAAAAACGCTTAGATAACAGAAAAAACATTCAATTTATAACATATAATCACTTAATGTACTTTATGTACTTCCTTAACTTTTTTAAAGTAGTTTACTATTAATATTATTTACAATATTATATGCTTTATTTGATTTAAGTAAAATAAGAAATAGTTTTGGTATAAATTTTTTTTTGACGATTACTAACCGAAATCGTAACCACTTAATGCAGAAAAAAAAACGTTGAAATGATTCACCGTAATTATTTATAGCAGCCAATTAAATAAATGTAAACGGGACGAGTGAATTATGATTGCAATTAGGTTTAGTTGGTCTGTTGATTCCATTTGCCGATTTCCTTTTTTTTTTCTTTAGGAACTAGACGCAGGTAGCTTTTTATTATAGGCTTTTAATTTACATATTAATTAACTCACATTTTATAATAACCTTCTCAAGCTATTTGACAACAGTAAACGCCTCTTAAAAAATCAACTATGTAAAGAAAAAAATTATTAATCATACTTCTTAAAAAAAAAATCTGAATATTTTTTAATTTAAAAAACGCTGATAGAAATACGAGGAAATGGTATTTTGAAAAGGGTTAACCATAATTAAATATATTTACTAGTCGAAAAAGCATCCCTTCGAAATTCCCACCCAGTTTTTTAAATAACACGTCGGTAGAATATAGTAAATGGAACGCTACAAATAGAAATTTGTACTCTGTTCCGTTATCTGTACACGGGTCTGTAGCGGCCATAAAGACAGGTTATGCACAGACGACGTGACAAAACTTTTTCATTTTTGATTCCTCAAAATTTCGACGACTAATTTTACTAAAGACCTTTTTAATCCCAAGTCTTGTCCTTTTCAAGAAAGCACGTTTACTACCCTGAAAGGGGTGTCATTCGACTCAGCTTTTTAACCGCGTCGAATAAAATTGGTCCCATTTTTTTTTGGCTAGTCCCATAAAGTAAATTTGTACCCTGAAGAAGTACCCTCTGTACCTTTCGCCAACATTTCTTCAGAATTTTCGATGTCTTCATCCTCGTCACTTTTTACATCACTCGTTGCATCATTGTCAAGTAAATTTAGAATCATAAATTTCAGATTTTCTGCCTCCTTTAACGATTTCTCGTCGGTTAATAGTGTATCCATTTTATATAATTCTGGAAATAAATTATGCAAGCGCTTAGTAAAATAAAAAGTAATGAAATATTCCTGACTAAATTATGTATGTTTATTAACAAATTTTATCCAAAATAATTTATTATATGTTATAAACTAAAGCCATGCATTTATAATAAAATGTTTCTTAAAAACAATGTACTTACAAGTATAAAAATTATAATAAACTTAGTTTGTCACTATCGAAAAACAGAATGTCATCTGACACACAAACTTCAATATTACTAAAATATTTGTTAAAAATCTACAGCGCCAACCATAATACGAGGGCGGTTTGATAAGTCAGTGTCTTTTTGAATAAAACAATTTTTTTCCGCAAATAAACGTTTTATTTTTCTACATAATCACCTTTTAGCTCGATACATTTAGTCCAGCGTTTTTCTAATTTTTTTATTCCATCCAAATAATAGGTTTTTTCAAAGCTCTCAAAATACGCGTTTGTTTCGGTAATGACTTCTTCATTCGACTCAAATCTCTTACCGCCCAGCCATTTCTTTAGGTTTGGAAACAGAAAATAGTCGCAGGGGGTTAAATCTGGAGAATATGCTGGATGGGGTGGCGGTTCGTATCCCAATTCGTGGGTTTTGGCCATCGTGACTAGACAAGTGTGCACACGTGCATTGTCTTGATGGAACAGCACTTTCTTCTTCTTAGCCAAATGCGGCCGTTTTTGCTTCAAATCAACGTCGAATCTGTTCAAAAGCTTTAAATAATATTCGCCGGTGATCGTTTTACATTTCTTGAGGTAATCGATGTTAATGACACCGCGTACATCCCAAAAAACTGTGGCCATGACCTTGTTGGCTGACAGACTCTGTTTCGCCTTCTTCGGTCCACGTTCACCCCGAGCAACCCACTGTTTCGATTATTCCTTGGTCTCTGGCGTGTGGTCTGAAGTGGTCACACGATTGCGCTTATGGTCGAGTGTGAGCAATCGCGGCACCCATCTCGCAGAGAGTTTTTTCATGTCCAAATATTCGTGTAAAATATTATGTACCCGTTCAGTTGAGATACACCTACAGCATGAGCCAACTCACGCACTTTCATTCTCCGATCATCCAATATCATTTCATGGATTTTATCGAAGATTTCCGGCGTGATCACTTCTTTTGGGCGACCTGGACGTTCGGCGTCACTAGTGCTGGTAAGACCTCAACGGAACTCTCTAAACCACTTCTTAACCATTGAAATTGATGGTGCCGAGTCCCCGTAGTATTTATCAAGTCTTTCCTTAGTTTTAGTGATGGATTTTAGTTGACGGCAGCACTGTTTCATTTGGAGTAACTGCGCGGGAAATTCAAAAAGTCACTGACTTATCAAACTGCCCTCGTAGTAAACGGTATGTACATACTGCGACATCCCGCCAGGCAGCAACTTACGTAAATGATTCCTATAGTTTATATTGACATTTACATTTCAGGAACTTTTATGTCCCGTCGGGTCTTTAACTATAGACATAGTCATAATTTATGGATATTCTTAACTGAGCTGGAAACAACTAATATGAGATATTTTATTTAATATATTAAAACAAGTTCATTTTGACAAAGTTTATTTGGACCAAAAAAAAATTGTTAACACAAACATAAAAAATAACCATAAGCAGCTAAATGTAAAACTTAAATTTACACTCAATTTTATTCTCCTTCTTAAGTACCATGTCCTTCTAGAACGTTGGTCACCAACAAGGCTATCCTTACTCTGTCGACGGCAAGTCTGAACAGAGAGCTTTAGTTGATTTTATACCAGTCACGTAGATTTTTAAGCCATGATGTTTTTCTGCGGCCCGGCTTTCTTTTACCATAAATTTTTCCCTGCATGATGTTCTGCAGTAATCGGTGTTTTTCGCCTCTCATAACATTCCCGAAATATTGCAGTTTCCTTCTTTTGATGGTGGTAAGAATTTCGGTGGATTTATTCAGACGTTGGAGTATTACCAAGTTGGATACTTTTTTCGTCCATGAAACTTTTAATATTTTCCTGTAATCTCACATCTGAAAGGCTTCAAGTCGTCTTTTTTCGTACTTGTTTAAAGTCTAGGCTTCCATACCGTACAGCAGGGTGGAGAAGACATAACATCTGAGAAGTCGGATCCTTAGAGTTTTTAGATCTTTACAGACCCTACTCAGGCTCGAGCCTGCTCAATCCTTGATTTCACTTCAGTTTGACTATCCGCGCTGTTAGTTATTATGCTGCCCAGATATTTTATTTGGTTTACTTGCTTCAATAGTTTACCCTCAACTGTTATGTTAGCTATGATATTAGGTTGCTTGCTAATTACTAATACTTTGGTCTTTTTTGCATTTAATCTGAGTCCGGCTATTGCGCATTTTTCGATGACTGCATCCAGTATCCGTTGTAAATCTTCCTGACTGGAGGCCAACAGTACCGTATCGTTTGCATAGCGAAGGTTGTTTATTATTTCGCCATTTATAATAATTAGTTTTATTCCAATATAAAATAAATTAATGAGTGGTGTGTTCTTCTTGATTAATAATAACATCTCTACAATCCATTTTTTGTTGGGTGGCATGCTCCCTGCAAAACATTAAGTTATCGTTGGTGGTTTTGATAATTTCTGCCACCTTTCAGATTCTTCGTTGAAGCATGTCCCGTAGATACTCTGTTGGATTTAAGTCCGGTGATTACGCAGGCCATGGCAATACTTCCGTACCATCTATTACGATCAAAAGATCTAGCTGCTGTTGCCTTCAACTAGAAAACCTTATGGAATTGATAAATATACTTATGAAAATTTCTCGTAGAATTAGTACAAATAATCCGGGGATAGGAGCAGCGAAATCTTTTTCAGACAAATTGTGTGAATTCTGTACAAAAACCCTATTTTTATGACAGTACATTTTAGGTAATTACCTTAACTTTATTACTAAAAAAAACGGTTTGTTAACTCGCTCGTCAGATTTAAATTCGAGATACCTTGTTTTTGTTTTTTCACATTACGCACTGCTATGCATATCAAGTATTTCATGATTCATGATAATTGGCTCTATGGCTAATGCCATGACTCTGTAATTTTTATATAAATTTACCATACATTAGTAGTTTTGCAAGAGAACCTTCATTTTTATGTAATTATTCGCTACCCAAGGCAATAATTATATTTAGATTTAGTGTTGATAATAAAAAAGCAAATATTTCCGCAGAAGATTTATATGGCGATTATAAACTTAAAACAATTAGTCTAATAAATAGCTGTCAAAATATTTGGCGGCTGTAAAATATACGATTGTTTTAATGGATTCCCTTATTTTAAGGTTTAATAATAATACAATAAAAGTATCGATTTACAGTACTGAAACGGTAGGTGCTTGGCACTGTTATTTGACATAAACATTGACGTTTTGTTTTGGTTAGATGTACTGACATGTTTGCAAGTTTCATAAATAATGTTATATAATAAAGAATAAATTATAGTTTAAAAAAACTAAAAAACACGCTTTTAGAGTTAATCAAACTAAAAAGTTGTAGCATTTGAAATTGCTACTCGTTAATTTTGTTTTTTTATATATAGTAAATTTTTCATTTATTGGGCATTGTAGCATTTGAAATTGCCACCTGCTAATTTTGTTTTTTTATATATAATAGTTTTTTATTTATTGGGCATAGTACTTACAGAGAACATTCAGTTTTGATATCAAATTCCTGAATAAAACATTTATTTCACTATTTCAAAACAAACATATATATAGTTGAATACTAGTGAATTTCACAAGTTTCAACACTAGGTAATACTCTTGCTTCTGACATTCTAAGAGCTGTTGAAAGTAATATACTCAAGCTGCAGGAACCTTATGATTTCTGGCTGTATTCCTGGATTTCTGAAATTTAAGATAGTGAAGTCAATAAAAACATCCATTCACATGTGAGCAGGCGACATACCGTTGTGTTCTCTGGTATGATGAATTCTAGGCTATTGAAGGTTTGTCACAGGATTTTGTTGTTTCTGAATGAGATCTCTAGGTATTTACTGGGTTTTTTCTTTATTTTTCAAAATATAATCTTAAAGGTTATATTTATTTACTTTCTAGACGTCGAGTCATTGTGGGCGTGTCACTGTTCTTCTTTCATAGAACTTCTGTCATCGGTCTCAAGTCGGTTAGCCGTTAATGTTTCGTGCAATAGTAGAAAAGAAAGAAGAAGAATGGTCTTTTAGATTACATTCTATGAAATTCATTCTGTCAATCAATAGCATTTATGGTTCTGACCAATGAGAGGCTAGGAATTCAAAACTGGCGCTGATTTCATACAGGATGTGCAGTTTTTTCTGGCAACTGTTAGAAATAGGAGGATGGTTCTGTCCTCGTGGTCGTCGAGGAGTTCTTTTTCGGTGCGGCCATGATGAGGTGCGCTTGTCTCGTGTTTGGGATTCTTTTTCGGTATTGAACCGAAATTAACCCTTAGGGGGGAATTTACGAAGTGCCGTTTGGGCCGAGATCAAGTCGCACCCATCGTTAGTGGTTTTTTTTGGAGCCTTATATGGGGATTTGTGCCAAACACCGGTAAGCTGCCATGCGGTGGGAACACCGCCATTTTGTCCTGATGTCCTGTTAGTCCGTTTTAGTCCTGTTTGCTGTTATGGATATCTTCTAGTTTTACCTCCCTTCTCAGAAGGTAAGTTATGACTTTTGAACTAGCAATGATATCGATCAGGTTGAAAATATACCTACTTCATTTTGTTGGTTTTTTATTTTGCACATGTCCTTTCATGAGATTATTTTTTTGTTAGGGTGTTAGGGTACAGCTTAGCTCTCACCATCAGACTCCTGGAAATCGAACGACGACTCTTGTGGCAACTCTTGACTTTGGTCAAGATTCCCACGAGGACCAACACCGAGTCGCTTTTAAATCCTGGCCAGAGTCGACAGACATCCACCGGATGAGATCTAGTAGTAGCCGATAGAGGCTAGAGACCTGCTGAGTTGCATCATCGACCCCTGGCTGACCTGGAAGGTTGAGCCTTTCTTCTGCCTTCTCTTCGTTTTGCTGTCTGTTTCCTGTCTTCTTCCTGTCTTCGTTTTTGTGTCTTCAACTACATCAAGTGGACCTTGGATAGAGGCTACATATGTGGACCATTGGACTTTAATACCAGGTTTTTTTACACCTTCAGTGTTCTCTTACCTTTTTGAAATTTTTTATAACTATTTTATCATATTAGTGCTTATCATACCATCATTTTAAATAATTACTAATTATTGATATCGTATATTATACCACCGTGATAATTTTATAAACTATAATCTAAAGGACTTTTGTGAAGTTCTCACATAGTACTATGTGACAGCAGATTCAGTCACAGGTTTATTTCTTACCATTATACCCCATTCTGGTAACTTTGAGCGGTATAACACCAGGTATAAAAGTGTATGTATTTCGCTATAATACATTAGTTAATATTATTATATATGTTATTTAATTTATGTAATTATTATTTTATGGTTCCCTGGTCTACAACCTATTTTGCCTTGTCCACTTTGATATTCTAATTATATTCTTATATGTGATATGTTTTTTTATTCTCCTATTTGCCCAGCCTGAATGTCTAAGAAAATTTAATATTAAGTCATTTTAGGTATTTTGTTAAAGATAGATATTTGGTTTTCTCAATTATCCAAATATAGTAAAGCAATATCTAAATTGGGTGGCGCCCTTAATGAATTTGAATTTTCATTCTTAGAGCCGTAAATAATTCGAACTCACTTTATCTGTTCTCCGGCGAACAGCTGCCGTCAGCACATTGTGTTCTATTTTTTTATGTAATGAACATAATAAAGTAGGTCACAAAGTAAAAAATAATTCTTAGCATAAGAATAAAATTACTGACGAGAAAATTAATGTCACTGTTCTAAAAGCGTGGGGTGCTTTGTGTGACATTTTTTTTTAAACTAACTCTGCGTTTCGGAATGAAAGCTTTTAAAACAGTGACATTAATTTTGTCTTCAGTAATTTTATTTTTATGTTAAAAATTATTTTTTACTTTTAAGTTCGATTTGCTATTAAACAATCTCTATCTGTGTTCGTTTTGATATGCGAAACAATTTTAAAATGTAGTTCGCGAATACCTTAATACAATTTAAAAGAATTATGTATTAAATAGTAAAAGCACAAAAAGAATGCATCGGCTGGGAATCTACACCGGACTGCCCGCGTGTCAGGCGAGCATTCTACCACTGAACCACCGATGCGATGAACTGTGTTAATATTTGTTCTACGCGCATGCGTAGTTCACGCACAGTAGGTTACAAGCATACATACAAGCAAACAAGATACAGGTGAAACTAATATAAGAGTGTTAAAAAGTATTTTTAGTTGAGAACTACTTTCGCTTAAACAGTTTAGATAGACTAAATAATTTAAGCATTGAATTCGTCCACGAATAGCTTTCGTTGCATTTTTATGAAAAGTCACCAAGTAATGCTGTTGTACTGAATATTATAACCAAATTAAGAATCCGAACTGGAAGTGTGCTACACCATAGAAAAGGAAAAATGGACGAAAATAAAACAGTTTATGCTAACGATAATCACGAATGTGTATTCAATTAAATGATGGACTCACCACATCGTAGTCAACGAAGATCTGCTTCGGAAGATATTGAAACAACTTACCGCACATTCATTCATTATTCAGACGATCCAGCAATTGAGAAAGGGTGATTATGCTGCAAAACTTTAATACTGCGCTAGAATCATTAATATGCAATTTAATAATTCCAGTTTCATCAGAAAATTCTGGTACAGTGACGAATGTCATTTTTATTTGCCAGTTTATGTAAATAGGCGTAGCAATAGATTTTTAGGTTTCCTACGACCACAATAGTTGCAAAAAAACCTGTTTCATTACTATAACTTAATAGCCACACTGTATTAAAGAAAAACAGACTAGATTAATAATTCTCGAAGTATACCGCGGTATATCGGACCCGCCCAGTCCGA
Organism: Agelastica alni; assembly: GCA_950111635.1. NCBI lineage: Eukaryota > Metazoa > Arthropoda > Insecta > Coleoptera > Chrysomelidae > Agelastica > Agelastica alni. The sequence continues at coordinate 5,874,241 of OX467718.1, read as the reverse complement.
AATAATTGTTTTGGCGGCACTTGTAGTGACTCCGAAAACCCGTTCTTGTCCAGTGAACGCAAATTCAGCCCCCTGTATTGCAGGGTGTCGGATTTTTTGTTTCCCTCTACCCCTTGGGGCCCAGGTACCCACAGCAGGGTCACCCTGTTTTTGGCGAGAGTGTATATAGCGCCCTTTGTTGACAATGCTAAATTAGAGCCCAAATTGGCAATCCTCATCCAAAAAACGTAAAATACCAATTTTTAAATAGAAATTGTAAAAACATAAAAAATTATTGCGTTAATTAAAATCCTTATTTAAACTTTACACACCCGGTATCTCGGAAACTAGCAATATTTGTTTAAGGCATGTTGGGCAGTATCATCATATTTTGAGGTCCAGAATCTACAATTCAGAGATTGGACATTCTTAATAAATCACCCTGTATATTGGTAATTAAAATGGTTTGGACATGTGGAAAGATTAGGTGATAGTAAAATCACACATATTTAGTTGGCCATACAGGTCGATGAAGATTTTATTGTTCAGATTTTAAGTTTTTAATTATTTATTGGAATAATCGTTTTTTACTTTTGGTTACTTGAAAATTCGGAGACTCCCTGTGTTTTAATTTTTTATTTTTCTCACATATTTGGTTAAAATCGTAGATAAATTTGTTTCGTGGCATGATTGGTACAGGGGGTTTCTTCCCTACACGCCAAGCAGCGATTTATGCTTCCAATCGGATAAGAACCAATTTTTACCATAGCCTTATCTGATGTTCTCGATTTCTCACAATATCTCAGATGGGGAAATTGCCGATAAAACAGGTTGCAGTCACGTTTTTAATCCGTAAAAGAATCAACTGTTTCATTGTTTTTTCGTGGACCGGACTACGACTATAAATTTTAAATATAAAGTTTTAATATCACATTAATAAATGTTTAAATGTAAAATGTTTAAGTAAAACGTTCCATAAATTTATTTATTTATTCATTTACAATTATAATCAAATAACATAATAATGACAGTTAACGTGGATATTTGTTTATAGTGTCGTTAAAAAGGTGCATTTGGAAAAAATGTGCGTGAGTGACACTCGGTTGGAACGAAGTTTCTTTCGTAGTAAATTATTATTAATAACCGTATTATATTTTCTCTTACGCTTGTTTTTGCATTTTTCAGCATTGTTGCTTTATTTTTAATCAATTTGTCAGCTAATTGGCTATAAAAAAATAAGGAAGTCGTTATATAAAAATTATAAGTTAAAAATAAATTGAATAAAGAAGTACTCTTGTATATAAAAAGTATATTTAAAATATACACCTTATATACAAAAGTACAGTGCAACAGAAGTAGCTTGGCGGGCGAGAGATCACAAAATCTGCGCACAAAGAAAACATTCGAATAACGATCCGGTCGGCGACGACGAAATTTTCAGTAATCGTGAGTCTCAAGTACAATCGAAGGAAGAAGTTTACAAATGTGAAGTATATTCACCCGAATATTTTTTATTTTAGAGGCTAGTCGCCCGCCAAGCTACTTCTGTTGCACTTTACTTTTTCATTCATTCTACAAAAGGGCATTCAGCTTCACGCGTTCAAAATAAAAAAAAAATTCACATATTGTTACACTTTAACTCTGATACTTACCTAGCGTCATTGTTATTACCTTCTTCACTATCACAATGCATTATTGATGTATATTAACCAAGATGTAAGCACTATGTGCGTATATTAGAAGTGAAACTTCTAACGTTTAAACGTCTAGGATTAAATTCAATTATACTGAATATATAAGGAATATTATAATGACTGGAATGAAGTATTTATAGAACGACATACACTACTGTTTACATATGTGAATATTTTTCTTAATTTATTTCTATAATCTGTACATTACTGGGTGCTTCAATAGCCTGTACATCTGGTGTAGTTTTTTTTTAAATATTTTTTTGACAAACATGTGGACTACACATAGACGTCACGTTGTTTAGTATTTCTATGCTACCCTTCTCCTCTTTTTTTGCGAGAGGCTCAAGTTTCTGGAAGGGGCCCTCCTAAAGCCCTTCGATGTTAGGAACTTAGCTCCCAGGAAACTGATAAACTTTGTACGAAGTCTCGGATTCCCGGGCCTCGAATAGATTAAGGGTTATTCACAAAAGATCTGATAGGTCGAAGTGCTTGAGAGACAGCATAGCCTTTACAACCCCTACTACAATCTACAATCGACGCGTTTTCTCTCCTCTACAACAGAACGAGCATGCGCGTTAATTTTGCAATTGTCATTTTGACAAACACGCAGACTACACAAATATATGTCACGTTGCTTAATATTTCTATGCTACGCGTCTTCTCTCCTCTACAACTAAAAAAAAGCCTTTTTTTTCCTATTTTGTGACTCTATTCAAGCTTTTTTTTATTCTTTAAGTATTCAGCAATCACGTAGTTTCATTTCTTCTTTGGTCTGCCTTTTTTCGTTTTTGAAACAAACTTTTCATTTATATATTATGATTATAAAATTCTCGATCAATGCTTGGAGCTATTCCGCGTCTGCGTCTATTATGCCATTTGGAAAGTAAATCAAAACGTATCACCTGAGTAATATCGACTGAGATTTTATTAAACAAAAAGCTTGCATAATTCGAAACGGCGACATTTAAATTTTGTTAGAAAACAATAACTCGCGCCTACCTGCAAAGCGAAAGTCCAAATTTGTTTTTATGAATAATAATTTAACCTTTGACAATCGATGGGATTTGATTATAAGATGGAATTAATTTCTCGTTGTTATTTCAAGATGATGGAAACTGTCTACAAGGTGTAAACCAATACAATATTTTAATAAAATTGTCCGCTGGGTGTAAAATAAAAATATTACCGCTCCATGATAAAAATCAATAAAAAATGTGCTGGTTGTTGGTAGTACTTCTTTTCTAAATAGATCCCAGTTACTTAAGGAGATAATAAAGGTAAAGAGTCTTTCCATGTGGAAAAACGCTAAAGTCCAACCGATTCCGAAAAAAGGAAAGAAGACTATTCCTGCGAATTATCGCCCTATTGCATTGCTCTCAGTCATATCCAAAGTTATGGAAAAAGCGATTAACATAGAACTCCTCAAATATCTGGGGAAATTTGAGATAATCCATGACAGGAAATATGGATTTCAACAACTTCGGTTTACTGGATATTTGCTGACGTGTCACTCAGCTCTGGACAAACACTATTGAGAAATTTGGTGAATCCCGTGCAATAGCCTTGGATATATCTAAAGCCTTTGACCGCGTTTGGCACCAGGCATTGTTAAGTAAATTATCTGCCTACGGTCTCCCAACCAAACTGCGCCAATGGCTCTTGAGCTTTATGCAAGATCGGTCCTTACATGTGGCAGTTTTCGGTATTTCTTCTGATGCGTTAAAAACCAATGCCGGGGTGTCCCACCTTTTTTTTTACACATCAACGATCTCTTGAAAACCACCACGAACCCTATTTACAGTTTCGCAGACGACAGCACACTTGTCTCAACTTTCACATCGTATCGATCACTTTCGGTGAATGATACAAATAGACTCAGGCAGGAACAGGTTGATTCCATTGATAGAGATTTTGAAGCAATCGTCGATTGGGAAACCAAAAATCTTGTTCAGTTCAATGCCCAGAAAATACAAAGCGCCACGTTTTCCAAGAAAGTGAATTACTCAAATCATTCCATTACAATGTCCCGAAATACCCTTAAATTAAGTCCCTCTATCTCGATTTTGGGAGTCACGGTGTCCAATAATATGTCTTGGCATGACCATGTTGATAACATCGCAAAGTCGGCAAGCCAGAGGCTAGGTTTTCTGTGGAAAGCCAGAAAGTTTTTTACTACTGATCAACTATTGACGACGTACAAGGCTCAAATCCGACCTCTACTGGAGTATTGCTCGCACATTTGGGGTTCAGCACCAAGGCATTCTCTTCGTCTTCTAGATTCCATTTAGAAAAAGGCCATTCGGTTGATAAACAGCTTAACTCTCACAGATACCCTTCACCCTCTAGAACATAGAAGAGTTGCAGACCAGTCATTACTCTACAGATATTTTAATGGCAGTGCTTCAGAGAAATAAAAACTCTTGTACCACCATTGGCCACATTGGCCAGAAGAACTCGGCACGCTGATCAGTCTCACCCATTAACTCTCAAGATTGACACTACAAGGACCAATCTCCATCAAGAATCCTTCTTTTACAGGGCTGCTATGGAATGGAACAAGCTTCCAAATTCAGTTTTTCCAAATAACTATGACCTGCAACTTTTTAAAAAGCAGGTCCACAATTATTTCCATCCTATAATCCCTTTTCCTTTAAATAGTCGCAGTGCGGGCCTTCCGCGGCCCACACGATAGGTCTACCCTTTTTGCCACTATTTCCAGTAAAAAAAAAATTTGAAAACAAATCCTTTACGCTTGATAGTGTTTGAGCTTTTATTTTGTTTACTAACGCTCGAGCTTTTATACTGTTTTTAAATTATTATTTATACTTAAATTTGATCGGTAATTTTTGCATAACAAATTCACAGGATTGAAGAATTATTGTCACTTGGTTTGACAAGCAAAAAAAATTTTTTAATAATAAAAATTAATTTTTATTATATTTTCCCATTCATTTATATATTAAAAAAACTCTGTGTCAGCGTCGTTTATTTCACCGATACCATGGCGCTGCAGTCACGCACGGAGCGAATACCTAAAGTAAACATTTTCCGAGATTTTTTGGTTTTTGGAGAAGTTCTTGGTAACCATTTGTTACCCTCCTCAGGTTTTTTACTGTGACACTTCGTGCCAAATTTTCCGGTTACAGTATTTTTAAAACTAAAACATCATTTTGTTTATATGTTAACGTATATCATTTTGTGCAGTCAATTTTGATAAAGGTTTAAGTGTTTTTTGTTTTAACCTCTGAATTTTTCGCTCGGCGTTTTGGTTTTGGAGTCCCGCTTTTAAGCACAACTTTCCACTGCATCCAAATATACCGAGTCGTGAGCGAGCAATACAATATTAATGGTTAGCAAAAGAAAAGTACTTTTTGGCACTTAACAAGAATCGCAACTTTTGAGCAACCACTTACATTTTTCCTAGCAACGTCTTCCGTATTGAAAAGGGAACTGATTTTTGTATGAAGTTTATGTATATTATCATTGCAAAAAGTTGTCGACTGATTCATCAGTCATCTTTAGTGCTTCATGAAAGTAAATGTTCATTAAAGTCAAAAGAGTAATAAATTTAAATTTTGGTTACAAATTTTTTTAAAAAAACTTACTTGAGTACTTACAAGTCAGGTAACAGAAAGTATACAAGTTAGTAGAGACATACTAAGTGTGAAATGTAATAGAATAAAAAAAAAGCAATATAAGGTTTAAAGGCCATGTGGATATGTCTGGTGTTTATCACTTGAAGTGTCAACTGTCATTGAGGAAAGTGGTATAGCCAACTTTAGAAAAAGAAATTAAAATGTAAAATTTAATGAAATTTGGTTATAAACAGACGACAGACGAAAAATGGTAGTCTAACAGAATTATAAAAAATTCTTTGATGAATGGGAAGAAAATCTATACAAATTTACTAAAGTGTTCAAGCAGTGTTTGTTAATGGAAAGTTCTTTTAAAATTTCCAGTTCTTCAAACAAATCCAGTCTCAGGTAATTCTGATTGTCTATGGTGTGAAGTATTTTTGAATTTTTTTTGGGGCTAAAGTTGAGGTTGTTGAATCTTAAATGATATCTACCGTATTAATATCTTTAATAGTGGATGGTCCAATTGGTATTATTACCACAAAAGTTGTTAGCTCTTGTGTGCATAGACATGACTAAACTGGAAAAGTATTTTTTGATATCTTATTAGATTAGCAAGACGAAAGTAATGGTTTTTAAAATAGAAATAAAAGTATGACAAACTGCGAGGTGCTGATTGAAGGAAAAAGAGTGTAACAAGTGAAAGTTTTGGTATACTTGTGTTCAAAGTTTACGAAGACGGAAAGTATGACTGTGATATTAAGCGAAGGGTGTTGGCAGGAAAACACTGCGAGTCAAGCATTCCACCATTCAAAATGAGAATATTCCACTTGTTAATAAACTATATTATCAAAATCTCCAGTATGCTTAACCACCCAAACAAGAAACTACTATTGGATACTGAACAATATGAAACCTTCGTGCTAAAACCTACAATTACTCGTCCCTCAGGTGTAAGACTTTAAAAAAATTTGGCTAACCTCATTGACACCATTAAACGAACAATCCAAATGGAAAAGTATGAAATTCCTCCATGGACACAAACACCGTCAAATACCAATCTAGAATGTACACGTTTCCGGAAAAACGAAATCAGCTCTACAATAATTCAACAAATATTCAACAATATTATCAACGAACATCCCGAAGCAGCAATAATTTATGCAGGTGGATCAAAAACCATCGAACGTATCGGGAGCGCAACAGCAATCCAAAATGACACGCATGGACACTTCCTGAAATGACTAGCATATATACTGCAGAGTTATATGCTATTTGGCAGGCATTAAGATACATAGAAGTCGTACTGAACCAATCTATATGGCTGGTATGTACAAACTCTCTTAGTGCACTGAAATTGCTGTCTGACACTTTTTCAAAAGATCCATTGGTACGACAAATCCTTTTCACTCTTGAAAACAGTGAAATAAACAAATCACATTCATTTGGACCACAGGTCACACGGGTATAGAAGGTAACTTACTAGTAAATAGAGAGGCACAAAACGCCGCAAGAAGTGGGGAACCAGAAAAGATAAGTATCCGCTCTGATGAAATAAAGAGTTATTTTGAACGAAACCAATGGTCTGCAAGCAACAGATACCTGAAAAATATTAAACCTTCCGTAGAACCATGGATCACGAAAATCTAATCATGTAGGTGAGAACAAGTTGCACTCACACGTTTAAGAATAGGTCACACTAACCTCACACATATTCACCTGTTGAAGGGAGAAAGACCACCAGTATGCAACCACTGTTACCAACCCATAACAGTAACACATCTCCTCTTGGACTGCCCAGAATTTACCGCTATCTTAATACGGAATATCCCTCAACCCTCAAATGAAACAACTACGATTTAATACCTCAGACAATCACGCTTACTAACATAAATATGGATCAATGGAGTGAAAAACAACAAACCTAACTTCGAAGAGCTAATGACCACCGTAGTCTATGCCAAGAAAAAAAAATATAGCTACTATTGAAGACGTGGGTATAAAACTAAATCTAATTACGTACCACACGAAAGTGAGTAGAACATTCGATATACGAAAACTAATTCAAAAAAGTATTACCTGTTGTCTTACATCACTCAATTTTTTTTTCCTTGCCGGCATACAGATTTATTACCTACCACATTTGATTTTTACGAACAAGTAGATCAATAAAGCTTAATTAATCACTTCAAAGAATAATGTATCGTTATCAATATGTGACAAATTACCGACAACTTTCAACAAATTTAATTACGCAATGTCTATTACGTCAACTTAATGTCTTTTTAACGTCAAAATAAGTTTTAATTGGTGTACTGTTATTTGTTATGTCATTACGGTTAGATCGCGGTGCTAACGGCAGATTAAAAAGTAGGTGATGGATTTGTAATAGCGTTTCGGTTTTGTCACAAATAAGTACATCCATGCTTGGACTTTTAACTTTCTCCATCCTACACGATTTAATGTATACTTGATGCAACAAAAATATTAATAATATATAAAATTACGACCAGTTATCGTTTGACTTGAAACAAATATTTTTTAACCACGACTACACATTAACAAAAAATTTTGGAAGATATTTTAATTCACTACCGTCATCTACCAACACGATGTCATCTAATATAGGCATTCCCATACACACATGAAAGCATTCTAAAACTATTAATTTATATTTAAATACAGTTAAATGGGTTCATTAAAAATAATATATTTTTAACCCACGTTGTTATAGCGATGAACAGGAATTAGCTAAGAATCACTACGGGGCTCCCGATCGTTCACGCACCAGTGAAGGAGCTCCTCAACAAGGCAGCCATCCTGCGACCCAGAACTATATTGTTCCCACCCAGTACAGAAATTTTACAAGGTACGAATGTACTGGATTGGGTACAATGATATTAAACCACATAGGCAAGATATAATGGGTCAACAGGCCTAAGTGTCACCGGAGGCAATAGCCAAACGGACCTACATATGAGTGGAGGGAGCTTTTAGTGAGTAGTCCTGGTACAGTCAGTGGAGTCTTACAGTAGACCTTGAGCTTTCAGGCTCATAACCTCTTCATAAAAGATTTTCTCCACCTCTGCAAAAAAAAACCCACAATGTATGTCAATGTATTTTTTGATAATTTTACTTTAGGATTAAAAAAGCTTAACAAACACATTTAAAAATAAAAAAGAAAACATGTTTGTTATTATTTGATATATTATCGGTTTTAAACACGCCTTTTTCCCGTAGAGGTAGGCAGAGACCATTTCTTTCCACTTGCTACGGTTCTTACACATTTTTTTTTTGCTTCCTAGGCAATTATATCTCGATCAAATCGACATTGTTTTAAAAAAAGGCCAGGTCAAGAATACTAACAACCGACGAACATGTATGAGAACACTGATCAAAGTAAAATAAGCAAAAGTTGTCTGTAGCGTGACCATATGTAATTTGTAATTTGACATTGCAAATTGTTGGATATGTAGCGAAGGAAACACAAACAATGCTTGAGCAAAGTATAAGAAAAAGCCTGTTTAATTGCAACTCTTACTATATAATATATAAAACTAACAAGCTATAGAAACAGACAAATTTTTGAACGATTTATTGACGATGGTTTTACATGATGGTATTTTATGAATAAATAATACATTGGGCAAATTTTTTATTGTATTGATTACGGTTTATATTGTGCATGTTTGTTCGGAAAGCTTGCAGCGAGAGTAAATTTTCAGTTCTGGAACATTGTGTAATTTTCTTATTTTGTATGCCAGCTTCGTTTGTTTGTCGAACGAAGTTTTAGTTGATGTAATTCTAGTGAGTGTTTTGATTACATTTAGATGAGGTTAATCAACGAATTCTTGATGCAAGTTACCGAATACATGAATTAACTGCGGGATGCTTATTTCAGCATAAACTAGCGGTTGCTGGATTCTGAAATTATAATGTGAATTAGGATTTATATACCTCGCTGCTGTTCCTGTCAACATGTTTGCTTTAAGATTGTAGATGCTAAAACTTTTTGATACGCGTATTGTTGAAGGTTTTTTTTGTTTTTAGCTGACTATGGAACGACTCAAAGAATTTTTCCTCTTTATTCTTTTTTCTCTTCCAGTAATCTTTCATTCTTTCCTTGTTGCTTCTTTCTTTCTTTCGTTTATTCTTCTAACCTCCTTCTTGGCTTTTTTTATAAACCCTTAAATTTTGTAATCTCTCTGAAATTTTGTAATTCATAACATCTCTGTTTTTTTCGTTAGTCCTTCTTCACATAATCTCTTCTTTACCTCACTGTCTGTTATTTAATCTGTGTTTGTGTAAATCTCTGTAACTGTAACTGTAACCTCTTGGGTTGAGCCACAATAGACCTACTGAAGGTCGCAGTGGAGAGGCGACCTATGCCCCACTCACATGATACCTAACCTAACTATCTTTAAGTCATTATTATTATAATTCACTTGACATAAAATTGTTTAAAAATATTAGTATTTAAGAAAAATTTAACGTGAGAGACCTTCATGCTGACATTGCTTGCTTTGCCAGTTTAATAGTTTTATTAGAAAAATGATTATTGAGTTATTATCTCGTAAATTTTTTCAGCTACAGCAGATTTAGGCTGAGACTACACGAACCAATATAGCCAAAAATAAATTCTTATCTATAATCAAGCAATAATTCTCGTCTTAAAATTTCCTTTACAAAACACTAAAAAAATCCTTGGATTATTGTTTATATCACCATCATCTTGTAGGCTGCCGGACTTTAACCAGAAAAGGTTTATTTTCTATACAGGTCTAACGAAGATTTATTTTCTTCTGTTGTCCTTTGTAGGGCGATGATTAACCTTACTTTAATTGGTAATTTTTTGAGGAGTTGTCTTTCGAAGTTTTTTCTTTGGTTAAGCCAATTGTTTATTTAGGGTTTCTTTACGTGAAAGGTCATGCGTGAACAGACCTTCTAAATTACAAATCTAACATCCTTTTAAACATCCGAAAAATGAATTCCATATTGTATAAATTCTTTAGTAAAATTGGCAAAATGTTGCACCTTAATGGAGAGGCGCTACAATTGACATTAAGTCTCTGATAAAATAATAGCTCGCTCGTAATGACAAACTACTATTTCAATTTGTTCGCAATGCTCATATTTTATTGTAGACATGATTTCTACACGGATGCCTTTCGATACTAATGTTTTAATTGTACAATAAACGTTGTGCGTAATATTGTTTACTGGTTTCCGATGAAATGTTCAAGATATTAATGTTTTATCGATTCTGCCACTATATTCGTAACTTTAATTGAAAGTTTAATGCGAATTATTTCGTCAATATATTAAAAAAGAAAACGCCACAATTTTGAAAAGATTTCTACGTGTTTTTTGAGTAAATTTTTTGCTTGGTCCCATTATATTCCAACTTTTAATCCTTTAGTGACAAAGGAACGTAGTTTGTTCTTCGAAAGTTATGCATGTATCAAAATGTGGCCGCCCATAATTTAGAAAAAAGTTTTTCCATATTTCCACAATATGTTCGCGTGATCAACAAAATTGTTTTGGTATATGCTGCCACCTCGTGCCTTCTATAGGAAAAAGCAGAACGTCTGTTGAGTCAGATAGTTTGTTATTACACTCGCGTGTTCCTACTTACAAATTTCCATTATTTATTGAATTTTTACGATACAAAAACCTTACATTTTAGTTCTTTTAGATATTTATTTTGAATGTTTCACTCAAGGTAAAATTTTTTTGTATCCAACCAATGTAAAATAAAGTAAGGTCGCATCGAGTTGAAATGATAAGAAGGTAAAAACTACAACTTTCGATTGTACGTAATACAAAAAAAAATCAACCTTCACCAACAGCTTTTTGTTTATTGCAGAAGTAACATTTTCTCAAGTGACAACGTTGTCCGATTCCGCCCTAATTGTGCATTTCACACCGGATCTTTATCTCGCCAAACTTAAACAATACTCATTGTGCCCCGAAATAACTTTTTAATGTGACACATTATCCATTCTTTTTCTTTTATTGTTTACTCGAATGCATGTGCCGACCTTGGACTTGTTGGATTAAAAATAAAACATGTACCAAATTTCTTAACCTACTTTAAAAATATCACTCATTACAATAGGAAAATAAATAAAATTTTAGTGGTCAGGGTACGACCCGAGAGGTCCAGACGAGTATTTTCATACAAATATTCTTAACATGCAATAATCATAAAATCAGTTCCCGCTGTAAAAAAAAAACAAAAAAATCATATTATTTAAAAGATCTTAAAATTCTGTGTTAGAAATAGTATAATTTATAAATTGCATAATTCAGGTAGTTTACCATTTTTTTCAGTTTTTTTATTCTCCATAAAAAACAGCTTTGACCGATTTTACTGAAAATCTAATCAGTTCTAAGTTGCGTAATTATGCGTCGAATGCAATTGGTCCTACATCGATATTATTTTTTGTTCTCGAGATAATCGAGACGAAAAATAATTCCGAACGCACATACGAACATACACGCGCGCGCGCCACACACACACAAACACACACACACACACACACACACACACACACACTCATCAAAGATTAAAGAAACCATTGGCTGTCGTAATTGCAGGACTTCTTGTGCATCAATTTCTGCCGATATCTCATGATCTCATGAATATCAAGCTACCGTTCGCAATTTCTTTCGCATTTCTCACTCGACGTGTAAACGTGAAACAGAAATGTCAATATTTCCAATTGCATAAAAAGTTACACAACATTCACACGTTGCGCGATCAGAAAAATCTCGACTCGTTCTTGTTTCGACTCCTTTATTCTTTGTTTTTGTTGTTTTAATGGCGTTTGCTCAACAACTACGAATCATGATTCTGAAATAATACCGATCAATTTTGCATAAAACAACAGCGCTGTCAAATCACATTATTACACTGTTCAGTATACAAGGTAACTTAGATTGTTTACTTCCAATATCACTACGAAATTGACTTTTTTTGTTGTTTTTAAAGTGTAAAATATGTTTATTTTAAACTAAAAAAACATATTTTATTATTTAAATTGTTAATAAATAAAAAAATATTAAGTGAGAAAGAAAATCAACAATCTAAAAACCCTGTTCACAAATAATCGCCATAGTCCTAAGTGTTTGGAGCAATACAATAAAAGCATGCATATTAGCAAAATCAGGATAGAAACATAGACTATGTAAGACAACGCCTTATAGTATTATCCATCAAGTTATGTACAGGGTAACCCCAGATGAAGTAGGGGCTGGTGTTTACTGCGCGAAACCAAAGATTGAAATATCTACCAGTCCTGGCAGGTATGCTACAATTTTTCTGGCTGAAGTCTTCGCTATCGAATTGTGTGCAAGTGAGCTAACTAATAGATTTCTAGCAAACAAAAACATAAGTATAATATCAGACAGCCAGGCTGCTTTAAAAACACTGAGCTCTAGCAAGATAAATTCTAAACTTGTATGGAATTGCATCGAATCCCTAGAGTACCTTGGTGCTAACAACAGGGTGATCCTGCTGTGGGTACCTGGGCACCAGGGAGTGGAGCGGAACAAAAAAGCCGACACCCTTGCAAAATAGGAAGCCGAATCTGCGTTCTATGGTCTATATTTTTACATAGGGATTTTACATACTGAGCGATATTTGTAATTTCTTCAAGAAGAACTTCCTGTGCTTTTCTAAAATGTGTCATTACAGCAAGCAAACATGTGTTTTTAGCATGATGAAACTCCACCGCTTAGAGCAAGAATTGTCCAACAATATTTAAATGAAACGTACGGAGAAATTAGATAGGTATAAATGAACCGATACAGTGGGCGCCTAAATCACCGGACTTGACCCCACGAGACTTCTTCTTGTGGAGAACTTTGAAAAATAAAGTTTACAGACCACTATCTGTTAACTTGGAACATTTAAAAGAAAAACCAAAAATGCTTGCGGTGAACTATCCACAGAAATGTTACGTAATACTTCAGTGAGAAAAGATTGGATAAGTGTTTAGAAGTAGGAGGTGGTTGCATTGAAAAATTTTGTAGTGATTTAACATATTTTGTTTTTTTTTTTTGGTATAAGTAGTAACATATTTGTTTTGTAATTAATAAATGTTACTAATTAATAATGTTTAATTATTTACAGATAATACAAACTAATAATAATAATAATACTCACTTACAAACTCGCTCACTTCTCTGAAACACCGTAGAAAAGTTAGCGATTTTTCTCTATTTTATAGATATTTTCATGGGCGATGCTCTTCGTAGTCACTTAGGAGACCTGCAGAACATCTCTTTACAAAGACTCGTTTATCCAACAGCGAGTATTTGGAACACATTGCCTAGGGGGGTGTTCCCTGAGGCATACAACCTCCAGAAATTTAAGAAGAACACCAATTTCCACCTTTTTTCATTGGTTCTCACGATGTTCTTTGAGCATTACAGGAAATTCCTTTTTTGTGGGAACCAGAACATAAAAAAAAGATGCGACTTTGCTATTTGTTTAGAACCTGAGCTCTTTTTAAATATGCCAAAATATAGGTATATTTCTGTAAACAAGATTAGTGACGTCATTACTTCAGTTTGCAAATATAGAGAAATATGAAAATTATGCTTAAAATTGACCTCAATCTCGTTTAAGGACATCTTTTTTTCTTATAATAGAGCAGAGGATTTTTTAGCCTGAACTGAAAATGTTCAACTAAATTAATGTATAGCCGAAACCTATTTTTTTTTAATATTTTTGACAAAATTTTTTAAAGTAACCCAAAATTGCCAGAAATAAATTAATAAGTAATGTTTTCTTCATGATTTGCATGGATTAAATCAAGTTATCTACTTGTTATTGAGTTCCATTAATGAATTGATAAAAGTGCAGCATCTCGAATATACAAAGTCTTATTAAAGCTTTGTGAAGTAAAGCATTTATTATAAATATAAAAATCCTTACATCAAAGCGATGATAGTCGAGCAAAAGGACGACCAGGATCATCATATATAAGCAATAATACTGAGCTATAAGCAATAAACTTGAAGATAAATTTATGAAACCTGCCAAAGGAGAAAATTATAGGAGAGAAATTGTAAAGGATAATTAATAAAAAAAATGTGGATAGCTGTGAAAAAAGTCTAATATTACTGAAGTGATTTTTTCCTACTATAAATGTTATCTTCGTCAATAAATTGTATTAAGTATATCAATTTATCTCTAGAAACGGAATCATAATTGTATGTTCGTGTAGAGGATTTGCTTGAGCTATCGAAGGGCGTCAAAACTTGTCATTCAACTCATGAATGCCGGTGGTGGCAAGTGTTACCGACAGGAGAGAAAGTGAGATATCAGATTGTTTGCACACGAATCGCGCGTAATTGCCGAGATTGTAAAATCGCCTTGCTTTGTACTTTTAAACATTTTTTCTCTTTAAAAGGTGTTAAATCCTAATGAATCAAGTCGCCGTTGCGTCAACGATTGCTTAATTGACAAGCAGATAACTGAACGAATGTTACTTGTTACGTTTTACTGATATTTTCTTTATCGAAAATGTTCATCTCGCCGTTGCGAAGACTCGAAGCAAACATTTTCGCAAATTTTTGTTTACACATTTTTTTTAAGTTACTTCGAGGGTAGCTTTGCAAAAAGTTCCTACTGTTATACAATTTTTTGGTTCAAATAGCTTGCCAGATATCGCTATTTTTATAAACGGTTTACAAAATACAAAATTATAAGCAATCATTTATTTAAAAAAAATTACATAGTTTAATGATCAAGTCGTAAGACACTTTTTACCGGCATATTACGTGTTAAATGCGTTGCCGTATCGCACCAAACACAGCTGTTTCTTTATACTTTTCTTAATAACAACTTGACCAATAAATTTAACATACATCGTTACACCTTAATAAATATTTATTTATAAATCCCGTAATCGTATTAAGAGCATTACCCAATCGGGTAACTCAAAAATGAGTGTTAGCTCGTAACAATAAAACTATTCGCCGATATTGTATGACACCCACTGGAATAGGAATTGTTGATAAAGCAAACCAACTGCATGCATAATCGATTGACATGACTGCGTGGTGAGAGCTTTTACAACAAAGACAATAACTCTGGTTACGAGTATATACAGGATGGTGTCTTCGCTAATATTACACCTTAATTTAACAAAGATATTTCAATCTTTAAATAATCATAATAATAACAAAAAAGAAGCGGCATTTATGGGGCTTAAAGTCAACGAGTGTGAAGAAATCAGAGAACGCCTAAAGTCAGCCAACAGGTGCTTATACAGTCCAAATACGTGACTAGGAGAATAAAAATCAAAACGTACCAGACCATGATAAGACCCGTAGTAATGTACTGGACTCTTACGGTGCGAAATGAGGAACACATTCGAAGATTCGAGAGATAAGTGCTGAAAAAAATTTTCGGACCCACCAAAAACCAGGATACCTGGAGCTACCGAATCAAAACAAATGCAGAACTAGAACAAATATACAATCAGCCAGAACTGATTAACCTCATAAAGGCAAAAAGGTTGAGATAAACAGGGCACGTACGAAGACAGCCAGAGGATAGAATGGGACAGAGCACCAAAAGGAAAACGACCACTTGAAAGACCGAGATTAAGGTGGCGTGATAATATAACATCGGACCTCCGGAAAATGGGCATCGGGAATAGTCTAGAAGTTATGGAAGACCGAAATAGATGGAGGCAAATTGTTGCCTCGGCCAAGGCCCATCAGGGGCTCCAGCGCTACGGAGTAAGTAAGTAATAATAACAAATAATACATCGCTTAAAACCTTTAAAATAAATGCCTACACTTTGAATTGTAACAGATAAAAAAACAAAAGAATACGATGGCTTACATACACAGTGGAACTTCGAATCTAAATCATAGAATTTTTTTTTTAAGAAAATAGTTGCAAAAAGGGTAGACTTATCGTGTGGGCCGCGGACGGCCCGCACTGCGACTATTAGATGGGGAAGGGATTATAGAAAGAAAATGGATTGTGGACATGCTTTTTAAAAAGTTGCAGGTCATAGTTCTCTGGAAAAACTGATTTTGGAAGCTTATTCCATTCCGTTGCAGCCCTGTAAAAGAAGGATTCTTGATGAAGATTGGTCCTTGTAGTGTAAATCTTGAGAGTAAATGGGTGAGACTGATCAGCGTGCCGAGTTCTTCGGCCGAATGTGGCCAATGGTGGTACAAGAGTTTTTATTTCTTTGGAGCATCTGCCATGGAAGTATCTGTAGAGCAATGACTGGTCTGCAACTGTAAAGGGTATCTGTGAGAGTTGAGCATTTTATCAAGCGAATGGCTCTTTGGAATCTAGAAGACAAAGAGAATGCCTTGGTGCTGAACCCCAAATGTGCGAGCAATACTCCAGTAGAGGTCAGATTTGAGCCTTGTACGTCGTCAACCTTTATACCCATGAACGAGGAGGAATGACGAAAGCTTTATGTGTTAGATGAATTTTCGGCAAAAATTCGATTAACCAATGAGTATGGGAAAAAATTTGTTTGAAAGATTTGGGTGATGTTTAGCATAAGAGTTTAGATACTTTTTTTTTATCATCATTGCTGGAAAAAAAAACAGAAAATTTGCAAATTTTCATTTTGCAAGACGAATATAGTCCCACTATCACTACTGCACTAAATTTACCTTACCAACTGTATTCTTGCAGTGACCACTTGCATTGGAGGATCTAAGGCTGAGATTACCAAACCTCTATGATCGTATTTTGTATGGAAAATGCGTTAGACATAACACCATAAAATCTTAGAAGCACCTAAAATGTCTTTCTCTGTATTAATAGTAATTTACGTAACAAGTCTTGTAAATACTGTTTTTTTTTTTGGACGAGTAGATAAAATTCTAGAACGAGTCCTGGAAGTCTGTTTTCGGACGTGTAGAATAACAAATCAATTAGACAAATTTCTTTATTATATTTCTTTGTAGAACAAAATTTTGAATATTTTAATTCTTGTTTGTATTAAATATTGAAATTCGAACAGAAGATAAGTACTAACAGAAACATTCTAATTCTTATTTATATTAAAATTTGAGCAATTGCTAATATTGAAGGGATTTAGTTTGTTTGAAATGCTTGGTATATTTGAATGCCTTTCGTTAAAGTCAAAACAAGAAAGTAAAGTTTCCGTTTCACATTGATTGTTTTCATCTGATAATATTTGAATGGTCTTGGCAATATTAATTTTGTTTGTAAGTGAATTGTCTATATACGAGTATCCTTCAGCGAAATTGGTAGAGTTCCAGCCACGTGTCTCTTCAAATTTGTGACGTTTTCACCATTATCAGCAACTAACGTCGCTGAAGTTCGACGAATGTAATGGCCTGTAATTTTTAGGATTGGGTAAATTCTGTGATTCTTAATCCTGAAATTTCCGAAATTGTGGATACCAGCAGGCTGTATCGAACATTTTCTTTTTTTGTAATTCACGAATAATCTGTTATGTGGAGTATGGGAGATAAATATTGCCTATACAACAGCAGGTTTTCTTGCCCAATAACAACAAACGTTCTCTCAATGTGTGTTTTGGAATCCGGTATTTTCACAATCAACATGTCTTCCTTTTCGTTTATTGGATCAATTGACATTTTCGTTAGTTCTTCCCGTCTACACGCAACGGCTAACCCAATGATTGTTGCTACCTGAAAATGGAGCAAATTAAGTTGATACCTTTATATCCTACAATCGTATTATTTTGTGAAAATTACCTTTAGCATTATTTCCTAATGAATTTGTTGATCCACTCGCTGCTGAAGACTTCTGATTCTTTTGCCTCAGTTTGTTTGTGCTGTCTGTATATGATTTTAATATTATTGAAGGAATAGAAATTATTCGTTTTAATATTGTTTTGTTATGTGAATAATTCATTTGCTCAATGTTAATTGTAAACATATTTGCCCTGATTCTGTGACGGATACGATATCAAAAAAAATTGACATTAGACTTAAGACTTCCACGAATTAAAAAGCCTTGAGAAAGATCTAAAATAAAGATCGAAACGTCGGCGATTTAAGAAGAGCGAGAAGTTTGTTTTCTCTCCACCTAAAGCCGCTATTCACCCTGAAAAAAAAAACTTCTGATTTCTTTGCTTTGTAACAACATTCTTCCTTATAAGAAATGCGATAACCTTTGGGAAAGTGGCTGTTTACATTTTTCTTCACTAAAATGGTACTTTTTAACACAGAGTACATTTTCCACATGGTAGAGGATTTGACAGTTTCAGATTTTTTCGGCAAATAAGCTAAAATTACACCCTCTAATAGTTTTGCATTTCTTCGTATCAATCCATTTCGTGAACAAATAATAAACGTTTAATTTTTCAGGCAAAATTGTGCTGTATTAGCAGCTGCTGTATTGGAAATTTCGTAAGGCACATTTTTAAACTCACTACCGCTGCTGCTTTCCATAGTTTATTGCGATAACTGCGACCAAAACCCATGCAAACTTTTAAAAATCAAAATTTCAACTAAGTTCATGTTAAATAGGTGTCAGTCGGTATTTCGCTGCTATGGTAATGCATTTATCAAAACCGTACCTACCAAAATTTTCATGTTTACAATGACGACAACGATGTGATTCTTCTTCGCCTAGTGTCTGGAAAGTACGTACTTCCCGAACTAAGCCGGAAAAATGCTATTTCTTCAAAGAAAAAGCGTCCGGGAAGTGGGTACTTCCCGGGTGGTTGCCAAAAAAATTCTTTTATCAGATGGCGGTAATTCTGCATTCGATTTTATTATCTTTTAATAATAGAAAAAAAAATTAACAACAATTTCATTTGAAATGTCACTCGTTAAACTTGTGGTGTAATATATCACGTACAATACCACACCAACTTGGCAAAAAAAAATCAAAGTATAAAGTACAATAATAATCAATCAAAGTACAAAGTACAATAATACATCGAATCACGATTTGTATAAAGTCGCACCTTTTTCTATTCCGACGCGAATGCGACTAATTATTTTTTACATTTAGAAACAAATTTGACATTATTTTAACTATTCGACGGGGAACGATCCTGCGTTAGCAAATTGATAATGCAAACAGTGAAAGTTCGGTTACTTTGGATTTGGCCCAATGCCGTTTCTAAATATTGAATGTTTAATAAGTTGTGAAGTATTTTTGAGTGAAAAATGCAGCAGTTTGGCCAGAAGCGCAGTAGCAAATAAATGCTTATTTTTGGAGCAGATTGTCGTATCATCTACTTTTTTTTTTTATGAAAATAGTCGCAAAAAGGGTAGACCTATCGTGTGGGCCGCGGACGGCCCGCACTGCGACTATTAAAAGGGGAAGGGATTATAGAAAGGAAATGATTGTGGACACGCTTTTTAAAAAGTTGTAGGTCATAGTTCTCTGGAAAAACTGATTTTGGAAGCTTATTCCATTCCGTAGCAGCCCTGTAAAAAAAGGATTCTTGCTGAAGATTGGTCCTAATAGTGTCAATCTTGAGAGTAAATGGGTGAGACTGATCAGCGTGCCGAGTTCTTCGGCCGAATGTGGCCAATGGTGGTACAAGAGTTTTTATTTCTCTGGAGCATCTGCCATGGAAATATCTGTAGAGCAATGACTGGTCTGCAACTCTTCTTCTATGTTCTAGAGTGTGAAGGAAGAATGCCTTGGTGCTGAACCCCAAATGTGCGAGCAATACTCCAGTAGAGGTCGGATTTGAGCCTTGTACGTCGTC
This sequence comes from Agelastica alni, assembly GCA_950111635.1. Classification (NCBI taxonomy): domain Eukaryota; kingdom Metazoa; phylum Arthropoda; class Insecta; order Coleoptera; family Chrysomelidae; genus Agelastica; species Agelastica alni. The sequence goes on along the minus strand of OX467718.1, from coordinate 5,854,279 downwards.
AACAGTTGATCAGGAGTAAAAAACTTTCTGGCTTTCTACAGAAAACCTAGCCTCTGGCTTGCCGACTTTGCGATGTTAGCAACATGGTCATGCCAAGACATATTATTGGACACCGTGACTCCCAAAATCGAGATGGAGGGACTTGGTTTAAGGGTATTTTCAGACATTGTGATGGGATGATTTGAGGAATTCACTTTCTTGGAAAACGTGGCACTTTGTGTTTTTTGGGCGTTAAACTGAACAAGATTGTTGGTTCCCCACTCGACGATTGCTTTAAGATCTCTATTGATGGAATCAACCTGTTCCTGCCTGAGTCTATTTGTATCATTCACCGAAAGTGATCGATAGGATGTGAAAGTTAAGACAAGTGTGCCATCGTCTGCGAAACTGTAAATGGGGTTCGTGGTGGTTTTCAAGAGGTCGTTGATGTGTAAAAGAAATAAGGTGGAGGACAGGATGGAACCCTGGGGGACCCCGGCATTAGTTTTAAACGCATCAGAAGAAATACCGTCAACTGCCACATGTAAGGAGCGATCTTGCATGAAGCTCAAGAGCCATTGGCGCAGTTTGGTTGGGAAACCGTAGGCAGATAATTTACTTAACAATGCCTGGTGCCAAACGCGGTCAAAGGCTTTAGATATATTTACTTATTGATCATCACTTGTTGACACTTTTATTAACACGTTAACTGCCCATTTGATAAATGTGCAGCAGCCCGCTATTTAAAAAACTGATGTCCCGTATTTGAGGCATGGAACTCTAAACCTGTCTGTCACATACTTTTTAGCTTACTTGATAGGTTTATATGGGACGTGCTGCTTATTACGCTAACAAGGAAAACAATTTTCTATAAAGTTATTTGTTAATGCGATAAGAAAACACAGAAAAGTTTTGGTTAAAGAAGTCATCGGTGCCAACCTGCAATAAGGAGAAATGTGCAGTTCTCAACAAGAATATGTGACTCTTCTAAAGTGGAAAGACGTGCACATGCTTCCTACTTGCTTTGGAGATGAAATGGTAGAAATCTGGGCAGACTGAAAAGAAAACAAGAAAATAAAACCAAAAGTAGTACTTGAGTATAATAGAGGAAAACATACATACTATATCATACTATGCGTCACTCCGGAAGTCATTGATATGGTACAAAAAAAATTGCAAACTTGTATTTAGCATTAATTGTATGTTATTAATCATCTGTCACATTATTTTCAATGCTCTCACTGGTAAAAAACTAACGATCCTTCAATATACAGAATCAACCTAAATAAAAAAAGACGGAAAGGCTCAACCATAAAAGCCTAAGATATCTACTCACAAACTACAAAAAATGAGAGACGATAAAGGTGCACCCTTACGAAAAATGTGCCATTGATGTTATTTGGTGCTTTAGTCTCAATGTTTCAATGCTAATGATACAGCTAAAAAAATGTCAACATATTGCTCAGAATGTTCTCGGGCATACTGCCTACCATGAAGACTCATCTGGAACGCTCACCTGGAAAAAACAAAAAACAAAGCCAGGTTTTTTCTCTGAAATCTCAGAAGAGTATACGGCATATCCTTGGGAATGAACCACAAACAGATTTACTAGATTTATCAAACAATGATAATATCTATGGTCACGTATGATTCAAAAACTCCAGATGAAGTTGTGGCAGGTGTTTTCAGCAGCTATCGAATTGTGTGCAAGAGAGCTGACTAATTGACCTCTAGCAAACAAAAACATAAGTATAATATCAGGCAGCCAGGCTGCTTTAAAAGCACTGAGCTCTAACAAAATAAATTCTTAACTTGTATGGAATTGCATTACAGGATATCCCTTTTCGTGGGAACCAGAACATAAAAAAAAAAAAAAAAAAAATCAAATCCCTGGAGTACCTTGGTGCGAACAACATGGCTGCCCTGCTGTGCGTACCTGGGCACCAGAGTGTGGAGGAACACGAAAAAGCCGACATCCTAACATTCTGCCCTCTAGTAGCATATATATATACTGCTACGCTCAAAGATTCGTAACATTCTGCTTCTGTGATTGTGAAAAAATAGCGAGCAGAGTAATCGCGACTTCCCTCTAGTAGCATACATACTGCGAATGTTTCTTTTTGTTGTTATTCATTAATTCTCGTACATGAAAGAATCGAAAAGAACTGTTAATTAAAAAACCAAACGACTTTTCAACTGTGTTATCATTCATCCTGTGCGTACCGTGCTCGACATTAAAATTTAATTAGTAGCAAGCAGGTAAAAAAATTAACAATAATTAAAATACTCGCAGTTAGAAGGCCATCAATAAATAATCTTGTAATTCTATTTTCTATTCAACATAATAATCCTATCCGGCTATCTCAAGAAACATAAATTCCGGTAGTTTTAACATTGTGCAAGGTTTAACCATTGGCGTGGTTTATTTAAGAAATAAAATAACATTAGTTTTATAATATATTTTTTTTAAAATCCTTTGGACATTTTCAAGTACAAAAGAATAACGTAGATATTTTGTTTTTAAGGGTCTTGAAAAGTTGGCTGTTAGGATAATGTCCTTCTTATTCTTTTTCTTCTTTAGCCTCAAGTTATCAAACTTTGGACGTAGGCCTCCCTCATTTCAATCCACCGTCGTCTATTTTGCGCCATTTGCTTCCAGTGAAGTTTGCCAATCTTTTTTATGTCATCTCCCTATCTCATTTGTGGCCTTTCTCTATGTCTTTAATCTAGCCATGGTCTGCATTGCTGTATTTCACTATTCCATCTTTTGTCTTTCAGACGGGCATTATGTCGAGCGGCATGTTCTCCTGCGTCTTTCATTTTCGTTTTACTTCTAATCCATTCGTTTGTTTTTCTATCACTAAGTTTCACTCCCAACATTGATCTTTACATCGCTCTTAGTATCTTTGTAATTTTATCCATATTAGCCATGGTAAAAGTCCAAGTTTGCGAGCCATGAGTGAGTATAGAAAGAATACATTAATCATAAACTCTTTTTTTCAGATATTGCTGTATTTTACTACTTTCCAGTATCTAGCTCAGCTTTCCAAAACCTGCCCGACCCAGCCTTATTCGTCGTATTCGCCGTATTTGCTTAATGTGTTCGAATTTTTCTTATTGAGTGTTATCTGTCTGAAGTCCTTTGTATTCGTTATTATATTTGTGTCCCCCAGATTCATCTTGAGACCTACTTTTTCCGAAGCTCTCAATAGTTGAGTAATTATGGTCTGCAATTCTTCTAAACTTGTAGCAAAAATAATTATGTCGTCAGCATACCGCAGATGTTAGTCCAGTCGATGTTCTTGAACAAGTCTTCAAGTGCGAGTGTAAACAATTTTATCGAGATAACGTCCCCTTGTCGAACTCCTTTGTTAATTGGTATAGGTTTAGTGTTCCCAGCCATCCGTACTGTCATTGTTGCTTTTTTGTATATATTGTGTATGAGAATTCTATAGCGAGAGTCTATTCTGCAGTTGTTCATAGCTCTCTCTATTGCCCAATGTTCTATGGATTCGAAGGCTTTTTCATAATTGATGAAGCCAATATATAAGTCCAGGTGATATTCATTTGCTTTCTTTATTAGCGTTTTTACGGTTAGAAGATGATCAGCTGTACTGTAGCTCTTCTGGAAACATGCTTGCTTTAGCGGTTGGTAACTAATAACCTTGCCAATTGGGAAATCCCGAGTGACATAAATCCTCGAGAAAAGAAAGAGTCTATGAAAAGCAGCTAATGAATCCATAAAATTATCTACTCTGTAGCTTGGATTTTCAGATGGTCATAAAGGCTGCTTTTTAATGTAGAAAGACCTTATTGGTTTAAATATCTTTGAACATGATACAATTTATCTGCCCTAGATATTTTAAAGGTCAAGTACCTGGTGGTATCCGTTTTCGTTTTCTTTTGAGGCAGTGCAAGCTTGAATAAAAGATTTAAAGTTTTAAATACAGTTTTTCTTTTAATAAATTTATAAGTAAATGCTATTTTTATTGGTTTATTTTAGAATAACAAATTGTAAGTGATTTTAAAACTTAATTTTCAATACCGTTTTAAGCTTAAGGTATGTGGAGGTGGGTTGAATAACCTTTCAAAATTTCATAGTACATAGTTCGTGGTTTGCGAAGTTTTTAGGATCCAGCCACCTTCTTCTCGTACCTAGATATGCCATTGGTTCTCGAAAATTTAGAGATGAAATGTCATTCGAAAATCAACCACACACTAGGCGAACGAAAATAAACTGGAACTGAACAATCTGTCTTCAGGTCTCTGAAGATAGTGTCGTTCTTCAAGCAACGTATTGTATTGTTATGAAAGCGTTGGTATAATACTTAAATATTTAAATTAACAATATTTTTAGGAATAAATATAATGCTTTTATTTTTTTTGCAGTACATTAAGGATCTGCTATGCTTTATTTTGATTAAAAATTGATTGGTTTTTAGCTGAATTCATTTAGCATGCTATAATGAAATACTATTTGCATGTACCTAGATTAAATATCACGAGAAATGAATATTTTATAAGTTTTCGTTTAAGTAATAACATGTTGTTAAAAAGGCGTCATTGTATAACGACAGTAATCAGAATCTAGTCAATACACTTTATTTATTATTTATTGCCATCAAGGAAGTAATTAAGGAAAAGTAAAATAATTTAATTACGAGGCGCGGTTCTGGTGATAGCGGCGCCACTGTATTTAAATATTAATTGGAGGTAATTAAATCGAATTAACACCTTCTTTGTAGAAGTTAACGACGTACCTTATTTACTTTAGGGTTAAGAATTACGTATAGACTGGATAATTTTTTAAAAATGTATAAAACGAATAAAGAAAAATATCCTTAACTTTATTTATTAATGATAGTTACTACAAATTTATCGTATTGGTGGAAATTCACACTCACATTGTTTCATCTGTTGGTAAACGTGTTTTACATTTTTTTTCCACTACAGAACCGGCCACTATCTGTGTCATTAAAGGGCACTAAGTGTTTATTGAACATATTCTATGTACTAATGTGATGTATTGCCATACATAATTATGCTTATACCTTTTAAATCACCAATGTAAAACAATCAATTAACGAAATTAAGTTCCAGCGAACATAAAAAATAACTAATGATAATCATTTCATCAATAAATCCAATTATTAGATTTAATTAAGTCCAAAGCTTATATTTAAATCATTTATTGTTTGCCATTGACATTAATAACAAATATTTTATGAGTCAACTTCAAGGTCGGAACATGATGATCATAAGACGACGAAGAAGAAGAAGGAGAAGCGGAGATTCAGCGCTTGTATTCTTTTATTAATTAAGGCTTACATTAATCAACGACAGACGGCCACATTTCTTGATCTACTACTATATTGTCTGAAGTTAATATTAGTAACGTTGAAAAATCTTAAATGGTAACGGAATTTGACAGAGAGGTATTGAGCTGAATTGTGGGCAAATACGAAAAAATCTTTTTGTATAATATCCTATTTTATTAATTTATTTACATGTGCATGTTTTCCCTTGGATCTTTCCACAATTTCAATAATTTCTTAACCTGCGTTGTGAAAAACCTTAAAAGAAAATACAGAAGTCGAATTACCATTCTATCAAATGGCCAGAGAGCTTTAATATAGTTTGGGACTGCCTGCAACACCCTATCCAATTAGGAAACCATAACAAGGTCTCCGGACACAAAGGGGTTGCCGACAATGAAAGGAGAGCTCTCCAAATCTATACGGGACCTCAACTAGTCATTTACATGTGCAAGGCTACTGTCCGCAGTGCAGTCAAACTGTGGGTCCAAAGGGAAGAAAAAAAAAATTAGAAAAGATGACAGAGCCGGGCTTAGCCAAAGAACGACAGCTCCGCTGAACCGCTGATGAGAGACCTAAAAACGCTTAGCAGAAAACACCTGCGCAGTATGGAGATATTTAAAGAAAATCTGCAGGAACTGTGGAAGCACAAAGAATCAGCAACCCACATCATTTTCGATTACAAAGCACTCGCTAGTCCACTTTTTTGGGACGTTAGCTCTGGTAAGAATATCCCTGGTTAGCAAAAATATGATCCGCAGGCCTGCAAGATGCTGGCCTTTGCCAAGTATTTAACCCTGTAGGCAGTTTATTCTCCAGTGCAGAAGTTCCAAGTCATCCAGGTGAGAAGAGTGAAATTACGTAAAAAGGCAAATCGATTGTGTGTGCTTGAGGAGTTCAATGTACATGGTTTACCCCGAAAGCTAACAAGTTGATTTCCCCATGTTAAGTCTATCGGAAAAAAAACTTTTTAACATATTTTTAACTAACTCTACCAACGTTTTAAAAAAGTATTTGCTTGATGGACACTTGTTTTATACATTTTAACCTAACCTATCCCAACGTTGAACTTAAACTACAAAAAACATTTTCGTTTATTCTTATTCACATACATTGTTTATTCCTTTACTTTATTTAGTTGGATGCATTACTTTTATTGCATTTAACAAATCTTAGCTGCCCTGAATGAGCTAACAGCTAAGTTTAGAGTTCAAATTGTCTGGGTACCACACAGGAACATACCAGGCAACTGTAAGGCGGACGAGCTAGCAAAAAAGGGCACTACCCTCCCAGCTGTATCTGTCTCATCTCAGCACGGAGTACCGATTGCAAATTGCCGGTTTCTCCTGCACAACAAAGTAGTTCAAAAATCCAACTTAAGGTGGCAAAATGAACCCACATGCACGAATCATCGAAACAGATTTGGCCTAAACTAGATCTACGTCGAACTTATGATGTTTTAACTCTATCCAGGAAGTCCATTGGAAATGCGATCGCGGCCATAACAGGACACTGGGCAGGTGGATCCCATGCACGGCGCATGGGAATCGCAGAGCTACGACACGACTTCTGTAGAAGCTGTCACGATGAGGAAGAGGAGGAAAAAATGGTACATCTTCTCTGCCACTGTCCTGCCCTAAGCAGAAATTGGCTTTCTATACTAGGGGAACCGATCTTTGATGACTTATCTGGTCTCAGCCCAGTTAGTATTAAAGACCTCATACTTTTTCTTAAAAGTGGTTTTCACGGTAGATGGGGAAGGCAACGCCGACCATCACGGTATTACAACGGGCCCAAAGGCCCAAGTGGGTTCCCTCCCAACCGCCGTTTTAACCTAACCTAACCCTAATATGGGGTATAAAAGTGCCTCAAACTTCGTTTCGTTGCCGGGGCAAACCATGTGCATGAATGAACTACTTAGACAGTTCTTATCATGTTGCCATTAAAGGCGTCTCATAATTTTGGTGGCAAATATGAAAGTGTAGAGGAATGTGTTAATAACTTGACTGCAGCGCCACTTATCGTTTCGTAGCATCCTTATGAACCATCTTTTAAACAAAAGAAACATTTTGTGAATATAACTTTAATCGATCAAGTCGTTCAGAAGTTACACGATCACTAACAGACGCACCAACGATTATACACGTTAAGATTATCATATTATGTCGTGTGAGTCCGCGCCTGCTTCTGATACATATGAAGATCTGGTATTTGTGGTAAAACCGGTTGGGACTTTGTATTTTGTAGTCAGTCGCATGTGCCCGACTTTCACTATATTGTTCACTTGTAAGTAAGGTCAAGCCGATAACGAATTCGCTCTATGCTTAGTCCGAACTCGGTAATAACTCTTTTCTCGATGACATTTTATGATTATTTGATATTCTGCTTGTTCGGAATTACTGCAATGACATGGGGAATATTCAGACGGAAATTTATGAGGCTCTGCGGTTTTTGGATATTATTTTTTTAACAATGATCGGTTTAAGATGACGCTGAAAAGAATTTGTTATTTGCGACAAAATGTAAAAGTTTCAACGATCTTTTTCGACTGCTTTTCTCCAAGAGTGTTAACTGCTCGATGTTTTTCCAAATTTTTATTAATTATTTACTAATTTTGGTTTCATAATAATAATAATAATTCAACAGTTTCCCATACGATTCCCCAATTATAATTAGAAAGTAATAGCACTATTGTTTTAAGTTCATTAAAAATTATGAATTGTAAACAAGTTACAAATTAAAAATAAGTAAATAGACTAATTTAAATAAATACACGACATTAATTGTTCAGTTCACATACATTGCAACAAAAAATGTAACTTATGCTAAAGACTGTGTTTGCATGACTTTTAAAATAAAATTAATTTGACCTTTTTTGCATAAAAAAGTAGCATTGTGTCTGGATGTTATTCTGAAGAAAAATACCTATTAATTTGTGATGGTAACGCAGAATAGTTAGTTTTACCATCAAACAAAGCCATATCTTAGTAGTTAATCAATATAATCACCATCTTTTTGAGAATTAACCCCAATGGTTTTAAAGTTTGAGAGCTTTAAAAATTCTCTTTGAACTTTGCTGAAGCAAATAAGTAGGTTCCTATATGTAAGTAAGCTTTGGATCTTTTTTTACATTTGAAGCATGTTCTATCAATAAATGTTTAGTTTTAAAATTGCTTACAAGAACCAAGATTTTTTTTGTTGGCAATTTCATCATTTAAAAATGTTTTAAACTTTAAAATTAATTCGTCCAAGAAACTTATCACTGAAGGAGGCAGTAAGAGCTTTAACTTTGCGGGATTTGTTAATGGGATAAAGATTTTGTGTCCAGATGAAACTAGAATTAGTCTCAAATCTAAAATTAGACGTAAGCGTGTCTGACAAAGAAAAGAAAATTGGCCAGTTGCAAGTTGGCCAATTTTTATTCATGCAAGATAATACTCGTCCCCATGCTAGACTAGTTATCGACTATCTAAATGCTGTTCCATTTATGAAATGACAAACCAACAGTCCCGATTTAGATCCTATAGAACATAAATAGATCGCTCTTAAAAACAAGTTCGTCATCGTAGACTACCAACTGCCAGATACAATTAACTAGTAGATGCAGTATTTGCAGGATGAGTGAATGAATATGTCCCATCATCTAATTTTCAGCATGCCCAGGCTCTTAAATGCAGTAATAAGGATTCAGAGATGGCATACTAACATTGCATTTAAATCGTTAATTATAAGGTTTTTGATTTTGTGTTTCTGTTTTTTTCCGTTTTTTAAAAAAAATGTGTGACATTTAGTAAAAATAGAATTTTGTATGCTAATTTTGTTAGTAAATGATAACACAAAGCTAAGCTTTATTGCAATTTTTTGGCTGGTATATAATTAGGATTTTTTTATCATGCATAAATTTGTTCCAGACAAAATACTGTAGGTACTGGTCTATGCAGTATCGTTTTTGTTTATTTTTTTAATAAATTCTCACAATGCGAGCTAGAATTTAAAAAAATTTATTGTTATAAATGTCAATTTAAACTATAAACCAATGAGCCATTACTGACTTTTCTTTAAAACTGTTAAACTTGCTTGTATATCTTTTTCCTTCTTTAATGTAAGCGAATTGCTTGTTTTTCTTCGTATCATTTTCCGTTCACTTATTAGAGAGGTTGTCGCTCCATCTCTTGCAGGGTTTTCCAACGCTTCGGCGCCCTAAGGGCTACCTGTCTCCAGTTATTTTGACCATTCTGTCGTCATTCATCCGATCTATGTGTTCGTTTCACTCTCTTTTTCTTTCACAGTATCCATTTATTTACGTTATCTATTTTACATGTTCTAATGTCCTCACTTCTCTCCCTGACAAAAAAGTGTTATTCCAGCGATCCTGGCCACTATTTTTATTTCGGTGGTTTCTAATATTCTCTTTGTGTTTGATGTATCTGGTTTAGTTTCCGCTGTGTATGTTAATATAGGTCGGATGACCAAACTGTAGATTCGGGATTTGGTCTCGATTCCGTTATATTTGTTTCGGAGGATTGTATCGTTCAGGTAAGCTGAGGTTCGTGCTGCTTTTGACGCTTGGTTTCTTACCTCCGCCTCGATGTCACCGTATCCTGATATTTCTATGCCTAGGTATTTAAATTTTATCTCCTGTAGTATAATTTTATCATTCACAACCAGTTTGCATCTGATGTGAAGTGTTTTTGAGGTAGTCATGCATTTCGTTTTTGCTGCAGATATCTTCATTTTTAGACTTTTTGCCGTTGTGCTGGTGTTAAAAATTAAGTTTTTTTGCAACAGTAGAATGTTCTGAGATTAAGCGCTTTGCTATAGACAACCAATCATACAAAGTCACAAACCTATTAGGAAAGCTGACATCAGCGCTGCTTTTACTAAACTATTTTTGACCACTGCTGTGTGAAGAGTTCGTCCATCGTCTTCGACCGAAGCAAGCAAGCTTCGTTTTTAAAAAACACCACGTGGTAAAAAAGTTAGAAGCAATATAATTATATAAAATCAGTTGAGTTAAAAGCCATCAATCAGTGAAAAATTTTTAAAGAGACAAGAGATTGTCAAATATAAGCTTAGTGTACATATTTTTTACAATATAACATAAAACAAGTGTTTTAATTTAATTCATCAAGAAAATCTGGGAGGGGACTTTTTCTGTTTAATCTTAATGTTATAATTAAGTAAATTTATTAAATTGGTGCGTTTATTTCGCCTACAAGCTTACATTGGATTCAATATTAATGACCCTTATTTTAACTTTTATCCAATCAAATTGAAAAATAGAGATATTGATGCTGAGATGTTATTGAAATTTTTAAAATTCTTGATAATGAATACGTGAGCACGGTATGCTGAATTGACAATAGAATTAATGTGAAAGCTAAATGCAAGTTCAAGATTGAAATTAACAATTTAATCTTTTATAGTATTACTTCTTATATTGTAAGAAAATTGTAACAAATTACCTTTGCTGTTGAATGTTAAAATTTTACATTTAGATGTATTTAAATGAAGGCAGTTTTTAAGACACCCTTCATATAATGCATCAATTTGATTCTGCAAAATTGTACACTGATCCAAATTAGTATTATTTAACACTAGGGTCGGGACTGACAAAAGCAATTGGGCACTTTGACTTTGAGGTTTTTTGTGCCGTATCTAAAGTAGTAATGAAAGTGTATAATTTTAAATCTTCCGCAAATATTAATCCATTACACTTTGAGTTACAAAAAATTTCAATGAATTTTAAAAATAATAACGGACCTAGGTAGGACCTTTGAGGAGCCCCGTCGTTGCAAAACAGACATTTGAGAAAAAATATTGTAATAAACGTACAGTTTTCGTTGAGTAAGGTTAGTCATAATGACCTAAAATAAGGCTACACCAATGAAACTAAATTTAAGAAAAGAATTACAAATTATTTATTATAATAAACTACCTAGTAACATAAAAATTTTGTTTGTATTTCTTACCTCACGACTATATAATATTTTGACTACATCACGATTCCTGCGACTCCTTTTTCGAGAGAACAGTTAAAAAAAATTCGGGTCAAACTCCAACAAAAGCCAGGATTGTAACTAATAGTGTCCATTGTACTGAAGAATTTAAGAATAATGTACCATCTAATGTGACTATTTATCACAAACTTTATTCACATTGACGTTTAGTTATTGTACGTCATTAAAAGAATCGTGAGCTTTTCATGGTAATTGAGTAGAAGAAGAAAATTAGAGACGATCTAGGAAGAGAAGTGATTTGTTTTTTTTTTTTGCCTATTGTTATTTTTATAGGGACTATTTTAGAAAACAAATGGGTTAGAAAACTTTTCTCCTGTCAAAACGATAATCTTGGCATCAATTCTAGCACACTTCAGTGTTTCACATATTTTTCCATCGTTTAAAGCTTTCCGGAAACCGAAGCCTGTCAAGACTAAACGGAGGATAATCTTATAAAATCCTCATAGTCGTTCGAGGTGTGTCGACACGCAATTTTTATTTTGAATACTTTTCTTGAAACTTCAATTAACTGAGTATTTTTAACAAAAGTTCCAAAATTAGTGTGATGTAGGATTTGTTTAATTTTTCAAGTGGTAAATAATTTTAGTAGTTCTTTTAACAATTTTAAATTGAAGGTAATTTACACTCGTCACAAAAAGTATTGCTAAGGGGTATTTTATGTAAAATGCGAGATTGTCAAAATCGTTCATATTAGACTTATATTCTAGATGGTATGAACGTAAGCACAATTTTTTTTGTATGAGGCTTAGTTGCCAAGTTATGGGCTTCTCCATAGAGATATGTGACCAGGTGTGCTCAGGAGTGCACCGAAAAGAACACCCGAAGGGCAGTTATCTATATTTTATCAGATAGTCAAGCAGCACTAAAAGCTCTGAAGTCATACACTTGTGAGTATAAGCTGACTTGGGACTGTAAACAATCCCTGAGACAACTGGCAGCAAACAATCAGGTTACTCTGATGTGGGTTCCAGGTCACAAGGGAGTTAAAGGCAAAGAAGGGGCAAATACACAATTTTCCGACCCAGAACCCTTTTGTGGACTCTCCAAAGCCCACTTGAAAGAATAGGTTCGACGCTGGGAAACAGATGAAATAAAATCTCACTGGCATAAAGTGCCAGGACAAAGACAAGCGAAAAGACTAGTAAGCCCTTCGCCAACATTATACATTCAGCTTCCGAGCGTCTAAAATATAACAACATCATACAACATAGCTTTCGGGTTTATAACAACAAATTGAGTGTATGTATATAGTGTAAATATACGAGGTTTCAGTGTATACATTTACTTTTATTTGAAATGCAATCACAAAGATACGCAATAAAACACAACAGAAAATCTAATCCGTCGAAACGGATTAGTGAAACAAACATTGGTCTTTCGAGCCGGATTAGTGAACCAGTGCATAATTGTAGGCAGTAGTGAGCCAAACAGTTGTTGTCACCTTTTTTTAAAATAAATTAAAATTTTATAACCAATTTAAAAAAAATAAAAATTAAAAAAAACAAGTTGAAAACAATTCAACTTCACCAAAATGTTACATATAAAAGAAATTATAAATTCCGCATAAATAAAAATAAAAAAACTTCCAATGGTGTATCCATGCGATGGCAACCATCCATATGGATTTAAGTACTTGTATCATATTTTTAAACAACCAACATGGATAATGATGCAAATGAAATTAAAGTAGGTACATGATACAATAACCGACCTTAAATTTTGGTTCACATAATTACCAAATAAACCTTAATAGCCCATTATAATGATTGATAAAGGACACCAAATCGTTATCGATGTAATTAAAAAATATTTAGATCAAGATTGACACCTACACAAAAATAACACATTACCATCGAATCGTTTATTTTGCTAATAATTAAACAGGTGTAATAAATAATAAATTAATAACATATTTCCATTTTAACAAAGCTCGTTAGTTATATATATTATCGTTAAAATATTATGCAACTATATTTACGATTTCATTTATTATTTTCACGACAATTGTCAAGGATTTTAATTAACTGGTTTTTTTTCTTTAAGATATACAAAGAATGAAGAAAATGTCAAGTTGTTTATTAAAAAAGGTAGGAAAAACTTTATAGGAAATAGAATTCGTAGTAGAATAATTTAATTAAATTGGAAAGTTCTTGACCTTACAATATTTGGTATTTCCAATGATAATTTCAATGCGGCAGAGGTCTTGGGAGCTACGAGAATAGTCTTCTTGATTTCGTTACCTAAACGCTACAATAAGTTCCCGTTAATTATGGACTACTGCGATGTTTATGGTCTCGTTTAAACTCTACCACCCAATATTTTACTATTGTTCACGAAGTAGTTGATTTCCCCAAAGTAGAATATGCTTTCGCTTTAATATTAGTTGGCGTCAGGCCTTTTAAATGAAAGCATTGCACGACTTAGCAATGACCAAATTTTTTCGTTTAGAAATTCACTGATAGCCTTTACTTTTATTAAAAATGTAAGTACAAAATCTGATTTTTAAAAAACCAGTGATTTGTCTCATCGAACTGCAAACGCGAATTTGCAGGTCCTACCCTATGCTGATTAGGGGCAACTTCCCGAAACCGGTCCATAGGTGGTCACTTCGAGGAAATAGATTAATATTTCTCTCTTTTTCTTAACAAGCATCTGCGCAGTGCTCGAATGAGATTGTGCACGATTATCTATCAGATATAATTCAATGTTCGTCGAGGCACGTTGTCAGGAAAGTGGTTGTTTTCTGATGTATAGTTGACCCATCGTATACCTATATGTATATTGTATAGGTATCCTTCAGAAAATGTAGCTGGTTTTTTAAAAATCAGATTTTTTACTTTTTTTATTTTTTATTCGCTGACACATTTTTAATTTTATAGATTTCTATAATATTATTATTTTTACTTTTATTGACTGCCAAACAAGTACTAAACAACGTGACGTAACTTTGTACCATAGTCATTCTTTTTAAACAATAACCGCTATTTCTATGTCAAGTCAATTACTATTTGGACTATTCTTGCACTTCTATAGAACTAATAGCAGTGGAAATATAGATTAAAATTAAAACAAATCTTTTTAGAATTTTCTTCATTGTATTCAGTAGTTATTTTTGATTATGCCATATTGTAGAGCAATTTTTAACTATTTAATGAAACCTTTTTATTTTCATTTAGTCAAAAATAAAATGATTGTTTAAAATCCTTACGATTTATAGCTGGTATTTTTAACTGTAAACTATCTGATGAATATATACCGTCACTAAATCCCGTAATTTTAACAGCAACCCTTCTATACGGTGAAATATTAAGTTATTTTCACCTGAAAATAGCCATAATTTTGTTTTAAATAAAAAATGTATGAAATATAATTTAAAGTTGTTCAATTAAACGCTATTAGTCATAGTCACGCGATTTATTGTATTTTAAATATATGTATATCTAGTTAGTGTATAAAATATATTAGGTACGAAAAAAATTTGTGACTTCTAACACTTCCTGTATACGCTAATCTTTGCCATTTTCCGCATAGTCGTTTTTACTAATCAGAAGGAATTAACACGAAAGGAGTTGAAGTCAGTAGCGGAGTCTAAAAGGGCATTTGTCCATTATAAACAAAAAAAATGTAAATAACTGTCTTTTATTTACAAATTTAAATAGTTTTTCCCACACTTAGGGTTCCGAATGATCTATGGATTTGCTGTTGAGCCATAGTTTTCGTAATAACACTCCTTGCATTTACTTTTACATTTACATAGATTTTGAACTTTTTCCTGAATCCAAAGTTTTATTAGTTATTACTGACTAGTCAGCTTGACCTACCTAAAACCAGTATACCTATTAACAAATCCACTTATCTGAAGCATGAAGCTCATTTATTTAATCATTATGTTTGTGATTTTCCATAGATCTTTGAAGTACTACTAATGTATTTAATGTAGAAGTTCTACTAAGATTTTATTTACTGTAAAAATACCTCAGTTCCTGACAAATAAAATTTTACAAGATTTAATAAACTTAGTACTCGAAGATGCCAGGATCTCTAATTAGATATATCTTTTAAAAATTAAAGCGCAATTTATTTATTTTTTCTTGGTTCATTGGTGGATAAACATCGTAAAAAAGAAAGATTTTATGCAGCAGTCAGTTAATAGTCGAGATTGATCATTTTCGTTAATGCCAAGTAAGTGTAAAACTGTTAGTAAAAAAAGAATCCAGCGTCTTAATTGATGATGGACGTGTAATACTCCAAATGTCAAAACAATACTACATTGTTAGTCTTATTGAGCTTGGTTTTATAAGAACATTGTACAATTTGCTAAATCTAAAGAAGAGTCCTAAATGTTAAGTGGAACAATTTTATACAAAAGATGAAGATTACCCTATTTTGAAGTATTTTGACCTGTTTCAAATGGCTAGGCATGATGGGGGTACAAAACCCCAAATGTGGATACGTACTACAAGTTTAGTCTTTTTGAGCGTATTGTACAATTTACTGTATCTTCAAAAGAATTCCAAATTTTAAGCTAAAGCCGATGGCTTTGAGTCTAATTTAGATCTTGTTTTATACCATCGCCTATGAAATTGAAAACTTTACTGTCTTAATGCCCATAAACTAAGTGCCTGAACCTCTTGAAGATGACAATCAATTTTTAGGAGTTATGGGTTAAAGAAATTTGTATTCGTAGAATACAATTTTCGCAGTACAGTTATGGATAATATTTGCAAGCAAATACGAAGAAGTGACGCCCTTGGTAATAAATGGTTTATTTTTTTGTTGTTGTGAACCAACCTAGAAATGGCATGCAACAACGTTTGAGCTCAAGACTTTTTTTTCTTTCAATACTGATTCACTTTGAAATATTATGTTTATCGCTTTTAATATTGACATTTACCATGTTATTATAAGTTAAAGGTGACACGGTTACGATTTATTTTAATTTGATGTTGTGTGTAGATTTTCATGCACTTACTAGTTCAACCTTGAACATGCTGTATTACACCAATTTAAATTTATACTTTCACTAAACGTGAAAATGTCTGTAACCAAATATTCTCTACTTTTGTACAACTATAGCAGATGTGTGTAAGTACACAAAAATATTAACAAAAAAGGTAACTAAGTATGTGATGTTTATTTAATCCTGACGATAAATCATCAAATTTTTAAATCTTTTGTCTATCTACAAGCTTATGGTTATACTTAAAAACTGGTATGTACAGTGTGTGTCATGAGTAGCTTTAACTATTTGTGTCGGTATTAGAAACTACTCACACAATAATAGATGGATAGATAAATGAATAAAAAAAGTTATGTAAATATCCCTAGATCAAATAAAGAATGTCTTGGTGTGGTGTTTAGCAGAAAGGTCAAAGTCCACTTCAGAAAATAAGGGGAGTTTATGTTTACACCTAAACGTAATCGTTTTTGAGATATTAACATGAATTTAATTATTTCTTCCATGTTGTTGCTTAATTTATTATTATGAGTTAGCCGTATTCATTATTTTACTCTCATCCCCTTACAACAGGGCATATTATAAACAGAGATTTCGCAATGTACTCAATTGTCTCTCTGTGATAATAATTAGTTAAGTCCCAAAGTTGTATTTGTTTTCCTACAATATTATTAGATTGACATTTTTTATTCATCTTCGTTATCCGTTTTTTGTCCTTTGTCGATGATTTTAGCTAACTTCCAAATATTTACTTTTCTTCAACTATTTGTTGATGACATATTGTTTTCAAAAGGCAAAACTGCAAAAATTATAATGTACGAGTATTAAAAAGATAACATCAACGAGATATTTTTTTAGACTTATGAAATAATTTTAAATTGCTATTGTTCCATGGATATTGTTAAAAATCTCCTTGCGTTATTTATGCAATCGTCGACAGAAAATGTACAAATAAATTTTATCGCCCATTCGCATTGATGATAATATTTTAAGCATAAATAATTTCTCTGCAATGGCACGCTACACACACAAAACTCACCAAATTATTGTTGATCCGACATGCATTCGCGCTATTGTTGTATATTTATTATAATAATTAACATACAATAAGTAATCCCTCACGTTCTAAATATTTGTCGATAGCATCGCCAAGTGGGAGGAAAATCAAATTCGAATTACATGTTACGAATGAGAGTCGCTAAATTTTTAAAAATTTTCTCCACATAATTATTTAAATATTCAGGATTTTAAAAAAAAAACTATACAATTATTATACGCGGGCTGTTCCTTAGGTACAACGTTTTTAATCATTTTTGACGTCGATAATTCAGCATAAAAATTAGATTTTACCAAAAATCTTCGTACAATTATTCCTCTCTGATACTTACATTTGCTGATGAACCACCATTAGTTAATTCAACAATATCCAGTTAGAAGTATAAACTTTCATTTGGATTTTTAACAAGGATCAAAGTATAAATCCCCCAAAAACAGTGGAGACAATCATCATCATCATCATCATCACTCAGCTGTAGTAGTCCACTGCTGAACATAAGCCTCTCGTTTATTTTGCCACTCTGCTCTATCTTGAGCCATTTGTATCCAATTACCACAGATTCTTTTGATGTCATCGGTCCATCGTGTGGGGGGGCGCCCTCTACTACGATAAGCTTCGTGCCTCGGACGCCACTCCAATAGTTTTTTAGACCATCTTTCGTCAGTTCTTCTAGCTACGTGGCCAGCCCAGTTCCACTTTAAAGTTGTTATTTTTTCGATTACATCTATAACACCTGTTCTTTGGCGAATAATCTCATTTGGTATTCGGTCTCTGAGGGAGATACCCAGAATAGCCCTCTCCATCGCCCGTTGGGTGACATGCAGTTTCTTTGCTGACTTTTTTGTAAGCGTCAATGTTTCGGCTCCGTATGTCATCACTGGTAATATGCACTGATTGTATACTTTTCGTTTTAGACTGATGGGAATATCCGACTTGAAAACATACTTTAATCTTCCAAAGGATGCCCACCCCAAGCCTACTCTCCGGAGAAGTTCGCACGTCTGGAGACAATGCATTAACATATTTACAGAATAAAAAACCACCAAAGGTATGCACTCACGCACGAACAGGCCATTGGTTTGCTACAAATTCTTAATTTAAGTTTTGTTAAAAACAGAATTGTTACAAATTTACTTTTCTGCATTTAATGTGGGCAAATTTAGAAATAAAGGAAAAATTTTCGTCAAAATTATCGAAAATGAATATAGCGATATGGAAGCGGAAGAGCAGGCGGGCTTCAGAGCGGGAAGGTCTACAGTGGATCATCTTTTTTCTCTCACCCAGACCATAGAAAAGAAAATATCATTTCAACAGGAAGTACACCTACTATATGTAGATCTAAAAAGGGCCTATTATAATATCCCCCAAAGCAAAGTATGGTAAGCGCTAGAAAGGAACAATATTAATGTCAACTTAATTAAAGCCATAAAAAATCTGTATAGGGACAACGCAACCAAAATTAAAATAGAAAAAACGGTTTCCAAAGGGTTTAGAGTGGACAAGGGCCTGAAGCAGGGATGCTGTCTTTCACCGACGCTATTTAAAATCTACCTGGAACAAGCCTTAAAACCGTGTAAACGAAAGTGCAAATATATGGGTATCTCGCTAAATAACACAACTGTATACGCTATGTGCTTTTCGACGACCAAGTGGTTTTAGCCCAGGACTACGAAGACCTAGCGTATATGACCCGAAAGTTAATGGAAGAATATGCCAAATGGGGTCTTAAAGTTAATTTAAACAAAACTAAATATATGTGCATAGGCGGGATACAACAAGACCTAGTCCTTGAAGACACACAGCAAAGAATAAAGCATACCAGCAAATATAAGTATCTGGGAATGTATATTACAGTAGAAGGCAATATTGTTAAAGCAATAAGGGACCGAATAACCTAGGACGCAGAGCCATCAGCCTGTTGAATAGTGTACATCGGATCTACAACAGTATTATTAAAAGCATAACCACAAACGGCAGTGAGGTATGGCAACTGAAACAGCGCTCGGAAAATGCGTTAAGGGCAACCGAAATGGACTTCTAGAGACGCGCTAGGGGAAAGTCAATTTTGGAAATAATCAGAAATGATAGGTTTCAAGAAATTATGGAGGTCAAACATACAATATTAAAGAACATTTAAGTTGCACAACTCAAATGGTATGGACACATTCAGAGGATGAATAAGGATAGATTACCTAAGCAAATCTTAAACTGGACACCCCAAGGAAGAATAAAAAGAGGGCGACCCAGAAAAAGCTGGAGAGAGGGTATCGATAATCAAGTCCGAGAGAAAGGCCTAGAACAGGATTTATGGATGGATAGGGATCAATGGAGATCGGAAGACGTCGAAAAACGTTTTAACCCGAATTTATATAAAAATTTAGAAATAATACTATTCGCAGCAATTTTTCTAAACAAATCATATTCTATATTCATCAAAGAAAGATTATTCAAACGTACTTAGTCCCAGCGCAAGGTGGGCAATCTTTGCCCGCCAGATCTATAGAAGAAATAATAAATATTTTCGAAAACTAAAATTTTAAATCAGTTTAGTACCCAACGTAAAAAACAAAGAGTACTAAACACAAATAGTGTTCACTTTAACACTGAATTTGACCTACACATTTATCCACACAAAAAAAAACAATTTCCGTGGCTATTGGTGTCAGAAGGGGGATTTTAATTGGCCATTGTCGCAAATGGAAAAATCGGAAACAAGAAATGGAAAACTTCGATCAAAAAATTTATACAAAAAAAAGAAAGATCGTCTCGAGAAAAGAAACGCGAAGAAATGAAAAACTTACGAAATGAGAATCTTATGCGAATCCGCGAATTCGTCAAAAAAACCAGATCGACGTGTCAATTACAATTTTATGTTCGCGGTTTAGCAGTGCCGGACATTTCCTGTGTAAAGTAAAATTATTCAAACTAACAATATCCCAGCTGTGACATTAGAACATGTCAAATTTAATAACTTTATGGTTTATCGCGATTATAAAATACGGACATTCTCAACTCTTCGTACTGTCCGAGACTCTTCACATTCGCTGATGATGACTGGTCGGGTGTTTGGTTGCTTTATATACCAAAACCAGAAATAATAAAATTTATGAGTTGTATAAATCTTCGTAGGAGACGAAGGCGGTAATATACGTTTCATATAATGTCTCTCGCGTGAATTATTATTTTAAGAACGGTAATAGAAAATTATGGCTCTAAAGTGTGGGCAAAAGGCGCTTGGAGAGGTCAGAAAGAAAGTACCAAATACCATATATTTTATTTAGTTTTCAATTGAAAATGTTTAACATTATTTATGTTAACGGACTTTAAAAAAATATACATACGTCCAAATATAATATGGTTACAAAATTTACTTCTTTCTTGGGTTTGGTGATTTTAAACTCTTGATACAGTACTAAATATATACATACATACATATAGTCACGCCTTTTTCCCGTAGGGGTAGGCAGAGACCACTTCCTTCCACTTGCTACGATTCTTACCCACATCTTTTGCTTCCTCTACTTTCATCAGGGCTTTATGCATGCTCGTCGGTTGTTGGTACTCTTGACCTGGCCTTTCTTCAAAACAATGTTGATCTGATCGAGATCGATGTTCGCCGAGGTCGACCTCTACCGACTTCCGTCCATTCACACTTGCCTTATAAATTTGTTTCGTCAATCTTCCTTCAGATATCCTTTCTACGTGTCTAAACCATCTAAGCATTCCTTTATCTATCTTTGTAACCACATCTTCTTTTACACCACAGCGTTGTCTTATCTCCCTATTTTTTACTTTATCCAACCGAGTTACTCTGGCAATACTTCTCAGACTACTCATCTCCGTAGCAATAATCCTATTTTTATGCTTCTTCTGCCAAACCAAACATTCACTACCATACATAAGTTTATGGACAATTAACTCTTCAGACGGTTTCAACAAACCTCCTTCAGATATGTAAAATCATTACTGGCTGAGGTGGAGGGAGGCAGTGGGTTTTTTTCTTGATCTTATTGCAAGCAGTTATCAAAAGCTTCTGCAAGTTTTGATCACTGGTGAAACGAAAAACATGATCATTTTATCAAAATTCTTCGTCTGGTTATCTGAACTGCATCCAACCATTGAACAACGCATTTTACTTTTAAGAAAACTCAGTTTTTATTTGAAAATAAGTTTAATTCACGACAAACTTGAACTTATAAACACTATACAAACCCTTCTGTTGTTTACTCTCCGCGTGACGTGGCAATTTCTTTGTAACATGGTCATACTGCATTTGTTACTCGTGGCAATTTCTTTGTAACATGGTCATACTGCATTTGTTACTTAGCAATTAAACCATTATTTGTTAAGGGTTGACCCGCTGTGGCCGGTACGACAGCTAGAGCAAAGGAGGTTTAAGCAGACGACACCAACGACGTGATATTAGAATTTCATTAGTATTTCACATACAGATATCTGTCATTTGTCAGCATTTCCTTAAATTCTAATGAATACTGCCAAATATCGGGGTGGACTGTTTTTTGTGGCCCACTCTGTATTGATAATAATATTGAGCTATTTGAGATCGCTTTAAGCGTTAAAAAAAATAGAAAGGTCAGCACTGTACTGACTATTTGAAATGACAATATGTCGTGAAATACGTGACCTATTTTACCGAAAGAAAAACGGCACATTGCATCTATTTCCACTAAATTGGTTAAATTATTGATGAAATAACATATATTTTATTCACAATATGTATATAACGCGCTAGTCTGCCAAATAGACTGTCATTAATATTTCTACGAATATTTAATTAAGCTGTCATTATTTAAACGGGTTACATAAACATCAAAGTTTTTATTTTGTTTATCACAGTAGGGGGCAATGCTAGATTGCTAGATCATACAGCTATATTTTTAATAATATTAAGTTTTCATCAAACCTAGTATTTTATTTCATCGTGAATTAAAAAATAAAAAAAAATGATTTAATTTGATCCCTGTCAAGTCGTATACAATGAGATGCTTTACAAGGTTTCTTGTCGTAACAATGTTTGTTTAAAAGTCGGCAACCCCATTATTCGTTTTCCATTAACATATTAAAAGTGTTCATGCGTACGCAGCAGATTTAAATCTCTTTACGAGCAATCAAACAAATCAAAAGTAATTCATGTTATGACAAGAATCTCGATCTTTTTAGAAGATTGTCGCTAAGGCCGAGCGTTTGGCAAACAACCTTGCCCAGTTCGATATTATAATGTATATCACATCACACCCATGGAGCCCACTCATTAAACCCGGGTCTCATTGGTTCTTTCTTGCTCTACTTTGATAAGCGAGTACCGAATCGATAGTATTAACTTTTCATCTATAACCAATTAAAAATATTTGACGGATTCGTATCTTAACATACCAATGTTGCTTTGTTTCAGACAGTGGCGGATAA
The DNA here is from genome assembly GCA_950111635.1 of Agelastica alni. NCBI lineage: Eukaryota > Metazoa > Arthropoda > Insecta > Coleoptera > Chrysomelidae > Agelastica > Agelastica alni. The sequence goes on along the minus strand of OX467718.1, from coordinate 5,831,524 downwards.
CTAAAAAATCCTTGGGAACGTCTGAAATTACTTGACATCGCTACAAGTAAGTTATCAAATTATTATCTACCATATAAAAAGTCCTAAATTATTCGTTTAACTACAAATCAATTCATTTTTTCAAATTTATGTTTGCTTTTATCTACCGGGTGGCCCATTAGTGTATGGAAGTGCTATAACTTACTTGGGATAAAAAATACAAAGAAATGTTTTAAATAAAAATTGGGATATACTGACTGGGTGTTTAGCCTAAGCGAAACAAGGTTAGGTTAGGTTAAAACGGCCGTTCGAAGAGAAACCATTTAAACCTTTTGGCCCGTTGTGATACCGTGATGGACGGCGGTGCCTTTACCCTCTACCGTGGGAAACAGTTGGAACTGGAAATGTGTGAGGTCTTTAATGCTAACCGAGTTGAGATCAGATAAATCATCAAAGTTCGGTTGCCCTATTATAGATAACCGTTTTCTGCTTAGGGCAGGGCAGTGGTAGAGAAGATGTACCATTGTTTCCTCCTCTTTCTCATCGTGACAGCTTCTACAGAAGTCGTATCGTAGCTCTGCAATTCCCATTCGCCGTGCATGGGATCCACTTTCCCAGTGTCCTGTTATGGCCGCGATCGCATTTCTCCTTCTCCTTGGATAGAGTTAAAACATCATTAGTTCGACGTAGATCTAGTTTAGGTCAAATTTGTTTCGATAATGTGCCTGTGGGTTCATTTTGCCACCACAAGTTGGCTTTTTGATCTACTTTGCTGTGCAGGAGGAGCCGGCAATTTGCAATCGGTACTTCTTGCTGAGATAAGACAGATACAGCTGGTAGGGTGGTGCCCTCTCTTGCTAGCTCGTGCACCTTACAGTTGCCTGGTATGTCCCTGTGTCCGAGTCACTCAGACTACTCGTCTCAGCAGCATTAATCCTATTTTCATGCTTCTTTTGCCAAACCCAACATTCACTACCTTACATAAGTGTAGGAACCAACACTCTTCTATGCACAGCCAGACGTGTCTTCTTTGACACTTTCGCTTAATGTCACTGTAATACTTTCTACCTCTCGTAAATTTTGAACATACAAATTTATTTACTTGTTCCACTCTTTTTTTCTTGTTCAGAACTTCACAGTTTGTCATGCTCTCTTCTCTTTCAAAAACCATTACTTTTATTTTGGTTACATTTATTTTCATCCCTTTGATTTTCAGGGCATCATGCATAACATTAACTATCGCTTACAACTCCTCTTTAGATGACGCCAATATGACTTGATCATCGGCGTAAAGAAGGCATTTGACGATATAATCTACGAATACATTTTTATGACCCGATACAGGTCGACGACGGAATCGTTTTAAATCCTGGACAAGATGGTCTTAAACTTTAACAAATTTCAAGGTACATCATCTTTCGTTAAGTCCATTTTTATTGAGGGTGATTTTTTTAAAATCTTTAAGGGAAACAGGCTAATTGTACTGCGCTGTTCTTTAATTTTAAAATTATGTAGAACTTATATCTCAATTATTAAATATTAAACATTAGATAATTAATGGACGCTTCCTCGACTCTGCCACTGTTAATTTTTGAATGCCCGATACGATCCGCAATCTGGACTACCTGTTGCACTAGAAGATCCATTCAACAACAATTTGATCATAATTATCGATTAAGTAACCGCCTGTTTTGAACGCAGATCGTCTAATCGGTCTGCGACTTTCGATTTTGTTTTCGATAATCTTTCCCTGTCTGAAGCTTTACCGTTACAATTTCCAAATGGTGGTGTAGATGATTTTTTTAATACTTTAGATTGCGTGTCATTGTATAATATGAAAGTGGCGTATTTGACAAATCGGTTGTATTTTTTTATTTCATTTACCCAATGGCAGTTTGTCTATATTGTAGTTTATGTGGGTCACCTTGAAATGTATCGCCTCTCTAAACTTTCGTGTACAGAAATACTAAACGTAAAATAATGACTCGTATTCCCTTTATAACAGCACCTGCTAACAACTCACACAATGCTGAATCTCGCAATTACGTGTACTCATTTTTGGGTGATTTGTTGCTCCCATTGAATATGACACCGTTGCATCACTACCGCAACAAATCGGTAGTAATTGGTCTAATTATTATGTAAGAAGTATTTATTTCATATCAGATATTTGCCTATCCTCTTGTGCTTCTATTTTTTTACTCTATTCTCTTTGTTGTTCAGTAATAGATATTAAAAGGTTATTGGTCTAGCAGTATGGTACTGTAGGTCTTAACTATATTAATTAATTTTTATTTTTTGAAACTAACGGATGGCCCTAAAGTTTTTTAAATAATTATTTTTTTTTTTAAGAAAATAGTCGCAAAAAGGGTAGACCTATCGTGTGGGCCGCGGACGGCCCGCACTGCGACTATTAGAAGGGGAAGGAATTATAGAAAGAAAATGATTGTGGACACGCTTTTTAAAAAGTTGCAGGTCATAGTTCTCTGGAAAAACTGATTTTGGAAGCTTATTCCATTCCGTAGCAGCCCTGTTAAAGTAGAATTCTTGATGAAGATTGGTCCTTGTAGTGTCAATCTTGAGAGTAAATGGGTGAATGCCTTGGTGCTGAACCCCAAATGTGCGAGAAATACTCCAGTAGAGGTCGGATTTGAGCCTTGTACGTCGTCAACAGTTGATCAGGAGTAAAAAACTTTCTGGCTTTCCACAAAAAACCTAGCCTAGAAAACCTTTATAATAGATCAAACATCACAATTTACCCGTTTTAATTATAACAGTTTAGTTTTTATTAGGTCAAAGGACACACTGGAAACGCAAATTAAGAATGCTAAAGAACAACAGGGCTTTACAAAGGGACGGTCAATAACATAACATAATAATAATAATCAATATTAATAATAATACCACGCTCCGGGAGATATTGAGTCCGTTGTGGAGAATGAGAGGTGTCAAATTTATTGGAACTTCTCATTCCCCACCCTCAGGCAGATACAAGCCAATAAGCCTGACGTAATCTTTCTCGACAACCTAACTAAGACGATGTTCCTGATCGAATTTTCGGCACCAGCCGGACCGAACATCGCCTTAAAAGAAGAGGAAAAATGGACAAAATATAGAGACGTTCTCTTCGAACACCGCAAACTTTATCCAGGCCATTCTGTTGAACTAGTCATCCTGATAATAGGCTCACTCGGTGGTTCACGCCACACACTGCTCTCTGAACTCCATAAAATACCAGCTTGCCGACAAAAGGCACACGTTTTAGCTGGGGCTATGCAGAAGGCCGTCAACCTGGGATCATTGCGTCTGCTCGGGGCACACGATATCCGGTCCCAGTGATCACTCACCTCACGGCGTGAGGAGTGGTCACTGGTTTCTCTCCAGCTCGGCTCTGCGAGGTATCGGAACCGCAGAGTCGTGACTGGGATTTAATAAATTAAATCAATAATAATAATAATGGTTTATTTGTCGATCACATACAATACAGTAGTATTAGATAAAAATATACAAATAAACAGAAATAACCACGAAGTAAAACGAGTTACTTGTTTGTGGTAATGAGAAGACAAGACATTTATAAATATGAAAATAAACTATATAATACCTACAATATAATAATATATACAAACTTAACAAATTTACAAATACCATTGATTAATTTTTATTTTTCGAATAGTTCCCACATGACCTCACGTGGCACAGTTAAGACAAAGTTTTTGACCTTTCGTTTATACAGGGACAATCTGAGTTTCTCTCTTATATAACAATGGAGTGAGTTATAAATTCTTGGACCCAGAAAAGTATAACAACTTCGTCCAATACTTTTTTGCATGTGAGGCGTGACAAAAGTTGATTTATGTCGAGTGTCATACTTATGACATAGCATTTTTAATTCATTTTTGTTTTTATATTGGGTGATACTCAGATTTACAAAATAGAGTTGTCTGATGTCAAAGATGCATGTCTCCGAAAATAAAATATTACTGGGACAATCATAACCTCTACGAAGTATTGTTCTAAGGAACGTTTTTTGAAAAGTTTCAAGAGGTGATAAGTGAGTTTTCAACAAGCCTCCCCAACCTATAATTCCATAATTCAGATGAGATTCCACTAAACTATTATGTATTGGAATTTTTTGTCTAAAACTAAGAAAACTACATGTTTTTTTAAATTTATACAATATACGGCGTAATTTTTTTTTCATAATAAAACAAATAAAAAAAAAAGCTATAGAGTACAGTATGTCAGCGTATATTTGCTTCATTGACCTAACAGTGGCGTTTGACAGGGTTCGTTTGGGAAACATTCCACTTAAATTAATAGAAAATAAGGCACCGGTGAACATAACAAAGATAATTCCATAACAATAACGTAACAAAGGTTAAAACAGGAGATCAATTCACTAAAACATCCCAACACCGGGAGGAATTAGACAGGGTGACAGTCTAAGACCCTTTTTGTTTAATCTTCTCATGGATAAAATCATAAATAAAGAAACAGATCTTATCCTCGGATACAGACTGGGCAACAAAGAATTGGTATGGATGTGTGTTACGCCGATGATGCCGAATCAGAAAACGACCTACAGAGACAACTCTTTCAGTTCTTTCAAGTAAGCCGCCAACTCAATTTGAACATTTCTATCAAAAAAACCAAATTTATGACAATCGTGAAAGATCCACTTAGACGTAAGCTTTAATAATAATAATTATTGTAGATAACAATAAAACATATGGTTATTTTTTCATTCTTTCCGGTGGGAAGTTAGTCGTGTGGACATTTTGGGTCGCACACAGATCACTGATATTAATATTCTGTTAGTTTTTAGTTCTTTCCAGGTTTCTGCTGAATAAAAAATAGCTGTATCATCAGCAAAGCTTGATATTTTACCGGTCATATTTTGTGAAAGTTTAGTAGGTAGTTTCCGCATATTACAAAAAAACATTCTATGAAGCGAACGTTTTCTATTTCTTTGTATGAATTCTTTCAAATCCTTTCGATAATCATTTTGAGACACTAAAAAAGCAACTTTGGTCTTGCATTGTCGTTCATACGCGGCAACAAAACCGTTTTAAACGTACACAATTTTTTGTTTAATTTTTTACTACGCTTAATTTCATTTGATAGCACTTAATACCCGTTGGTGATTGTAGCCGGTGCGTGATCAAAGAAAAAAGACTGATGTATCACATTAGTTTTACGTGTCAAAAGAATAGTAATTTGTTAATGTTACGAACATTTAAATGGTTAACAACCGAATGAAATCTATGATTTCCTTAACAGTTATTTCTGAAGAGGATATCTCAGTCAAAAAAATTATGTCTCAATCACTTTGAGTGAGTAATAATTACCAATTTGACTGCTTACTTTTAAACTTGCAATTTTTAAACATTTAAATGTTTATATTTAATCACGCTAAATAATTTAAGCATGTCGGTTCTATATAAAATCTGAATTTTGCATACGAGGTATTATTAATAAAACTCCAGCAATATAAAATTACGTCCAAGTGTCATTAGGTACAATTATTTTTTACAACTCCAGGAAAAGTTTTAATTTCGCTTCCACGCTGTTACATCAACGGTTAACAATTAATTTTATAGTTTTGCAGATGACGACAGTACTCCACATTCCAATTTTAAACACTTTTTACTAAAAGTATGCTGTGTTGATCATGTGTCCAAATAAAATCTATTGGTATTCCGCGATTCAACATATTTTACTGTCATTGCTATTGCAGGGTTCTCAGTATTAACCAGAAGATAAAATTATTACGTTGTTATTTATGTCCTATCAGTGCTGTTCTATGATGTGAAGACATAAAATTTAAAGAAATCATTGAAATCAGAATGGAGACATTCGAACTATAGATATACCGAAGAATACTCAAAATACCTTGGGTTGATAGAGTAACAAAGAAAGAGGTCATGAGAAAGATGAAAAAGGACAAAGAAATCGTAATTACTGTCAAAAAACAAAAACTGCAATACTTGGGACATATTATGACGGGGGAAAAATACCACGTACTACAATTTATAATGCAAGAAAAAATACAAGGAAGAAAAAAATGTTGGTAGAAGACGCCACTCTGGCTGCGAAATCTGAGTGAGTGCGGTCTCAAAAATACGTATAGCCATAATGATTACCAACGAAGATGGTACTTAAAGAAGAAGATATTGCTTTCTTGTAGAATTTAGGTTGGCATCATTATATACAACATATATTTTTTGGCACAGCAACTTCTTAATTTTTTTTTGTCTACTAATCTATTATTACTTGAATAAAACTGCGCAACGATCTTCTTTATTCTCTTAAGAGTTATCCTTCATATTGTTACGATTTTCGAAGTCCGTTCCTGTTGCCTTTAGGCGACAGCGCATCGACCACAATGGAAAAAAAATGTTTTGTTTTGTAACAACAAACGCCCGATATTTTAGGAAAGAATTTTCTCGTTGCTTCCACGTTCTTCCAGAATAGATATCCCCATTCTCGAATAGTTTGTTTGCCAATATAAAAAAGGATGTCGTCAATCAAGTTTTAAGTTTAATTTAAAGTTTCAAGTTTTAAAGTAATTATAAAGTGTTATAAAAAGATTGTATACAGTTGTGATTTGTCAAGTAAAATTTTATGTGTAGAAATCTTAGAATAAAATTGTTTAGTTATTGTACTGGCTGTTCAACTTATGCATAGACGATTGTTTAAAAGATTTGAAAGAGAGTGCGTATGGATTGAAAATGAATGATTCGATAGTCAGATGGTTTGAACAGGTAGAAAGGATGGATGAAGAAAGATTGACGAAACAAATTTATAAGGCGAGTGTGAATGGACAAGTCGGTAGAGGTCGACCTCGGCGAACATTTCTCGATCAGATCAACATTGTTTTGAAAAAAGGCCAGGTCAAGAGTACCAACAACCGACGAGCATGTTTAAGAGTACTGATGAAAGTAGAGGAAGCAAAAGATGTGTGTAAGAACCGTAGCAAGTGGAAGGAAGAGGTCTCTGCCTACCTCTACGGGAAATAGGCGTGACTAGATGTATGTATGTACTGATTGTTTAGAATCATTGAACCCAAAGAGTAAATTCCGTAATAATATTATCTTTTTTAACTGAGTAGAAATGATCCACTGAGATCTCTTATCCTACCCACTTTTATTGCTGCTGCTCCAGACAACTAAATTTTTTTACCTATCAAATTAATTTTTAAGCAGGACCTCTATACATTGTAATTTATTTTTGTGTTTTTGGACATTGTCTTCTTTGAATTTTTATCACAGTTATCTGATGCACTGTTTTCGCAAGAAACATATCACTAATAATCAACTTAAATTTGTTTCAAATATTTTACAAAACAGATTAGGCTCGAAAAACTCAATTTCTTGTTTTTTTTATTTTTTTAAATTTAATTTTAGCGCGTCCTTTTATCATTAATTAATAATTATTACGATTTACACTGCAAATATAAAAAAGTGTTATCTTTTACACATATCTGGTGATAGTTCATCGCTCAAATTGCACCAAAGTGCACACATTCTAGCGCTCAGATTAAGATAGCGAATGACAAATGACCATAATGAATCTTTGTCGCCAGATATAAATCAAATCAAAATTTAAATGGTCGAAATAATAAAGTCGTATAACATGGATGACTTTTTATGTCCGTTACAACAACATCATAATAAAATTTTAAATGTCTCTGTGAGCACGGCTATTTGGAATGTTTTAAATTATTAAAATCTCTTATATTATAAACGTTTTTATTTAAAGGAATGGTTAAACTGCACATACAGGTGCTTGCACAAATTAAGAATCATAACATGTTCTCTTCAAAAAACAAAATCGACCTACCTCGGGTTTTCCAGTACACAAAATTTCCATTGAAATTATCCGAGGTGGGCACTTTAATACTTAAAGTCGGAAGACTTTCTCTTCTGTTATAAACAATGGCAGAAACGCATGCAATTGCTTGTAGATAGACAGGGAAAGTATACTGAAAGAAAGTATAGTTAGATTGTATAATTTTGGAAATAAAGCAGCTTAAGCGAAGTAGTACTTTATTGTCAAACGTGGTGACACGTGTTTTGATCCCCGGACTTAATATTCCCGACAAAATATCCCAAGGGTAAAATATTCCTCGACAAAATATCCTAGACAAAATATGCCCCAGTATAAGGGAGAATGCAAAAGAGATACGGTAAGAAGCTTATAATCATTATTATACCATTTAAAATACCCACGATTCCTAAACATAAATTGGTAGGCGTTGCTTTTGTACAGGAAACTCTGGACTCCTGTAATTTTTGTAAACTGACAGAAAAGTAATTCTTAACTTCCCATTCACCACACAAATACACGATGGTATTTAACTATAACCAATCGGTCCAACATCATACATTACTTTGCTAAAATAATTATTTGGTTTAAAAGTATTAAATTCCGTGCGTTTTAAATGGAGTCGAAGAATTAGGAGGTGCAAACAAACGGATCAAAGAGCGGAAAGCTTTAAGTACCAACATGTAAAACAAACAGTTTCCTTAACCATCAACCCATATTATCGACCGATCTCGCTACTACGATATCGTTTAGATAATATCTGACTTAAATTCGAACCGGACTCTGATTAATCGACCGCAGCACGGACACGTTCTATCTTACTTTGCAACTAATTACTCAAACGTACCGAGGCCCTTGGGTTATTCAGAACATATGTGCTATCAGAAAATAAAATATTAAATATGTCCGAAATATACAGGTTTGGAAAAACATTTACAATACATTTGAACAATATGTACTCCAGCCAGTTGATCAGCACACAATATAGCAGGTAGTCGCGATGTTCAGCTGGACCACTGTAAAATGATATTAGTGTCGAATTCATAGTCTTCGGGAACTCTAAGTTTAATAGTTATGTAAGTATCCATACAAAAGGGGTGGGAGAGGGATGAAATATAAAAACTCCGATATTAGTGTCGAATTCCTTGTTTTTGTGTTGGATAAGTTTGATGGTAACATTCCCAATTTTGTTAGCACCTCTACGATAGGGAAGAAAAGGGGATGGAATTTAAAAACTATTAAATACGGCTGATACTAGTGTCGAATTCATAGGTTTTGAGATGGCTAAATTTGATAATAACATTTCTAATTTTGTGACCACATAGACAGAATGAACCAAGAGAGACTAGCATACATCGCTAAAGACGGAAAACCAGCTGGCCGACGGCCGCTAGGAAGGCCACCTAAGAGAGGAAGAGATAGCTGGAACTCTGTCTCACAGGATAACCAACCGGATTAAGCCTTGACAATTGACAGACCTTATGGTCTTCTCAAATTATAAGGAAAGGAAAAGATTTCTAATTTTGTTAGCACCCCTACGAAAGTGGTGGGTAGGGGATTAAATATAAAAACTATCAAAAACGGCTGATATTAGTATCGAATTCATAGGTTTTTGGGTGGTTAAATTTGATAGCAACAATCCTAATTTTGTTAGCATCCGTATGGAAGGGGTGGGTAGGGGATGAAATATAAAAAATATTCAAAACGCCGATATTAGACTCGAAGTTTTAAAGTTTTCAAGGTCGCTGAGTTTGATTGTGATATCTCCAATGTTGTAAGCACCCTTACGAAAGGGGTTGAAACGGGATGGAATATAAAATATTTTGAAAACGACGATGTAAGTGTCAAATTTATAGTTTTTGGGGTCGCTGATTTTGATAGTGATATTCCTAAAGCAGGCAAGCTATCGTTTGGGCAGGACAACGTCTGCCGGGTTAGCTAGTAATCCGATAAAATTGCTTAATTTTTAGTCGAGGAAACGAAGCACAACTATAGGCCTCACCTCCGATTTTTTGTGCAGGAATTTGGATCGAGATGCGGTTTTGTCCATTTGATTCAGGATACCGATAACAAACTTTGTGACCGTACATGATTTATTCATCCTTAAAATTACATCGGTGCACAAGAAAAATGCGTTTTTATAAGTGCATTTCAAAGTTATGATTTATAAAACATTTGACTGCTGTATGTTACATTTCTATTTCTCTTATAAATATGTTTGTTTATTATTTTGTCTATGATGTTTGATTTATATCCATTATTTTTAGCAATTAAGTTAATAGTGTCAAGCTCTTTCTTATAATTATCATTAGATAATGGGATGTTAAGCAATCTATTAACATGATGATAAAATGCTGCCATTTTTTGTTGATACGGGTGATGTGAGTTTAAAAGAATACTGTAATCGATCTGTTTGAGTAGGTTTTCTATAGTTGTCAAATTCTAGTTTTGAGTTGGTTCTCTTAATTGTTAAGTCAAGGAAGTTAATCATTTTATTTTTTTCCAATTCTATAGTGAACTTTATGTTGGTCGTCTTCTCTCACATCTGTCTTTTATAGCTCTTTCTTTTCAACGAACTCACAAGCTTTGAAATTCAGTGCCAGTGGACATACGCCTCCAAATGTTTAAGAGAAACACCAATTTCTTTAGCTGTGGCATTAGATATCTCCAAGGCGTTCGATCGAGTTTGGCACCAGGGACTCCTCGCCAAGCTTCCATCTTATGGCTTGCCCCCTCAGCTGTGTTCTCTGCTTGCTAGTTTTCTCTCAAACAGGTCTCTCCATGTAGTGGTCGATGGAGTTTCATCAGACACTCTACTCATAAATGCTGGTGTTCCGCAAGGATCCATTCTAGCACCAACACTATTTTTACTTCACATCAACGACCTATTGAAAGCAACTTCATGTCCCGTACACAGCTTTGCCGATGATAGTACCCTCCATACCGCTTTCTCTTCCAGGGCCCCTATATCAGCCCGTGAAACCAGAAATGAACGAGGAAGAAATGTTAACAATATAAATATGGACTTGGAAACAATTCTCGAATGGGGATCCAATAACTTGGTGGAATTCAATGCAAACAAAACACAAGCATGTCTTTTCTCTAGAAAAGCTGATCTCACTGTGCCTAACATAACTTTGTCAGGAGTAACCATACCACTGAAGTCATCCATATCGATGCTTGGTATTACTATCAGCAATAACCTTTCCTGAGAAAATCACGTGAGGTCCATTGCCAAAAGTGCATCCCAAAAACTTGGTTTTTTGTTTCGTGCCAAGAGCTATTTCACCTCCAGTCAGCTGCTTATGATCTATAAGGCACAGATCCGACCTGTACTGGAGTACTGTTCCCATATTTGGAGTGCAGCACCTAAACATATCCTGAAGCTACTGGATTCTGTCCAAAAAAGGGCAATTCGTCTCGTCGGTGATGCCTCGCTTACAAACTCGCTCACTTGTCTGGAACACCGTAGAAAAGTTGGCGATTTGTCTCTATTTTATAGATATTTTCATGGGCGATGCTCTTCTGAAATATCAACAATCGTTCCTCCTTTGGCAGTCTCTTCGAGATTAACCCGTCAAGTTCAGTCTTCACACCCCTTCGTGGTCACTTTGGAGACCTGCAGAACATCACTTTCCAAAGACTCGTTCATCCAACGAATTGCGAGGCTTTGGAACTCATTGCCTAGGGAGGTGTTCCCCGAGGCATACAACCTCCAGAAATTTAGGAAGAACACCAACTCCTACCTTCTTTCCCTTGGTTCCCACAATGTTCTCTGAACATTACAGAATATCTCTTTTCGTGGGAACCAGAACATAAAAAAAAAAAAAATTCGTACCTATTTCCCCATGGTTCCCACGATGTTTTTTGAACATAACAGGATTCTCCTTTTCGTAGAAACCAGAAGATATAAAAAAATTAAATTTCGTTTAGTTTATATTGTTGAAAATGATCTTTCCAAACAACACAAGAGATAATTCTATTTGAGAATACTCTGTCCCTGAAATGTCACTCTTCAGTGATATTTTGTTTATCATAATAATATTATTAAAACTCAAAATACCTAAATACTTAAAAGTACCTACTTACAAAATTGCTGTACTTAAACTGCAATTACAAATAAAAAATTAAGTCAAATATTGAACTGTCACTGTTTTAACAAAAACAAATTTTACGAAAATATAAATCATCATCATAATAATGATTTGTAACATTTTTGTGTTAGAAATAGTGCTTGCGAGTAAAATCTAATACCCACATCTTAAGAAATACCTTTTAAAACAGAGAGACGACTAATTTTTTAAAATGATTCCCGCAGAAGTAAGTAACGTTCATAAAATACGCCATATTAAGCAGTAACTCTCATTTCGCATGCACTTTGTCTCCTAAGAATTTAACAACGAAATGTGTTTTGTTAATGTAAAACTCCTTTATGTTTTACGATCCGTTTCTCGAATTTTCTAATAGCATAAATAAACTTCCGTATTCAGGACAGACTTTACAGAGATTTTTAATCAAAGTTATAGAATTAAGATTTTTTATTGCCGCACATTAAGGTTTTTATTGCTGAAATTTATTAATACAGGGTGGGCCATAAGTCAGTGGTCAAAAATACAAATTTACTATCAACAATTTTATTATTTTGTCGGTACCATACGAAGAATATAAGTCGTTTTTAATAGATGCAGGTGCAACAAGAACCAGAAATAGTAAAAGACCAATACATTATATCGCCAGCAACAGTACAACTTAGAACGGCGACCGGTGAGACAATAAAAACGTACGGCGAAGTTAATGTTCCCGTCTCCATTGACAAGACCACGACTAAACACAGTGTACTAGTCACAGAGATCTCTGACCGGTTTATTTTAGGGATGGACCTTTTAAAAAGAGTTGGGGCTGTGTTGGATGTTAAAAACGGAGTCCTCAAGGTCGACGGTGAAGAACTCTCACTGGAGGAATACTGTTGAGAGGAAACACTAAAGGTGGTTGAAAATGTGTACAATCAAGAGTTCCTAATTGCAAAAGCTCTTGCAAGAGTTGGAGACGTAGTCCCTGTCAGGGTTATGAATGTGAAAGAAACCACCATCAAGTTAAGTAGAAGAACTGTGGTTTTCCTGTAGCATTGATATACTGTATTACTTCAACTAATAAACCCTCGAAATCCAGGTACCCAATGAAGATGATAGACATGGTCATTATTAGTTGCCAAGATCTTGACAATAAACAGGTAAGAGACATGCTGGCCAAATTTCAAAATGTTTTTGCCATTGATGAAAAGGACAAAGAAAAAACAAGCCTCGTGACTTATACCGGAGATGCTCAACCAATTAGACTACATCCAAGAAGACTTCCATTGGCAAAACAAAAGGAGGCTGAGGAAATTACGTGAGATATGGGCAAACAAGGGGTCATTTAACCATTGAATAGTCCGTGGTCCTCGCCAGTCATATTGGGAGATTAAAAAATCCGAATGACTGTGGGGTTTCTAACTTTACCATTTAAATAATATATTTTTTTGGATTTTCACATTTATCTTCGATGATTATCGTGATTTAACTTTGGCAGAAGAAGCATAAAATTAAGTTCAATGCTGCGGAGATAAGTAGTCTGAGTAGTATAGCCGGAGTGACTCTGAGAGGAATAAAGTGAGGAATAGTGTGATGAGGGAACGCTGCGGTGTATAAGAAGATGTAGTAATTGAGATAGATAAAAGAATACTTGGATGGTTCGGACACGTAGAGAGGTGGATGAAAGAAGATTGACGAAACAGATGTTATATAGCGAGTGTGAATGGACATGTTGATAGAGGTCGATACACTGTTACTTAGTGACAGTAAAAATTTTAAATATTTCTTTACACGAAAAACTGATAAGTTCTGACACAAGCCTACTTGAAAAAAAGTCGTTATAACGGTGGCTTAGGAGTCTTTAAGCTGAATGTTTAAAATGCAAATAACTCAGAACTAATAGAATTACATGAAATAAACAGGAGTACCTTTTTTATTTAAAATTGAACTGCCTTTTAGATTTTCTAGTCATTTTGGACATAACTTTTTAGGCAAAAATGATATGTTGTAATTTACCCTAAGTAACAGGGTGTAACTAACGCCCTGTATGAATTGTGCTAAATTTAGCATAAAATTCGTGATTTTAAATTAAAATTTCAAATTTAAATACCCTGTATCTCGTAAACCTGCAACATTTGTATAAGACATGTTAGACTCAATCGTCATATTTTCATGTGTAGTATCTCCAATTTAGAGATTGTCCATTCTTAATGAATCGCCCTGTATATGTAACAAATATTTTTACAAGAGCTCTAGGGCAAAATACGCGGATTGATTAAGTTTAGGAACCTTTGTCTTAAGCGATTAAATTATTTTCATTTCATTTATTCGCAAGTCCGGTCCTTACTTTAGGTATAATGTAATGAGTGTGAGTGTGTTTTATGTGTTTCCTAATGTGTGCTCTTAAAATAACTGGATGAATCTCGTGACACTTAATTATGAAAAGTTTGTGTATAAACAGCCATGAGTTTTATCTTCTTTAATTATACTAATTAATAGTTTTCTTTCAATACAAGAACTTGCCTGTAAGTAAGTCATATACAAATTATTTCCACTAAATAAACCTAATATTATTTTTAAAAATATTTTGCCAACTTTACAGCTACATATTGGTAACCAACCTATGAATTAAGACTAAGTAGGGTATTCAAAAATATCTCTTACGACATAACAAAACTATTTACTGCAACAAAGGAGAATCACCAATAAACAATATTTGGTTCACAAAATCCAGCTAAATACACACATGGAGATAATTTAAGTTTTGTCAAGTTGGTTTAATCTATTTTTACGCCACATTTTATGTCACTGTTTTTATTTTAGCACAAAAAAATCTTAAAGAAAATATTTGAAAAAAACATGATTTCTTATTATTCTATATTTTATTGGTTACAAACTTTAAAAAAAAACGTGAAAGCATTGATTTGAGTTGAAAGTAATTCACAAGAAGTTTTAAATAAAACATGGAAAGACACCATTTGAACCGCGAACAAATGATGAGAGCCATTAGCAGGCTAAAAAATAGCGCTCGACAAACGTTTTTCAATGTTTGTGTGTTAAAAATATATTTATTATTTAAAATGGTAGTGGTTTTAATAAAATTAATTACATGTTACTTTTTTTAATTTATCAACTGCAAAATATTTATTTTATTGAAATTTTCTAGCTTTTTAAAACATTCTTAGCTTCTACCATGTGTGTTTTTACTTTTACAGAAAATAATCACTCATAAGCAATATTCGGTTCACAAAATTCAGTTTAATAATAATTTTGTAAGGCAAGAATCATATTTATACAGGTTGATTCATTAATAATATTTAATTTCTGAATTTTAGATTCTAGACCTCAAAATATGATGACTCTGCCCACATGCCCTAAACAAACATTGCTAGTTTTGTAAAATAATGACTTCATTTGCAACCAAATTGAAAATTCCAAAGATTAAAATCAAGACCTCTCGGTGGCCAAGCAATCTCACTTCCACGACCAATCCATCGATGCGGAAACTGTTCGTTTAAGTACCTAATGACGAACTTTAGAGAATAATGTGGTGATGCCCCGTCGTGCAAAAACCACATGTTTTGTCTTAAGGCGAGAGGTATTACCTCTAATAATTCTTGTAAATGTTCTCGAAGGAAATCTAAATAAAGAGGTTCATTTAAATTAGTTGGTAGTTCAAAATGACCCATTATATAATTGCATATTACACCACACCTTATGTTAACCTTAAACTAGTACTGAAAATGTGTTTCTCCCTTAGACAATAAGTTTTTTTATAAAATTAAAATTCATTGTACATTCTTAGTGAATCACCCTGTATAGTTCCTGTTCACAAGTCGTCGTGATTCTTTTAAAGTAAAATTGTTAACTATTTTAAACAAAAGTTTTTGAATTTCTCGAAAGAATTGAGATAATTAACTTCATATTGCCATATCAATTGCCCTAGTTTGCAACACACAAAGTGCACTCGTACAAAAATCCACTCGCTTGGCGTATCACAGATATGATATTTTGATTAATTATGATCATGTGCCAAGCCTTCAGAACTGATCGGCTTCGGTGTTTTTTTACTTGTCACACAGCTTAACGAGCCGGTTTCTCTTGAAAACACCCAAACGGATAGCAGGAAATGAGTTAAAAAACTATGTAAATGCTTTTCGAATGACACATTCAGCAAAGTAAGATTAATATCTGTTAAATCATTTCATAACGAGTAAAACTATTAATAATTTGCTATGTTTAATCCTTTTAAGTACTTAAGTATAAATAATTGTTTAACTAACCGATTCATTATTTTCGTCTGTCTCTCAAAGCTATTTTTTTTGTTTGGAAGTGACACACTTCTTCTAGCCGTGATTTTTTTTAACTTCTTCCTGTTTTGCGAACTTCCACGGCATCGAAATTATCCAAATGACTCCACTTTTCTTTGAAGAAGAATGCATTTGAGTCAGTCAGGTCATTTTTAGGAACGTAAGGAAGATTGTAAACTTCCAGAGTTGGCAGCTTATTTTAGTTTGAACGCTGGATATTAAAAAGTTGAGAAAAGTTCTTTAAAGATAGCATTTAGTCAAAGAAACATTGAAGTGATATTAAGATATCCTACAGTAGGAGTACGACTATTATCCCCTTGTTCTTAATAAAGTCTTTGTAGTGTTTCAGTTTATGCTCTTTACGTCCTAAAAGTCAATACGAAGCTACAAAAACTATCACTGTCGATGAAGAAGATGAAATTTTAATTCGTGTTGCAGAAAATCCAAATATCAGAGTACTCGCCGATTAAGTCTGGCAACAAGGATAAGCAAATCGTCTGTTTTTAGAATATTTAAGAGGAAAAAACTGCATCCATATGCATACACTTCTGTTCAGAATTTATTACCTCAAGATTTTCCTGCGCGTCTAGAATTTCCCCAATTTTCGCGAGATAAACAAATTGTTAACCCAGATTGTCCGGTATCTCGGAAAATAGCAATATTTGTATGAGGCATATTGGGCAGAATCATTATATTTTGAGGTCCAGAATCTACAATTCAAAAATTAGACATTCTTAATGAATAACCCTGTATATCTCGATATTGATATCTTATAGCAAACAATGCACAAGTTCTAATTAAAACTCTGTCACATTTATTATGTAATTAAAGTTAATTTACGTATTCTTCATTATTTAATTCCAACCGAGCCATATCTATTACTTTGTAGAAGTGCTGATTATTACAATTGAAAAATATTTGCTCAAGTAGAAATCCAATGAATTCAGTTAATTTGTGGTCATCTGATTAAATACAACCAATCAAACCAACATAATACTGAAAACAGATTCCATGGGCTGTTTTCACTCAATCATGTTGCTATGGATACCTACATTTTGTTTCAATTCGATTTTGACATTTCAAATATTCAATATTTGAAAATGTCACGATTTGGTTGTTAAACTTTTGAGAATTTAAAAAAAAAAATAGGATTAATGTTGCGGAGATGAGTAGTCTGAGAAGTATAGCCGGAGTGACTCGGTTGGATAAAGTAAAAAAAAGTGAGATAAAAGAACGCTGTACTTGGATGGTTTGGACACGTTAAAAGAATGGATAAAGGAAAATTGACGAAATTTATAAGCCGATTGTGAATGGAAAAGTCGGTAGAGGTCGACCTCGGCGAACATATCTCGATCAGATCAACATTGTTTTAAAAAAAGGTCATGTCAAGAGTACCAACAACCGACGAGCATGTATGAGAGCACTGATGAAAGTAGAGAAAGCAAAAGATTTGTCTAAGAACCGTAGCAAGTAGAAGGAAGTGGTCTCTGCCTACCCCTACGGCAAAAAAAGCGTTACTATATGTAGGTATGTATGAAATATCAATGAAATTATCAAATATACCAAAGAATACTGTTTACAGTAAAAAAATTGTATGGAAAGCGTTTATGGACTTTTGCAATGTTAGAAAGTATGACGGTGGAAGAATTGTTGTTGATTTTAAAGGATTGGGCTTTGAACATGAGAATAAAAGATGGTACAGAGTTTAAAGAAACTAAGTACTGTCAAAACCATGTGGAACCTAACAAGTAAGCTTCTACAATCAAATCCCTGTAAAAGGAAACACAGTTTAGCGGCATTAAGTGCAGTAGAAATAACATATATATATAACGGATTGTCTACAGCTGTTGCCGTCTCTCCGTCCCCAATCTCCATCTTGCTCTGTTAAAAACCTCGTTTTCTTCCAAACCTCTTTTAGAAATTGCCTCGTCTATATCGTCTTTCCAACTTCTCCGTGGTCGTCCCCTTTTCCTTCGTTCTGGTGGTATCCATTCCAGTACCTTCCTTGGCCATCTGTCAGTTGTCATCCGCTTTACATGTCCGAACCAAGTTAACTGCCGCTTTTCTACATCCTCGTGTATGTTTCTGTCCATTTGCATTTCATTTCGGATAACATCATTTCTAACCCTCTCAAGTCTAGACCTACAACAGCTCCTTCTCAAGAAATCCATCTCTGTTGCCAGAAGCTTATTCTTATTAGCCTTCGTTACGTCCCATAATTCGGAGCCGTATAGGGTGACACTTTGAACTGGACTCTTGTATATGTGTTTCTTTGTAGTTTTTTTAATTTTCTTGTCCCAGAGAAGAGAGTTCAGGGTTCTAGTTACGGCTCTACCTTTGTTGATTCTATCTTGGATTTCGTTATTACTGTTACCTTTTTTATTAAAAATTATTCCGAGATATTTACTGTGTTTTACTCCTCTTATTTTTTCCGTATCCAATACAAGGTCATTTATTTGGTCATCTCCTACCACCAAGTATTCGCATTTAGATAGATTCATCTGTAGACCCGCTGCCTCATATTCTTCCTTGAGCTTTCTAATCATATAATTGAGGTCATCCTCATCTTCGGCTATTACTATCTGGTCGTCCGCGAAGAAAAGTGAATAGCGTATCATCCCCCACCTTTAGTCCCATGCCTTTACACTTCTTCACCCAGTTCGTGAGGGCCCTGTCCAGGTAAATTTTGAAAAGGGTAGGAGACAGACAGCAACCCTGTCTTAATCCCTTAGTTGTCTTAAAGGGGCTAGTAAGTTTGTTTCCGATTTTTATTCTTGTAGTGTTCTGTTCGTAGTATTTTTGTGTAGCATAAATCAAGACAGGATTGATCTCGAGGTTTCCCATTTCCGTCCACAACCTAGACAAAGTCACGCTATCGTAGGCTTTCTCTAAATCTATAAGAGCTACATGGGTCTCTCTATTTCTTTGCACTCTCTTCTCTAAGGCTATCTTTAGGGTGAAAGCGTTGTCTACAGTCGAACGGCCTGCTCGAAAACCCGCTTGTTCTTCTGGCTGCTTATTAATTATTTCCTCTTCGATCAGATTTCGTAATATTCTGGAATATATTCTGCCCACAGTTGGTATTACCGCAATTCCCCTATAATTTCCTGGATGGTTTTTCGGACCTTTTTTGTGAATTGGGGAAGTGAAGGATTGTTTCCATTCTTCCGGGGTATTTTCTCCATTTAAACACCTCTCGAAAAGCTTTCTAAGCATATCCCATAGTTTAATAGGGCCGTACCTGACTAGTTCTGGACTTATTCCTCCCGGTCCTGGGGATTTTTTTAATTTGGTTTTTCTTACTGCGTCTTTAACTTGGTCTATTGTTAAATTAATTGTTTGATCTGGCTGTGTATATTCCCTGTACTCCAAGAAATCTAATCTTGTTTCAGTTAGTAGGTCCATTCCTGGTCCGATATGTTATTTAGTGCAGTGCTACTTTTGCCTGTTGTTTTCAACGATCTTATTGTTTTCCAGGCTTCAGCGCTTTTGGAGCCGCCGATTTGACTGTCGATATATTCGCATTTCTTTTCCCATGCTCCGTTTTTCTTCCTTATTACTTCTTGTTTGATTTGTCTGTTTATTCTCCTATATTCTGCTCTAGTTGCTTCATCTTTGTTTTGTAGAAATTTGTGATATATTTCTTTCTTTTGTTGAATTTTTTCCTCGATTTCTCTGTCCCACCAATATGTCTTTTTTATCTCTGCTTTCTTTTCACCTAAAGCTTCACCTGCAGCTAGCTGAATACATGATTTTATATGGTTATATTCTTCCTCAGTTGATCTTTCAGCTTCAGTTAGTTTTTGTTCCAATCTCCAAGAGTAAAGTAAACGGGTGCTCTCGTTACTGAGGCTTTCAAAATTATATCTTGTGCAGTCGATTTTTGTGCTATCGCTTTTTGTTTCTGCAATCTTTGTTCCCGCAAATGGTACGTATACTTTAGCTACCACCAACAGGTGATCAGATCCACAATCTGCCCCCCTATGCACTTTTACGTCTTGCACTCTAAGAGTAGTGTTCTGTTTTATTAGAACATAGTCAATTATTGATTTCAGTCTCCTAGTGTGTTGGTACCAGGTATACTTGTGGATGTCTTTGTGGGTAAAAAAACCATTCCATATCTTCAGTTCGTATTCCTGACATAAATTTATCAATCGTTCGCCGTTATTGTTTACTATTTATTCTCCATGTATCCCTACTATTTGACTATGTATCTGTTTTCCTACTCTGGCGTTAAGGTCTCCACCGATTATGAGTTCATGTGTGTTCGGGATATCTTCTAAGATTCTCCTCAAGTTTTCTTCAAAGGCATCCTTGGTTTGACCTACGGAATCGTCGTTTACAGCGTATATGCCGAGAATAGTTATATATTTCCCCTTTAGGTAAATCGTCATTTTAATAAAACGTTCGTTATATGATTCCCAAGATTTAATATGTCGTTGGTACTTTTTATGGATAAATATGGATATACCAGCTTTGGCTCGTTGGTCTTTGCTTACTCCTGAAAAGAAGTGTATGTATTCTTTGGCGTTTTCAGTTCCGTTGCCTTTCTTCTTTGTTTCAGAGAGAATGGCTACATCTATTTTATGTTCTATTAATTCTTGAACTACCTCCTGTTGCTTGTTTCGGAGGCCTTGTACGTTCCAGATTCCAAGTTTCATTGTCCTTTTCCGTCGCTGTGTTCGTTTACCGTAATTTCCGTCCATTTTCCGAGGCCTAATGTCATTGGGTTTTTTAGCAATCAATCATTTTTACGAGTGTTAGGTTGCTAGCCTTACGACTCAACCCCCATCCTTGGAGGACCGGGTATCTCTCTTAGTCTGACTCTTCCCCCTCGACCTGTCCGGCTTGGGTGACCCTGCTGGTAGTTACACTACCGCCGGCATAGCTCTCAGGTTCATTAGAGCACGCAAGCTTCCTCACCCGACATTTCTGTCTTCGTCAAGGTGGAGATACTTCGAGGAAGAGTAGAAATAACAAAAATGATAAATTTGTGGGATGAAAACATCCCTGAAGGGCTTCAACGGAAATTCTATCACATAGCTGCCGTAGAATTAGCTTGGCGAGGTGGGGAAGCTGCTGCTTGTTTGATCGACTTTTTTAGTATTAAAACAAATAACGATGGTTCTGTAACAAATCGAGTTGACTATAACCCTGTATTCAGCAAGACTTGCCAAGGTGGTTCAAGAATATGTACTGATAGCAAATTATTATAGAAACTAACACGCCTGGATCTTGTTAGTTGCACATTTAAATAAATACTCTGTATATAATCAGCAAAAAAATTTCTATCCGAATAGTTCTCGGACATTGATAAATGCTCAAAAATTTTATAACATTTTTCTCAAGGTTGTTGCTTGTTGGCAACAAGCTTTTAAGATCTGTTATAAATTTTTTATTTTTTTGGCCCCTGGGTTATTACCACTGACAATAATAACAATAATTTGGTCGCAACTTATCAAAGATTTACGGCGAGTTTTTTAAAGTCAGCATTTCGTCAAAGACATAACATCGTACAAGTGATATTAGGATTTTAAAAATATCCTAAAGAATGAGTTTGCATTGACAGAGCTAGAATGTTGGATTTTCCAAATTAAAAAAATTATACAAGTAAAAACAGTCACCTGACGAAACTTACGTTACTTTGTTTCGAAGAATGTTGATGCTAACAAGCACGAGATTCTGTTTATTCTGCTCAATGCTGACTGAGTCAAATGCTTCAGCAGATAAATAAATAATACAATTGACAAAATGTACCAGTTCTTCGTATTTTCATTTGATTATATACCTAATGTCCGTTGTTTAATTATTCGTAAAAAAATATTGTGATCCAAAGTGACAAAGTCTTTTTGTTGTGATATTGCAGATTTCCTTCGATATAACGAGAATGACTAGGTGTATGGATTTTCATTAAAACAATAGCAGCTCCCATTCTTGATAAAACTGCAAGCACAAAGGAAAACGCTAGCAAGAAGCTTGATTATTATTAATCACACTTCATCATAATGAGATTGAAGCGTATTCCGCTTCAGGATTTCTGAGTACGAGCTTTACAGTAATTAATGTGATGATAACATCGAAGAAGCTCAGAAATTTAATTATATTAGGATTGTTAATACATTATGCAAAAATCCACTTATTTGACATTATTTCATGAACATTTTTTTTATTTTTTTATTGTTTTGGTTGTTCGTGAACATTAATTTGGTAAATTTATTTACAAGTGATTTAATTTTTGTAGTCAGTAATAATTTAGGTTACGCTCTTATTGAGATTCGTGTCAGATATTCCACCGAATTTTATAAATCAATTAGAACAATATTTTCTTATATTTCTTTTAAATATATTTATTTCAAAACTATTTTCATTGTTAATTCTACATCTATAAGAAGTTTCATTTTTGAGTCACTGGTTTATTTTGAATTAATTTCTTACCCCCTAACAAAAATACATTGCATTGAAAATTACATTATAGATTTTTAAAAGCTAAGTTGCGCGTTTATAAACAATAAATAATGTCTTTCTTGGTATTAATATTATAAATAATAATTATTCCTCCACTTGTACAAAGACATGTAGAGCTAACTGTATTGTGACAACCTGTTATCAACTATTTTAATAAGTTTTTGGTGGTTATTGTTTATATTTTTATTTAATTAAAATTGTTATTATAAGTATTCTAAAGTATTCTTCAAGTAGCACTACAACCCCGTGTGGGTCTTGGCTGCTAGCATAGTTTGCCTCCATCGACTTCTATCTAGCATTGTTTCCTGTTCATTTTTAATTCCCATCTTTCGCATATCCGATATAACATTGTCTCTCCATCTCATTTTTGGTTTTCCCGGTGGTCTTCTGCTCGTCGGTGCTTCCTGCCATGCTATTTTCAGCATTTTGTCATCGGATGCTCTGTGTACGTGTCCTGCCAATTTCAATCTTTGTGACTTTGCTTCTCTCACAATATCTTCCTGGTACATTTGTTTTAACTCCGCGTTTGTTTTTATTCGATATTGCCTCGAGCTAGAATCCTGGGTTGATCCATATATTTTTCTAAGTATTTGTCGCTCGAACCTTCGCAGGACGTCTTCGTTTGCTTTGGTTAAGGTCCACGCTTCACATCCGTACATGACTAACGGTCTTATAGTAGCATGGCACAATTTTAGTTTTGAGGATCGCGACATTATTCTCGGTTGGAACAGTTCTCTAAGTGCATAATAGCATCATTACCGCTCTGTACGCGGGCCTTCATTTCTTTATTCATGTTGTTGTCTGCTGTGATAACTGCGCCGAGCTATTTAAATTCTGAGACCCGTTTAAAATTGTAGGTGCCAATGGTTACATTTTTCCCTAAACGATCTCTTCCCTGCCTCCGGGAATTATACATGGATTTTGTTTTGTCTTGTGACTCTTAGAATCGCGATATCTCAGGAATGGTAACTCTTAGGGAAAAAATCATAAAAACCATTTTTGTAGAGAATTTTAATATCTACAACTTTGGTTTAGGATTTTTTATTGATAAAACCTACCGTTTTCGAGAAAAATACAAAAAACCTCAAATTTTGACCTTTGACCCCGAATAACTTTTGTAGCACACATAGGATTGATAGGGATTTTTAAAACTTTATTTGTAATGGTAAACCCCAGCTCTCCGGGAATTTTTGTTATTTGACCACTATTTTTATGTCTAAATTGACCGGTGTAAATCAGTGAATAGAAATGTAGTGAATCAGATTATCGAAGATATTATGTAACGCACATTTTATAGAAAAAGTGCAACGTGAAGGTGTTGTTAACAGTTAACGATTGCAGCTGTTGGAATATAATTAACAAATAATATATATAATAAAAATTCAATCGGTAACCGACTACACACTATCTGTCTATCTCGCTCCCACCTGGCAATTATTATGATTTATTGCCAATATTACATTTCTAATTAAGCGTTGGATTCAATATTAACATTTTTCATTGATAATTTTGAGGAAAACAACCAAACTAAACTAACATACCGTCATGGATTTGGCCACGGTCCGATTCAGATAAGCAAATTAAAGTTGAAAGCTATAATTTATAGCTCCATTAAAAATTTACGTACGAGATCTAGATTGCAGTCAAATAAATAATATACTTAAACGGATGCTATATTTTGATTTGTTTTCATAGCACAGAAAAACGCAGTGGCAGATCTATCTATGATTTATTTAACAGATTTGAAAAAGAAACGGTAAAAATAACAGAAAACAAATTAAAAACAACTTCATGTTAGTGGTAATTAATAAGAGTTAACAATAAAAGAACACGTTTTGTATTTTTGCTCTTTTTATTTACTTTTGGTACTGGCCAATTCTACATAGCAGCACTGTTTAAAAGTATCTTAGGAGTCTATCTATTATTCTTAAGTGTTCCTTAATAAAGTGTTTTAGTTTAATCTTTTCTCAAACTTTTTTTTTCTGTCCAATCGTACGTACTAGAAAATACTAAAAAGTCTCCTAAAAGTACAATCATTATTCTTAATGTTGTTTTAGGTTTTCCTTTTCTCCCTTCTCTTGTTTTTGATCAATTCTACCTAGAAGTACTTTTCGAAAGTCTTTATATACCAACTTATACCCTTATTAGGTGCTTGATAAATAACCCTTTCCAGTGTTTTGGTTTGTGCTCTTTGCATTTCTCTTGTACCTGACCAATTCTACATATCAGTACTTCTAGAAAGTCTCTTGGAAGTTTAACGTTTATCCTTAATAGGACTTGATTAAGACCTTCACAGGCTTATGATTTATGCTCTTTTCATATTTCTTGTTCCTTAATAATCCATCTGGAAAGTCTCTTAGGAGTCTATTATTCTTAAAAGGTCCTTTATTAAGATTTTTACAGGGTAAGAGCAAGTTAATATAAACTCCCCTAAATTTCAGTATTTAAAACAGTAAAAATGGATGGTTCCATTTTGAAATATGAAGATAATAAAGATTTTTAAAATTAAACTTTTTTACAAGCTCTGTATGTAAAGAAGATTTTAACATATTACCCATTAGCCTTGATCTTCCGTCTTATCACAACGAAAAGTTTTTTGTTTGGTCCGTGGGATGTTCATTGTTCACATATAATTTTTTATAGGTATAAAGGTATGTATCTGTCAAAATTTTATTAAAAAAATTAATATCCTAAATGGTAAACATTTTTAATACAGGGCATTTTACACAAAGCGACTAGCATTTTACGTAGAATTTATTAATATACAGCAGGTTCTATTTAAAATAGCAAAGTTGCTCTTTACTTCTTGTATAACCGGAAGTAGCATGTCTGTCAAAATATTTTGTTTAAATTTTCCATAATTTGTGATCCTTGTCTACAAATTTTCATGCATATCATACATGTGAGTAGTTTTCAATATACAGAGAGTGTTCAGTTCCCGGATATTTTCACTCGCCCAGTCTGTGGTTGATATTTAAAGGACCTTTCATCTTTAAATTCTTGCGCACGCCAATGGCATTTTAAGGTACGAGAATATAGCGGCTGGATCCTAAAAGCCTGCCAGATCACCAGAGACAGACTTCAACGTTGGAAAATACGTGGACAATTAACAAACAATTGAGGAATCGACCTCCAAGTCGACATTTCAAAGAGAGAAACAATCTACCCATTCAAGTTAAGTTTATTATAGTTATTGTTTTAAACTCTAGTGAATCTATATCCACGATAGTGCGTCGTTTAAAAGAAAAACATAGCGCGTTACATTTCTGACTCCGACCAGTAATACTAATTATGTGGTGATAAGGCAGTTGCCGGGACTCCATTTACCAGCTCGTTCCCAAATTTGCACCCTACCAGAAGGTCAGGAACAAATCACGGCGAATTCAAGTTTGGTCTTATAATTTACTGGTATTATTCAATATAGATTTGCCATTGGCGTTTGATCGGTTATTCCTTATAACATTATTAAAATTATTAAAATACAGTCCACTATTTAAATTATTTGTTTCTCGCCCAGAGTGGTAAATCTCATCGTAAAACACACTGTATATTGTCTATAGGTATTTACACGTAAAGTAAATACTTTTTTTTAATTTTTCGTGTGCTGTAACTGTTCGACGCTCATTAATATCACGTTAACTATTATGTAAAAGATTTATTCGCAAAAAAGTTTCGTGCACGTTTAATTTTGTTATTTATATCGATGAATAGATTCCATTTATTTTTTAACTGTGTTATTATAATTTTAAGACTCTTAAGTACCTACAGGATCGCCACTGGTGCGTACTAACGTACAACCTGTCCTTTTAGTTACCCTTCAGCTGTGTATTTTCACACCGATTATTATTTTAATTTTATTTTTTTTTGTTATTAAGTTGTCATGCGGACGGTTCATAATTTTTATTGTTGATACCGATCTAAACAAAACGAATTCCGGCGATGGATTTTCCGTTACTTTAATGCGTTAATTTTTGTGTGTGAAAAAAAAATCCACGGCTCTTTAGAGTGCGTCTTTTTTTAACACGCTTATATTAGTTTCACCTATATTTTGTTTGTTTGCTTGTATGCATGTTTGTAACTGACTCTTTGGCCTCGATTTTGCCCTACATTAAGCGATCAGATATAACTTAAACTTTGCACACTTGTCAAAGACCGACGACAATGCAATAATTCGATCAAAATATCCGATTATCCTGATTACTTTTGCCAGGATTTATAAATTTCTTCAGGGATCCTTTGCATGAGAGTAAGAGAGTTATAACTAATATTAACAAAGTTCATCGCATCGGTGGTTCAGTGGTAGAATGCTCGCCTGCTGCTGTATGTGATTTTAATATTATGGAAGGAATAAAAATTATTCGTTTTAATATTGTTTCGTTATGTGATTAATTCATTTGCTCAATGTTAATTGTAAACACGTCCTAAGCCCGCTATCCACCCCGAAATATAATTGAGAAGGACATAAACCAGAATAATATTTTTGATATAATTAAGAAAATTTTTTTTAAAATAGTCTAAATAAATAAATAACCTTAAATTATTTCTACATTGGTACAATAGTGATCAAACGACATTAAATATCCCAAAAGTAAAACCAGTAGAATGTAATTGTAAAAAAAGTAACAACAAAAATTAATGTCAATCAATCGATACAAATGTATTAATTAAAATAAAAATTAAAAAATTTAATAAATGCTTGTGGGTTGCCTGTTGAATTTTAATAGGCCCACGTCCAATAAATTCTCATTTTACAATGTTCAAAGCGGGGATCATTTTTGAAACAATAAATATTCATACTCTGTCGAATTTTTTATTTGTATTTATGATGATCCCACGTAAACTATTTTATATCAAGGGATATGGTACAGCGTCGGGACCCAAATTCGTGTAAAATTGACGATTCTACAACTTTATCACATGCAAAAGAAAAATTTAAAAGGAGGGAATTCGAGGATTGTTCTTAAAACTTTGTATCTTTAAGTTTACTTTTTCAAGTAAGTATATTTAAAATACTAAATTCCCAATCGAATTCTTAAAATATTTAAATTATAAAAATTATAGAAAACTATAACAAAATTCTTGACAGCGAATGAAATAAAAATACCGCTAAAAAATGTATAAAACTGATTTTTTTAATAATCAGCTAATTTCGCTGCATGTTAACCTATACTATAGGTATTTGTGGTTCGATTATATATCAGGAAACAACTACACTCCTGGCTATATGCCCACGACAAGCATTGAATTACATCTGATACATAATCGTGCATAATCCCAATTCGAGTGGTATGCAGACGTAAAAGAAGGAATTATTAAATTTATCCATAATATTTAATTTGGATTTCAGGTGTTATAAATTTAAAATTAAATTATTTAGTTGGGTACTTTCTTCGTATGTGCATATTTTTATTATTTTTATCAAGGGTTTAAAATTATTGTTTTGCATGGCCTTTTGCCGGATTTTATTGTCTTTTATTGAGGGTGTTTTTACCATTGTGTGTACTAAGATATTTTTATAATGAGTGCCCGCAGAGAATGAATTGGTATAGACAGGTTCATTATTGTGGAATTATCCAAAAAAAAATCGGGGAATTTAAAATCGGTCGTTACAGGGGGTGGTCTTTTTATACATGTGGTCACTAACAGATGTTTTACTGCATAACAATTATATAATAAGTATAATTTCTAATATTTACCATACAACAATTTGTCAGAGAATATGAAATAATAATAAAAACCATTAACAGGATTAACTGAATAACGTCATCATCATTATGGCATTACAGCCCTGGGTGGGCCTTAGCCTGCTGTAAAATTTGTGACCATTCGTTCCTGTCAGACGCCTTCGTTCGCCAATCTCTATCTCCAATAACTCTCAAGTCTTCCTCAATAACGAGTCCATGGTCGCCCCCGTTTACGTTTTCCTATTGATTGCTAATATAAATAAACTTATCTTAAATTTAACAACAAATGAAACAATATAATCGAAAAATTAATTTAGATCTTCTTAATTGACAAATTTCGATAACGCCATCTCGTGAGCGTTTATAAAAACGCAAACAAAAGGTTTTCCTTCTTTTTAGCTCGCTGACTAAAAATCATCACTGGGGATCTTTTTAAAGCATAAATATTCATATTGATGTTTTTTTAAATTTATTATCGCCTTGATCCCACGTAAACTATTTTATAAAATCAAGACTTATTTTCACGAGATTATTGTGTGTAAATGCAAGAACATTCCTCCGGACCCGTCGGCAATTTTTAATTAGATCAACAAATGGATCTCGATACTTTTTACGACGCAAGATATTAATTAATGCCCCCCTTCCTCCGAGTCGACGGGGGGCCATACAGTGGCCGGTATTTTATTGTTACAGTAAACTTCATTTTCAGATTGAGAAGTCAGGTGTTCTGAAAATTTATCTTTTCTTTTATTATAAATAAATAAAATACTAATACAAAGTAAATAAAAAAATTTGTTATTTTTCGGAGCAAAAAAAACATTTTGAAAACTTTCTTAAAATTGTACCCGAGTAAATCAAACGCCCGGTATACTTCGGCAATTTTTTTAATTCCATTCGCATACAATGCAAACATTGTGTATTTAAACTTAATTAAAAATAAATAAATTGGTTCATTAATCAACGATAACAACCCGCCTACCACTAGCACACCCTTGCCACAAGAACTACCTGTGCTTGTTTTTCTTCTTTTTATTCTGACGAATCTTCAGATGCTTCAAACTGATACCACCGTCGAAAACAATGGCCCCATTTGCCTTTTTTTTGGTTTTTTTTCCGGCATTACTTTATACAAACAAATAAAATGCTTTAAAATATTTTTTATTTATTTTTGTATATTAACAATCAGAATAACTATACAATTAGTATACAATATACGTCCTATGAGCTAATTTGATGGCTTCTTGTCAGGAAAGGTATCACATCCATTGACGCAATCTTTTAAACTATACGAGGTGTGGCTATTAAATAACGAGACTGTTCACGCAGAAGGCTTGCTAGAGAGGCAGAGGGGAAAACAAATGCAGCGTTGGATAGCTGGAAGTGTCTACTATTTGTAGGATATATTTGGATCCACCCTGTATGCAGAGAAAGCTTTTTGGGTACACAAGCACATCTGGAGGTCAGGTATCCAAAGAAAAGGACAAAAAAGGGCAATTAGTAGATGCATTTTTGTAATCGATAGATAGTTTGAATACGCTTTACGATAAATATAGTTTTTGAGTAGAATACGTTTTTATTATTTCTTACATATTTCAGTACCAAAAAAACGTTTTTGTCCCTGTAGTAGTATTTTTACTATAGAGGTTAGAAACGAACGTGTTTTTTTTTCGTGCCGATAACTTATGTGTAACGCAACACATGAGCAACGGATCAATGTGAAATTTCTCGTTAAATTAAAAAAAACTCCGACTGAGTGCTATAAGTTGTTAAAAAAGGCCTATGGTGATAATGCTCTATGTCGTCCGCTTGTTTTCGAATGGTATGAACGGTTTTCTAAAGGCCGAGAGAGCACCGACTGACGTCCAGGTCGACATCAACGGCATCGTAATTACTGAATAGGTTTCAGAGGGTGAAACTGTAAACCAAACTTACTATTTGAAAGTTTTGGTAACACTGCGAGAGTGAGTTCGTAAGAAACGGCCGGAGTAACAGTCTAATAAAACGTTCATCTCGGTCGTTGGTGCATCGTTTTTGCCCTTGCTCTAGCCCTCTAGAATAATTTCCTACTAATTTAAGCGTCTTATCATACGACTTATTGTGAAACGATTTTTGCCTAACAAATTGGCAACATAACTTTGACAATATCCCTCATTCAATAAAACTGACGCCCGCTCTACCTCTTGTTCAGTTAAATCTCTTGCTCGATTAATTTTTCTAATTTTTCGGGGTTAAAAATTAAACAGTCTACCACAAAAAAAAGTATTACTTTCAAAAAAAAAAACAATTTATGAGCACAAATTTCTTTATAACTATAAATCTAAACGAATTTGTTTGATATATGTGACAACATACGCATAGCATATTCAAATACTAGATAAACTTTAAAAACGGATCTAAGAAAAAGATTAATTAAGAATTAATTTTTTGAATAATTTCATATTGTTGCGTTAATTTTATCCAGGACTTTATTTTCTGCTATTTTAAACCAATTAGGTTTAAATCGGCTCTCAAAGTCCGCTGCCGTTGCTGATGGAGGGAAGCGCTTGAAGTGTCCCTTTCATTGGTAATTTATTTTTATTACATACCCAAACTTTACTCGTATACCGCATAATTTTTTAAAAAAAAATCTTATATTTGATAAAAAACAATTTGAACTGTGCTTTAATCCTCACAGTAGTCTAGTTATTACTTTTCGTTTAAACTTCTCGAATATTTCAGCCAACAAAAAATCAGGGAGATACATGCGAAATAATGATAAATTACCTACCTGTATTTCCGAAGCAAAATGGCGTGATAAGTCCGACATAGTAACTAGTATATACATTATACACACTAAACTGGTCAGTTCACATAGAGCAACTCAGTAATAAAATCTCCAAATTCATATTTCTACTCCGAAAATTAAACGTACATGCACTGTTATCTAATAGTTCGCTTTCTTTTACTCATAAATTTTATATGGAACAATTTTATGGAGCAATAGTGCAACATATGTTGACATATTTGTTCTTCAAATAAAAAACAATAAGAATAATCACTATTGCGGGTTATGTTTATTCATGTGATGATGATGATGATCATGAATGAATAGAAGTTGTGGAAGAGGTCTAATTTTTCACTAGACACTTTTTAATTCTCTTGGTAAGGAGTAAAAGCTCATGTACTGCTATTGCCATAGATGAATCACTACTCCCTTGGTCTTGTATGTACCCCAGGTTGTGCCTCCACCGGGCGGTAGCTTCGCATTCGAAGATTATGTGAGTGGCTGTTTTCTCCTTCTCGTTAGATAATCTGCATATAGATTCTGTGTCAGACACGCCTATATTGTGCAGATGTTTCCTCAAAAACCAGTGACCGGTACAAAGCCCTACAACTGTTCTGAGTTTTTTCCTACCTAGCGAGAGCAGCTTTCCTGTCTGCTTAGGTGAAGGTTCTTTCAGCATTAACTTGCTGTTTCTAGCTTCCTCTGGCTGTGCCCACTTCAGCCGATGCTGAGAGTGGACCCAGCCATTGATCGCTGCTTTAACGCTGGCCCTGGGTATCCCTTTTATTGGTTCTGGCCCAATAAATGGTGTTTCAGAGCCCCGGCTAGCTAGTATGTCCGCTTCTTCGTTACCAGAAATACCTTTATGCCCCGGCACTAACAACAAAGTGACTTTTTTATGGTTAGCCAAGGTTCGTAGGTTTCCGGCATGATTCATGTAGACCACTCTTTATTTCTTTAAAAACCATGACGCTACCATCCATTTATTTCTACCAACTTTGAGTAGAAATCCATAAAAAAAGTAGATTACGGTAAAATTCTGACTTTGACGATTATCCCACCAGGAGCTGTCAATTAATCAGGCCAGGCAAATTTAGATTGCATAAACTCTCTGAATGTGAATATCTACAATGCACTCCATTTAATTTTAAAAACCAGTTGAAAGACTTTTTGACTTCAAATGCTCTCTACTCTATTCCTGATGTCTGGCACCTTTTTTTTTTTATGAAAATACTCGCAAAAAGGGTAGACCTATCGTGTGGGCCGCGGACGGCCCGCACTGCGACTATTAGAAGGGGAAGGGATTATAGAAAGGAAATGATTGTGGATACGCTTTTTAAAAATTTGCAGGTCATAGTTCTCTGGAAAAACTGATTTTGGAAGCTTAGTCCATTCCGTAGCAGCCCTGTAAAAGAAGGATTCTTGATAAAGATTGGTCCTTGTAGTGTCAACCTTGAGAGTAAATGGGTGAGACTGATCAGCGTGCCGAGTTCTTCGGCCGAATGTGGCCAATGGTGGTACAAGAGTTTTTATTTCTCTGGAGCATCTGCCATGGAAATATCTGTAGAGCAATGTCTGGTCTGCAACTCTTCTTCTATGTTCTAGAGGGTGAAGGGTATCTGTGAGAGTTGAGCTGTTTATCAAACGAATGGCTCTTTTCTGAATGGAATCTAGAAGACGAAGAGAATGCTTTGGTGCTGAACCCTAAATGTTCAAACAATACTCCAGTAGAGGTCGGATTTGAGCCTTGTACGTCGTCAACAGTTGATCAGGAGTAAAAAACTTTCTGGCTTTCCACAGAAAACCTAGCCTCTGGCTTGCCGACTTTGCGATGTTAGCAACATGGTCATGCCAAGACATATTATTGGACACCGTGACCTAATATCCATACTATCTGGTACCTGTATTGTATTTAATAAAGTTTTGAATGATAAGGTAAGAAAAAGAGGAAAAGTCTCGTCTTCTTAATATTCACGTGTCGTATTTGTATCATTCGTTGTACACCAAAAAGATCAATAAACTATTTATCTATCTATTAACGTCAAAATAAATCCAAGCCGCCTGTACCACCATTTTGCACTGTATGTTTTTAAAAACAGAACAAAAACAAAGTATTAAAATTGTCGACCTCACGGAAAGTCCAAAAGTATAAAGTCTTTTCGTATTAAATTTTCAGAAATTGAAAACGGTTATGTGTTTCACGACACAAAGGAAATCCACATGCCGCAAAAGAAAAATCCAATTGACATTGTCTCATTTTCCATATGAACATGTAATCCTTTTCGGGGTATGCGAAAACGACTTCCTAATTTATTTTCCCACCGAATCTCTTTCTATTCCATATTCCGTCGGGATACTTTTCTGTTAAAATTTCTCACGTGGTTACCGGTTCGGCAACAGGACCGGACATTGTCGATATACACCACGAATATGACGGTAAATTTTTTCAATTTAAGGCTCAGAAACCTCAAAATATTATTTCTTCACCAAAATTAATGATTTTACCAAAGAATTAAGTACCTTATCGATTTAAGCTGAAAAATTGCTGCAGACAACACAAAATGATTTGAAAAATTTTGCTGTTGGGAGTAAGTTGATCATTTATTAATTAGTGTTTCTCTGTATACAAGTTTTGTCCTCGTGGACCAAAGGTACTTTGTAAACAGTTTCTTAATTAAGTTAGATGATGAATTATGCAGGATTTCGAAAACAACTTTACAGGGTGTCCTAAAATGAGGTAAAGTTCTTGTATTTTATTATTATAGTAGATACGAAAAAATTATTAAAACATTTTAATTGTAAGCATCATTTAAAATTATTTCAGGACCCTGTATATTTTTAAATGTAATCAATTTTTTATATTTTATTATTAAGAGTATTTTTATAAGTGAGAGAAGGTTACGATTTCAATTATGTTTGGCAATTATTCTGCTCTTTATATCCTATATTTTTTATGCTCTTTACGAAGCCACTTAATAACCATTTCATTATTATTAACAATGGCTTATACGTAACTTCGACGGTTTCTGAGATATTTTTTGTTTATAAACAAAATCCAGTTTTTTTATTTGGTTTCTGATTTTATCAAGTTAGCTATGGCTTCACCAAACTTTTTTACGATTTGTTTTAGTGCAGAATTAAAAAAATATCCTTTTTTATACTTCTCATAGTATGTGTTCAGCAGTTTCGTCTTTCACGCAGCAAAACCGACAGTCCGTTTGTTGGTTTAGACCTATCTTTCCAAGATGGTATCTTCGACGACAGTGTCCTGTAAGCAGTCCCGTTAGAATACGCAGGTCATTTCTGCTCCATTCTAGGATCTGCTTAGTTGTGTTTCTCGAGGGTTTAGGTAGAAACGCATTCGAGTAAATCAACCCTAGTATATCTGACCAGTACGTGAGTATTTTCCTCTCCGCCCAGTCCGAAATAATTGTTTTGGCGGCACTTGTGGTGACTCCAAAAACCAGTTCTGGTCCAGTAAACGCAGATTCGGCCCTCCTGTATTGCAAGGGTGTTGACTTCTTCGTTTCTCTCCACCCCATGGTGCCAGGTACCCACAGTAGGGTCACCCTGTTGTTCGCACCAAGGTACTCTAAGGATTCGATGCAATTCCATACAAGTTTAGAATTTATCTTGTTGGAGCTCAGTGCTTTTAAAGCATCCTGGCCGTCTGATATTATACATATGATTTTGTTTTCTAGAGGTCTGTTGGTCAACTCTCTTGTACACAATTCGATAGCGAAGACATACATACATAAGGTCACGCCTTTTTCCCATAGGGGTAGGCAGAGACCACTTCCTTCCACTTCCGCTACGGTTCTTACACACATCTTTTGCTTCCTCTACTTTCATCAGTGCTCTCATACATGCTCGTCGGTTGTTGGTACTCTTGACCCGGCTTTTCTTCAAAACAATGTTGATCTGATCGAGATATGTTCTCCGAGGTCGACCTCTACCGACTTGTCCATTCACACTTGCCTTATAAATTTGTTTTGTCAATCTTCCTTCATCCATCCTTTCTACGTGTCCAAACCATCTAAGCTTTCCTTTATCTATCTTTGTAGCCACATTTTCTTTTACACTACAGCGTTCTCTTATCTCATCTATAGCAAAGACTTCAAGCCTGAAAGATTGTAGCATACCTGCCAAGATTGGTAGATATTTTAATCTTTGGTTTCCTGCTAAAAACACCGACCCCAACTCCATCTGGGGTTTTTGAGCCATCTGTGTACATTACGTATTCAGTCTCTGGGAAGAGAATTTCTCCCCTCACCCATTCGTCTCTCTTCGGAAAGAGGACTTTGAACGACTTTTTTTTTGAAAAACCATATATTTTATTAAATCATGATTAAATTCAATTAATTTTAAAATGATTTTTTTTGTAAAAGTGTGTCAATCAGCATATTTTTTATTTGAAGTTGGCAGCGCTGATTATTTAACATGTTCAGCATAGGACCCACTTACGTTCCGCTTAATCACCCTGCTCTGACCCCTAAAACTCCTGAAGCTGAAATACAAATATCGGAATTACGATAAAAAAAAATTTAATAGTCTACAGCTACTAAAATAAATATAAAATATAAATTTTTAAAATTATGTGATACTTTTTGTCCCAGTGTATTTTACAAAAGTAAAAATTTGCTGTACAAGCTACGAATTGGCAATTTTATCTGCATTTCTAATTTGTCGTGATCCAGTCCGTCTCTTATCGAAAAATCTCTGGGGAATAATATGGTTTTAGAGCCAAATGTATTACGAAGGAAATTCAATTGACAGCGCAAAATCCTCGGAAACAAGATCCGAACAGAGGTTCAAATAACACCTAGTTGGATAAGGTGTGTCTGCATGTATCCTTCCTTGCAATATTTTGCCGTCACTAAAAAGAAATTCTATTTCAAATGTAGTTAATATATAGATTTAGTAATAATATTTTAAATCGAGTGGTACCTACGGAAAATTGAAAAATAATTCTACTTCTAAAAGTTACGAGTAAAAGTTTGTTTAGTACTTTAAAGCACCGAACATATGATTCATAATTGAACCTTTTAATTTTAAATAATATTCGAGTCAAAAAGACTGCGAAATCGGGTTTTTGACAGATATGGCTAAAACTATATGGATATAATCAGAAAAATGCTTACAAAACTGTGGTAAAGTAAAAAAGTCGTCAACTCCCGGGAAGGGGGTGAAAAAAATTAAAAACTACCCCGAAATACGATTTTTCCTCCTAAAGCGCACCCTTTCACCACTACAACGGTTCAGAGTAATAAAAAAAAAGAAAATTCAATAAAACATATAAAAGTTGGGCTTTTTAATATTTTTTTTTATTTTCTTAAAAATGTGACAAACAAAAATCGTGGAGGAAATTTTTTTTTTTCATTCCTTCTTTTAAAAATCAATGACTGAAAACGGTTTTTGCTCGATATTTTACTTGAAACGGCTTATTTAAAAAAAAAATTAAAAATTCATATGAAATAACCCGTTTTAAGTGAAATATCGAGCAAAAACCGTTTTCACCCCTTGACTTTTAATAGAAGGGATGAAAAAAATTTCCTCTAAGAATGTTTGTAACATTTTTAAAAAAATAAAAAAAGTATTAAAAAGGCCTATTTTTATTGAATTTTCTCTTTTTTATTACTCTGAACCGTCGTCGGGGTGAAGGGTGCGTTTTAGGGGAAAAATGGTATGTAAGAGGTAGGCCTAAAATTTTATGCTCTAAAATTTTTAATTTAAACTATTTTTGATATTTTTAAAATATAATCCAAAAATCGTATTTCGGAGTAGTTTTCAATTTTTTTCACCCCCTTCAAGGGGGTTAAGAACTTTTATACTTTACCTACAGTTTTGTACGCATTTTTCTGATTAGTTCTATATAGTTTTAGCCGTATCTGCCAAAAATACGATTTTACAGTCTTTTTACTGGACTATAAAAATAATTTTATTGTACTAACTCCAGTCTTAGCTTTATCTTAACAATAAATATAACATATGTGAATGGTTTTTTCAGTAACTTCTGTCGATTTAGTGATTATTATTATTAGTCCCAGCAACTTTTCCAATCGTAAAAATTATATCGACACATTCCATTTACTTACAAGTATTCAAAGAAGAATTTTTCGCTGTTAACAAATAGCATAATTATTATTAAACATTGCAAATACGAAGAGAAATCTTGAAACGCTCAAGGGAGTCTACTTGCCGATATCAGAAAAATATTTCATAATGGATTAAATTGTTCTGCTCTGCAACAATTTGTTTGCGATATCTCAATTTAAGATTTATGATTTGCCAGAATGCTACTTGAATAACAGTCCTTCATGACAACTGAAACATTTTTAGACCCAGTTGTTATTACGAGAGTTGTTGCTACCTACTGAATGCCACAGCATATTTATATTTTACATTATCTATAATTTATTGCATAATATTAGTAAATATCTGATTTACACTCCTTATTTATTTTAAAAAAAAGTTAAATATTGTTACCTTTCAATGCTCTGAGACTCTACTTCCTAACGTCACAAAAAACTTTTTGACAATTTTTAGCTTACCTTTAGAAGGTTGAGTAGACAGCCCTTGCAATACATTGTGAATGTTGGAAAAGAAAAAAACTTTTATTAAATTTATCGAATAGGCCTTTTGATCACAATTATTCGCTATATGCAATAAAATATGCAAAATGCATATAATATGCATTTAATGTTTATAGTAAATTAAACACATTCACAAATACTTATATACAATCAAATATTTTTCAAAATTCTCTATTGTTAAATTATATCTACGATCACTTAAAATATGTTTATTTATAAGACGAGAATGATCTTTCTACATCGCAAGACGTTATTGGTGCATACAGTAAACTACGAGGGCAGTTTGATAAGTCAGTGACTTTTTGAATTTCTCGCGCAGTTACTCCAAATGCAACAGTGCTGCCGTCAACTTTAATCTATCAGTGGGCAACTTTCTAATTTTGAGCAAGCTACGTCGTGCAGTTGGTGTTTAATAGCCGTTCAAAGCAGACAACCTCGTGAATTTTTACGAAAATGGAAAAAAGTGATTTTCGCATTACTTTTTACGTACAAAATCCATCACTGAAACTAAGGAAAGACTTGATAAATACTACAGGGACTCGGCACCATCAATTTCAATGGTTAAGAAGTGGTTTACAGAGTTCCGTTGTGGTCGTACTAGCACTAGTGACGCCGAACGTCCAAGTCGCCCAAAAGAAGTGATCACGCCGGAAATCATCGATAAAATCCATGAAATGATATTGGATGATCGGAGAATGAA
This sequence comes from Agelastica alni, assembly GCA_950111635.1. Taxonomy (NCBI): domain Eukaryota; kingdom Metazoa; phylum Arthropoda; class Insecta; order Coleoptera; family Chrysomelidae; genus Agelastica; species Agelastica alni. The sequence goes on along the minus strand of OX467718.1, from coordinate 5,793,129 downwards.
AGTGCGTGAGTTGGCTCGTGCTGTAGGTATCTCAACTGAACGGGTACATCATATTTTACACGAATATTTGGACATGAAAAAACTCCCTGCGAGACGGGTGCCGCGATTGCTCACACTCGACCATAAGCGCAATCGTGTGACCACTTCAAAAGAGTGTTTAGCGATGTTCAACCGTAATCCGGACGAATTTTTGCGCCGTTTTGTTACTGTGGATGAAACATAGATCCATCACAACACGCCAGAGACCAAGGAACAATCGAAACAGTGGGTTGCTCGGGGTGAACGTGGACCAAAGAAGGCGAAACAGAGTCTGTCAGCCAACAAGGTCATGGCCACAGTTTTTTGGGATGTACGCGGTGTCATTCACATCGATTACCTCAAGAAAGGTAAAACGATCTCCGGCGAATATTATTCAAAGCTTTTAAACAGATTCGACGTTGATTTGAAGCAAAAACGGCCGCATTTGGCTAAGAAGAAGAAAGTGCTGCTTCATCAAGACAATGCACGTGTGCACACTTGTCTAGTCACGATGGCCAAAATCCACGAATTGGGATACGAACTTCTACCCCATCCAACATATTCTCCAGATTTAACCCCCTGCGACTATTTTCTGTTTCCAAACCTAAAGAAATGGCTGGGCGGTAAGAGATTTGAGTCGAATGAAGAAGTCATTACCGAAACAATGTATCGAGCTAAAAGGTGATTATGTAGAAAAATAAAATGTTTATTTGCGGAAAAAAATTTGTTTTATTCAAAAAGTCACTGATTTATCAAACCGCCCTCGTAGTTTCATTAACATAACCAACACTTTATTTACCGATTTTAATAGAGCAAATTCCTTATTTTTTATTAAAATCTCAACCAATTTATCTTTAATTTTGTTCCCAACTGGGCCCAACGGTTCCTATTTTCTCCTGAATACTGCTTATAATGTCAATACTATCATTTAATGATAATTTTGTATCTTTTAATTGTTTAATACCCTGTTCAGGTATTTGAAATTTTGCTTTTATATATGTCAATTTATTTTGAATAGTGGGGCGGGAAAAAATTTGGTGACTTTTTCAACAGCAAGGCAAGTTGTAGAATCAAAATCAAAATCACCTACACCCGTAATGGCGCTTTTAAATTTTTTTTTTTATATTACTAATTAAACTTTTTACTAGTAAATATTCAAGTCTGATTTTTTCGGCCACTCTATTTAAACCATGGGCCAAACATGTGCCATGTATCAAATTTGGGAATTTTAGCTGATTTAAGCATATATGAAGCAGCATCGGTAAGCATTAATAAAAAAATTTCGGAAGGTACTCTTTCTGGTAAAAAGAATTTAACTAGAGCTTTATTAACAAACCGCGCTATTGTAACATGATTTGAGCTCTCTATGTAAGGGAATCTTAAGATTTTTGAATATTAGGAAAATTTCCGAAATCCCGAAGCTTTAGAATATGCAAACATATGCAAAATAAAAGGCAAATATGCACCAACATATGAATTATTGGTAAAAAATACCAAATATGCATTATATGAACTTAAAAAAAAACATAAAAAACATCATGTTAGTACGTGAAACATGTATATATAAAATATGTGAGAGATATACCTAAAAATTAAAATATGCCTTTGCATAGAATCCAGTCTTTACTTATGGCCCACCGTGTATTAATATATTGTTACGAAATTTACTTCTTTCTTGGGTTCGGTGATTTTAAACTCTCGATACAGTAATAAAACAATTTTTATTCCAATACTTTTACACAATAAGTTTTACTTTTATAAATCACATAGATATTTACTTAGATTTACAACTTTTACAACTATTTAAATTTCATAACTCCTAAACACTTTTAAAACTGTCCTTTGTTACGACCGCTGTCCTTTTTATATTTCTCAATCATAATTCTAGACCATTTCTCGAAAGCGACAGAACCATCTGGAAGTCTCTAGGCGCGGCGAGAGTAGATTAGACGGAGGCGGAAGCCGACATAGCTCATTAATATGCAACCTCGTTTTGGACGATGCTCGGATGCCAATAAATAAACAGGGCCGGTATGTAACAATATAAAAACAATAGTTCGTTCATGATTTTTCTTGTATAGGTCGTTTTAAGAATACATTAACAAAATAATTAATGTAAAGTATTAAAATTCAGTAAAAAGCTCCTTAAACACTGGTAACAGTTATGAAATAAATAAAAGAGGAGTATATAGGATATGTGGGTTTTGAAAAGAGATTGATAATAGTTTGGAAAAGTCCATATCATAAAACGTGAAGCTTTAGGGAATGGATTTTTCCAATTTTCTAATCTGGTATCGGCAACAAATCCGTTTAGTATTCGATCTTCGATCCATATACTTCAACAATTTAAAAAATAAGTAAAATTTAGAGTGGGCCACTCGTGATCGGCGAGTACAAAAAAATTATTCGCACGACTGCACTTTTCCATGGCGATCGCGTATTGGCATTCATGAAACTTTCCGATACTTCTTTCCCGGATTCGCAGTCATTCGCGGCTCCCGAATTACATTTTCAGTAACTCGACTCCGGGAGATGTGCCCGGAATAAACAGTCTACAATTTTCGGGAAAATGTATATCGATAATTTAATATTTTAGAAGCATTCCTGTTGAATGAAAATGTATCGGTTTCCACTGAAAAGTTTCGCGAAAGAAAATACTAACTAACTACGAACAATTATATTTCACTTCGACTTAATTTATTGGTAATTTCGTCAGAAATGTTGGCAGGCCAGAGTTTTTATTCGGCAAATTTAAATAAAGTATCCATTTATGTTAATACATGAGTCACGCTTCAGAATATACAGCAAATTGATCTAATTTGAACTTTTAACTTCTTTTGAAATGTATTGTTCGTTTGTATAGTAAAAAGAAATAATTGTAAAGGAGATCAACGACCTCTTGAAAACCACTACGAACCCCATTTACAGTTTTGCAGACGACAACACACTTGTCTCAACTTTTACATCCTATCGATCACTTTTGGTGAATGATACAAATAGACTCAGGCAGGAACAGGTTGACTTCATCAATAGAGATCTTGAAGCAATCGTCGATTGGGGAACCAACAATCTTGTTCAGTCCAACGCCCAGAAAACACAAAGCGCCACGTTTTCCAAGAAAGTGAATTCCTCAAATCATTTCATTACAATGTTTGGAAATACCCTTGAATCAAGTTTAAAAAGAAAAGTATTTGACCAGTGCGTGTTGCCTGTGCTTACATACGAAGCTGAAACACTTACCCTCACAAAGAACACTACAAATAGAATAAGTATCGCGCAGAGGAAAATGGAAAGGTCGATGTTAGGTATATCGCTACGAGACAGGATCCCAAATATAACATTAAGGGAGATGTTCGGAGTGACAGACGCGGTTACTCGTAAAACAACCTTAAAATGGAACTGTGCCGGTCATGTGGCGCGACTTTCGGACAATCGCTGGACAAAGAGGATACGCATACAGAAGTAGAGGCCACCCACCAACCAGATGGACCGACGACATCAAAAGAATAAGGACCAACTGGATAGAGGCAACACAGGATCGGCAAGGATGGAAAAAGCTACGGGAGACCTACGTCCAGCAGTGGACGCGATTGATTGATTGATGATGGTCGGTGTCTAATAATATGTCTTGGCTTGACCATGTTGCTAACATCGCAAAGTCAGCAAGCCAGAGGCCAATTTTGCAAATTGGACACAAATAATCACATATTTCACATATCACACATATTTTCTTTTTGCAGTGTTTTAATATTAATTACAATTGTTATTATTCATATCTATGACTATGGTAGTAATTTTAAACCTATTCTTGAGTCGATGAAATATTTAGATATATTTTTATTGCTGTAGCTGTAATACACAATGATATAATTTCATTTCACAGTTTTTGTTTTAAGAATTTTCATATTAACTACTGTTAATAAATTTGGGCCACCCTGTAGTTGTATTTAAAACAGATTGGAAACAAAAATGGATCTTAAAAATGAGATTTTTCTACTTTAAAATTAACCGCTTTCCGCGTTTCCAAACCCAATTCACTCAACCGAGTTAATAAAATCGCATAGTGCTCAAAAACAATAGTAATCTTTCTATTGTTCCCGAAAACTCCAGAAAACAATCACTACCGAATTCACTAGGTGTACGCGTACAAATTATGTTACCAGAAAACATAAAACGAAAAACCCCCCCGTCCTTTCTCGCAATCCCTTACAACGGCGACGTCGCTCAAAGGAAAAGGACTGTTGATCCCATCAGGCATTCAGTTTGTGTAGCGGTTCCGTATCAAGTCCAGATCCTTTATCCTTTGTATCGTCCATGTCGGTAGCAGACTTTTCCTGCATTTCCTTTCTATTGACACAAACCGCAAACTTATCTTGTTGGAAGGCCGCTCCTGAGCCATTCATGCAATTCCAATGGCTGAAAACATACGCGTCTGATTTGGCTGCTGATGATGCTGCTGCTGCTGCTACTTTTCTTTACTTCCATGCTGATTGCTCCGACTTGTCGGCCACATACCGTCACGCTAATTGACCATTCTTTTTCTCCAGACGTTCGGTCACAATTTTTCGAAAATTGTCGATAACAAAACTCTAGGATATACTACGTTTACGAGGTTTATTCATTTTTTTCATGCGTCGAGGCCGCCGTCGTATTTATAAACAAATCAGTTTTTGTATCTTGATGCGTTGGAATATCCAAAATTATTTGATATAATTCAAAATAATGTTTTAAAAATATTAAATCACAAGAATAAACGCCCCTCTTCAACACTCTTATATAACAAGAAATTATTAAATGTCAGATCTCTATACCTTTACTCAAGTTGTGTGCTCTATTTCAAACTAAACAGTAAATAGTTTATTACACACCTAGGGCAGTAAAGTAAGAAATGTCTCAGAGCACATGTTTGTTGACCGAGGCGAAGCCGATTCTATTTTATGCTCACGTTAATCAAGATCGTTGATCTTTTTTTTTCTAGGCTTATTTCGATTTAAGTATGGATTGTAAGATGGATGAATTTTTCGCATTGATTGTATTATCATTGTGTATAAATAATTTCAATGTAGATACATCAAATCTTTTGTTAAGTCAATCGTAATGCTCGTTTAAACGTTGTTTCAAATGCTTTTATTCAGTCCTATATAAACAGAATGTACAAACGAGTTTTTAATAAATTATGCTTGTTTAATTTGCATTGTCGACTTTACAAATTGGATTTTTTGCCCTTTTTGTTCTTCCTGAGGTGCCGTTTGAACATCATCGTGTTTATTTAGTTTTAATTCTCAGCCGCTATACAGGCAAGCACATGTTGTGTCACATGCGGCCATTTTGAAAACCCGTTAGTGCATTTTCGCGTATTTGCATAATTGAAAGGGAGTTGTTGTTTGGGTTAAGAGAAAGATTTACCCCTAATATAGAAAATTTGCTTTTATCAGAGATAGCTTGTGAGAATTAAACACTATCACTGCCAAAAATAATTTCGAAATTGTAACTATGAACAAGCAATAATTTTCAAAATGGTTTTTGATTTTTTCATTTAAAATATCGTGTATTCAAGCCAATCAGAAGTGTTTTATTACTACCCTATTTTAGAACCTACGATGCCTAAAGTTCGGGCTTTATAGTAGGTTCATTGAACTGTATTACCATACATACATACTTACTATAGTTTTTACACAGGTCTGTCACTTCTACTTTCATCAGTGCTGTTTCGTTAATCTTCTTTGATCCATCCTCTCTTCGTGTCAAACCATCTAAGCATCCCTTTATCTATCTTTGTTACCACATCTTCTTTCATACCACAGCGTTTCCTTATCTCACTATTCCTTACTTATCCATTAGATTTACTTCGGCTATACTTCTTAGTCTCATTTCCGCTCCACTCTTTCTTTCTTAACACAATTATACAAACTTATTCACTTGTTCCATTATTTCTCCTTCAATCAGCACCTCGCAGTTTATCATACTTTCTTTTCTTTTAAATCCGTCTATGAATAAATTAAACAGCCATGGCGAGGTGTCTCATACCTTTTTTTATGTTAAACCAGTAAGTGTAAACTGCATTTATCCTGACACAATCAGTGGAATCTTTGTAGAGTGGTTTCAGCGTTCGTATAAAATTTACAGCTCACCCGATACCTAAACAATGTCGTCCACAATTCATTACTCACCACTCTGTCATAGGCCTTTTCCAAGTCGACGAAAGCGCAGTAAACCTTTTTTCTTTTAGCCAAAATTTTTTGACTGGTAGTTGTGTGTTGATGATAAATTTGTATTTTTAATAATTGGCTTATGGCGCACCCTGTATAAGTAAAAAATATCGCACTATATATTTAAAAAACAAAAATAAAAGAATGCATTATTCGAAAAGCTTTCATATTTTTTTATGAATAATAAACTAAAGTCAACAATCCGTCAGGTGTAAACTAACTCAATCTCTTATTTCTCCTTATACATTTTTCAACATTTCACAACGAATTTAACGACTTGTTTTGATATACATATAAATGAAACGATGCGTTCAAAATTTGAAGTAAGTGTTATGTGACTTTTATATCATATTTCGTTGCAATATGCACAGTACAGAGCCGGATTAAATTATTTAATATATTCATCTAGAGCAGGGGTCTCCAAACTTTCCAGTCTTAGGGCCATACTGATTACTCCAGTAAGTTACGAGGGCCAAAACCATATTATCATTGTTGCCGGTGGTAAAAAGTGAAATAGTCCACTGATTAAAAAAAAAAGTACGCAACGTTTAAAAAAGGCTGCAAATCGGACTAAAGTCCGCAAAACGGCAACACTGCACATTATTAATTTTCCTGTCATTATCTATAATTTCTAATTGATACTGTTTCAATTACAACTACGAAGTAAATGTTTTTCACATTTTAAAACATGTGAAATATTTAGCCACACCACTGAGACTGAGTTTCCTATCGATTTTGCAATCGAAACTTTGAGTGCTTTGAAAGTAAATTTTGATACTCGTTTCTCGGACTTTGATACCATTGCGAATCAAATTATGATTTTTCAGAATCCTTTTGATACTGTCATTGAAACCCTAGCCCCGGAACTTCAAATGAAAATGATATAATGCAGTGATATAATTAAGAACAAATATCAAAACTCATCTTTGTTGAAATTTTATAAGAGTCTTTGTGGCCTACTTTATTATATTCATAATATGAAATAAAAAAATAGAACACAATGTGCTGAGGGCAGCTGTTCGCCGGAGAACAGATAAGTGAGTTCGAATTGTTTATGGCTCTAAGATTGAAAATTCAAATTCAATAGGCGCCACTCAATTTAGATATAGCTATACTATATTTGGATAATTGAGAAAACCAAATATCTATCTTCAACAAAATACCTAAAATGATATATAATTAAATTTTCTTAGATATTCGGGTTGGGCAAATAGGAGAATAAAAAAACATATCACATATAAGAATATAATAAAAACACCAAAATGGACAAAGCAAAATATGTTGTAGACCAGAGTATCATATAGTAATAATTACATCAATTAAATAACATATATAACAATATTAACTAATGTATTATATCAAAATACATACATTTATATACCGGGTGTTATACTGCTCAAAGTTACCAAAATGAGGTATAATGGTAAGAAATAAACCTGTGACTGAATGTGCTGTCACATAGTACTAGGTGAGAACTTCACAAAAGCTCTTTAGATTATAGTTTATAAAATTATCACGGTGGTATAATATACGATATCAATAATTAGTTATTAATAAAAATGATGGTATGATAAATACTAATATGATAAATTAGTTATAAATAAATCTCAAAAAGTAAGAGAACACTGAAGGTGTAAAAAAACCTGGTGTTGTCCAATGGTCCACATATGTAGCCTCTATCCAAGGTCCACTTGATGTAGTTGAAGACACAAAAACGAAGACAGGAAGAATACAGGAAACAGACAGCAAAACGAAGAGAAGATAAGAAGAAAGGCTCAACCTTCCAGGTCAGCCAGGGGTCGATGATGCAGCTCAGCAGGTCTCCAGCCTCTACCGGCTACTACTAGTCCTCATCCGGTGGTTGTCTGTCGACTCTGGCCAGGATTTAAAAGCGACTCGGTGTTGGTCCTCGTGGGAATCTTGACCAAAGTAAAGAGTTACCACAAGAGTCGTCGTTCGATTGCCAGGAGTCTGATGGTGAGGGCTAAGCTGTACCCTAACACCCTAACAAAAAAATAGTCTCATGAAAGAACATGTGCAAAATAAAAAACCAACAAAATGAAGTAGGTATATTTTCAACCTGATCGATATCATTGCTAGTTCAAAAGTCATAACTTACCTTCTGAGAAGGGAGGTAAAACTAGAAGATATCCAAAACAGCAAACAGGACTAACAGGACTAACAGGACATCAGGACAAAATGGCGGTGTTCCTACCGCATGGCAGTCTACCGGTGTTGGCACAAATCCCCATATAAAGGCTCCAAAAAAACCACTAACGATGGGTGCGACTTGAACTCGGCCCCAAACGGCACTTCGTAGATTCCCCCAAAGGGTTAATTTCCGGTTAAACACCGAAAAAGAATCCCAAAAACGAGTCAAGCGCACCTCATCATGGCCGCACCGAAAAAGAACTCCACCGACCACCACGAGGACAAATACCATCCTCTATTTCTAACAGTTGCTAGAAAAAACTGCACATCCTGTATGAAATCAGCGCCAGTTTTGAATTCCTGGCCTCTCATTGGTCAGAACCATAAATGCTATTGATTGACAGAATGAATTCCAACGAATGTAATCTAAAAGACCATTCTTCTTCTTTCTTTTCTACTATGGGCACGAAACATTAAGGGCTAACCGACTTGAGACCGATGACAGAAGTTCTATGAAAGAAGAACAGTGACAACCCACACAATGACATCGACGTCTAGAAAATAAATATAACCTATTTGACTCCATAAGATAATATTATGAAAAATAAAGAAAAAAACCCAGTAAATACCCAGAGATCTCATTCAGAATCAACAAAATCCTGGGACAACCTTCAATAGCCTAGAATTCATCACACTAGAGAACACAACGGTATGTCGCCTGCTCACATGTGAATGGATGTTTTTATTGACTTTACTATCTTTCAGGCCTAGGATCAGACAGATAATCAGAAATCATAAGATTCCTGCAGCTTAATTACATCACTTTCAACAGCTCTTAGAATGTCAGAAGCAAGAGTATTACCTAGTGTTGGAAACTTGTGAATTTACTAGCATTCAACTATATGTGATGTTTGTTTTGAAATAGTGGTTTTAATAGATGTTTCATTCAGGAATTTGATATCAAAACTGAATGTTCTCTTTAAGTACAATGCCCAATAAATGAAAAATTTATTATATATAAAAAACAAAATTAACAGGTAGCAATTTCAAATGCTGCAATGCCCAATAAATGAAAAATTTATTATATAAAAAAAAACAAAATTAACAGGTAGCAATTTCAATCCACTGACACAATTTGATAATTTGCATAAAATTGCTCGTGGGCTGTTTTCTGTTTTTGGTACTACTTATTTGTGTGAGAAGACCTTCTCCAAATGAAGTACACAAAAATGTTTACAGATCTAAATTAACTGATGAGCATCTTAAATCTCTTTTAATAATTGGTACAAGTAAAATTAGTCCACAACTACAAACTATTGTCAGTGGAAAATCTCAATTACATAAATCTCATTGGTATTTCATATGTCATTATGCTTGTTATAAGTTATGTTTTTATTTAAAATGTATAAAATGTTAGTTGGATTCATTTCAATAATTTGTTAGTTATTATATACTGAAGTTAAATTTTCTGCATATTATACATGTCTTTACTCATTACAATTCTGTGTTTCTTTATCCAACTTATCACAAAAACAATAACAATAAGCCTACAAAAATGTTATCAATGTAGATGTCATATTAATAATTATTTAACATAAAATTAGAATACTTCAGTAAACTAAATTTAATTTGCTATAAAAAATATGTTCTCTAAAAGGAGTTTTCAAGTATGCTAGCTCTCCGCGGGCCGGACAAAATCTGTCCGCGGGCCGGATGTGGCCCTCGGGCCGTAGTTTGGAGACCCCTGATCTAGAGCACGATACGTTAAAATTTTTATTTTATTCGTGAGTTTCGTATCTTTGATTATTTCTTGTTTCCAATATTGTTGCAGATTAGACATAATCGAGACTCACACACTAGAGTACATTTTTATTTTTTTAAGATCTTAATGAATCAGTGGCGTCAAAAATGTTTAGGGTCCGCCTTTGTCGAACGCCGCACGGTCTAGCTAAGTCGAGCAACTACTCGAAACCGCGTCGGCCGAGAAGATAAAGAAACAAGTGGAATGATCTGGAATTGTGATATAGAGATATAAAAGGGGAAGTGATCATAACAAGGGACAGTATTGGTGTTTATTAATTAAGAAATGTAAATAGTTATAAAAAGTTGTATATCTAAGTGGTTAATAAAAGTAGAATTTATTGTATTGGAATAAACATTGTTTTGTTACTGGATCGAGAGTTTTAATCGCCGAACCGACAGAGGATCTAAAAGTCTTAAAAGTATATTTATAGTTACAAAATAATTTTTAGGGGTATTATTTTGTAAGTAACTAGAAATACTGCATTTTTTATTTTTTTGTTGATAAGGTGAAATGTAAAGCAGGTACTGTCATCTGTGGATTTCGTTGTGTGTCAGGTGGTAGTGCTGCGTCCCCAGCTGGATCAGACATTCGATTTGACCTGCTACATCCACCGATTTTAAAATTATTTCAACAGCTAGTCAACAATGCCCCATATTTTCTATAGCAGCTTTACCAAGAGGTGCAATTTTCATCCAGTCATAAAGACGTAATCATTTACTTGTATGTATTTTCATTGTAAATTAATTTTTTTTTGAAAATAACTACCTAGCGATCATAGAATAACGAGAGGAAGTCGGTCCTGTTTACGCATACTTGATGCAGCGATATTTACAATCAAGAAATATTATTTTTGACATCTCGATAATACTTTTACAAGGATATGAGACCTGGAACGTGTCCATTAAAATGTATATATCATATACTATAACTTTATCTGTATCTGACTGACGTCGTTTTTCGACCAGACAAATAAGAATAAAAAGTGAAGTTATCAGTATTCTATTCGTGTTGCCTCTTGCGATGAAATACAACTCGCTTCTATTGATATTAACGTATGAAAATTTAATGTAGGCATCGATATTTTCCCTTATTAAAATTAAATACACCCATACCTCGCTATACGGCCGCTCTTTATACGGCATTTCGCTATAACGGCCCTCTTCAATAAAGGCACGTTTTCGATTTACTGCCTAAAATGTTTCGCTGTAACGACAAATAAAACTTTTTTTCGATGTCGCAATCTCGATGTACACTCTTTTCTCCTTGAAAACGATCCTGACGTCGAATGTAGCACCAAAGTTTCTCGAAGAATTAACTCAGCCATTAGCTGTTATAAATCATTGAAGAAAGAAATAGACCAGAAGGCAAGACAAACAACGTTGGACAATTTTTTTAAGCCAGGACCATCCTTATTCAGATTAAAGCCATAAAAAAAAATTATGTATGTATACATACACATATTTTATGTAACATGAAGTTGTTTCATTTTTGTTTATAGTTTATTGTTGGTTTTTGGAGTCTGTTATTATTTTATGTACCTATGTACTTGTTATGTATGTATTTTTGAGGAACTTATCTAGACCGTAAAGCGAGTTATGGGTGTGTAGCGGTCATACAGACAGGTTATGCACAGACGACGTGACAAAACTTTTGCATTTTTGAATCCTCAAAATTCCGACGACTAATTCCACTGAAGACTTTTTTAATCCCAAGTCTTGTCCTTTTCAAGAAAGCACGTATACTACCCTAATCTTTACGACCCTAAGTTCTGTTCCTTTTCAATAACACACTCGTATACGAGCCTAACCTTTATGACCAAAAGCTTCTTTCCTTTTCAGCTACTCACGTACACTCGCAGTTAATCTGTATGACTCTAAAATTCCTTTCCGTCAAGTTATGCATTCTCTACGAACCGTCATAAAACTAACGACCTGGGGGACGAAGATAAAAAGGTCGGGCGGATGTACACCAACAGTCAGTCTACAAACCAACGGCCCCCGACTCAGTCTCTCAACGGCCTTCGAGTCAGTCAGTCAGTTTTCACATAGTCTCTCAACGGCCTTCGTCACGGTCTCTCAACGGCCTTCAACACAGCCAAGTTTTTCTTTCGTTTCAATAAATACACGTAGTTAACAGTAATTCGAATTATTCATCATTTCGCTAACACCCATCATACAAATAATGCCAAAGGTGTATTTAAGAAGAAAATCGATCTTACTTTGCACTCTTATATTAACGGTATTGCGCGATTGTTGGACTATGACGTTATTATCCTAAAAAGAGATAAAAATTTGCGAAATACGCGGTAATAGGAAAATTATCATTTGCGTATCATAAATATTTTTCTATAAGTATGCAAAATAGTGCTGAGAGTGTAACTAGTTTATTTTGTCGTTTCATTTTTTTCGAGCACTAAAAGTAAGAAGCCAGCATAATTACCGAGTAACATTTATCTCCCGCTTTGAAAGAGGGTCTCCCTAAGCCACAAGTAAGCAGGGGTGATAGATATGAAGGCATTCATTGCTAATCTAATTTCTTATGCATTTCTGTTCATATAGAAAAAACGCACTCGTTAGTTGCTTATCCGTCTTTTTCACAGCGTACGATGTGCAGGAGGGTCCACTAATCACCAGTCAGCTGACTCAGCTTTCTTAATAGTAGAACACTGTGAACGGGAAATTGATGTCTGTGCTCATGCTGACAGAAACTTCTTTGAGGTGTTGCCATCTTTTTCGAAGTTACTTAAAATGGAGGTACTTGTGTACACTAGTGAAAATTAGTACTTGTTCCGTTCTCATAAAAGCGCTAAGAATTTTACATTGTTATTAGATTATTGAATAAATAGATAGGAGATATCTCTCTAATATAAACGGGCTGACCAGCTACTCGATTTTGAAGATGAACGCGACAAACCAGGGAACCCTTTCTTTCTTTTTTTATTTCTTTCACTTTTGCCGCTCAAAGAAGACATCGAACTATGTCCCTTTCAAGAAGAGCCTTTTAATAATACAAAATAAAACTCTCTACTAATTAGTGAAAAGTGCAACCCCGAGTTAGCCAGAACGAAGCAATCAATGCTCCACGCTGCTACGCATTAAACAAAGGTTAGTCACGTTTATATAATAGATATTTATTTTACGTTGTTGTGTACTCAACAAAATGTGCTATATTCATTAATTTAATTACTCAATAAAACTACAGTCCATTTGCGACAGTACTTATTGTTTTATAACAATTTTGAGAGCTGCTGAATGTGCTAAGGGCACAAATAACTGTTTTGCTGAGCTAAAAAATATTGTTAAGAACAGTGAATAACCTCCTGGATAAAGCCAAACATTTTATGCTACCTCTACACTCTCGTGCGAAGAACTCTGGACGAGGTACTCGCCGAAGTTTACTAAGGCGAATGTTATCATGCACTTTCTCTTGTCTACTCGCGATAAACTCAGTTATACGTTGGTCTTCAACATGGATGTCGTTGAAGTAGCTGCTACTTCAACTCTCTATGCATATACATATTACAACGTATTAAATGTGTGTACTTAGGTTCAAAGTTTACAAGAGATGGAAAGTATGACAGTGACATTGAGCAAAGGGTGTTGGCAGTAAAACAAATGAATGAGGCACTGCATAGCTTTATGAACAGTCAGAAAGTGTCAAAAAGGCACGTCTACCAAATTCTTTCGCTACATCTGTTTGTCGAGCGCCATTTTCTGGCATACCAATGTTTGCAATTTAAATGGTGTCTTTTCATGTTTAAATTCATTTTATTTACTTTGGACACAAACCAATTCTTATACAATTCCTTCAGTGTTTGAAACCGATAAAATAACAAAAACATGTTTTACAAATACAGTGACATACATCGTAGATTAAAAAAATATAATATATTTAATGAAGCAACTTAATAATATTTAAATATAAATTAATATTTTTAGATTATTTTTATGTTATTTATTTATTTTACCATACTAAACGAAATGGTTTTTGGGATTCTGAATGTTTTCACTAGAGAATTCGGCAACGTCGTTGAAGAATTTATGACAACAGTGCCGTAGTGGCGAGAGCGATAATATCATTTTACAATTTATCATTCATTGTGTGAAGGAAGCAACGTGAATTTGGCGGAAAATGCGTGGTGGCATAAGCCGAAGGGAGACTTACTTTTCAAAGAGGAGTAAATGGACCGAAAGTTTTCCTAATAGCAAATATAGAGTCTCAATTTGCAGCATAGTGCCAATGAGACGCTAATAAGCAGTCAGTATTCTGTATTTATACGAAAAAACATCATAATGGGTCTCAAGGAAAAAAGCACTATTAAACAACTTAACTGGTTTAATCACAAGAATTTAATCTTAATTACTATGTAAAACTAATCAACTATTTTCCTCTGCACTTTGAGAACCCAGACCGAACCGCTGAGTAGGCTGTAGTTACTTTTTATAAACAAAAATAGAAATTAATTATTTCAAGGAATATTATCTTCTTCTTTTTTCTTTTTAATTAGGCTTAAAGCCTGTTTATCTTCATCCGCCAGCCTTATATATTGTCGCTCCACCGCTTTCGTGGGCGACCCACACCCCTGTGTCCTATAGGTGATTTGTCTCTTGCGATTTTTACGTTTCTCTGATCCCTCATGCGGTCAATGTGTATTAATTTCGATACGATATTTGCTGGTCCAGATATCTATTTCATTCATTACATTTTGGAGATTATTTAGCATCTCTTCGTCTGCAAATGTGGCCAATTTAACGTTTTCCTTTATATTTAAAAACCGTGATAATAATTATTAAACATTTTATTTGGGACGGTCGTGCTGGCTTTATTCAAAAAATTAGGACAAACTCCGGGCAATAAATCTCCGTTTCCAAAAACGAGAAGTAACAATGTGGGTGACATTAATTTGAAACAACCCAATTTGTCAACTAGTCCACGATAGTTCTAATTATCTCACTCAATTTTACTGGGTTGCATGGAATTTTGCCAACGCTTTCATATTTTAACTTTATAACCGTAACAATTTGTTACGTTAATTTCTATAAATTTTATAAAATACCAGCGGGAATCTGTATGAATGGTCATTCTTGTCGGGGAGCCTGGCCGAGATCCAAAAATACTTTGCGGTATCCGTATTATAACTTTATTTGGAACAAAGTACGTACAGACACTCTTAAAATTATTATTTATCGTTTTATGAAACTTTGTTGCCCCATCTAATGCAGCAAGTAAGCTCGAGCTGACTATAAAAAAAATTATTCGTTATATTTCTAAAATTGTTTCTAAAGACAACGAAACGCAAAAATAAGGACTGTGCGGATATCTTTTTATTTTCTGGAAATAAATTTGCGTCTACTTCCCTGTCGGATGAGCACGGACAAGTTACACTTGTCGTTGTCAATCTATTTTAATTTTATGAGACCATCTGACAAATATCGTGGCGCACATATACCGAAGTGCTTTGATATCTACACGCCAAAAACACCATTTTTTTTTGTCTAATTTTTTGTGGGTTTGTCTTCTCGTAACAGAGAGATGTATCAATTAGTCACGCACATGCCTACGAAGGCAATAAATAGAATCTAAAGTTGACAAAGCGCGAGATCGCCGCATTTTGAATATTCCAATTTCTGATGGCCGATTTCTTCACTTCTGGATAAAGTTGGGGTTAGTTGTCTGTCAGATAAATTGTGACTATAGGATAACTACAAATTTAATATCTTGATTTTTTTTTTTTTACGGAAAACCTAATTCAAAAAATACTTTCCCTAGAGTTGACTGCCCAAGGCACTTATTTTATACTTTTAAGGTCTTTGAAATTAATAAATATTATTATTATTATTATTATTATTATTATTATTATTACCTCACCTATCATCATATTCGTCAATCATCATCATCATTATCGATCAGCCCTCTGCGTTCACTGCTGGACAAAGGCCTCCCTTAGTTGAGTCCATTTTTTTCTGTCTCAAGCGCTACGAATCCAGTTTTTTGTAATGTCGTCTTTCCAGCGAGTTGGTGGTCTTCCTGTATTTTTCACCTTACCTATAACCTATTATACATTAAAGTTTATAACATGTTATTAATAATTTATCCCTAATCCTGGCTAATAAAATCAGTTTGCTTCTGCAAACTGAAACAAAAGAAGAATTCAAAATCGTCCCAAATTTTTAAATGACTTGTTTATTTTCCCTCACAAAGGATCTTCGACTTTTTCTATTTCATCTTCCTTACTTTCTGCATCTAACATTGGGAGTATTGTGTATTGTTAATACACAGTGGCCCAAAAGTTGTTATACAGTTAAAAATACATAATTGATTGTGCCCATTCTTTTGTTTATAGGTTAAAATGTTAAAATGATGTGGCAACTATTATTTAAGAGACTTTAAAATGTATTAGCTAATCAGCTGTTTTAAATATACCTGATTTATTATTGCGATCTAGAGGTAAAGAAAACGACATTTATTTTAATCATCACCTTATCTTACAGGTAAAGTAAAGATAACTGAAATGAAGAAATCAGCCAATAGTATCAATAAAGTTCCTCATGATGTTAATCATGTGGATGTACCATGCATCACGTTAATGTTAATCATATTTGCTATCATAAGTTTTACCAGGAATTGACGCGCTGCTCGATTTTTGCACTCAGCATTATTCGACGCGACCTTCATACAGGGTCTCTTTCTTTTAATTTCCACTATTAAACACAGCAAAACTAAACATTTTTTTTTTGAAAACATACTTTTCAATGAATAATATGACATATCATATGTCACGTTTTAATTGTCAATGTGTCTTTTAGGCAACAAGTTCTAAAACTTTATTGTCAAAACTCGTATTTGAATAATTTTATTTGTACAGTCGTTTAAAAAGTTTTTTCACTGTATAACTGGAAAAAAGACAACTGTCACTGAAAATTTTAATACCAAAGGTACCATTTTTCATAATTCTGCTGCTTTGTCGATGTGGTGAAGGTTATCCGTGTATAAAATATATCGAAAGAAAACTAGAAAAAAGAAATTACTCATTTATATCTCATCTGTGACAAATTAACTACGGCTGGAATCGCGTTTTTTGTCTGACAGACTTCTTACTCGTTAGCGTTTAAATTATCAAACAAATTTATGAACATCCATACATCAGGACATGCTTATTCGTTGACAAATTGTTTAAATGTGTCATTAAACACATATTCTTGGCGTCAAAATAAATTATGGTAAATTTTTTGTTAGTTTCCGGTATAACTTTACATAGAATTATAAAAACAACACAAATTAATCATAAATAAATTATAGTTTAAGAAAACTAAAAAACACGCTTTTAAAGTTAATCAAAGTAAAAAATAATTCTTAACATAAGAATAAAATTACTGACGAGAAAATTAATGTTACGTGGGGTGCTTTCATTTCGAAATATAGAGTTAGTTTAAAAATGTCATACAAAGCACCTCGCGCTTTTAGAACAGTGACATTAATTTTTTCGTCAGTAATTTTATTCTTATGTTAACAAATATTTTTTACTTTTTAGTTTGATTAACTCTAAAAGCGTGGTTTTTAGTTTTTTTATATAACTATAATTTATTTTCGCTTTTTAGTTCGATTTGCTATTAAAAAATCTCTTTTTTGTCTCCGTTGTGATATGCCAAACAATTTTAAAATGTAGTTCGCGAATACCTTAATACAATTTAAAAAAATTATGTATTAAATGGTAAAAGCACAACAAAATGCATCAGCCGGGAATTGAACCCGGGCTGCCCGCGTGGCAGGCGAGCATTCTACTACTGAACCACCGATGCGATGAACTGTGTTAATATTTGTTCTGCGCGCATGCGTAGTTCACTAGAGATGGAAGACCATGTACAAGACGCCCCCCCCGAAAGACCTCCAAAGAGATGGATGGAGTCATGGACCTCAACATCTCAAGTGAATTAAGTTGGAAAATACAGGCCTATGGCTTCCAATATGGCCTCCATAACTAGATCACTAGAGGAAAGAAATATAAACGCCTCACTGATCAAATGGATATCTATGCTGAAAAGCAGAATTATTGTGGCGACTCTTGGGGGAGAGACATTCAAGATGACTGTAGAAAAAGGTTGTCCCCAAGGGTGAGTTCTATCGCCTTTGCTGTGGTCGCTGGTTGTAGACAACCTGATAGTTAAGCTACACGACTCTGGTTTTACAACTCAAGGTTACGCCGATGACCTAGTCGTCACCATTAGGGGCAAACATGATGAAGTAATCGCATGCAAGTAGCCCTAAACACAATCAGAAGCTGGTGCGCAAAGGAAGGACTTAACGTCAATCCTAGCAAAACAATGCTGGTTCCATTCACTAGGAGGCGAAAGTACGAACTTAATGCCCCAACTCTTAATGGAACTCAGCTTACGTTTTCCAAAGAAGTTAAATATTTGGGCGTATTTGGACTGACATGGAACAGCCAACTCAACAACATTCTTTCTAGAGCTATAGCGGCAAGCTGGACATGCCGCAGAGTCTTTGGCAAGACATGGGGTCTGAAACCAAAAATGATCTACTGGTCATACCAAACGATCATTAAGCCAATGGTCACCTATGCTTCATTGATATGGTGGCCAAAAATGCAACAAATTTCGGCACAAGTCAAGCTGCAGAAAGTGCAGCGGCCAGCTTGTCTGAGAATCACAGGGGCAACATTCACGTGCCCTACTGCAGCCGTAGAGGTAATGCTGAACCTTCCACCATTGCACTTATGTGTAATGAAAGAAGCAGCAATCAGTGCCTTCAGACTGAGCCAGACAACAAATCTTAGAGCAAGAAATCGGAATGGACATTTGAAGATTTTGGAAAATATTTCCCTAGAATTCATGTCTAAGCCGACAGATATCATGCCAGTTAGGTACGACTTCGAAATGCAGTTTAAAGAGGTTATAAACAACCACCAAGTTTGCACAGAGAACGGACCTCAACTAGGAAGGGATGCTTTAGTATGGTACACTGATGGATCCAAGATGGATGAAAGGGTTGGAGTGGGCGTTATAGTGCCGAATTTTAAGCTCTCAAAACCCCTTGGTAACACCCCAACCATCTTTCAAGCAGAATTACATGCCATATAGACATATGCCCAGAAGTACATCGAAAGAAACACCCGAAGGGCAGAAAGCTATATTTTATCAAATAGCCAAGCAGCACTAAAAGCTCTAAAGTCATACACTTGTGAGTCTAAACTGACTTGGGACTGTAAACAGTCCCTGAGACAGTCCCTGTATTATAATTTTTAGAAATATAACCCTGTTGTAATAAATTTTTTAATACGGCTATGGAAAACGATGTTTCCGTCATTATAAATAACTTATACTGTGTAATTATAACTTTGTTGATTTTAAATGGTTCGAAGAATTTTTCGAAAATCTCTATAATCCCCCAATTCCTGTCCACGTGCTGGATTTCGTGTCATTTATTATTTTTATACTATATTGTCAGGCACATCAAAGCATATTTTTGTGTCACACAATAAAAACGAAACAAAAATTTGTAGGTAAATACTCCCCAAGTTATTTGTGTAGATAGGCAACAAATTTGCTTGTTGCACACAACATTACAATTGAAGAGTATTTTACAGTACAAGAAATATTACTAATTCTTCGAATAGTTCTAACAATAAAATGATCAGTTTAAACTAAATTTACTTTTATAAAACTAGTTATTTACTTTTTTTGATTTAATTTCAATTTTACCATTGCAGTTAGATTACTTAAATTACTATGTTAACTGATGGACAAACTTCATTTTCATTAATTATTTTACTCATCCCTTTTCATATTTCTGTGGCAAAAGGAATTTTTCCAATGCCACACACACACACATTAATTTTTTTAATTTTGTTTTCGTTTGGGCTTGTAGAGGTCTCTTCTCTTAACACTTTTTATCGGATTATTGCGAGGTTTCTGGTACTGGTACTATGCTCACCTTCCAGAATTTGAACCGCTATTACAGTTTTTCTAGAAATTGACTTCTTTATACAGGGTGGCCAACCGAAAACGAAACAGAGCCATTTGCAGGAACCTCGTCAACATTTTAGAAAAACGCTCAGTCCCGTTTGATTTAAGGGGGTCATTCTTTTTCGGTATTTTTGACTACGCTTCTTTCAACCCCAAGCGAGGGTAAGAATTACCCCAACATTTTTAAATGGCATTGGGAGTCGGAGTGAGATGTCTTTTAAAAGCTCTGATAATTCTCTTTACAATACTCTTTAAATTTCCTTCCAATACTATTTTGTTCAAAACGTTCACGAACATTCCGAAGAATTTCCGTAGTAACTCGACGGCACTCGTCAACGATTCTTTGACGCAAATCTTCCAACGACGCTGGTTGTGTTTTATAGATTTGACTTTTCAGATGTCCCCACAAAAAAATCGAGGGTGATAAATTTGGTGATCGTGGAGGCCATTCAATGCTGCCTCTTATCCCAATCAAATGCCGCGGAAACCGTTGGTCTAAATACTGAAGAACCATCGCCGCATTATGCGGAGGAGCACCGTCCTGTTGAAAATAAAAATAATCTTCGTTGTACTGTTAATTATTTTCAAATACAAATCCGTCAAAGCAGGGCCAATAGCGTCTTCCAGTAATTGCAAATACATTTCGCCAGTCAAATTGCCTGGTAGAAAAAAAGGATCCACCAGTCGGTCACCGCAAATGCCAGAGCATACATTTAATTTAAAGCGATTAACACAGAACTTATCAAATATCCGGAGAAATTTGAGATAATCCATGACAGACAATATGGATTTCGACAACTTCGGTCTACTGGAGATTTGCTGGCTTATGTCACTCAGCTCTGGACAAACACTATTGAAAAGTTTGGTGAATCTCGTGCAATAGCCTTGGATATATCTAAAGCCTTTGACCGCGTTTGGCACCAGGCATTATTAAGTAAATTATCTGCCTACGGTCTCCCAACCAAACTGCGCCAATGGCTCTTGAGCTTCATGCAAGATCGCTCCTTACATGTGGCAGTTGACGGTATTTCTTCTGATGCGTTTAAAACTAATGCCGGGGTCCCCCAGGGTTCCATCCTGTCCCCCACCTTATTTCTCTTACACATCAACGACCTCTTGAAAACCACCACGAACCCCATTTACAGTTTCGCAGACGATAGCACACTTGTCTCAACTTTCATATCCTATCGATCACTTTCGGTGAATAATACAAATAGACTCAGGCAGGAACAGGTTGATTCCATCAATAGAGATCTTAAAGCAATCGTCGAGTGGGGAAACAACAATCTTGTTCAGTTCAACGCCCAAAAAACACAAAGCGCCACGTTTTCCAAGAAAGTGAATTCCTCAAATCATCCCATCACAATGTCCGGAAATACCCTTGAACCAAGTCCCTCCATCTCGATTCTGGGAGTCACGGTGTCCAATAATATGTCGCAAAGTCGGCAAGCCAGAGGCTAGGTTTTCTGTGGAAAGCTAGAAAGTTTTTTACTCCTGATCAACTGTTGACGACGTACAAGGCTCAAATCCAACCTCTACTGGAGTATTGCTCGCACATTTGGGGTTCAGCACCAAGGCATTCTCTTCGTTTTCTAGATTCCATTCAGAAAAGAGCCAATCGTTTGATAAACAGCCCAACTCTCACAGATACCCTTCACCCTCTAGAACATAGAAAAAGAGTTGCAGACCAGTCATTGCTCTACAGATATTTCCATGGCAGATGCTCCAGAGAAATAAAAACTCTTGTACCACGATTGGCCACATTCGGCCGAAGAACTCGGCACGCTGATCAGTCTCACCCATTTACTCTCAAGATTGGCACTACAAGGACCAATCTTCATCAAGAATCCTTCTTTTACAGTGCTGCTACGGAATGGAATAAGCTTCCAAAATCAGTTTTTCCAGAGAGAACTATGACCTGCAACTTTTTAAAAAGCGTGTCCACAATCATTTCCTTTTTATAATCACTTCCCCTTCTAATAGTCGCAGTGCGGGCCGTCCGCGGCCCAAACGATAGGTCTACCCTTTTTGCGACTATTTTCATTAAAAAAAAAAAAAATCTCCGGTTGCTGTGTATGCACCTCGTCAAAAACTCTTGTATTTGAATCGGACCAATAGCGGCAATTGTGGCGATTTACCGACCCGTGCGAGAAAATCTTGGTCCAGTAAATGAAGGGGATTTCTGGAGGGCACGCATGAATCATGAAATATACCAGTTGTATAAGGAACCAAAAGTTTCAACGCATATAAAACTGATGCGACTGAGATGGGCAGGACATGCCCAAAGAAAGCCAGACGACAGGGTCCCAAAAAAGGTGCTCACATGAAAACCTTAAGGAAGGAGGCCGGTAGGAAAGCCGAAGCTGCGATGGGAAGATGAGGTACGGAAGGATGCCGAAGATATACTGGGTATAAGAAATTGGAGATTTGCAGCGGTGGATCGGGACGGATGGGGAAGAAGGATTGGGGAGGCCAAAGCTCGATATGGAATGTAGCGGCATCGTAGTAGTTATGGTAGCAAGAAAAAACTGCATTCATCGGAAAAACAAATTTAATCGATTAAGTAGTAAGTAAGCAACTAAAATAATTGGAATTTAATCTTCTAATTTATTTCAAAGTATTGGTAGGAAATGTAAAATTTAAAGATTATTGTAAAGAGAATTGTCAGAGCTGTCAAAAGACATCTTATTCGACCCCCAATGCCATTTAAAAATGTTGGGGTAATTCTTATCCTCGGTTGGGGTTAAAAGTAGTAAAGTCAAAAATAACGGAAAATTTGTAGAATTCCAGTCGGCTAAATTTTTTGATTTCGTGGACGGTATTCTATCGACTTCTTTTGAAAATGGAATTAATTTGGCAAAATATTGAATTTCCCCATTTTTACCAATTAAAATTGTAATCTTCAACATTGACCATAAGGTCGATGGCTCTAGTATCTCTGATTTTTTTAAATACACTATGAGAACGTTTTCAGTAATGTTTTCAACAAACTTAACCGTCTGTAACAAATTTCATACACTGTTTTAAGATTTATCGAGTATTAAATCTGCTGAAACTTGAAATTAATTACGGAAATTGCCACTGTCAGAAGCCATTCATTAGGTAGCTTTGATACTTTCATTGGTAACAAGAATTTAATCAAAATTAGAGAATTTTTTTTTTTTAAATCAAACATTTATGTTTTTAGGAATGTTTAATGGTATCTATGTACCTATAGTTACCACGTTTAAACATATAGTCAAATTACAAGAAAAAATGTAACTTAAAATTAAACTCGTGATCAATAGATATTAATTGTATATTTTTTTACGAGTGACGAAATTAAAATTTTTTTAAGCGAGAGAACAATTTACCAGCCGCGGCTGGTAATGTTCACGAGCTTCAAAAAATGTTTTCGACGAGTGAAACACCATACTTTTTCTAGAACCTTGTTTATACCATAATAATATACTAAAAAAGAAAAGCGAACAAATTTAAATAGGCAAAATTCATATCTCTTTTAAGACGAAATTTCTCACACCTGCCATTAACCGCTCTGTCAGTCTAGCTTCAAATCTCCCCACACATCCAATAAATAAGTGACGACATATCTCTCATATACTTTCTCTTACATTGTATTAGACACTTTCTGCGAACATTTGTCGTTGATTACACCGTTCGACAATTTCGCAGCGGACGATAATTTTATGTTAGTTCTTCACTTTATTTAAAAACTAAACAATTTATGGTAATACATAATTGAAATAATTTGTTACTTTTAATGTAAATTATGTCGGAATGTCACCAATATCATATTTTTAAAATAAAAAAAATTTCCCAGCTATTTTTTTCATTTGAAAAAAGTTAATAACTTTTCGACATTTAACTGTAATTATTAAAATTGTCCCCAAAATTTTGCTGCAAAGTAATGTATATTAACAGTGTGAGTAGAATAATTAGATTTTTAATATGGCGGGCATGTCAATATCGTCTTAAGATTTTAATGGTATTAAATCCAAAGAGGTTTCCTCAGCTTGATTTGCTATTTCTGGTGGTGAATTTGGAAATTTAAATCACTTACCGAATCAGAAATCACGATAACTCAAAAAACTAACTATGCTTTCAGTGCAAACTGACAATGCTAAAACATTAACGAGGAACGTCAAACTAATGAAACCAGGCAACTAGACATTGTTTTTAAATCTTACGGTATTTTTACGATTCTATTTTGCTTTTTAATTAAGCAAAAGTAAAAAAAATGAATTCTAATTATAAAAATGATTCCTATCTTCGTTTATTAATGATTTAAAGTCGTCAAAACATTATATACGAGGGCGAAAAATGATTGAAAATATAGATTTAATTTTTCAGTCCAGCTGTACAATTTTTATAAAAGATTTTGTAGTTTTATCAAAAGACTATGATCCCGATAGACACATTTTATGAGTACGGTTATGGCTCAATTTAATAACCATTGCCCAGAGAATGCCACTAATACCTTCATAATGCCCCACTAATTTTTTGAAACACATTTTAAAGGATCATTAAGAAAATTGTCGCATTTTTGGAAGCTAATGGTTTTAAGTGTCATTAAGGAAATGCAGTACTTAAGCTTCAGGGTGTTGTTAAAGTTATTAGACGACGTTTTAACATCTTTATTTGCAGTCTAGTAGTCGAGTGAACCATGTCCCAAATAGCTAAAGTCTCCATTTTGGTTTTAAGTGTTTTGATTTTTGTGGAACAAGGTAAAGTCGTAACTGGGTTTTAAATAAACGCAGATTTCGATAGTTTTTATTACAACACTTTATCAATAACAAATTTAAAAAGCTGCCCGCTTTATTAAGATAATTTTCACAAGAATCTCCTTTATTTTAAATTATATTTTAAAAATTATATATATTATTCTAAAATAAATAATCAAATCTGATTTAATTCTATTGTAAAGTTTATTTTTGGATCGGGTCAATTGATAAATAATTCATTTATTAAGCACAATGTTATGTTTATTCGCATCCACTATGAACATTTTAAATTTATAGTTTTTATTTATTTCTTTTAATTTTTAAAAAATTTATTGTTATGACGATCTGATTAAAATAGATCAATAAGCTATTTTATTCTAACTTAATTCATTACTTGCAAGCTTAACTCAAAGTCTTTCACTTGGGCAATCTTTAGTTTCTAACTATATATAAATATCACTAATTTTTTTGTGTACACTAGACCAGCGTTTCTTAACCTTTCTTGGCCCACGGACCAAAAATTTGTAAAAAAATTTGTAAATAAAATTCGCGAACCAGTGATATTTTACTAGGTATTAAAGAACTACTACATAAGTTAATTGTACGAAGAAGCAGATTGCCTTGCCAAAGAAGGGGCAAATACAAAATTTTCCGGCCCAGAACCCTTCTGTGGACTTTCCAAAGCCCACTTGAAAGAAGAGGTTCGGCGTTGGGAAACAGATGAAATGAAATCTCACTGGCATAAAGTGCCAGGACAAAGGCAAGCGAAAAGGCTAGTAAGTCTTTCGCCAAGGAAAGCTAAACAGCTTCTCGAGTTGGGCAAAAAAGACTTGAAACTGATGACGGGACTCCTCACTGGACACTGCCCTCTAAGGTACCACCTGAAAAAGATGGGCAAAACGGAGAGTGATAGTTGCCGCTACTGCGAGAACTTCGCTGAAACTGCAGAACATTTGCTTTGCGAATGCCCAGCGCTTTTCTGCAAGAGGCTCAAGTTTCTGGAAGGGGCCTTTCCTAAAACACTTCTACATCAGAAACTTAGCCCCCAGGAAACTGATAAACTTTACTCGAAGTCTCGGAATCCCGGGCCTCGAATAGATTAAGGGTTATGCACAAAAAATCTGATAGGTCGAAGTGCTTGAGAGGCAGCATGCCCTTCACGACCCACCCTACAATCTACAAGTTAATTGTAACATTTTTATTATCATTTACTTGCAATAACATTTAAATGTAAAGATATGTAATTATATATACATTTAAAAATTGGGTATATAAAGCTTTTACAAAAATCACAGAAAATTATAAAAAAATTCACAAACTCATGAAAATAGGAACACAACAAAAAATATCACTCTTACGATTACTAAAAAATTAAATCAAAAGCATTTACAAAAAATGTAATTTGTTGTTTGTTTGTAATAATAATTATTAATAAATAACGAACCCTTGACAAAAATTACAACAAAAAATATCAGAAATTATAAAAAAAATCACAAAATCGTTGCATATGAACACAACAAAATAATCCAACATGTGATACTACACTAATGATTAAATATCTGTAGTTTTTATATTGGCATGTATTGTTAATGAGAAGATTGCGACTGCTCTTCTTCAATCAACTTTTCAATTGTGGGTTCTAAATTAGTCGAGCTAAGTCGGAGCGGTGAAATAACCGAAAGACGATTTCTAAATTTATTTTTTAATACTGTCATAGATGAAAATCCCGCTTCACATAAATATGTAGTTCGAAGGGGACTAAAATTTTCATTGCTTTCTCGTATAGAGATGGATATTCATTTTTTAGCAGGGAATTAAAATTAGTTCAAGATATTTGTATTTCGTAATGCCTTTCAGTGGATAACTGGATCGAGTGGTCCCCCTGAAATATTCCCTGTATCACTCGGCATCGCAGAAGCATTAATTCAAGGAAGAGCTGTTCTGCCATTCACAATTCTACATTTACTTTTTGTTTCTTTTTTTTTCTCTTTCTCTTCCTTTGTACAAATTATGTTCTTCATACCCTTTTTCATCAGTACTTAATTCTGGCATTTCTGTATTATGTCTAGGTTGGTCTTTTTGACACAATCCCAAAGTTGTCTATATTTGCTTACACTTTATTGTATATGGTCAGAGAAGAGTTACGTTCGATTATCCAATACATTTTACTGAATTTTATATTTAGTTCTTCTTTCCTTCTTTAATGGAGCCCCCCAGCGTAGCTTAGGAACTTAAAGTGGATTATAAAAAAGGTATACGTGCATTATTCTTGAACTGATTAGTATTAATTATTTTTATAGGTTTTGGACTGCATTGCTTGAAATGTAATTCCACAAATAGCGAAGATATTTGTCGTACTGGTAGTAGACCTCGTCGAGGAGCCAGGTCGAGACAATTCTGTAATGGAGACCTGGCAGCCTGCTTCATTTTAGCCACACGTAAGTGATGCAACGTACATTTATTCGATCTAAATAAAGTATCCACCTTCAGGAGTATAATTTATTTACTGTGTTGCCTTTTTTTTTACCACGATTAGATTTTAATTATTTTTTCGTTAATTTCTAAAATTATGTATTGATACGAAAACTCTAGCAGATGGTTTTCTACTCTACATAATTTTAAGTCGAGCAAAAAATATTCTTGCCACACCCAGCATGTACGAATTATTTCTTACTCTGTCCATTTAAAATTATTTATTTAATTACGTAAAATAAAACGAAATACCGTTTTTTATGAAAACATTTTATTTGGCACATACCCTTTGGTATTTATTTATGCAGGGTGTTTCAAAAAAAGGTGACCCCGTCTCTAGGATAGGTAGAAAACTGAAAAATAATTGGGGTTTGTTCTGTAAAAAAACTTCGTAACGACATCCGCATTCAAAATAAAGGGCGTTGAAAAAAAAAATTTGGTTATTACTTCGTAATTTTCAAATCAAAATATTTCGAAAACGGTACACAGTATCGAGTTTTACCAATAGTACCTTTTTGGTGTAAAATTGAATGATGTTTAAGTTCACTTAAAATTTTTATTAATAAATCTAACCTTAAAAAAGTTATGTTCATTACCACTTGGTACGAACCGTGTAACTAGCGCCCTCTATGAGAGTCAGATATAAAAACTAATTCATGGGATGTATCAGCTTCTAAAAAATATTCGTATAAAATTTCATTACAATGTTTCTAGTAGTTTCGGCAAGATCGTAATAAATGTGTATACATTTTTTTTCTTTAACGCCCTTTATCTTGAATACGGATGGCGTTACAAAAATTTTTTACCAAACAAACCCCAATTATTTTTCAGTTTTTTACCTATCCTAAAAACGGAGTCACTTCTTTTTGTAACACCCTGTAGAATTGTGGGGACAATTCTGAACACGAGTTTTTTTTACATTAATAACTTTTACTTTATTTATTTCTTCATTATTTCAATTTTAAATGAAAAATGTACCATGTATTTCACCTAATTATTTGTTTGATTCTTTTAGAAAATGAACTCGGAGAATTTCACTTCCAACGCGGCTGTACCACTGAAGAAAATGTTTGCAAAGACACGCCCGGCGTTTATACATTTTTTTGCAAAACTTGCAAGTCTCTTCATTGTAATTATGATTACATAGAAATAATTTACGAAGAATATGATTTTAGTGACACTATAAGACCGAAAGAAAACGAAGATGGCTTTAAAGAAACCGAAACGTTTCAAGATACAACTTCAACACCAAGTTCTACTGTAATGGCAGATTTCGTGGTCAAAATTGGTGACACCAATCAGACTCACAACATTGAAGATGGCAGTAACGTGCCCAAAACGCTCACTTATCCGACTACTGATTTGAATCAAACAAAAATAAATGCCAAAATTAAGGATTCTTTAATGAACATCCTGGATATATTTGAACCTTCTGAAGAGTTGGAAAAACAAATTCAGGACGGAGAATTCCTAGGCTTTGGAGCAAAGATAAGAAAAAGTAAAATATAAGTGCACGCAGGTGTAGCCCATAATTAAAAATAAATAAAAAATGTAATGTATTAAATATTCTCATGCTTTTTGTTTTATTTAAAATATTTAAACCCAAAGCTACAATCGACATACATTTCTGATATTTTGACAGGGAAAAAAATTACTTGATCTATCTACATACATACATATGTACATACAGTGTGGAACAGCCAAATAGAATAAATTCGATAACGAATAAATGAGAGCGTTTTGGGAAAAACGCTTGGACACGTCGATTTGTATTTTTAGATGCGCATTTTTTTCAAAAACAAAATTTTATAGGGTGTGTCATGTGACAGTGGCCGATACCAACTTTCGTATTTTAAATACAACCCCCTGTATATTATTTATTTTTTGGATTCTTCAAAAAATTCTAGACATAATTCATGTACAATGTCCAATACCTATCTTCAACTGTTTCGGAAATATTAAGTGTTTTCAGATGTATTACAAAAATTAACATTAAAAAAAGAAAATTATTTTATTTCACAAATTCGCTACATTACACTCAATGTTTATTTCCCATTTAGCTCTTAATATTGAGAAAATAAGCAGAAACCATTAATGCGTTCCTTTTTACTGATTTAACGGTCATGTTAATCGTGAAAATTGCCGCTATTGGTCTAATGAGAATCCTCACTGGATGGGAGAGGAACATACGCAATATCCTGAAAAAGTTAATTTTTGGGCAGTAATTGTTGGAAATCATATCGTAGGTCCCTTTTTCATTGATGGCAACTTGAATGGAGATAAATATTTAGAACTGCTTCAAAATAATGTCGTGTCAACTTTGACAAACTTATATCCTGATTCAGCAAACCCACAAGTTCCTGCAAATATACTATGGTTTCAGCAAGATGGAGCACCGCCCCATTACCAAATCAATGTCCGGCAGTACCTGAACCAAAATTTTCCAAATCGGTGGATAGGGAGGCGCGGATCGATAGAATGGCCAGCACGATCTCCTGATCTGATGCCATTAGACTTCTTTTTGTGGGGATATGTCAAAAGTATTGTATACAAAACTAAACCACTCAACTTACATGACTTAAAAAGACGAATCACGCTTGCGATTAGATCAGTCACGCCTGAGATGTTGAGTAACGTTAGAAGACATTTCTTACCAGATTAGCATATTGCCAAGACGTTAGCGGCGAACATTTTGAACATCTCTTACATTAAAATTAATGTTTTTTTGTTTTTTTTTTACATTATTTGTGAAATAAATTAATTTTCTTTTTTTAATTTTAATTTTTGTAATACATCTGAAAACACTTAATATTTCCGAAACAGTTGATGATATGGGACATTGTTCATGAATTATGTCTAGAATTTACTAAAGAATTCAAAAAATAAATAATATACAGGGGGTTGTATTTAAAATAAGAAAGTTTGTATTGGCCACTGTCACATGACAAACCCTATATAATTATTTTTTTTTGAAAAAAATGCGCATCTAAAAATACATATCGGCGTGTCCATGCGTTTTTCCCAACACGCTCTCATTTATTCGTTATTGAATTTATTCCATTTCCGCTGCGGTTCTTATACACATCTTTTGCTTCCTCTACTTTCATCTATGCTCTCATACAAGCTCGTCGGTTGTTGGTACTCTTGACTTGGCCTTTTCTCAAAACAATGTTGATCTGATCGAGATATGTTCGCCGAGGTCGACCTCTACCGACTTGTCCTTTCTCACTCGCCTTATAAATTTGTTTTGTCAATCTTCCTTTCTACATGTCCAAACCATCTGAGCATTCCTTTATCTATCTTTGTAACCACATCTTCTTTTACACCACAGCGTTCTCTTATCTCACTGTTCTTCACGTTATCCAACCGAGTCGCTCCGACTATACTTTTCACACTACTCATCTTCTCAGCATTAATCCTATTTTTTCATGATTCTTCTGCCAAATCCCAGCATTCACTACCTCCTCTATGCACAGCCAGACGTGCCTTTTTTGACACGTTCTGGCTGTTCATAAAGCTATGCAGTGCCCCATTCATTTGTTGTTCTCACTTCGCTCAATGTCACTGTCATACTTTCCATCTCTCGTAAACTTTGAACCCAAGTACACGAATTCATCTACTTGTTCCACTTTTTCTCCCTTAATCAGAACTAAACAGTCATGGTTTCTTCTCTTTTAAAAACCATTACTTTCGTTTTGCTTACATTTATTTTCATCCCTTTGATTTTCAGGACATCTTGCATAACATTAACCATCGCCTGCAATTCCCCTTCAGATGACGCTATAAATTGTAATCACTTGTAATTGTTTGTCGATATGCGTCACGTATATAAAAAAGTGTAGTAAAAAATAAACAGATATCGATGCTTTATTGATAATAACTTTACTATAAAGTATTTCCTACTTTTAAACGAACCAACTTGAATGAATAAATTTCTTACACGTACTGGCTTGTTCTGGTCTGTTATATAAAATAAACGTTATATAGAATAAAATTGTACAGCAGAAAGAAACCTGTGATTGTTTGACCCTTTACCATGAAAGAAATATGTCCTTAAAAGAAACAAATTGTAACACGTGCATTTGTTGACCAGGCGTCTCATATGCTTGCCCTTTTCAACGACCGTAAAAAAATGAATGGGATTCTTGTCATCTTAGATAGTTCGTTTTTCAATTGTCGAAAGTAATAAATATATGAACTTTCTAAATTGTGGCAAATTTGAAAAATAATCAATAATAAAAGGAACAAACTTTACACAAAATAATCTTTTAAAAATGGAAATAAAACAGTACAAAATATAAACGTACATAAAAAATAAGGAAGTATCGGAGCAGAAATTTAACAATTGATACAAAATACTAATACTACTTATCCTAAAACTGTTGAATGATTTGGATTTAATTTTAAATTCAAGATCGCCCAGCTCTTGTCACCAATTTGTTTGGAGCCATCTAGTGGTCGATGCTCAAACTAACATGAACAATGGGTAGAAATGATTTCAGTTTTCGTTCTGAAAGTGTGGTAAGCAACACACTTTACACCTCTAATAAACTTTGTAACTTATATGTAGAATAAAAGGAAATAACTATAAAATGAAGTGTAGAAATAAAAATATTTGGAGCGTTTTTAATAGTCGACAAATTTGCTATTACATAAAAACGATTTACGAAGAACACGATTGTAAAAGTATAAATTCTAAAAACCGAACGAATTTCCCGATGGTACTAAAAAACCGAAGCGTTTGTGATACAACTTTTGTACAAAGTTTAACTATATTGGTCGATTCGACGGTCATAAATGTTTAAATTGGTGTTGCAATGCATTCATACGATTTTAAAGACAACAATATAATGCTCGAAACGTTTAGCGTTAAAAATTCAACGACTAATGAAATACTTTTTTAAGAAATTTGAAACGTTAAATACAAAAAGTGTCAATGAGTATTGTAAGACTCCGTGGCGCAACGGTAGCGCGTCTGACTCCAGATCAGAAGGTTGCGTGTTCAAATCACGTCGGGGTCATACAACTTTTTTGCAAAAATTTTACATTGAACATTAATTTATAGTGTATTTAATTTTTTTTAAATGAATGAAACAAAATATACCTTTTTAAAAATAATAAATGTAACAGTTATTGTTTTAATTTAAACTTATGTATTTACTCGCATAAAAATTCCCATAGCGAAAAATATACGATCTGCAAAAAAGGATAATTATCAACAATATTTTTTAGAAAGGAATTACAAACAATGCTTGAAGTACAGTTTTGTACTAGTCTTAGTTATATTGTTTGAAAATTATTAAAAAGGAATATCATGCCGTGAACAGTTTATGCAATATCCGTGCTAAAAATCATTAGAATAGACAGTTCAAACCGGATCCTCTACTATCAACATCAATAAATAATTTATGCATGTGTTGAAACCCTGTACCATATGTGAGAAAATCATGTGTTGCCATATGGTTACCTCTGGTAACAGGAGAATAGAAATACGAGGAGATGTACGAATGAGTAAATGAAATTAATAGAATCACTTATTGATCAAAAACATTTTCCATGCGTAGTTGATCTATTGGCTTCTAGATCGCGCTGGCGTACAATGTTATGTCTGTCATCACAAAACCGTGAGGAGAATAATCAGAATTTAGTTCGTGTTTTTATTGTGTGCGCGATTATATATATATATATATATATATATATATATATATATATATATATATATATATATATATATATATATATATATATATATATATATATATATATATATATATATATATATATATATATATATATATATATATATACATATATATATGTTTATTTCTTATAGTTTTTTTTAAGTTCATAGCAGGTAATAGCAATAACAAAAATATAAATTCAAATGATATTTTCATACGGTTATTTTGCTTCTCGTTTATCTATCGTGTTAATTATTAGTTAGTTACTAACATTCGTGTTTTATTTTATTTTGAGTTTAATGCTGGAGATAAAAAGGAGGTAATTATTTGAAGTGGGGTTCACCACATTACTAAAGAAAGAACATCGAAAATGAAATCGCCGTGTAATAGACAATTTAAAAAAACATTTAAATAAGTTTAATGTTTTCCTTTTTTTTTGGCCAAAAATACGGTGGATCCCGCTCCTAAATAATTATGAAACAAAATATCTTGTTTGATAAAATTAGCAACATTTCTTTGACCAAATTTACAATTTTTTTGTTTTGATGGGATCGTTAGTGTGTTTGTAGACACGACATTCGGTTATTAGTTAGTTACCACCCGTCGTTTATGGTCGCTTGATCAGATTTTTACAAATCTTTTGGTTCAAAAATAATGCATGCATTCGGCTATAATTTTAGCATGCATGTTATGTTGTTTTTCTGTAATGCAATTTTTAATTTAAAAGTCAGTTTATAATAATTTGCCTCATTGTTTATTAACTGATAAAACGAAACAAAAATTATTTATAAAAAAAATAAATTATAATTTATTAAACTAATTTTTATTTTCGAAAGTTTTTTTGTGCAGAGTGTTTTCAATTGAACACACGTTAATTAAAAGATAACATGTGTTCTTATTTTTATTGAAAGATTTATGTTTACTACGTTATACATATAGTATTCTCTCACAAATTGAAGAAAAATGTTCCTACTGAGTAATAAAAAAAATTCTACTAGGCCCCTCGTAGACTTCTTGCTATAACGTCTTCCGGTTACTGATACTATTTTAAAAAAAAAATTATATTTATAATTACATCAAACAGATGAAAAACAGTTTTTTCCGATTTTTGGAAAATCGAATAGTATCTATTCTATTTGGAGGTTAATTTTTTTTACATAATATAGAAATAAATTGAACGTATTAATAAATGTAAATTGAAAATAAAGATTTGCCTGAAAGCTCAGAAAGATTTTTTTTCTGTCATTTTTTACTCGTCATTACCATTATTACGTTTTTATCAAGTATTTTTAAGTAATCGTTTACACCTTCGATTAGTCTTTTTTGGCATGCTACAGGATGGCGTAAAAATCAAAAAGTAAGAAAAAACCATCTCAAACTGTTCGTTCTTGCTATAATTCAAATCATGTTCAAGCACATATGTTAGTGTGAAAATCACGTGTTGCCATACAGCAACATGCAGTATCCGGGCAGCATAAGTTTGAAGTTTTATAATATTTGACGGCGCGACGGTTTGTTTTGTAGATGTTTATGTTTTACCCGTTGACACTTATATTTTCCTGATACTCGGTGTATTGTATAAGAAACTAAACCATGACCACAACTAAACAGAGACTTTATTTATATATACTGCATTTTTCGTTGAGTTCCAAAAAGAAATAAATAAATATTTTATTGAATTTTTGAGATACAATTTTCATCTAAAGAGGAGTTGCAGGCGATGGTTAACGTAATGTATGTTTTTGAAAGAGAAGAAAGCATGACAAACTGTGAAGTTCTTATTAAGGGAGAAAGAGTGGAACAAGTAAATGAATTCGTGTACTTGGGTTTAAAGTTTACGAGAGATAGAAATTATGACAGTGACATTGAGCGAAGGGTGTTGGCAGGAAAACAAATGAATGGGGCACTGCATAGCTTTATAAACAGCCAGAAAGTGTCAAAAAAGGCACGTCTGACTGTGCATAGAGGTTGTTGTTGGTTCCTACACTTATGTATGGTAGTGAATGTTGGGTTTGCCAGAAGAAGCATAAAAACAGGATTAATGCTGCGGAGATGAGTAAGTAGTCTGAGAAGTATAGCCGGAGTAACTCGGTTGGATAAAGTAAAGAATAGTGAGATAAGAGAACGCTGTGGTAGGTATAAAAGAAGATGTGGTTACAACGATAGATAAAGGAATGCTTAGATGGTTTGGACACGTAGAAAGGATGGATGAAGGAAGATTGACGAAACTAATTTATAAGGCGAGTGTGAATGGACAAGTCGGTAGAGGTCGACCTCGGCGAACATATTTCGATCAGATCAACACTGTTTTGAAGAAAGGCCAGGTCAAAGAGTACCAAAAACCGACGAGCATGTATGAGAACACTGATGAATGTAGAGGAAGCAAAAGATGTGTGTAAGAACCGTAGCAAGTGGAAGGAAGTGGTCTCTGCCTACCCCTACAGGAAAAAGGCGTTACTATGTATGTATGTGAACCTACTACTATTATGCTGCTTTTATTAGAATCAGGTAGGAAATTGGAAAGAGTTTTAAAACAATTATATCTTACCCGTACCCAGTTAGTTGTTTTGATAATCAAACATTGATTTCATAATTTATCATTTTTATTACACAAAATTCCAAAACTTACATCTTAATCGAGTTACGATTTCATGCTAATGATCCTAATCTGGATGTGTCTAGTTAAAAATAGAAAAAATTTTTGGTGAACTATTTTAAAATTTCAACATAAAAAACAGTCAGGATTAATTTTATAACATTAAGTGAAAAAGGTATTTTTAAACTGCAATTTTCATTAAAAATTGCGCAGCTAAATGTTTATTTGAAATGCAAGAGATTTCTTTTTGTCAGTCACGTTTTTTTTATTCAAAATTTCAGGTTCTTTAATTCGACATACATCAGCAGAGCGCATATTTGTTCACATCTGCTTGTGTGAAAATCATGTGTTGCCATATGGCAACCTGCAATATCCGGGCAGCATAAGTTCAAAGTTGTGTAAGTATTGACGACGGCTTGTTATGTAGATGTTTATGTTTTACCCGTTGACAAATATATTTTCCTGATACTCGGTGTATCGTATATGAAACTAAAAACTAAAACTGTCTAACAACTAAGCCGACCTCGTTCGAGTTTCAAGCAGAAATAATAATAATTAATTTGTAAGGAGAGAAATTTTATTTAATTTTTGATATTTGAGTTTTCAATAATTGTAATTATTACCGTTGAGGGTAATGCAAGACGTAAACAAATAGGAGAACTCACGTGTTTCTTTGTGCTTTAGTTGTGTCTTTTTGGAAATTTCTGCAAGTGAAGGAGAAACATAGTTTCTATTGCCAGGTGCAATTAGGAATGGCCCTGGTGAAGTTGACACATTGTAATTAAATTTTATATTTAGCTTATTCCAAATTCCATTCCAATAGTATTGGAAGTTGGAACAGCCTCGGTAAAGACACAGAACAAGCAATAATAAATAATCTTTCACAAATTCACTAATAAAATAATGATTATTTAATTATTCAATATTGTGGTACAGCACTATAAGCGGAAATAAAAGAAATATGTTCATCAGTAAGGCTTTCCTCGTGCTTTTTTTCGATCCATCTCAAAAGCATTAGTGACAAGAACCATTGATATTATCTTTATTAGGAAAGTCCATTCTTATTCCATCAGATCCTTACTAACCTGAGATATTCAAGAATCCTTCTACAACAATCCTATTTCTGCAATTTGATAACTGAGCACAATTTTCTAACTTTAACTTGTCAATTAATTAATAGTATTTTAAGATACGTATGTTTATACAATCCGATTCCTGCAGTTTTGCAAAAAAACACACACAAATAGGGCACAATTTTCTTTACCAAATTATGAACGATTACTTACAATTTTGCTTTATAAATTATCCGTCAGGTGGCGTCCTGACTTTTGTAAACGCGATAAAGTCGGATGCGTTTTTTTGTGTCAAAGTAGTTCAAACGCACGTGGTTTGTCGTTGTATCTCGGGACACTATTAAAAGGACGACAGAAGTATAAACAGGTTGTCGGTCGCAATAGAAACGCATCCTCAACAAATCATCTCCTCGCATTTCTGTTGTCCCGCTACCAGATTCGAAGAAAATTTTACCAACACAAACCTGGAAGTGTTTGTTCAATAAATGACACTTTGTTTAATCCTTTCTTGATTTCCCCCTAAGCATGCGGGAAGCAAAAAAATTTGAAACGAGATAAATTGACAAACCTTTCGCAGACCTTCAGCGAACGAGGACCATTTGGTCGAGTTTAAACGTTCTTCGGGAACCTGGTGGTGTATTTTTGGACATTTATAATCGACTTTCATCTCTTGGTGTTATTGAAA
The DNA here is from genome assembly GCA_950111635.1 of Agelastica alni. NCBI lineage: Eukaryota > Metazoa > Arthropoda > Insecta > Coleoptera > Chrysomelidae > Agelastica > Agelastica alni. Next base: position 5,755,736 of record OX467718.1, on the reverse strand, counting down.
TACATTTTAGACGGCTGCAGTTTGTGACGGTACTTTAGAATATCAATTTTATTAAGGAATTTTAAGCGAGTTAGGCAGGACCTCTTCCGCATTATGTTGTCCTGTACCTTAGACTATCCCGGTCTCTCGCTGCTTAGTGTTTTGTCACATTCCTTGCATTCCTATTGAAGTTGTCTTGAAAATGTTAGTTAAAGGGGGATGTTAAAAAAACACAGTACTGGAGATATTTTTAATACACTTTTTTTTTTAAACCAAACTAGGATAGTAATTTGTCAGATAACTATTTGAATTGATGAAAAAAAAAATTGAAATTACATGTGTTATTATTGTTATTTTTTTCCTGCACAATTTTTCATACTCGGCAACGCTGAAAAATTGTTTTTTTTATATTTTTTTGAATATTGGGAACAAACAGTAAACCCTACCTACATATTAATAATTTATTAACAATGATTCTTTTAATAATTAATAACATTTTTTTTTATTCTGCAATAAATATTTCGAACATTGATTTTAACAATTATTGTTTTCCACTTGACTTTATTATAAAATAAATTTGCGAAAGTTTGTATACAGTTTAGTTCTGCCTTGCGATTTTCACATTATAGGTATTACTTTTTTGACAAATTATTTCTACTTCGTTTGTAAATTTTAATCAGCTTTTCGACTATTTATTATTGACCTCTTAATGTTTCTGCACTCCTGCCACGAATTTCTCCATTCTTTTTGGTTAAGGCATATACAAAACTGAGTGAGAGAGTCCTCCAGACCAGCAGTCATTTTGTTGACAAACTAATTTTAAATTAACAAAACGCTTAAAATCTAATACTTTAGATACAATTAGATTGGTATTCTGTTCGTACAAAGAAGTTAAGTTTTCATTTCGGAAAATGCTGATTAAAAGTTTGTTTTTATTATTAGATCGACTTTGTTTTTTGGCAGTGTTTTTTAACAATATAATTTGTTAACCTAAATTTTCGTTAAGCAATATGGTGCCGTAACTGAGATTTTGTTAGCAGGATAGCAGAAATAATAAAAGAAATCTAGGGTTGCAATCATTTATTTTGGTTGTAGTGAAATTCGCTTAATGCTACATTATTACCACTACTATCCTATAGATGTCACTTACCCCGTTAGGTTAAGTTATGAAAGGTTACGACAAAATAAATTTGTTAAAATAATTTAGAATATATTACATACAAATATCTACGACTATTTTATAGTTGCACGGTTTCGATGTTTAAGAAATTATTGCATTTTTATTTCTTTCAACAAGTTTTATTTTTTTCACATTTTAGTATCGCTAAAATATAAGTTTCCACATTTTAAACAGTTGTCGCTATCATTCTTGTTTTAAACTTTAAAATATCGACTTAATGACTGACCTCTTTTTCGATGGCACCTCTTTCGTTGTATTAAATCCTACTACTAGATACGAAGAAAATTTTACCCAATACAACGAAAACTCAAAATCATCTTTATTTCACTTATTCATCAAGAGCGCCCTTTTCTTTAAAGAAAGAAGCAATTTTTCCCTGATTAATAATCAAAGAAATCGCTTCCTTCAAAAACATCCCTTATTATACCTAAAGGTATTCAAACTACCCTTCATTGAACCAAATCAGGGTTTTAAGTTACCAAAATGCATCACTAGTCTTCTATGTGATCAAGGAGTTATAACTATATTACCACGAAGATATAAATTTTTTTGAAAATTTGAATGCAATATTTTTATGAGATTTATGTAACGAGGAAGCACTGTTGCCAATTTTCAATTTAATCCGTCTTTGTACAAGGAACCATACTATCTTCGATCTGGAATCCTAGTAAAACACAATTTATTTTCACATTATTAAATTTCGTCTTTTATGTAGCATTTACTTAAAAATCTTGTTTATTTGGTGATACTACAATTACTAATACAATAATTTCATATTATTATTTTATGATTGAGTAAAATAAGTTTAAATATGTGGTGTTAGTTCTGTGATCATCAACCACACCACATAACCTCACTTAATTTGAAAGATGAAAGTGTTAAGGGTTGTTCGTGGATTTTCCAATACATCACATGTTAACAAATATATCAAGAATTTTACGAGGCTAATACCTGCAAATTTAAATAGAACACATTGTCATTTAGAGAAAACGTTTAATTATAAATGTAGACAGTATTCTACAGAACATGAGGACGAATCTGATGATATTCCATTTGTGGAAAATGAAGCTTTAGATCAATTGGAACGACACAAGGACTATTTATTTTCTGATTCGGATGATGAAGTGATAAAACAACTAAAAGAATGTTCTTCGCTTAACGGAGTTTGGAGTGTGTTAAGTAAATACAAGGGTAAAATTACGGAAAATCGAATCACTCAAAGTTTTTTAGTTTTGAAAGATATACAAAATATGCACTGTAAACTAAATTACTCCATAATTACTGCGAGGAACGATTTTCTTAAAGAATTGAAAAATTCTCCAGACTTTCATCATTTAATAAATTTAGTTACTAAGAACTTGAACAATTTTAATCCTGAACTTCTTTGTTACATATTTTTATGTTTACATAAATTAGGCATGCACAGTGATGATTATCCAATGATGATTATAGCTGAAGAGTTGCAAAGATATCTTTTAAAAAATTATAATATTTCCATGTGCAGTAAATGGATGAAAGTAATTTTTAAGGAAACTGGAGTTAGACCATATTATATGTCAATGGATTTAATACCAAAAATTTTTCAATCATTAGGTAAGTATTTTACTAGGATTAAAATAATGCCTAAAAAGTTTTAATTTTATGATAATTACTAATTAAAGATAATGGATAATTTAAAATTGTATTTTTACACTGTAATTTTAAATTTGATTACTAACTGTTATGAAAGTATACAAAAACAGATGTACTACAATAGTATGTTTATGAAAGTAACAAGAGAATATTAACTGTTGGATTTTTTAAAACAAGCAGATCATAATAAGTTTATTATTTGGTGTTGGATACACTTCTTTTAAGGTATAACTTGGTGGCTGCTAAGATGACCAATTGCAATTAATTATATTTTATGAGATCAATCTACTACTTCAGTTTTTATTCTCATATTCAATTAAAAATTGATAACTGTGTACAAAAGTTGTTAAAACAAGGTTCAAGTAAATAGTGTTTTTATAATAATTAATTACTATCAATAGTATTCGAATAAGAAATTATTTTAACTACAATTTAATTTGTAAATCAATTTATAGTATTAGTACTAATGTTTTGCTTGGTTTTAGATGAATGTGAATCAGTAAAAGATTTAGCAAATGTATCGACCTGTCTAACCAAACTACAAAATATAGTTAATGCAGATATGTTAACTAAATATGTGCACACAGTTGAAAAGTTCCTTGATCAGAGAAAAATAAATGGTTTTGATTGCAATTCAATATTAAAAATTATAACTTTCCTTAGTCTTCCGGAGTGGAAAGATGAATATGTTCCTTTGACATCAAAATGTATTGCATTATTGAAAAATAATATTAATCGTTTTGATGTTCCACATGTTCTTATTCTTTATGAGGTAAGTACAGAATTATATTTTTTAAACACTAATAAATAATAACTAAAACCTAAAATAATGGTATAGAAACGTTATTTCAGATTATTTTGTTTAGTACCTATTAATGATTTTAATTTTAACAGTCCAAATAAGTGTAAAATAAAAATTTAAAATAAAATACAGAATTTTCCTTTAAAAAAATTATGTTAGATGTGGTGCAATCATAGGCGGATCTAGGGGGGCTGAGGAGTCTGCTCCCCAATAAAATTTAGAGCAAATGCCAAGTTTTGTAAAAAGAAACTTTACATTTAACTGTGCTTATTGATTAGCAGGGTCTTTTGAGGCTAATAAGCACTGCTTATTTAAATTTTGGCTACACATCCATATTTACTCACCAAAATTATGGGAAAGATTATACATGTATATAGTTTCAGAAATGATGCCTTTTCTAGTTTTAGGCACTTTTATAGTGCATGTTATAACTAAGGGAAATTTTATTAAGTCTATATGTGCTTGTGGATTAGCAGGTGCTTTTAAGGTACCTAAAAAAGCCCAACATTTAATAATAATAATAAGCTGGGGGGCGGTTCCTTCTGAAACCAGCCAACGGCACTCTGACAATATCCATTGTGTCTCCCCATGACAGCCATTAGCGATCTGCTACACCCGTCTTTCTCCAAAAAAGGAGCAGGTCTTTAATCTATAATTGCCTTAAATGCTCGGGCTGAAGTAAAGCTGAGCACAGCACAGTCAGCCTTAGTCCTACGTACGCCGGGCATTGGCCAAGGATATGAGGGTTAGTTTCTCCTCTCCACATAATCCACAATTAGGGCTATCGGTAAGCCATAGGTTGTGCATGTGATATCTAAGGGTACCATGACCGGTCAGTATGTGTACTGCTAGTCTGGCATCCTTCCTACTCAGTGACTTAATGCTTCTGGCTAGGCCCTCTCGAGGAGATTCCCCTATGAGTGCCCTTGCCTGTCTGCACTTTTCTTTGGTTTCTGTTTTCCAGTACATTCAGTTCTGGTCCCTGAGCCAGCCCCTCTGCCAGAAGGGAATCCCTAGTGCTGGCTCTGGGCCCACGAACTTAGTCTCTGATCCTGCTTTTGCTAACTTATCAGCCCTCTCATTACCTTTGATTACCGAGTGACCAAGAACTCAGACAAGAGTGACCATGTTTCTCTTTCACAATGCCTCTAGGGTTTGTCTACAACCCAGAGACAATCATGAGCCCAACATTTACTGTACATTAAAACAATTCTGTGGGTGCCCTTCTAACTCTCCCCTTTACAGGGGATATTCCTTAGCTGCCTGAACCTCTGGGGTGGAAAACAGTCCCCCCTTGAAAATTGGCTGGATTCGCCCATGGATGTAATTTTTTGCAATTTTGTTAAAAATTCAGTTGGCATTTCAAGTAATGTTAAATTACCATTCCTAACAATTTTAGTTATTTGACTAGATCAGTAACAAAATGTTTTTTGTTTAGTAATTAAATTCAAAGAATGATATATTCTAAAACTTGCATGTGCTGTTTCAGAATGACAACGGTAAAAAAGAGGTAAATGTGACGTCACTGCTTGAGGTTCTATCTCTGTCAAAAAGTAGCCTCAGCTACAGGTAATATAAACCATACTTTTTAACACATGGATTTTAATTTTTAATAATCACTAATAACATCACAATATTGTTCCTTAAACCGAAATAATTGTCAAATAGCTCACTTTAAACTCAAAAAAGCTTAGAAACTCAAAATCGTTAACCAAACACACACGTCAAGCAGTGACGTCATGTGTACGCCACTCTTTCTACTGATGTCAAAAATTGACCATGTGCTATTTTCTGAAAAAAAAAAAAATTTTGATTTCAATATTGCCCTGTTTTGTTAACGGGGATATTTCAAACATTTAGATGTGATCGATTTCATTTGTTATGAATAATCATTCATTATTGCAGATCTTCTTTAAAATTCAAGAACCAGGAGAACTACTAACCGAAATCCAGAGAAACACTGCAAAATTTTGGCAACAGTATGAAGAAAGTGACGATATAGACTTACACACCAAATTAAAATTATTTTCAGCACTGATCTATTTCAATTCTCCGTCTCATAAAATTAACCTTCGCAATCATATTCATAAGATATTTAAAGATAAAATGTCCACTGCCAATTTAATCCTAGTTAGAAAAATATTTTCTTATCTGAAAACTTCCGATCAAAATTTATGCCAACAATATTGGCGATCGTGGAGTAATGTATTAAGAGAAGATTCAAGTATTTATTTATTAGTAAAAGCATGTCAGAACTATATCCTTTTTAACACCGACTTGAACAATTACAGGAACTATACATTTGAGAAGCAAGTTCTTGAGATAACAAAAGACAGTGTCAATCGGGGAGAACTTATTTTTGCATCTGATTTAGTAGCGTTATTAAGTTTTGTTTTATTGTACAGTAAAGATGAAAGATTGTTAAATATTTTAATTAAAAAACTTCAAGATAATCCGTTGCAATTAAAAGGAAAAGATCATCTCATGTTATCAAAGGTATTGGATCAACAAAGAAATTACTGTTCTGAAAAGCATTATACGATGTTAAAGAATATTTTAAATGAAGCGTCTCAACTTTTATTGTTAATGAACGATTCTCCCTTGGATACAAATATATTTTTAATTAAATCGGCCATTTGTTTTAAAGAATATGACAATCTTCAGACAAATTGTCTCATGACCGAATTAAAAAATATGAAATGTATGTCTTCGAAAATTTTACAAAATGTAAGTTACATTTTTTTAAGTACTAATACTCTCATTCCCGAAATTTTCAATAAAATCTCCGAGTATATTCTAAATAATCGTAATAATATAGTCGGATTCAATGCTGAAAAAATTTTGTTTCTGTGTTTTCACTTGGCATATATTCCGATTAATGCAGATAAGTTCTTCCGGGCTGTAACCGATATTATTATTAGGTAAGAATAACGGTTATTTTAGTTATATTTCCTTGTTTAATCTTTAAACTTTGTGTAGATAAATTACTAATTGTTGTGATCACAGATTCATCTAAAATATATTTTTTGAAACAGGGTTTGTATTCAATTATAATTTTGTATAGTTTCAGTTTTGTCATCTTATAATTATGATCGAATGTTTTTCTCCCTCATCCATTTTACCTTATCCTTCTATCTAGAGTTACTTACTACAACTTTTCTGCTATGGTGTTAACTAGCATTATCAACCAAGACGCTGTTTGGTCTTATAATCCGAACCAATTGTTTTTTATCCATCTCATGACATTTTCTGAATTTCATGAGTTTCATGATAATGACCTCTTTTTTGTCTAGATTTAAATATCAGAAAACAAATATTTATAAAATCTATTTATCCACTGGCGTGTATTATATAATTAATCTTTTTCCTTTACTACATTTGTATCCTGATTTAGTGTTTAAACAGATACTTATTTGTCATAGAATGAGAACTGTGCAATTATGTTTTATCGGTATAAATGATATCTCTTCTTCTTCACGATACTGTTTTATTCTATTCCTTTTTAAACCTTATCGCGAACACCGTGTTAAATATTTCTGTTACAGCCAATACTTGGCGACGAAGACTTAATTGAAAATTAATTACATTTTCGTTTCCGCGAAGTAGTTCTTCTTACTTTTCGGTGTACCTATTTTAAATTTTGTATTTTTGCATTGTTTAATTGTCCTGTTTTGTATCCCATTTCGTCGAATTTAGCCACTTGGGGTGCCTTTCAATAGTAATTCTACATCGGTGGCAACATTTTCGGTAGACTGTATATTTTTTGTGGCTATTGAGTCAGCCGATGTGGAGCAGAAATGCAACAATATCAGGCGGCATTTTATCAAAGGAATCGCTGAATTTCTTGTTTTCACTCCAAGTCGTAGAACTTGTTGATTTAAATATTTGCTCTGCTTCAAAAAATCGATGCCTTTCTTGTAGTCTTTCTCTTAATAATGCATCGTTTTTCGTTGTTTACTACCCAATTGTTTTTTATTTTTTTTTACACTTGGCAACAAAAAAAAGCCCGATGGGCAATATTTAAGTCAGTTAACTTTTGCCAACTAGGGCAATGAAATAAACTTTAAAATTATTCATAATCTATTTTTCAGAATAAAATTTTCATTTTGTTTTCATAGAGATCAAGAAAGATTGAGCGGATTGGCGTTTTTGCAGAGTGCCTTGTCCCTTAGTTTTTTCCACAAGCTGCCGAGTTTTCTTGTGAAACAAATATTTAATGTTGAATTTATGGACAAGCTAGAGAGCGAATTGGCGAACTGCTATTCGAAGGTAATTTAACAGACATAAATAATTATATACATACATAATTGTGATTTAATATAATATGTTAAATCTCTATTATATTATAATGAACACATATTATTATGAACAAATTATATATTTTTAAAAATTTGCTCAAAATTGTGCCTGGGATCTAAATGAAAAACATTTAATTTTACCTATTTAAGACATATTTGTATTTAAAAGTAACACCTATTAATGATTATCGATACTTGCTTATTATTTAAAATGTTATTATCCTCGATTGAGACAAAACCTTTGTTTGGAAAAATACGCGACACCAGTTTTGTTTGTGATACAGACATGGGACGTCTGTAATACAGATCCCCCCTCTAGGACGGACAGAACTCGGATAGACAGTAGTAAGAGCACTTGCTTCCCATGTCACAGCTTCTTGGCTGGTTTTGAAATGCAACTCCACTGGCTCCAAATCTGCGGTGGTACCTTTTGGGATAAGATTTTTATCTAAAAGTTACAAAACATTATCACAAATCTCTTGTACTATTTGACCATTTTTTGTTTTCTTCGAAACTTTTTGTTCAATTGAAAAAAAAATCTCCTACATGACAGCTGCCTGTCACATACAACACCTTTGTATGCCAAAGAAAGGAGTTTTTTTCTAAATTATTTAGTTTTACTTTTGTCTCGGTAACAATTTTCACTGTAGAGGCCATAATATCCAAATCACGTTCCATATCTTCATCCTTGCCGGAAACCTTGTAGTGGTGGTTTAAGAGTAAGTAGGCTCGATTCAGGACACTGAAAGTGTTGACAAAAGACTTACAATTACCTTCAGCCTAGGGTGCTTCTGGACAAGATCCTAAATAAGAAGTAGACCAGGAGTACCATTTGAGATTGGGTCGTTTCAGAACACTCAAAATGGTGGCAAAAGATTAATGGTCACCGTTAGCGTAAGGTGCTTCTGAGCAAGGATCTAAATAAAGACTGGACCAGGAACACCATTCGAGAATGGGTCGATTTATAATATTTAAAGTGATGACAAAATTGGTTATCGTTACTGGTTACCATTAGCTTGGGGTACTTCTGGTTAAGGCGCTAAGCAAAAACCAGCACCATTCGAGAGTGGGTCGATTCAAAGCAAAAGTGTAACGGTTACTGTCAGACTAGGGTTGTTCTGAGCAAGGTTCTAAATAAGGCTTGGGCCAAAAGACTACAGAAGTAACAGATCCTTCCCCATAGACATAATTTAAATATTCTAAATAATAATTCATTGCTTTACGTCAAAAACTGCAGTTTTTTATCCAAAATTTTCTAGATACTCACTTATTTTTGAGTAAAAATTTCAATTTCTACAGGAAACAAAAAGTACATGAACGATTAAAAAAAGTGTATAATTTTTTTATGTTAATTTAGCTTGATTTAATTCTTTTCGTATTTTTAGGATATATACCCTCAAAGAGTAAGGCAGACGTTGATGTATCTTAATAGAGTTGTGTGTTTAGAGTATCCAGAATTTAATGTTCCTTGGTTCCATAAACAATATATTAAGGATAATCGAAAATTAATAAGTAAGTAGGTACGTAAATGCTATGTTCCTATAAGACAATTTGCATTTGTTTTAATTTGAGAAGGAGATATTATTTGAGTAGCAAACATTCAAATGATGTACAGAGGGAATAGTTACTAAAAGAGCAGAGTAATAGTTAGTAGTAAAGTTATTTGAACTTATATACCAAATAAGCAAATTGGTCTCGCTATTATGTAGAAAGAAATGCTGGTTGATCAAATTAAATAAAAATCGTAGTTTGGCAATATTCACTACCAAATTTGATTGACGGTTACTGTTTTAGGCAAGGTATATAATTTTATTTTATGCATTCGAATATCTATATCCTCCGACTTCGTCGGCTCTTAAATTAGTTGGTTATTTTCGTCTCACTTCTTTCAGTCTGTTCTCAAATATCGTTCTCGATCATGCTGGAACCTTCGAAGTTTAAGTTTTTGTAAAAAATGGTTATTTGGTGTTGGAAAATAGGACCGTTGTAGGCTCTATATATTATGGGGACTGGGGAATTTCGAGTTGTGATATTGCCCACACGAAAATATAAGTATTAAGTGTGGGCAAGGAAAATTTTACTACGAGTAACGTGCACGTGACGTTTCAGCTTGACAATGGTAGAAAGAGTGACTATGAGTGACGTCACAGCTTGAGTTTCTATATACCTGTCAAGTGGCCTCGGCTACAGGTAACATCATAAACCCTAATTTTTAACACTTAAATATTAATGTTTAGTTTTTAATAATCACTAATAACACCACGATATTGTTCCTTAAATTTCATCGAGTTAGGTTTTGTCATGTTTCGGTTATTAAACTTGAAATAACTTACTCAGGTATTTTTTGTATATATTGTTAAGATAAATACGTCTATGTTATCTGGCCGAGGCGATGTGTCGTCCACACAATGGCGCTTATTTCTTTTGCGGCATTAAAATGTCCCTCATTTAGCGAATGATTTATAGCCGCGGGTGTGATTAAAGGTATCAAGAAAAGGTCGATTAATTTCGGTCGAGAAACTATTGTATCTAGTAAATTTCCAGAAATATTGTTTAGATTTATGTAATAGGAATTTTGCCAATCGAGTTTTGGTTTTAAGTTTTGAATTAAAGAGAGAAAGTGATATATTGTTATGGAAAGTATAAAGTTTTGTAATTATCTAAGTGATTTATCAAGTAAGAAGTTATTGTTTAAAAAGATTAAAATAAATTGTTTAGTTATTGTACTGAGTGTTTAAAATCGTCGAACACAGATTAAATATCGTTACAATATTACAAATTACACATATATATTCGACTAATCATTCACTGTCATCACTTGATATAACTGTCATTGTTACACTAAAGATGTCTTTCTCGTCATACACATATGTAACAGGTTTGTTGTAATGTTATTAATAATACACTGTATGTGTTTAATTTTATGAGTAAATTTGATTAATTGGAAGTAATATTTTAGCAACTTTTATTTTCTTTTAGATGTTAATGAGACGACGGACTACACCATTGCCAAGTCAATAAAAGAGTACCTAGTGGAAATAGCTGGCAACAATATCTTGGAGAATGTTATCGCGCCTTATGGTTACCATCTCGACTTTGTCTTGAATCTAAATAAAAACAATATTATTGTACCTCAAAATTCTCAGGAAATAAATAAAAGGTAGTATATTAATGGAATAATTCAATGGTAAACTTGTTTCTAATTGTTTCTGTATCCATAAATATTTCATTAAACAACGATAACTAGAAGTATGCACAATTTGGATATAAATACTAATCTGAAAAAACAGTAATGGGACTACAAATTGTGAAAGGCTTTCGCGGCCATCGTGGTGAATGGTTTTTCGAGTTTAAAGAACACAAAGCTAACTGCCGTTTTGGACATACAGAAAAATCTGCCGTCGCGGAGCACACACATAATAATACACAAATAATCATATTCGAGGCCACGCAAGTTTTATGCACCACATCTGCACTTTACCCGAGGCTCTATAAAGAAGCGATTGAAATACCAACAGAATTTTAATAGACCTGAGGAAACACTTGGACATGGGTGTCAGTACTTAAAAATGCAACGCTGCTTCCTTACAAACATAAGGTGAATGAATCTCCGGTACGTGACCAATTCCTGAACAACCCTGAAATACGCCCCGCCCATCAAAGCGCATATAACCTGCGATCGTGACATACAAATGTCACAAACCGTCAGCCTTAGAAAAGCCGACAAAACTGCATCTCCCGAAGATGCCATCCACTCGTTGAAGGACGATTTTTGGTGACATTTAGTTTTCTAGTATTGGTATCGTCAAAAATGTCTAACTGTTTTATAACCTCAAATTCCCGACTTTTTGGATTAATTACATTATTTTTAACAAGCATTGACAAATAAGTGAGCTAAACAGGTCAATTAAACCATATTTTATTAAAAATATTACAAACTTATAATACAAAACTACTTAAAATTAATCGCTAGTGTAATTATTATAAACTAGTAATATTAGTAGTAAGTAACTAAATGTATCCGACTGTGATATATTTTGCGAGAAAAATCCTCAACTAACAAAGTCCACAAATAATTAAAAATATAAACATGTAGTATTCTGCGACTTATATTTTAATATACTATTATCATACAAATTTTTTATTTTGCAACCTTGAAAAGTATCCCCTATAATTCCACTACGTATTAACGGTTTCTATATCTGCGCCATATTTATGGTTGGTATCCCCCTCTTCAAAGGAGTTTTTGATTGTACAACATTTTTCTAAATATATGATTACACAAGCTAACTAAACAAAAGTTATGTGCTTTATCCAATTTTAATGTACAGAATATTAATAAACTTCGTGACATCAGAAGTTTTACAATGTGGTAGTCTTCCATCAAGAATAAAAAGATAACATTTGCAAGAAATTTTATGTAATTCGAAAAAAATACTGAGTACACTCCTGTACACGTCTACGTATTGATAAAACGAGATGGTCAATGTCTGCTTGTGTTACCTCGTTCCAAGCAACTTAAACTTTTGAATTAATTGTGCCAGAGTCTGTGAAGAATGGTGCAAAGTAAACAGTATCTTACCCATCATATATCTCACACATGTTCGATCAGATTTAAATACAGTTAACACCGAGTCGCCACGGTAACACATTAACTCCAGCTCCGGGACCGTAGCCCCGGATGCCCTCTCTTAAACCCGGCCCTGAGAAATGGGACGTGAGGACGGCCATCTAGATAAGGCAGTAAAGTGGGTTGTAGGACATTATCAACATAACAGGCAGCTGTCATACAGCCTCGAATAAACAAATGTAGTGATCGGCCACCATAAAGAATAGCCGCCCAAACCATTGCTCCAACAGTCCTGTGTACATGGCTCTTAACAACAAACCCATTATCACGTCGCTATATACGACATTATGCCATTTTGCCATCCAATGCTGCTGTTCTCTGTACCAGTTCAAACATTGATGTCAGTGGTCCGCAATCAAAGGAAGCACTAATCGTGGACGGTATTAAACAAGTCCAAACGCTCGAATGCGGCGTAGTAACAGGTCTACCTTCTTCTCCAAACCATTGGACGTATAGTAGCAAAACGGTCTCGCAGAGATAGTTGTCTGAAGCGCCTAAGTTGACACTATGTGGTACGCATTGAATGACCAGTTGGTCTTCTTAGTGTTCCTCTACCTTATTCTGTCGACACGACTTTGATGCCTTTGAACTAGAGGCGTTTTGTTACTCTAAACACAAGTAGACGGAGCCGCACTAACCAAAAAATCTGTATTAGTCAGGTTTCATAAATAGGTTATTTCACACAAAAAAAAGAGAAAACTTTGTTTTAGCAAAAACTATCAAAGAATTTATATTATTACAGCATTATTTAAATTTAGTCATTCTGTTTCCAAAAAATCAGATTTAAGAAGATAAGAAGATTTTCCTACTAGGTGTAACACTTTTAATGTCACTAAATATAAATATATTTCTTTTCAGGGTGGCTTTACTACTAGTTCGACAATATGCCTTCACGCGCTTTTATGTCCATTTAAGAGGCACTTACCAAATGAAGATCAGACACTTGGAAATTTTGGGATATAGTGTTTCATTACTAAAATGTGACGAATGGATAAATTTATTATATTCCGAGGAAAGAATAGAATATTTAAGAAAGTTAATATGGCCAGAGCCATTGAAAATTGATATTTGTACTAACAATTGAAACTAATTTCTATTTTTAACGTGCTTTTAAAATTATAATATTTTTTAGCAGAAAGTTATTTATTTTACCATTTTATCAAAAAATGTTTGCATCAGATATTCCTCTCGTCTTTTTTGCTGACATCAGTAAAAAAACACCTGCCATGCTTTAGGGTTTGTGTTAACTATGGCATCCTCAGAGGGCTAAAATGATAAAATATTCGCATTAGGCATTACAAAAATAGACAATCACAACAAAGTTTTGGTAGAATAGTTATGGGTAACATGCACACGTGGCGTTTCAGCTTTACAACGGTAGAAAGAGTGATGTACATGTGACGTCACAGCTTAATATTCTATCTATCTGTCAAAAAGTGGCCTGAGCTACAGGTAACATATACCCCACTTTTTTACTTAATATTATTAATTTATTAATATTTAGTGTTTAAAAATTACTAATAACACCACAATATTGTTCCTTAAACCTAAATAATTGTCAAAAACTCACTCTTAGTTTGAAAATCGAACTGAAAAATAAAAAATTTACAATCAAAAGCGTGGGTTACTTTTTATGATGTTAACGTTTTATTCTTGGAGACTTTACTTTTACCAATATCTGTTTATTATCATATATATTAATTGATATAGCAAAACCCACGCTTTTGATTTTAAATTATTTTTATTTATTTTTTAGTTCGATTTTCTTCGTTTTTTTAAACTATTATTTATTTTTCATTTTTGGTTCGGGTTTTTTTTTACTATCCTGTTGATCTTGGCCAGGATTTTTAAAATTTTTTATGAAATTATTTTATTGTCATCGGTCCTTTAGAAGTATACAAAGTTTCAAGTCGATCCGATGTTTTAAGTGACATCTGTTGGAGAGTAGTTAAGCGTCGCCATCAAATTATAACTTCTTTTGTCACTCTATTTAAAATGAATTCATGGGGATATCAGCCATTTTTAATCCATATAAAACATTTTTTTTAAAATAACTAATCCTGGCCAGGATCTTTAAAAACATTTATAAATTAATGTACTGTCATCAATCCTTTAGAAGTATACAAAGTTTGAAGTCGATCCGATTCCGGAATATGCCTACATAGTGCACACATCTTTTATTATTATTATGGTATGTTGGTAGTTTTAAAAAAAGTATTTGTTGACACGTGGTATTTAACGACTTATCAATATTTAAATGCATTAGTCACGTTTACTAGAAACCGTTTAAAATGATTTAAATCTTTTTTTGTAAATTTCTCCTAAGTAGAGAAATTGCTATTATGGTAAAATATGTTTGTCCTTCCTAGTAATAGGGATTTAAGGGTTTCAAAGCTATGAGAATGGTTAGTTATATTATCTTCATGCAGAGAACACTTTTGTCGTGTTTGACTTACTCCTTTGGTTTGTTCAGACCTTTTTTGATCTTTAAGCAGAGAGCACTTATACCCTTAGTCATGAATGACTTACTCCTTTCGTTTATTGTAGTAAATACTTATTCCTTTGATAAAATTTGTTAACTTATGTTGTACCGTATATTCTCCTGTTCTCATTTCATTATTTATCCTTAAATTAAATTTTTTTTAAACAATCTGTCCTCCAGAAATCCAAGTTTGAGACACAGACACATACCATGTAATATCATTTCATAAAACATGAATACAAGCAATATAATTTTAATAATTGTAGATGAAATAGTTGTGACTTTTTGTAAACTAAACCACGCTTCACAATTTACTTGTTAGTTGTTGGAACCTGAAGTGGACAATTTTATTTAGAGTTTCTAACTGCAACTCACTAGGTGTAGCGTAAAGCTTTCATAGAAATCTACAAATGTAAAATAATTGTGTTAGGTTAGGTATTATTTAAATCAGAAAACCATAAATGAATGGGTAATGTGCACGGGACGTTTCAGCTTGAAAATGGTAGAAAAAGCTTGAAATTCTATCTGTCAAAAAGTGTCCTATGCTATAGGTAACATAAACCCTACTTTTTAACACTTGAATATTAATGTCTCACCACAATATTATTTCTAAACCTAAATAATTAACAAAAAGCTCATTCTAAACTCAAAAAACCCAAAAAATGTTTAGAAAACCAAAATCGTTAACCAAAAACACATAACTTTATAAAATATGTTTTTTTTGTACCACGTGCACATTACTTATTTCAACCAATGACGTCACGTGCACGTCACCCTTTTTACCGATGTCAAAAAGTGGCCACGTGCTGCACGTCACCCATTCCCACATAATCTCATAATAGTATATTTCATTAGGAGTCGAGAAAATAGGCTTTTTGTGGGAGGCGCAGCCAAAAACGAAAAAAGCATTTATGGACGTGTAATGAACGATATTTTTTATTATATCTACCTGAAAATCACAAATTGTTAGGATATTATCACCACAAATTGTTAAGATATTATCACTACAAATATCAAAAAATAGTCAAAAAACAAGCGGTATTTACCCCGTTGCTAAGAAAATAAACAAAAAATTTGCGATTTCTAGAGAACTGTCAATAACATTTTATTTTGACATGCAGGTAGGCAGCTGATGACACTAGTGCACCGTCAAATTTTCCGGAAAAAGACCACTTTCGGTGCGCTAAATAGGCATGTAAATATGGTGTTTTCAGGTAGGTATAATGAAAAATATGTTTTTTGTTGTACCATGTGCACGTTACTTGTGCTGCACGTCACCTATTGAGTTTTAATGCTAAGCAATACGCTATCTGGCGGAATAAACTCGTATCAATCACGACATCATCGTCATCACATGACCAGCAAATGTGATTGCTTTGTGTTTATTTACCTGGAAGCGTGCATTTGTGTGAAGATTATAGTTGTGTAATAGTGACTAATAATTTGTTTAAAGGTAAAATAACCAGCAGAGCAAATTTTTGTGTACCTGGACAATGGTAGAAACATATCCGTTCAAATATCGAAATTTTCACTAAATTGTACACTTCACTTGGTAAACATCACACTTGGCGTCAAAAACGACAGAATGACAGCGCGGGAAAATAAAGGTAAAATGTCAATTTTTTTCCATTTCTATGGTGGATTGAACGGTATACGGTTTTAAAGCACCATTTCCTGTTTCCATCATTTGTAAAAGTAAATTAATAAACTATTGGACTGATGAACTTGATCTTAGTTAATTATAGTAAATATAAAATTAAAAAAACAAACAATGGCTTACAGTTAGAAAACATCTCAATCTTTAAACATCTTTATTTACATCATTATTAGCAGCGAGCTGATTACTTGGTTTATGTGGATAAACGGAGCTTACACGGACTGGTTTAACGTTGAAAAAGGTGTGAGACAGGGATGTGTGGCTTCGCCATGGCTGTTTAACTTATACATAGACGATTGTTTAAAAGATTTGAAAGAAAGTGTGCGTATGTCAAAATAGGCATGTCTGGCTGTGCATAGAGGAGTGTTGGTTCCTACACTTTTGTATGGTAGTGAATGGTCGGTTTGGCAGAAGAAGCATGAAAATAGGATTAATGCTGTGGTGATGAGTAGTCTGAGAAGTATAGCCAGATTGACTTGGTTGGATAAAGTAAGGAATAGTGAGATAAGAGAACGATGTGGTGTAAAAGATGTGGTTACAAAGAATAAAGCAATGCTTAGATTGTTTGGACACGTAGAAAGGATGGATGAAGGAAGATTGACGAAACAAACTTATAAGGCGAGTGTGAATGGACAGGTTGGTAGAGGTCGACCTCTGTGAACATATCTCAAATCAGATCAACATTGTTTTGAAGAAAGGCCAGGTCAAGAGTACCAACAACCGACGAGCATGTATGAGAGCACTGATGAAAGTGGAGGAAGCAAGGGATGTGTGTAAGAACCGTAGCAAGTGGGGGAAAGTGGTCTCTGCCTACCCCTACGGGAAAGAGGCGTGCCTATATGTATGTGGATTTTTCATTACCTCTAGCAGGATATCTAATTGTTTTTTTTAAATCTAGCATATTTGTTTTTGGACAATTCAGAATTATTAAGAGATTTTCTCCTTGAGTTATTATTGAAGAATTATGAAGAGATTTTTTCCTTGAGATATAATTGGGCGCGGCTGGGGAAGTTTACGCATGTCCATGGTTTATCCCGGAAAGGTACAGGTAAAAAAAGTGTGTGTGTGTGTGTGTGTGTTTGTGTATTTATGTACGTACGCAAGAAGTTATACTTCTTTGGCGTTAAGTCTATGGGAAAAGTTCTTTCATTATTTACTGTAGACTGTAATAAGTGTTGGCCAGTTTATTTATTTTTAAAATTCGGACACCCTTTTTTGATTTTTTTTTAGATAAACAAGCCATAGTAAAATTAAATAAGTAATTAAAGAAAAATTGTTAAATGCACCGAATGGTTTGAATTAAAAACATAAACAGGGTTGCTGGTTTTACTTATTAATAATATTAATTGAATCAAATGGATTTTTTTAACTGTTTTTAAATGGTTTTACAAAATTCAGCTTGATTGAGACATATAATAAATTTTAAATTCCAAATTTCTTTTTATTGGTAACACTTTTACAAAATTTGAAAAATTTTATTTTAAAAATTTATCAAAATTCAAGCTATGTGATCCCCTATATCTCATTTTAAATTTTTTGAACTATCATGATTTAAAAAAAGTAAAAGTAGGACCTACATTTTTATTTAAAAAATATTAATTTCCAAGTGAAAACTGAGATTATTAAGGATATTTTGAAAAAGTAACCATTAAATGCATTTATTTCCAAATACTCTATGAATAGTATCTTTGTAAAACTTTAAAATAGATAAATTCAACTTACAAAGCTTGTCAGTGAAGCCACATAGAACACTTTACTGATATTAAATTTTGACAGTATTTCCTTTTAGGTAAATATCTCCATACTTTTTATAATATTGCTTATCTTCAAAAAACATCAAAAGTGTTACTTGATAAATACAATTCTCCATATTGTGCCAAATAATGCATTTGTAGAAAACTAAAATTAATCACAAACATTATTGAAATGGAAATGGACAAATTATTAAAGTATTTTTATTTCTAAAGTCAATGCTCACAAATGTTTTATTGTTTACTTTCATAGAGTTATAAACAAGTTTAAGAGATTGTTTAACTTAATGTAGACATTTTATTAATAATGAATATTTATGCAAGACATGGCAACTGCTGATATTCTCAGGAACTTTAAAATAATTACCAAGAGAAATTATTTGTAAAATGTAAATAACAAAATATTACGTTGAAAATGAATGAACTGCTAGGTGTTTTCTCATCTGCCAATTAAAATCTACAAAGTAAACTATAGTTTTTGTTAATGATAAACAGTACACTTTTAAATGAAATACATACATACATAGAATAAAATCAATAACTTTCTGAAAATTCATGGTTCAGGTCAATTGTGTTGAGTTTTAAACTACTTTACAAACAGCACTTAAATTCAACTTACTTATTTGATGTTAGAAGCCAATGCTTGATATGGTATCCAGTCAAGGACAAGCAAGTAAATAAAACATCCATTAAATACAGAACTCTATTTGAATCTTCCTTACAAATACTTTTCTTTGTGTTTGGAATAAAATAATTCAGAGACCAGAGACCTAAAACATCATAAATAAGAGAAAAGGTTTTAACAATATTTAGTAACAAATATAGCTTTTAACGACTGGGTTAATTGGATTACAGTAAGTTTGTAACAACAGTGTTTTATTTTTTAAAATGTTATTTGGGTATACTAAATATGTAACACATAACCTAACACTAGATCGAAAATGAACCGTAATGTTTAAATTAAATTGGTAGATGTTCCTTTACCTACTATATGTTATAATATTTAATAAATTAAATGTCTTATTAAGATAAAATTTTGCTATTTTGACCTTTCACACTGACAATTAAAGATCCATTAAAAGATCGTAAAATGGTAATGGACAATGGCAAAAACATTCATGTTTTTAACTTCCGTTCAGGGCGCTGCAAGTAGTAAACAAATATAGATTTATGTATAATTCACTCTGGCAAAGTCTGTTTTAGTTGTTTCAGATAAGTTGTTTGGTGATTTTTTAGAAAGTGCTGTGTCGTGTACTGGATATTAATCCATAGAGAAAAGGATAGTCATGTCAGAGAAGAGCTTCCCTGGTTATGTTAGGTTAGGTTAGTCGCTTCTAAGGTAAAGATTTCTGTTTGTTAAAATATTTAAGCTTTGTGCGCCATCTCTTAATTAGTAGAAAATTATTATTTTGTTAAATTTAAGATATTCTCTGAACTGCCAATTTGTATATAATTTAAGTTTTGTAGTAACAAAAAAATGTTGAAAACAAATATATACCTTGCCGAGCTACAAAAAATTATCTAACCTAACAATGTTTTACAAGTTTTAAAAATTGTCTCGTTGAAATTCAGCAAAGATGGTGTCATGAATTCTGCAAATATGGCTCTTTTTTACAATACATAGCTTGTGGGACTGTTTTTGACAGGTCCCAATATGTGTGGTATTCTATTTAGTGAGATCTACACGATGCTGTTAAATTTAAAATTTCGTCATACATCTTTAAAAAAGGTTCAATAGGTGGACTGGAAGCGTTCAATGTATCATAATTTTGCAAAGAGACAATTAACTTTTAAAGTCAACGAACTTTTTTAACTTGTGCACATTGGCAAGTTTATTCGTCGTGTAAAAACTACGTTGAGAATTTAATGATTCTAATGAAAAAGAATTGATTGTTGTATCAGCCCAGTTTATCTAATAATAGCACCTTAATTAAAACCAATTTAATTCAACGAGATTTGATTTATAACGTCAGGAATTTACTTTGTTCTTATTTTTTATGCTACCAACATGCACTGGTAAAAATCAACATTTACAAGAAAATAGTTTGTCTTCTGCAATACCAAAAGTTATCTATGTTTCACATGAATTGGTGAATTAGTGACGATTTTTTGATAAAGGATGTTACAAGCATGTCTTTTTCATTATATAATTCTCGGAAATTATTTTCAATTACGAAAATTTACCAAGAAAACAATATTATGAAAAATTGTGCACGAACTAAATTTCCTTTGGAAGAAACAGGATAGTAAATAAGCATTTATGGAAAGAGACAAGATAGTATTTGAGAGAAATACTAAAAATGAGAGCAGATGGAAAACGGATTTTCTATTTAGATGAAGCTTGGTTGAATGAAGGACATACTGTTATAAAAGTCTGGCAAGACAAACCAATTGAAAATCATAGCAAAAGTTTTCAGGTTTATCAACAGGTTTAGGGACTCGAACTGGGAAAGGTCGTTTTTTTATAATTCATATTGGGAGGGATAAAGGTTTTGTACATAGTGGTTTGCTTGAAATAGTATCAAAATCTACCAAATATTATCACAGAGTAATAAATTTCAATGTTTTTAGAGTATTTCTCTCAAATGCTGTATTTAATTTCCATTAATTTGGTCATAGTTTTGGATATTATTTAAGGTTAAAAGAACCATTACCCATAGCTAAATGAAAAAAACAGTGCATAAAAGACTGGTTAATTGAAAAAGAAATTAGTACTAATCATATGTTTGAGAAAGAACTTTTAGTATTGCTAAACAATACACAAACTAGATCTACGTCGAACTAATGATGTTTCAACTTTAGCCAGGGAGTCCAATGGAAAAACTAGCATCAATATCACGTGATGAGCAAGTGTGATTGCTTTGTGTTTATATATCCTGAAGCTCATATTTGTGAGATTATAGCTGTTTAATAATGACTAATAATTTGTTAATAGCGAATATTGTTGTGTACCTGGATGTAACTCAGCGTATAAAAACTCTTCTGGAAGTCCATAAGAACAGCCAGAGGTAAAAATACTACCTCGAAACTGGAAAAAATCAGAAACCAAGATGGCAGTATGGTAAAAGGAGAGGAATGCGTATTAAAGAGATGAAAGGAATACTTCGAAAGTTTATTTAAGAAAGAGGATACACAAGTACAGGCCCCATTCGGAGACATGAGTGAAAGTATGAAATTGGGTTGCTGGGTACGACAGGATAACAGTTGAAATGCTGAAGGCTGGACAGCGTGTTAACTAGTTTGCTTAACCACCTTTTTAACCTTTGTTGGAGGAGTGGTAGCGTACCAGACGACTGGTGCAAGGCCGTTATCGTGCCGCTTTACAAGGGAAAAGGTTCGCAGCAGGGCTGTAAGAACTACCGAGGTATTAGTTTACTCAGCATAGTCGGCAAACTGTATGCAAAGATTTTAAAAGAGTGACGAATGAAACTGAGAAGATGATATGTAAATTAGTAAATACTTAGGTTATAGCAAATGCAATCACACTTGGCGTCAAAAACATGTTTTTTTCGACAGAATAACAGCGCGGGAAAATAAAGGTTAAAATGTCAATTAAACTGATCTGTTCCTCGTTTGGAACTGCTCCAAATAACTTGTATTTTGTAACATCACATCACATCCTATCGATCACTTTCGGTGAATGATACAAATAGACTCAGACAGGAACAGGTTGATTCCATCAATAGAGATCTTGAAGCAATCGTCGAGTGGGGAACCAACAATCTTGTTCAGTTCAACGCCCAAAAAACACAAAGTGCCACGTTTTCCAAGAAAGTGAATTTCTCAAATCATCCCATTACAATGTCCGGAAATACCCTTGAACCAAGTCCCTCCATCTCGATTTTGGGAGTCACGGTGTCCAGTAATATGTCTTGACATGACCATGTTGCTAACATCGCAAAGTCGGCAAGCCAGAGGTTAGGTTTTCTGTGGAAAGCCAAAAAGTTTTTTACTCCTGATCGACTGTTGACGACGTACAAGCCTCAAATCCGACCTCTACTGGAGTATTGCTCGCACATTTGGGGTTCAGCACCAAGGCATTCTCTTCGTCTTCTAGATTCCATTCAGAAAAGAGCCATTCGCTTGATAAACAGCTCAACTCTCACAGATACCCTTCACCCTCTAGAACATAGAAGAAGAGTTGCAGACCAGTCATTGCTCTACAGATATTTCCATGGCAGATGCTCCAGAGAAATAAAAACTCTTGTACCACCATTGGCCACATTCGGCCGAAAAACTCGGCACGCTGATCAGTCTCACCCATTTACTCTCAAGATTGACACTACTAGGACCAATCTTCATCAAGAATCCTTTTTTTACAGGGCTGCTACGGAATGGAATAAGCTTCCAAAATCAGTTTTTCCATAGAACTATGACCTACAACTTTTTAAAAAGCGTGTCCACAATCATTTCCTTTCTATAATCCCTTCCCCTTCTAATAGTCGCAGTGCGGGCCGTCCGCGGCCCACACGATAGGTCTACCCTTTTTGCGACTATTTTCATAAAAAAAAAAAAACATACCATAGCACCACTCGGTAATAACGTGCTATACACGCTAAACGAACGGAGTATAATCAATACAAAGAGACAAAGGAATACGAAGCGCATAATATTAATAAAATAAAAAATAATACAACGTATAATGATGCAAGATTCAGAATATATATTTGAACATTTTTCAAATCACTGTCGGTGGTAAACTAAGATGACGGTGATTTATTTGTTGAGAACTGAACCTTTTATAATCTAACCTAGGTATACATTCAATCAAGTTGTTTCTCAAAAAGGTGAATATCCGTCTACCTACCAGTTATATTAAGAAAAAAGATCACCGATTCTACTGGTCGTCAGGTAAATATCAGAACTGGTATCTTGAGAAAAAAAGCCGTGAAATAGTGAAGAATGGTTGAACATTTTTTATTATTCGTCTGCAAGGAGACACGGTATTTTATAATTTTAAAGATCCCCTAAGTACTGCACGTCCTATTAACGCTATAATGAGATCAGACTTGGAGCTCTGTACCCCTAAAATTACATGACTCTATCCGAAAGGAAGTTATTTTCCTAATCAATGAACCGAATCGTTCGAGCGATGGCATGAGCCGTCGTTCATAATCATTGTTGCATCTGTGTTAAGTTAATAAAGGACCCCAACACGCTCTAGTTTATAGAGCGATATTATTTTTTCTTTACCGGCGCTTTATAAAGCTCAAATGAGAAAATGACAATGAATTATATTAAAGGCGATCTTCCTCATTACTAAAACTGAATGTTCCATCCATAAAGGTTGTTTGTCTAATCAATGAACCCAATTTTGCTTCATTAGCCATAAAGCGATAACAAGAGCTGCTATAATAATTTCTGCGTCTGGGTCAATAAGGACTGGCTCTGATTATAAATATTTCAATAATGAGCATTTACTCATTTATACATACTTTTCCAGTAGGGGTAGGCAAAGACCTCTTTCCACATACTGCGGTTCTTACACACGTATTTCGCTTCTTCTACTTTTATCAGCGCTTTCATACATGCTCGTCGATTGTTGGTACTTTTGACCTGGTCTTTCTTAAAAACAATTTCGATCTGATCGAGATACGTTCGCCTAGGTCGACCTCTACCGATTTGCCCATTCGCCTTATAAATTAGTTTCGTCAATCTTCTTTAATCTATCTTTTTTACGTGTCCGAACTCCTGTATGCACAGCCAGTCGTGCCTTTTACCATTTCGTAACCATTAAACGCAATATTCTAGAATTTGTCGGTCTTTTCTTTTGTTCCAATCGCCGCGCCGGCATAATAAAGCAGTCCCCTAATTGTGATCGACTCGCTGACGCCGACAGACAACAGGGCCGACTCGTAACAATATTGTTATTATTTCATTCAGGTCCAAGTATGGAAAATTTCAAATCTGGGGTGTACGGATGAAATATATTTCGCAAAAAAAAAATCGCAACTTACGAATCTATACTTGCTGCAAGAGTTACTTTTAACTCACAAGGGTTTCAGGTGCGAAATAAAATGTCATTGAAGCAAATGAAATGCTTTATTAGATATACACCACTGCAATAAATACACGCTTTATTATAACAAACTGATATGACTTAATATCATCCAAAGTTTTACAAAAATAAGTGAACAAAAATATATAAATAAAATATAAAATCGAATTTCAACGAGGACTGATCAAGAATATGGTTGTGTAGAAAATCAATACCAAACAGATGAGATCAATATTTTTGGATGTACAACAAACACCCCTAAAATTGACCTTTAAAACTATTGACTAGGCACACTTATATGTAACAAGAAATTGAAAATATTAAAATTTCGACAAAAAAAAAGAAGAACACAAACTCTTCAATAAAAATAATAATTAAAATCATCCCCGCTCTGGACGAGCGAGGTGTTACAACGGTATTCTGTCAAATTTTAAAAATAGTTTATATTATTACATCAACATATAAATTATTATTGTAACATTACCAACAGTGTATACACGGAATGTTAATTTTCAGCCAGATAATGTGCTCCAATCTATAATATAGTTGTCGAGTGACACATACTATCAATATTTTTAACGTCATATACAAAATAAATTCTTCGAAATTTGATCTTTAAAGAAACTACAACCATCAGCTTCTATACCTATTATTTTTGCCCCATACCATTCGCAGTCACAATTTGATGACAAACATGTATCGGACAACTTTTAAAACATCATTTTGGTGGGGGTACATCTTCTTTGGGTATAAAAGCTTATGAAAGTTTTGCCGAGTATTCATAACATTTTGATTAACAACTTTAAAAAACACTATGGAAAGTTAAAGATTGCTAACAAGTGGAGAACAGTTATACACATATTCTAATTGTCCACTGCTGCAAGAGAACTAATGTGGTGCACTTTCGGTGAGAGGGATGCAAGCATGCGCAGAAATACTACAAGCAGAGGGCCAACCGTTTAGGCCATAACACGTGATCATGGTTGGGTACTTCTTTTTTTTTAACAAATATAGCTAAAAAATATATTACATACTTCATGATATATTGCCATCAATTTTGCAAATATAACTACCACAAGAACGCATCAGTCTTTAGAGAAAAAGTAGTATGAACACGGGGCTCATTTTAGATAGAGGGAATTGGCACATTTATGATTATTTATCGCGTAGAGAGATACTGTATTTTTTCATATGATCAACTGGAGAAATCTATAGTTTTTGCTGGCTTATTAAAAAAAGAAATTCGCGATTCCAAATAACAATTTCATTAAAGTAAGTTTGAACTTGGGTAATCCTAAAAAATAATTAGTCTATTTGAATATTTCGATAAAATACCCTAAGACCATTTTTTTAAATAATTTGTGACAATAATCCATCGTCAAAATTCGTCCTGCTCCTTACGGGATTTAATTTAATATATAACACCAATGACAGCAGCAAATTTCCTATATTAGACCGTTCCATTTTAAATTTGTTACAAAATATACAAAAACCTGAGCGAGATTAATAAATATATTTTATTAAAAAAGTAAATGAATTTTTTTAATAACAATGTCTAATAAAAAAAAACATTTCACAAGAATACAAAATAAATTGTGCTTAAAAACAAATTTTTGTTCTAGCAGATCTCATTCAGCGTTTTTTATTGGCTGTTTTTTTAATATTGGTTTAATTTTGAAATTCTCATTTTTTTTTAATAAAAATCTTATACACGAACTAATTTTGTTTTGAAAAAGATAGGAACCTCGAGAGAGTTTTATAAAAATGGGGAATGTCGAGCAAAGAAAGGTGATAAAAAATAATGTTTTAAAAATGTATCACCCTTGCAAAGTACACCAAAAGATATCACGATGTTAGGGGAGGTTGTCGTATATAGGGATACAAAAAATAGCTAATGAATTTAAACGTGGAAAGACTTTCGTATAAAATAAACATTCTGGGGGTGTATCCTTATCATGGTGAAACACTACTAGTAAACAATGGTGACACAGCCAAGAGGAAAATGCTATCCGCTTATTAGAAGAGTAAAGGTAAGACTTACGACTTTTTAAGATTAATACAGTATTCACCAACCAAGGGCGACAGATGATCCTGGCCTTTGCCGACGACATTGATGCGGTCGGTAAAAGTATTGTCAGAGTGAAGGAAGGTGTCAAGACTGTCAAAACTTAATGTGTTATCAAACCGATCATCTGCTATGGCTGCAAAACTTGGACCCTTACGAAGCATAATGAGCTTCTACTAAAGCGATTTGAAAGGAAGATCCTAAGGAGAATATTTGGTCCCGTCAAGGACCCAAACACCGAACAATATCGAATAAGGACAAATGCGGAAGTCCAGGAACTATATCAAAAACCGGACATAGTTAAATCCATAAAATCAATGCGCGTGAGAGAGCTCCTGACGACCGACTAATCAGTACAGTGTGCGAAGAAAATCCGGTCGGAAAGAGACCGCCAGGGCGACCGATACTCAGATGGAGGGACGACATCTTAAGAGACCCACAAATTATGCGAATATATGACTGGAAGAAGGCCATGCTGGACCGAGATCGGTGGAGGCAAATATTTAACGCAGCCAAAACCCACGAAGGGTTGTAGAGTTACCCCGAAGAAGTTGATGGTAAGCCAGTTTCTTACCTTGCAGTGTAGGAATTTTTGGCAACACCTACTACATAATTTTTTAGAAAAAAACATAAAATTTCACTTTTCACGTGTCCTCTAAAATTGCAGAGTTTGGACAATATTTTTTTCTAAAAATTTAAAAGCAATGAACGATTTTTGAATTTGAAAAAACTAATATTTTTCAGATCGAATTACTGTAGTCCTATAAGATAATTGGAACTGTAAAATATTCCTAATTTTAAATGAAAATGGTTTTCTAAAATTTTGCACCACATTGGTAAAACATCTTTATCATTCATTTGTCGGGAAATTTTATTCTTAATAAAAGTTGGTGCATTGCGTGTAACTTTCATTGGCACCATCAAATTTCCAAATATCTAAACGGTATACGAGTGAAAACAAAAAATATGAATTTTGATAAAATAGATATTTATGATAAAAGGATCATAATGACGATCATTATGGTACTAGCTGTGGCGTCAGCAGAGTCTGATAACACACGGCGCTGCGTGTACCATAATGGTTGTTAATAATTCGAATTTTATATTCCCACGATTTCTTTAAAAATAGATTTTAGGTTGCATTACAGTAAGTAATGTAAACTTAGCTTAATTTCAGTATGTGCGTAGCAACGTAAAGTAACAATAGAATTGTTTGTTTGTATTCTCACGTCATTGTCAAAGTTACATTCAAGCATTGCAAAACGATTGATTTACCCCCAGATATTGAAAATTTAGCTAATAATGCCTGAAACGAACAATAAAATGTATGGAGAGGGGTAGAAGAATTATTACGTACTACTGCTTTAGCTACCAGTATGCTTATGATGTTCGTAAAATTGTATATTTGTATTGTTAAATTATTTAATTTAAAGTGGTTAACTTATTTTCATCAATTAGTTTGTAAGGGTCGTTATAACATGGATATATACTGGGTAAAATAACAATTTTGCACTAAAAAAACAATTTAAACAAACGTCTACAATTTATTTTTTTGTGTAGACGGCTGTGGTTCCAAATCTGAACACTGTTTTAAATTCCTAACGATTTTTCTAAATAAACTTTTTTGATAATGTCGAACTCTACTCATGATCAAAATTCTTATTTTTTGTTTTCCTGTGTACTTTTTAGATATTTGGAAATTTGATGGCGCCAACCCAAGTTTTATGCAATGCACCAACTTTTTGTCACTCACAGTGTATTCAAATACCTAATTTCAGTTAATAGCTCAGAAGTAAAGGCAAATGCAGTCTAAACAATCGTAAGATATTTTAAATTAAACGATAAATTTTATTCATAAATATTGTATTAAATTAATGCGCAAATCCCATAAATTTCCAATGAAGCTTATCACGAATCACTCTCTATAAATGATTTTTCGTAAATAACAAATCAAACAAAAACCCAACTAGACGGCGCGGCGTCCCGCGACGCCGGCGCCATTTCTGGTTATTAAATACGTTTTTTCTGCGATCGTTAACCTTTCCCTCTTTGAAAAATGCACCCCTAGCTTCCATAACGGACTTAAACTTAGGCGCAAAAGCACGCGATATACATATATCTACACACAATGAAAAAGACAAGACAGGCAGAAACGGACATGAAGCGAGAAGCAACAAAAGAAGCACATTATCGGGAACGGGAAAGCGCCATTTTCAAAAATGGCGCGGATATGTGTTTAAGAATAAACTAACACATACTAAAATTTATTCGTCGTTAATTACTTTCTCACGATTTGCGAACTGACGACCCATCATTTCTATTTTTATTACTAAAAATATTCCACGCTAATTTTTTACTAATCTACTATTCATTTTTCCGTTTTAATTTCCATTTTATTTTATTTTTTGAAAATAGTACCAAATAGCAAACGGTTCGGCTTTAAAATAGGACCTTGTATGGCACTGGAATAGTCCTATTCGTGTAAATAAATAAGGGAAACTTAATAAAACTAGCTATCAATTGTAATCAGCCACCGATATCAAATTAACTTTCTGGTTATTTATAAGAACACTTCACAGTCCAAGAATAGATTTCAATATATAAGTTGTTGAGGGAATCCCTTAAGAGCTCAGTGAGTATCTATCTGTTCTGACAACTGTCGAGCAGTAAAAGTAATCAGAAACTCTCTGCACCAAATTAACTTTCTGAGGATGACCAATAATTTAACAAGAACACTGTATAGTCCAAAAATAGTTTTATCTATATAAGTTGTTAAGGGCATTCAAAAAGAGTTCCGTATGCTTTCCGGTAGAAAGTGTAATCAGTAACTACCAGCATCAAATTAGCATTCTGGGGATGACTAGTAAGTTTATAAGACTATGCAGTCCAAGAATAGATTTTCGTACGTAAGTTAATGAGGAGATCTCATAAGAGCTTAGAAGTTATCTATCTATTGTGAGAAATATTGGGCACCAAGTGTGGAGAAAACCAAGTATAATTAGAAAGTCCCAGCTCCAAATTAACTTTCTGGGTGTACAGTTCAAGAATTGATTTTTTATATCAGTTAATGAGGGGATCCTTCCAGTATGCGGCACGAAAATTTCACCAAATTGACTTCCTGGAAATGCCAGACAAGGAAGAGCCTACGTAAAATATGCAAAAAATTAGTAATTAGAAAACTGTGTTAAAAATTGTAGGTTCGTTGCGTATAAAAGTTTGAGGAGGGACAAACCGCTAACCACACGACGACGGATTGTGGGGTTAAAATCGGTGATGCAGGGAAAGTGGGATCAGTATTGATTAATAAGATTGTCAAAGGAATCATTACAATTTCAAATACTTTTGGTAATATTTTAAAAATTTAAATATTTTTCAGAAAATTTCTTCGTAATTTAAATATACAATTTGTGGTAAAAAATATATTAATTGTCATTCAGCATTGGTCGTTTGGACGTATATTAGAATTGCAATCTAAATCTTTAATAAGAAGACTTGGTTCAGATCGTAATAACTTTTTCGATAGCTAAATTATTTAAGCAATTAGTTAGTAACAACATTAATGATAAAAATACGATAGAAAATAGTTTTTTTTTGTGCGGTGATTACAATTTTAAATTATGGTAGTTAAAATTCATACCTTTGATGTCTTTGGAAAGTCGTCGTCAGTTGCGCACGTAAGAAAGGTATTTAAAACGAAGTCAATTACACATATAACACGCAAATGTCTATTACTATTGCGACGATTGGCAGGAACAAGTACGGACAAAGCGGCTATAATGCGTGTTCAGCAAAACCCATGAGACTATAGGGACGACAATCTTCTGTCAAGCTCAGGACCAATTTTTATCGAAATATTGTAAATATTTTCTTTATATTTCATTATTCATAAATCATTACAAACGGATGTAGTTTTGTGTTCGTAATATTTCTGATCGAAAGTTTGGGTCAACAGAGTAAAGTCTAAAAGAAGTGTCTCACTACTTATTTCTTCTCACAAATCTTTCTATAGTACCTTTTTCTCGTTTGTACTCAGTCTTCAAAAATCTCCCGTGTAAAGTTAGCCTTTTTACAACCCCCATTTACTCAGGTAGACGTCGTTTCAATAGTAAATGGGACAGTAACGTCATAACCAAATTGTGACTTTTTTATATTCGTCACCCAGCAACCAATTATTATTTGGTTTATTATCGAGATTTTTATTGTGTTTGTTTGTTTTTACAAACTAACCAACAAATATTCGGCATGACGTCACTTTCGGTACGTTTTACTTCTTATTTTTGACTCGATTTTAAATTACTAAATTCATCGCAAAAATAAATTTATTTAATAAAGCAGTGCAACATATTCATTAAATTAATACGACGGTACTTTGACGTCGAGTTAATGAATATGTAAAATAGTCCTCTCCTGTGGTTAAAATTTAGTTTGCACGTCTGTAACTACTTAAATTAATTTGGAAAATTGGTCCTTCGCTAATATTTGGAAATGGTTTCCCCTACAGCCAAAACAACACGGGATTTTAATTTTAAATGTGCGGCTTCACAACAAGAAAACACTTAAATATATCATAATATAATATGTTGATAAACTCGAAATTGCCAGTCCTAACAAATACCTATAATGCTACTACTATACAACCGAATTCCTGGGTTTAGGCGAAAGTATACCATGGAAAGTAACTCGATTTTGCAACGTTTAATCAATCAGCTTCATGAAAAACTGAAAGACAATAGTTACACAAAAACAAAAACTACCGGATCATCATGATTATTTTTCGCAAACTTTCCAGTCTTAACAATAATAAACTAAATATAATTAACCCATTACACAGTATCTAAATGCTTGTTTATATTAAGATTGAGACATTAGTGCTTGTTGATATGAGGTAAACCATGTGGCTGCTGCGAGTTATTTACAAAAAACAAAAACTACGCTGACACCGGTTCACTATTCCAGAAAACTATGACCTGCAACTATTCAAAAGCGGGTCCACAATCATCTCATTTTTATAATCCCTCCCCCTTCGACGCAGTGCGGGCCGTCCGCGGCCCAAACGATAGGTCTACCATTTTGCGACTATTTTCAGTAAAAAAAAATTGTGAAAGGCCATAGAGGGTACCAAAAAAGTTAATAAATCTTACAAAAACTTGCGTAGAGGGATCATTAAGTGCAGTAAGACTTAAAGGAAATATGTCGTCCTTCTGTACTATCAACAGTGGTCTCAAACACGACTCCTATCGCTTTAGAGAGCATTTTGCGAAAGGTAAACACAGAAACGCTACTCTTTAGAAATTAAGATCCTAGCATTATACTAGCTTTCGCTGATGATTTAGATGTAGCACTACGAATCAACCAAAATAAAACTAAATATTTGGTTAAAATAAGAACAAAACGACGAGACAGAATAGGACATAATTTGACGATGAATCAGTTTAAATATTTGGGAGTAACGATCACCTCAGACAACAATATAACACAAGAGATTTAACAACAGAATACAAGAAGGTAATCAATGCTGTTTTGAGCTACACAAAATAATTAAATCGAAAAATATATCACAGACTCTAAATTTCAAACGAGCAGAACTAATGACGAACGGTAGATTGTAAAGTCTGTGAAGACCCACCCTTGTTTATAATGCTATAGAAAGAGCAATGTCTCATTTTAAAATGAGACATTGTTGCTTGTTACAAGGAGGTAAATCCTGTGGCTGTTAGAGATTAGTTAGATTGGTAATTCGTATATGTAACTGTCTTCGTAATCGTTTATTTGTAAAATTTTCCTATTTTTCACGTTAAACTTTGTTGCAGATTCATTTTTGCAAGCACACATTTTGAAATAGATATATGCCACTGTCTTAAATATGCGACTAATTCCGTGTCGTCGGAGGCCCATGTACTATTAAAATAGACTGTAGAGTAGGAAATCAAATGTTTTTAAATAAATTTATTAATCCACAATATAACGAAATATACCTACAAAATTAATAGTAATATGTATATTTAATCACCATAGTGCAGGCAATTTTTTTTAAATACAAAGTAGGATGTACCCACTATCAACATAACTTTAAAATATACAGCATGTCCTGGAGAAAAAAAATCAATTGTTGTCTATCTACAACTAGCATTAATGCCTCACCCTAGATACGCAACAGTTCTCACAAAATAAACATCAACGATAATACATCAAAAAATAATCGCATATTATTTTGAAGGGGATATCGATTATCCCACGTTATAATATAAGGATTTTCAGCAGCTAGAATTGATTTTAATGCTATGACTCACATCGGTTTGAAAAATGAATGCCACTTGCGATAGCAGTTAGTATTGTTGGTGGGCAGACAGGGGAAAATATATGAGTAACGGGGGTGTTTGCAGCCGAGGAAAAATAATGAGTCATAGCATTAATTTCGCGAAAAATGTTCGTTTTGAAAATGCTTACGTTTCCAATACTAAATAAAACTTTGGCACAGTTTGAAATCGATAATCTTATTATTGTCAATTTATATCAATTGAGGCAAAATTGGCAAACTAAATTAATTTGCAAAATCGAGCTACGCTTAAATCTAAGTACCCAGGAATATTTACAACCATGAGGGGACGTACAAAGCACATAAAAATACATCATATTTTTTTTATAAAACGACTAGATACAACATAAGCAGTTTATTTGGTCAGTGAATTTGCGGGCCAGGCTTATTTTATTTCATTAATTATTATTTTTTTGTATTTTTTGACAGCTTTGGTCCGCCACATCCAGCCAACAAAGCAAGGAAATTTTTGGTGTAATTAGTACAGTCAATAAATTTACAACACATAGTCTAATATTTTGGTGTTTTTTTTTCACGAAAAGGTGTGTATGAAGAGCAGTTGTTGCAGTGTGCGTTGGCAATTTTTCTCTTTTATTTTTTTTATTTATCGTGTTCCTCTAATATTCCTATTAAGTCTATTTTTAAATTCGACTACACCAAGGTGTCAATAGTTGCCAGTAATATGCAGCAAAATCCTTTTAAGGTTTAGTTGTGAGGTTATGCTATTTCTTACATCGATTTATTCGATAATAAACGGAAGTTTAGTTTATTGTACCTTTTACTTATTACCCTGTGTTTTATTTATCTTACTGTATTACGGACGTGGGATTAAAAACTTGCAAAAACATGCATTTAAATTAAATAATTACTATTTAACAATTTACCACAAGAATTAATGATTATTTCTGGCATATTTACTGGTAAAGTCTATCCTATTGTGTAGTCTTATTCATTAAAAAAACCATTAATTTTAAACGATAAGTGTTAACTAATTTATTAATTGGTAATAAATTTATTAAAAATTAATCGAAGACTGCTTTTTAATTAATTAATAAATGGTAAACAATACCTGGTAATATGTTTATTCATTACCGTTATTGAATTAATAAATGGTAACCAATTACTAGTAAAAAATTTAATAATTAACCTCAATCAAACCCTGGTTATCAATTAATAAATAGTAACCAATTACTGGTAATAAATGTACTAATTAACGTTAACCGAATACTTGTTTTTAATTAATGAATAAATAGTAACCAATTACTGATAATAAATTCAATGTTCAACGATAATCGAACCCTGGTTATCAATTAATAAATTGTAACCAATTACTGGTTAAAAATGTATTAATTAACGTTAATCGAATACTTGTTTTTAGTTAATTAATAAATGGTAACCAATTACTGGTAAAAATTTTAATAATTAACCTCAATCAAACCCTGGTTATAAATTAATAAATTGTAACCAATTACTGGTAATAAATGTATTAATTAACGTTAATCGAATACTTGTTTTTAGTTAATTAATAAATGGTAACCAATTACTGGTAAAAATTTTAATAATTAACCTCAATCAAACCCTGGTTATAAATTAATAAATTGTAACCAATTACTGGTAATAAATGTATTAATTAACGTTAATCGAATACTTGTTTTTAGTTAATTAATAAATGGTAACCAATTACTGATAATAAATTCAATGTTCAACGATAATCGAACCCTGGTTATCAATTAATAAATTGTAACCAATTACTGGTTAAAAATGTATTAATTAACGTTAATCGAATACTTGTTTTTAGTTAATTAATAAATGGTAACCAATTACTGGTAAAATTTTTAATAATTAACCTCAATCAAACCCTGGTTATAAATTAATAAATTGTAACCAATTACTGGTAATAAATGTATTAATTAACGTTAATCGAATACTTGTTTTTAGTTAATTAATAAATGGTAACCAATTACTGCTCGTCGATTAATTAACGGTAATTTATTAAGAGTTATCAATTATTTAATTTATGGAAATCAATTACTGATAATAAATTTATTGATGAATGGTCTCTGCCTACCCCTATGGGAAAAAGGCGTGACTTTATGTATGGTAATTAGTTATATTATTGTTAATTGATTATTAATCAATTGTCTATAGTAAGCAACACCAATACTATAAGAATAAAGTTTGTTTTCTTAACCGTATGTTGTTAAGTAAGAACAAATTTTGATATGGAATGTTTTTTACATACGAAAATCGCTACGCACTCGAAAAAATTAGCTCATTTCGGAGTAGAGATTCAAAAATATTGAACACCAGTTAAGATGATCTACATATTACATATTGAAAATACCTTATAAAAATAATTCGTTTTTTGTGCAAATTGCATTTTGATTAATTTTTGATTTTACCTGATCTTTAATATTTTTTGAAGAGTAAAAATTGCCAATCGCAATACATCCAGTTCTTACCGTCAATGTAATGAAATCGAACCTTAATAACTCCACAATTATTACGTAATATTTTTTAATAACATTAATATCACTAAATATTCACCAACAGATGGAGCTAACAACATGTGTGACAATTCACAATTATTTTGTTCGAAAGGGTACCACACCGTAACCTTTTGAAACTGTAAAATTGTTGCAATATATGTTAACAAAATTTAAGGCAATGCTACGTTAATTTAATTACCTAGTGATCAAAATAGATTACTAGCTTTAGGAAAAGACAAAGCTACTGGTTCACTAGTCCCTAGAATGGAAGTATAAGAATAAAGCAATATTTCAAACAAAGAAACTATCAAGAACACTTCGCCAATACTGACACACCAAAGAGCTTTGAAAATGCTGTAATCGACACTTCCAGGATACCTTTTAAGCCGGACAAAGAGTAAGATTGTAATAACAGTTGAAGTTTTCATAGAAAATCTCGAAGAACTTTTGTACTGTCAAAAAGAGACTCGTCAAGAGATTTCCGACGATGTTGTAGAGGTTAGTACTGGTAATCTGGTTCTCGATTTATTTAACTATTTTTGAAGGTTGATAATAGTAACGATTTTATTTTTTTTAAATAGTTTTCGCGTAGCTGACGCTACGATAGATGACTGTACGTTTATTAACTGAATAAATCGAATTATTAGCCTGTTGAAACACACGGTGAAAAATACGTAGCCACAGCTGAATAAGCCAACGAACCAGCAGCATGTATTGATCTGTTTGGGTGTTTCTTCCATGAATGACTCCTAGGGAGAATTCCCCCTGCGACTACGCTTTATACAGTGTTACCAAATCTTTTATTTTGTACAAAATGAATAATTCGACGTCGGAAATTCTTTATACGTCAGAATTATTTTATAGGGTGAGGGGCATTTTGTGCACTTTATTTTATCTTTGAAACTTAACAGCTTATTTTACTGTCTGTAAAATTTTATATAAATTTTCATTTCTAGCTCATTTTTTATATTTTTTAAAGGATGGCACATTCTGTTTTATTATTTCTCCAATTACCTCTAGCGAGCATTATCCTCCGAGAAGGAATATAAGAAACAATTTTTCTCGCAGCGCTATATTTCGTAAAACTTATTTCTGCAGCAAAATTGGCAACGCTGAAGCAAAGTATCCTCGCGACAGCTTCAATTTTAAATTAGTCCTCAGTTTGTATTTATTGTATACAAAGAATAATGTACCATTAGAAATCCACTTCGGTAGCAATTTATATTATCTCACTTTGTTAGTTTTGTTAATTATTCTCGCTAAAAGAAAGATTTTTAGCAAGCTTGAAATTTAAAATAACGAGAATTACATTTACGTAATAATCCAATTTTGTAAACCCAAGAAACCATAAACGGCAAGTGGCCGTTCTGTATGAAATTGTGTTCTAAAGAGTTTTAGTCGTATTGTACTACGCTGGATAAAAGGATAAAAAATAACGAAGCCAATAGGCCTTAAACAAGCTCATGGAACAGCGGTCAGTGTTTCTTCTGTTCGACGAAGGTTAAGGAAAAATGGTTTAACAGTTTTTAGTTCAGACCCACACAGCACCTTTGCTTACTGAAGTTCACAAAAGTTCAAAAGCTCACTTTTACCCGAGTACATGTCAATTGGAAAATGGATGACTGGAAAAACGTATTTGTCACAGATGAGTGTAGAATGTGTTTTTACAGAAAATATGGTCAAAAAGAGGTCTACAGAAGAGCTGGAGAATGTTACGCTGCCTGCACTCGGTTACAACAGGTTGCTTTTGCAGGTGGTTCAGTCATTTTGTGGGCAGCAAATTCTTTTGAGGCACTGCAATAGCAACAGATCGTATTAGACCATACCACGTGCTGGGTTTGTAGATACCGGTTTTCTGCTAGTGCAGAGTACAGGACGGTAACTACGGGTTTGGGAATTTAGTATTTCAAAAATGAATTGGCCTGCTCAAAATCCGGATCTTAATAATATCAAGCATATTTGGGACCAGATCAAAAGGCGTGTAAGACTTCGCATACCTGCTCCGACAATACGTAAATGACTACGTTCGGCCCTTATTGAGGAATAGACCGATTTTTCCAAAGCAGATATCCAGAACTTGCTAATTTCTATATCAAATTGAATGAAAAGTGTCATCGACATTGCCTCTTTATTTCATTATTGTAAACTTTATGTGTAATTTTTCAATAAATTTTTGCTTACTTTCCATTAGTAACTCACGATAACGTCGAATGACATGCTAAAAGAATTGGTACACAATAGATTTATTGCGACAAAAATAAGAAATATTTAAAAATATGGACACTTTACGTGGCTCGTTTTGGTGTATATAAAAATTCGTTTGCTGTTGTAAACTTCGTCGAGTTATTGTTAACAGCTCACAAAGGTACAAAGTTATGCTTTTGGCGTTTATTTGAAAGGTCGATTGTTAAAATTCCCTCGTTCGGTGTTTATTATCCAAAATTCTGAGCACAGTAATTGATAGTACTGTGGTTTTTGTGCAAAAGTCAAAATGATAGAATCAACTTGAAAGCTGAATTTATAAATTAACGCCATTACCTTAAAACTGACACAAAAAGTATTTTTTTAAAGTGATATTTATTCAAAGAAGCTGCAACTATTTACAATGATTATATTTTACAAGTACAATTAAAATTACTAACAAAACACTAATTTTATCAGTCTCATAAATTATAAAAGGCGACAATAATACAAAAATCTTTTTATTATTTCGTAACAGAAATTATTTTCGTCGTTGGTAATTTCGACTTCCAATCTGCTTTCGTAATAAAGATAGATAAATTAGATCAGTCCGGCTACAGAGGCTTCAGTTACAGTTTTGTCATTCAAATTCGCTGTACCGATCAAGAATTTCGATTAATGTAAATATATACACTGTTTGCTTTGTGGTATCAGTCTAAGGATCGATTTCACACGCTTGAAAACTACCCACCAATCTGTGCAACGTGATAATATCGGTTTGGGAAGGCATTTCCGATCATCACAGTCTGTTAAAGAGGTTTCTGTACTAGCGCAAAAATGGGTGATAAAGATCGCCATAATTAAACCAACAAAACCATTCGGATTGTTTAAAATTAACCACTTACCACATCTCTTTCAATACCTAAGATGGTGTAGATGTCGCTGCTGTAAACTACCGACACTTACTTATACACGAGCAACTTACCATTTAATTACGGTGTTTGGGCGTCGAGACGGATACCGTTCAATTTCCAAGAGGTTTTGTCTGTAAAATTTTAGCTTTTTTTAAAGAGTGGACATTGCGGCATGGCGCATTAACAGTGCACAATAATTCTACAACATGAGCAATTTTTAAAATTTATTTCTGCAACAATTCATGCATTGCATAATAATTAACCAACGAATTTTGTGCAGAAAACGCGAAACGACCAACTCTCTCAGAGTTTGGACAGTTGCAACATCTGAGGAGGTGGAAATATTAAAAAATAGAACATTGCGCCGACCGCCTTAAGAAAAGGGGGGGGGGCTTTTCGCACGTAACCAGGAAAATTTACAATTTTTGTTTTTTATATAGTGTTGCCGGGGGAGAAAATTTCCAGCTTTCGTACGTAAATAAAAACTTTAACATCGTTCGGAATTTCAATCAGAGCTTTATTTATTTGGGAGCGAAAAACTTTTTTCATTCTCGTTTATTGCTGAATTTAAAATTGCGAATTTGCACAATTTCAAATTAGTTAGTATTTCTTTTTTGTAAACGGGTACTGTGAATTATAAATATTTTTTACTATTTGTATTATTAAAACAATGTAGTTAAAAAACATTTGTTCTCGACATATTTTGTAATTAAAAATAAAAAACAAAGTGGTCCAAAATCCTGAAGTTTTCAAGTACGTACGTGAAATTTTTAGTCTTGAAAGCTTACATGTATTTTTTAAAGTGTTCTTGTTTAGATAATTCTCCCTATCTATCTGATATGTAAGGAAGACCTACGTTCAATTAACAATATTTATATACATTTACTTTTAGATACGAGGAGAAAACAAATCGTTGACAATTTATCAGCAGTGATAAAAGTTCGACAACCACGTGAATCTTTATATATATTGTTTCGGCTTGTTCAGATAACTTTTTTTGATAAATAAAAATTAATTTAAGTTTTAAAAATAAATAGCAATTCATATAAAAAGAACTTTAATTTGGTTGTAGAGCACGATAATCTGGAAACATATTTTACCAAATGAACATTTTTTGATTTGGTAACATTTGCTCTTTAAAAATATAGAAATTAATTAAAGATTCCTAACTTAATACAATCAAAAAAAGTAAAAGACTATCGTGGTTGTGAAAAACTATGCATAAATGTATGTTTTTGGATTTATGTTAAATTGGCGAAACATATTCTTTCAAAATAATATTAAAATAGTTCGACCATTCTTTCTAAAACTGTACATTTTCCTGGTTAATTTTTTTACTTTTATTGAATAATGTAAAATGGGGAGGAGTGCAGTGTCTCGTGAACATACAAGAAATAACTAACTATTAACACTCTCCACCTGAATCATGTTCCCTATATTAATTGACTTTAAGGTAAACGTAACATATTTAAGTTGACAAACCCCTAAATTGGGACCAAGAACCATTGTGTTCTTTGTGCGTATATTCGGATAAAAATGGTAGATATTAAAATGCAACAGTGAATTTACAAGAAAAAGCTACGTTCAAATTACAATTTTTTCGTACATTCTCCATTGTTATGGTTTAGTATACAGGGTGTTTAACAGTTAAAAGTGCACACGTTACTCCAATATAATTTTTTCTCGTATTTTCCTTTTTACCATCATTTTTGAAAAAGGAATTTTGTTTATCCAAACGACATTTCGTGTATCCCCAATTTATTATTTATCAAATTATAATTTTGCAAAAATAATGGATACCGATCAATTAACGCAGATACATCCTGTATAAATGATGCAGAAACGTGGAAAAGTTTCGCGAAAAGTAAATTTGAATGGCAAGTGGAAATTGTTTGTTTTTTATGTGCATATGAAATTAGAATACTGTAATGATTTTTTATTAATATTTTTTTTAAGCGATTTTCGGTGAAGTATTTGTCGGTTGGTTTGTTCGAATTCTTGGCCCCAATTTTGCAGGTCTTCTGGCAAATTGTTTTATATATATATATATATCACTAAGAAGTTTTGTTACCAGAAAAAGATGTGTTGTTTTTTAATTCAGTCTTACCGAAAAACTTTTTAGCTTTCAACTCAGCCATACTGAGAAAACTGCCTACATAAATTTCAAAAAACTACTATACGCTACTAATACTAGTGACTATGATAAGAAAAAAAATCACACATGCCTATACTCTAGTTAATATAGGATTTTAAATATTTGGGCCCAAGGAAGATTGTTCAAAAAAGTTTTTTAAACATTACACAAGCTTCAGTAAGGAATATCAATTACACTTATGTCTAAGTACAAAAGTAC
Source organism: Agelastica alni (assembly GCA_950111635.1). Lineage (NCBI taxonomy): Eukaryota > Metazoa > Arthropoda > Insecta > Coleoptera > Chrysomelidae > Agelastica > Agelastica alni. The sequence goes on along the minus strand of OX467718.1, from coordinate 5,715,009 downwards.
TACATAGAAAGGAATAGCTGTAAAACAGCAGTGCCGTACGCCTACCGATCACTCGGGAAGGATAAAGGGAATTAAGGGAGGCGAATACTCTTTGTGCAGAATGACTGACAGAAATTCAATGAGGAAAGCATTAAATATTAACAAAACAGCCGTTTAACCCAATTAATCTAAATAGGAAAGCGGGAAAATGTGAAATTCTACATTAATCAACGATTCTTGTCGTTCGTATACGTTCCGCATTGCATTTTTAACCACCCTCGTAATCCATTTAACTTTTTTATGCTCGAGACAATTTTTTCTTTATCCATTAACAAAAATATCTGCTTCGATATCCGAAGGATACCCCAAAAAAATATTCTCTAATGGTTTGGTTGTTTGGAGCAGGATTACGATTTGGTAGACGTAGAGCATGATCGACTGGCCTCCAAGATGCCCCTGTCCTTTAGGGGGGCACATTCCCAATAATTTCGAAAGACGTGAGTGTATACGAGGGTTATTAAAAAATTAATGCGTTCATTTTTCTTTTCAAACTCGGTAGCCGTTTCATTAAAAATTAACGCGTTATCGAAAAAATTTCTCTCCGATCATCTGACCCGTCAAAAAATAAAAAATAATTAAAAAAAAAACCAAGTGAAAACTGCAAGAATGGTATTATTAATTAAAAAAAAGCAATTACAACAAAAAATCAAAGAAAACAAAATTTATGTACAACTTACTTACTTAAGAACAAGATTTTTTGTTTAAATAATTAATATATAATATAACAACGATTTAAAAAAAAATAAATGAAGTAATAAAAAACTGAGCGCCGTGTGGCACCGAGATTATTCGCGCTGGTTCTCGAGGCATCCGCTCGAGGACGAGTCCCTTTAAGGATAGAAAAAATAGAGAGATAGAGTGAGTGGCTCTAAAGGAGACACGCGACTACAAAACAACATTTTCAATTTTTGTCGGGACGCTCGTCGAGTGGACACCGAGAGACCGTAATAAAATGAATTAGCTGGGTGCCGCAGGGTTCCTTCTCAGGGCTGGTGTACTGGGATGAGATCGCTCAGCCCTTTAAGACGTTGCGAATTGATCGCCTCCGGTTTCAAAAAACAACAATTATATAATTTAAATAAAAATAAGGTATAAATTATCATAAAAAAACCTGAAGTGTCATCGAGATAAAACCACGGCAAACGGTCAATACGAGTACAAGGTCAACATTTGGTAAAATTGGACTCTGATAAGTTTCAATATTACCCAAACCTATTAAAAATATCGCTTAACTTGCATACATTAAATCGATTTGAATGAATTTTTGTCGGTTTTTCTTTTAGCTAATAAGAAAAAAAATATATATATTTTTATGAAAGTTATGCGAAATTTTGAAAATTTCAAAATTCTTCGAGTTTATTTTTAAATACCCTTTAAAATATTATAGTAACAAAAATGATTTTAAATTTATTATAAGGGGGATATTTAAGGATATCGTGTTGAGTACACTAAATGCAGCGTCGGATGAGGTAGGTCTAAAAATTAACCGTACAAAAACTCAATATATGACAAACTTGGTTCCAAGTAGGCCCATATCCCTTAACGAATCTAAAATCAAGTATGAACATCTTATAAATATTTAGGCCATAAACTGAGAATAAACCGAGATAACAAACCTTCGAAATTCAAAGACGCATAACTCTAGCATGGGTGGCATTCGGCAAGCTGAGAAAGGTAGTATTTAAAAGCAATATACCGATATGCCTGAAAAGAAAGTTTAATGAACAGTGCGTGATCCCTGTGCTTGTGTATGGTGCAGAAACTTTAACACTCACTAAAAAGAGCTGTGAAAAAATTACAGTGGCTTAACGAGCCATGGAGAGGTCGATGTTGGGAATAACACTAAGAGATAAAGTTCCAGATGTAATTATTAGAACTAGAACAGGGATCAAGGATCATATAAAATGGAACTGTGCCGGACATATGGCGACAATGGAAGACGCCAGAGTGGCGTCCTAGGTTGCAGGCATTTAGAAGTAGGGACAGACCTCCAACACGATGGACTGATGATATCAAGAAAATTGCAACAAACTGGATACAATCAGCACAAGATTGGGAACATTGGAAACGATTTAGGAAGGCCTATGTTCAGCAGTGGTCAATACAGGCTGTGTGAAGATTTGAAGTTATGAAAAAAAAAAATTTAATTAATTTTTGAAAAATGATAAATACGCAGAATTTTAAAATTTGAAAAATAATACACACCAAAGTTCGGCATTAAATTTATGGCTCAATATTTTCATATATAATGCCCTAATTGATCCAAAAATATCATGATACTTTTAAAAGTGTTTTTGTAAAGATATGAATTTTTAAATTTTAATAAAAGTGAAATTGATAAGATAGCTTAACAATAGTTCGACCATTTTTATTATCAGTAAATAATTTAAATAGGTATTAAATTTTTATTGAAAAATTTATATCATCCCAACTTCTTCCTGATTAAGAAGAAGAAATAAGGCATCAACGACGGGAAAAGTAGTAAATAAAACGACTTAGGTACGTAATGAATTTGGATTTAAAATGACACACATAAAAATTAAGCCGAAAATATATTACTGAACTTCAAACTTTTTATGTTTTATTATCCTGCCAATTCATTTTTCAAATTTTCTTTTTCATTTTTTTTTGCAGCCCAAAATATCCTCTTTAAAACCCCTTTGTTGTGACTATAATAGTTTTTGAGATATTTAAAAAATAAACTTGAAAAATCTGAAAAACGTTGAAATTTTCAATTTCGCATACTTTATTTAATTCATCCAAATCGAAAGGGGTCGTTTCCAACTATGGTCGATTTGAAATGGAAAGACCCAAATACAAAACCAAATCCAATACACGTCATCGATGGCGTCGTTGCACTGATACCGCCCATTGAAATATTTAGTTTGGTTAACGTCCATCGACTAAAAACATACGCAGCTGGCAGCATTGTCGATTAAAATGCATTGTTTTAGTATCTTTTATCTCCTGTGTTTTATTCAAAAGCTATTTGCTTCACGTTCATCTTATTATTATTAAATAAAAGAAAATATGTTTCATATTTAAAATAGCATTTACAAGCTATCAAATCGTGTATCAGAGTTTGTTTTGTATTAACCATGGAAACAAGAAGTTTTATGTAATGTACAGCTTAATCAAAGATAAAAATATTGTCACACAAAACGTCCATTAATGCGGTATCAATTCGTCAACAACAAATTTTTTTGTCTAAATTTCCCACAACATCCTGAGTTTAAATAAGATAAGCGAATTAATAATAATATTTTTAATTAATAAAGAAAAGGAGAACCCCAAACAGATTTCGAATTTTTTAACTATATTTCGGGGGAACGTTGGCAATAAAAACGAAACTTTCCCAATTCGGTATCGTAAAAAATTCACTAAAAAAATAATCAATAATATTATTATTTTTTTAAATTTTCATTATTACTTAAGTACTTTTTTTAAAAGATTTTTTTTATTTTTTACTTGCATTTTAAAAAATGTTAAAGGAATCCAACAATTGTACAGATGTTAATTATTTATGTAAATACAGTTGATACCTAACAATTTATTTTAAAAACAAAATATGCTTAAATAATTTTCGAATTTTAAAAGGGGCGTTTCGAGTTTTTTTTATTAATTTAATAATGAAATTTATAAAAAATTATTTTTAATTATTTTTCAAAAAGGGTCTATCTATTTCGCAAATATTTAACATTAGTTAAATAGGTCACAACAATTTATAATTTTTTTAATATTTTCATTTTTTCAACAATAATCAAATGACAAAAATTAATTATATTTTTAATTAAATTTAGTTAATGCGGTAAAAATGAGATTTGCGTAATCTTTAATGGGGGCAGGGTCAATTTTTTAAATAATATTCGAAAAGTGAAAAATTTATTTTAAATCAATTTTATTTTATTTAATTAACTTCAAAAAATGGGTATATTAATTTTATAAATAAAATTTATTTTTTTATCTATTCAACAATAATTACATTAAAATAATTAAGGTTATTTTAGTTAACGGGGTAAAAATGCGATTTCCATAATTTTTAATTGGGAAAGTGTTTATATTTTTTAAACGTACCCCTAAAATATTACCAATTGGAAAATTTGTTGGGGGGGTCGAGCTTATTTTGTCGTCATTATAAATACATTAATTCAACATTTACGAGTTAAAGTTTGTTCTAAATATAACACATATAAATAAAATAAATAAAAAAAAATTGTCATGTTTGTTTTATAGCGAAGAAAAAAATTAAATAAAATACTAAACAAACGGATTTCGAGTTATAATAATAATAATAATTCAGGTTACCTTTGTCCGTGGTTGTGTCTCGAAATTAACAAGAATAATAATTGAAGAACGAATAACCTAGCTACTAAGTAATGTAGTCTTGATGTAGGCGTATTAAAGCCCCGGGGACGGACTCCACGTATTAATGGTGAACTCCGTTCCCTTTTATCTTAAACTTGGCAGCATCAACAAACAAATATATTACTACAAAAAAACTACAACTATTTAAAAAAATAATAATAATAATAAGACAGAGATGCTGCATGCACCACACTCTTGTAGTATTTAACTAATTTTAGGTGAATAACAAAACTAAAAAATACATAAACGTAAAAAAAAACAAATGCCAAACTACGGGACAGTTCCCGAGCGGCGGATGATTGGGCACGGCACATGGTATTTCATAGAATATAAACATCCACAAGGAAATGAATAATAATAAGAAAGAGAAAGAGAGAGAGAGAGAGAGAACAAGAAGAATATCTATATATATATATTTATAAAATAAAAAAGGGGGAAAATATGAGATACTAGGTAAAATTCAAAGTACAGTTCGTGGTTGACTAGGGTCCGTAACAACGCGGCATCCCGCAAACAACAAGGCGCTAATTCTAAGAACATACACAACATCATACACGCATATATTAAAATAGATTATCATCGGAAACTGCTCAATTTAAATTGCAACAATGGCCCAGGCACCGTACGATGCTTGGATAACATTTCTAATCTGAATAGTAATAATAATAATAATAATAATAGAGTAATAATAATAATAATAATATCCCTGTTTTAAAAATTGATAAATTTGGTCATACAACACCGTGGCAATAACACAGGCCACCAAAGTAGCGACACTGTCCAGCATCTTAGCATCGTCAAACATTTTATAATATTAAAATATCAACATGTGAAATACAGTACAAAACTATGACGATAAACATCGTTGAAAATTTTGACAACTTTTAAAAAAATAATACACGCACATACACACAGACAATGAATTAACAGACCAGCATCCGACCACTCCATTCAAAAATGCATCAACAAAAAGTGTTGGGAATGGCTGCTGCTGCTGGAGACGACCCTGCCCCGTGGAAATGTTTACAGGCCGATGGGAGGAACCTGTACGTAGCGGTAAATGTACAGCCTGTAGTCTTTGCTGGCCAACACTACGGAGCCGTCGTCCATTAGGGCCACGTCGAAGCATTGCGCATGCTTGACTTTACTCTCCAAAGCCGACACCAATTGGCCGTCTTGCGTGAATATGGTCAAATTGAAGTTGTTGTGATTATCGGCTATTAAAATTTCCCCGTTGGCGTTTATTCCCACGCCGATGGGATAGTTGGTGATGCCTTCGCCGCCGATCTGTCTCAAATAGACGCCTTCGTAGCTGAACACCTTGACGCAGTGCGCTCTGTTGTCGCTGATGAATATCTCTTGTTTGTCGTTGACGACGACGCCGTTCGGGAATTCCAGGTGTTTGGAACAGCCGAATTTTTGCAAAACGGCTCCGGTCTGATCGAAGATGATCACTCTCATTACCTTGCACTCCACCACGACGATGCGTCCCTTATTGTCCACCGTAACGCCGCGAGGATGTTGCAGGATGTTCGCGCCGAATTTCCTAACGAATTGACCGTACTGATTGTAAATTTGGATCTGGTGCGTCGGGGAACGTTCCGTCACGATAATGTCTCCAGACGTACGCACTACCGCCACCCGATTCGGATACAGCAATTGACCGTCGCGTTTGCCGCACTCGCCGAATTGAAATTTGAACCTACCCTCTTTGTCGAATATTTGTATTCGGTGATTGTTCGTGTCTGCGACGATGATGTCGTTTTGCGCGTTAACAGCAACGCCGCTGGGCTCGGTGAACTGACCCTCCATCACGCCGAACTCGCCGAACTTACAGTGGTAGATCATTTTTTGACGTTTTATTTGCGATTTCGGCGGAAATATGGCAGTAGACATCAATTTCGAGGTGAGATCCAACATGGGGTCGGCGTGAGCTGCCGTGTTGCTCGATAAAGAATACGGATCCGCAGTACCGTTTTGGAAAATACTATCAGCCGTTCCCCCATTCGACCATTTCTCGTACGAATTGATGCCGTTCAAATTCAAATCTCCTATTGTCGCGGAAAACGGACCCAAGCTGTTGGCACTGCTGAAACGTTTGCTGATTATGTTCGATTCGAACGGAGAGGTAGATTGACTCGAAGTGGACATCGTGCTGAACGGGCAATGCATTCCACCACCCCCGTTCAGACTGCCAGAACTGCCGTTGACGCTGCTTCCACTCGAACTGGAACCGCCGCCGCCGCCACCGCCGCAGCCGATGGGCCTGGCGATGGGCGGTTGTTTGCTAGGACCCACGACCGGCTCGGAATTTGATCTGACGTAGCCAAAAGTGTTTCGAACGCCTACTTGAATGGCCTGGTAATTGGATACGAATTCCAACTCGCATGCGGCCTGCACGCTTTGATCTATATTATAGTTTAACAAACCTTGTAATTTAGCGTCCAACAGCTTTCTAAACATAAGTATTTCAACGACGTTCGCACATTTGTTCAGTCTCTCAACGAATTCGCAAGTTTTGTAAATTTGCTCGCACGTTTCTTGCCCCTTTTGCGTGGCTACGCCCAGAGATATTTGTTTGGCGCTGAACACGCTCTCCAATTCTTTCAACAGTTCCTGTTTTCTCTCTTCCAACATCGATCTGTAGAAAAGGAATGTGTCGTTGATCTCGTTTTGGGCTTTGTGGTATTGTACCTGAAGGCGACTGGATACGTGCTCGACATTCTTAAGGATATTTCTTATGTCTGTTGCTTTGGTTTTGGCTTCTGTTACGGCGTGCTGTATAGCTTCGATTTGTTTGGGCGCGGCTTCGCTGATATGCTCGTAGTCGTGAAGGCCGACTGGGTGGTCCAAATTTAGGCATTCCTTGCATATGGGTACTGCGCACGTGCGACAATAATACTTTAACAATTCGGATTTGTGTCGGGGACAAATCATACTTTTTTCGGTGTTGTTGATGATACTATTCGGCATCAAACCGTTTTTCGATTCATCTTTCATCTCGGCCAAATTAACGACTCTATGGCCCTCGAAACAATGCATGAACTGGTGTGCCATAACGCAATTCGAGCACAGGTAATTGGCACAATCTACGCAGCGAGCGACCGCGTCTAATTTCTTATGTTTACAGCCCGTGCAGCGGATGGCAATCGAATGGAAATCGTTGGCTAGGTTGTTCTCTGAATTGAACAGAAGGCTATTCAGTATGCCTTCGATCGATTCGGAATTGCAGCGCGGACAGACGTGTTTGTTCTTTTCGAGGCAAGCGTTGCAAAATGTGTGAAAACAGGAAAGAAATTTCGTATCCGAAATTGATTCTCTGCACTGTTGACAATGTAATTCGGAAGGGTCGCTGTCTCTGTCTACCGAGTCACTTACTGGAGGTGAAGAACCGCTTACTGATACTGGCGAATCCGCCAAAGGTGACAGCGATAGGTAATCGTTGTGATCCCCAAATGATCCAATTGAATTTGCTCGTGGTATTGATTCTATTGAAGGTGTAGGTGATGCCATTTTCATTTAGCCGTCATCCCTGCAAAAAAAAACTATCTTTAATAACAATTCTTACATTTGAAACGAAGCGGCTACAAAAATGTGTCTATTCTGACGTAAGTGTTGTCAATTAATGTGCGATGTTATTAAGAAAAATGAAGCAACATTTCATCCTGTACCTAGCATCGAATTAAAAATGGTTGATGTTGCATTATTTGTTGCACGTCTACTTAACATTGTCGATCACCAGCCATTTCTATTTTTTTATCGAAAAAATTGGAAATTTTTAAAAAACAATACATACGAAACGAATTAAGGGAAATTGTATTAATAGATTTAAAAAAAAGTTGACAGGTAAACATCAAAAAACCTATATACATATTATTTTCTAATTGTTCTTTCTTTTAAATTAGATTAGCACTGACGATGGCTAACTAGCCGAAAGCGCTTTGCACAATATAGAAATATAAACGTAATACACAAAAGCATTTTTTTTATTTCATTGAAAGTTGGGTAATCAGTAGAGACTGGAAAATATGCAAAATGCATATAATATGCATTTAATTTTTAAAGAATATAAAACACATTCACAACTATTAACAGGTTATTTATTGTAACAATATACATACAACTAAATATTTTTCAATATTCTCTGTTGTTAAATTATATCTACGAGCACTTAAAATATGTTTAAAAGAGGAAAATGATCTTTCTACATCGCAAGATGTTATTGGTGCATACAGAAAACTAGTTACTACAGAAGGACTCATACCAATAGTTTCATTGACATTACCATTCAACACATTATTAACCGATTTTAAAAGAGCAAATCCCTTATTTTTATTTAAAATCTCAGCCAATTTATCTCTAATTTTGTTCACAACTGGGCCCCTAACGGTTCCTATTTTCTCCCGAATACTGCTTAAAATGTCGATACATACTATCATTTAATGATAATTTTGGATCTTCTAATTATTTAATACCCTGTTCAATTATTTGAAAATTTGCTTTCATATATGTCAACTTATTTTGAATAGTGGGGTTGGAAAAAGTTTGGTGACATTTTTCAACGGCAAAAAAAGTTGTAGAATCCAAAAAAATTCTTAATATCTTCATAGTGATCCATCTCGTCAATACAGGTTCAGGTGGCAAAGGAATTCCGGGATGGATCTAGCTATTTACTAGTGGATATTCAAGTGTGATTTTTTTGGCCGCCCTATTTAAGCCATGGGCCAAACATTTGCAATGTATCAAATGTCGGAATTTGAGCTGATTTAAGCATATATGAAGCAGCATCGGTAAACATTAATAAAAAAATTTCACATCGTGGGAACCAAGGGAAAGAAGGTAGAAGTTGGTGTTCTTCTTAAATTTCTGGAGGTTGTATGCCTCGGGGAACACCTCCTAGGCAATGAGTTCCAATGCTTCGCAATTCGTTGGATGAATGAGTCTTTGGAAAGTGATGTTCTGCAGGTCTCCAAAGTGACCACGAAGGGGTGTGAAGACTGAACTTGACGGGTTAATCTCGAAGAGACTGCCAAAGGAGGAACGATTGTTGATATTTCAGAAGAGCATCGCCCATGAAAATATCTATAAAATAGAGACAAATCGCCAACTTTTCTACGGTGTTCCAGACAAGTGAGCGAGTTTGTAAGCGAGGCATCACCGACGAGACGAATTGCCCTTTTTTGGACAGAATCCAGTAGCTTCAGGATATGTTTAGGTGCTGCACTCCAAATATGGGAACAGTACTCCAGTACAGGTCGGATCTGTGCCTTATAGATCATAAGCAGCTGACTGGAGGTGAAATAGCTCTTGGCACGAAACAAAAAACCAAGTTTTTGGGATGCACTTTTGGCAATGGACCTCACGTGATTTTCTCAGGAAAGGTTATTGCTGATAGTAATACCAAGCATCGATATGGATGACTTCAGTGGTATGGTTACTCCTGACAAAGTTATGTTAGGCACAGTGAGATCGGCTTTTCTAGAGAAAAGACATGCTTGTGTTTTGTTTGCATTGAATTCTACCAAGTTATTGGATCCCCATTCAAGAATTGTTGCTAAGTCCATATTTATATTGTTAACATTTCCTCGTTCATTTCTGGTTTCACGGGCTGATATAGGGGCCCTGGAAGAGAAAGCGGTATGGAGGGTACTATCATCGGCAAAGCTGTGTACGGGACATGAAGTTGCTTTCAATAGGTCGTTAATGTGAAGTAAAAATAGTGTTGGTGCTAGAATGGATCCTTGCGGAACACCAGCATTTATGAGTAGAGTGTCAGATGAAACTCCATCGACCACTACATGGAGAGACCTGTTTGAGAGAAAACTAGCAAGCAAGCAAGGTAAAAATAATTTAGCTAGACCTTCATTAACAAACCGAGCTTTTGTAACATGATTGGTGCTCTCTAAACTACTTATACTAATAGTTTACACCATTTAAAACCCCAATAATTAAATTGGCAACCGAAGGACCTCTCCCGTCGGTAGTTTCATCAACGGAAATCCAAAGGTTTTGGTCTTTAATTTTTCTTAATATCTCATAAAACATCAGTATAAATATCAGCGACATATTTCTTGAGAAGAGTTGACAAACTAGGTACTGTAATTTTTGTATTTTTTACGTTGCAGTACGTTTTCAGAAATGTTTGAAATATTGGATTGTCTAATTTATGTAGTGAAATCTTGAGATTTTTTAATATTAGGGAATTTCCGAAATCCTGAAGCTTTAGAATGTTTAAATATGCAAACATATGCAAAATAAAAGGCAAATATGCACTAACATATGTATTTATGGTGAAAATACCAAACATACATTATATGCACTTAAAAAAAATTTATGCTCTTTAATACACTCTTCCCGTCCATTAACACACCGCTGTATACTTTTCTGTCATTGTTTATAACACTGGAGAAAGTCTTTAAACATTAGGCTGTCTTCTTTTCTAAACTTTCGTACCCAAAGCTCCCCTATCTACACAAAACTAATACTAAGCCAAGTTGCCGCTGCCGAGATGAAGAATTCTGCTGCTAAAATCTGTTTAACAAGTCGTATGGAGTTGTTTTCTTCAGTCTTCTTCTAACGTATGTAGTTTTCATTAAGTTCTATTATCCTGGTGGCATATTTTTTGTACATTTCTTCTACTACAGAGGACATTTCGAGATAGTTTGGATTGTAATGTACCAAGGTAGTAAATTTGATTAATATTTTGCCTTTTAGGAACGATACGTGCATCTAGGCAATTTTCAACGCGACGCTTATGCAGCGTCTCTTTCTTTTTATTAATACATTGTAATGTTAAAACTTATTCGAAAGCTGACTTTTTAAACAATAATATGATATACCATAAATGACATATTAATTATCAGTATGTCTCCAAAGCAACGAGTGCTAAATATTTTTTATTGACAAACATCGTACTGTTCACACGAAACCGAAGACATCATTATTTGTTGGAATTCGAAACGCTTTGTTGCAAACAATTAAATCTACTATTCAAGTGACTAATAAATACGCTGATTAATTAACAAAAATTCCAAAAATTATATACCCAGTGTTGCAACATAAATTCTTTTTAAAATTCGCACGGAAACAAGTCGGGAGTGTAAGTGTATCAGTTCCATACAACGAAACTGACACTAGTAATGAATATTTATTAATAATACCAAGCAGTTTCAGATCTTCCTATACTTGCTCTTTTCTTCTAGCCCTAGGTCTTCCTCTAGTTCTTGATCCTCCTGGTTTTCCATTCAATAATATTTTAGTAGATCTATTTTCTTTTGTTTAAGCCATTGGATTCCTTATGACAATACGCAAACTTCTTCATTTGTTCTCCTCATCCATTGACCATCTTCACATATTGCGCCGAAAATTTTCCCTAGAATTTTTTCCATATTCTCAAAACGTCAGAATCTCTCTTAATTAAAGTCCAAGTCTCAAATTCGTGTAGAACATTAATTAGTCTACTTATTACTTTATATATGAGAATTTTAATTTTAATATTTACAAAGCTAGCCTCTTTCTAACTTTAAACATTGCATTTTTAACTTCTTATTCAAGTTTTACCAAATGTCTCTTCTTTGTCGATTTTTTCCCTTAGCGGAAAATCTGTTAAAAATTACCGATTTACTAAAAGTTAGAACTGTTATTCCAATCGCCAAGATAACCAAGAGTTCTTTAATCAACCATTTAGAGTTAATTTTTAAGGTCGTCTGTTGCACTAGTTCTTAATGTTTGCACCAGAGTCTCATATAAGATAAAGTATCAGGTTGTAACAGCAAATCTTTTACCCAAAAACGTTTTTTTGCCTGTGTCATCGTTAATAATAGTGCGGCTATAGTTTTTTTTCTAGGAATACAACATTTTTCACTACAGCGAGACAAAATGTTGGTGTGTGTGTGACAAAGGCTCAGTTTTCCTTCAGTTCAAAAATTGACAGTCCTAAAACTGAGGTAGCATCGTTTCAGGAAACCGAATGGTGTGTGTGTGTGGTCTGAGAAAGTTCATATCTTCAGTTCAGATCGTACAGTCTTAAAACTGCAGGCAAAGTGTATGTGAATGGGTACCTTTTAAGCAAATTTAGACCTGTCAACACACTACCCACCTTACATGTAACCCTGCTGATGGTCTATAAAGTATAAAGTATCCCCTTTAATCTCTACCCCGTCGTAAGCCGCTGTCATAATTATTTTAGAAAAACCTATCCCAATAAATTTTTAATCTTCTTTTTGTGATGGAAAATTTCCGTTAATCGTACTGGAAATAAATAAAAAATTGGCATGTTGATGAAGAAAATTAGCGAATGACATTCATTTTCAAGTAAAGGCCTTCGAAGCAGGAGCATCAGACGATTTAGAGGCATTCGTCGACTATTCATTGTGTGTGTGTGTTTGTGCATGTGGAGACGGAGGAGAGCGTCGATGATGAATCAGAGGTGGTAGTCGCGGCGTCGCCGAATATGCAACTATAGCGCGGCGCGAGGGACTGTCAATTCGACGAAGAGAGAGGGCGAACACTCAGACCGGAGTCCGGAGCGGGGAAAAGGGCGTACGATCGATGTACCACCGACTGAGGGGACTAAATGTCCGTTGCCTGGCAACGGAATGAGGGTTGCAACCCCACTTGAATTATTGCTGCAACAAGGTGGCTGGCCCAGCCAGACTAAAGTCTACGATGCGTTTTTTGTTTTTGTACTTTGTTTCCGTAGACGCCGTCACCCGAGGTTTTTTTTTGCGCTAAATGAACGAAACCGGTTACGTTTTGGATATGCTTCGGGGTAGGTGTGTAAGAAATAAAGGTTAACGTCTTCGAAAGGGGATGCAAAATATGAGCTTCGCATATAACAAACGTCAACACTAAAAAAATTGTTCACAAAACCTCTTTTTTTTAAGATTAAATACCTAAATTTCCAAATAAAATGTTCGCTATCTTTTCCGAAACCTAACTCAGCTTTCTTTTTTTATTAACATTTTCAAGACTAAATGTTTAAATTTTTAAGCGGAATCTTCACCATCTTTTCTGAAACCTAACTCAGCTTTCTTTCTTTATCAACTTTTTTTTTAAGAGAAAATGCCTAAATTTCCATTAATCGTGTCAATGAATACATAAAACCGGCTCCTCAAGAAAAGCTTCGATTTTGATGATTTTTTTTAAAATTATTTTTAATATTATACATTTAAAATCAGAAACATTTTGGAGCGGGGACGAATTATTTATATTGTTTAAATAATATACAGGGTGTTTCAAAAAGAAGTGACACCGTCTCTAGGATAGGTAGAAAAATGAAAAATAATTGGGGTTTGCTCAGTAAAAAATTTTCGTAACGTCATCCGTATTCAAGATAAAGGGCGTTAAAGAAAAAAAATATATGCACATTTATTACGATTTTGCAGAAACTACTGGAAACATTGTAACGAAATTTTATACGATTTTATTAATCAAAATTTCAAGTGAACTTAAACATCATTCAATTTTACACCAAAAAGGTACTCTTGGTAAAACTCGATATTGTGTACCGTTTTCGGAATATTTTTAGTTGAAAATTATGAAGTAATAACCAAACTTTTTTTCTTTAACTCTTGAATACGGATGGCGTTACGAAAATTTTTTACTAAGCAAATCCCAATTATTTTTCAGTTTTATACCTATCCTAGAGACGAAGTCATCTTTTTATTAATCAACCTGTATGTATATGAAATTTATGCAGAATTTTTTTTTATAATATCCATTAAAAAGTTGGAAAACAGGGATATGTATGTAAATGGGTTTGATTGCATTGTTGCCACTATCTTCAGTGTCTTCAGAATTGTATTTCATAAAGTTAACTGTAGCAGCTACTGCTGCATTAGAAATTACGCCAAATACATTTTAAAACTCGCTTTCACAATAATCACGACCAAAAACCATGCACACTTTAAAATGTAAACTATTTTAATATCAAATTGGTCGTAATTTTGTTGCTATGGTAATTAACAACTGCATTCTTCTAATGCATATCTATTTGGATTTTTATACTATGATTAGCCGTTTTACCCGGCGTTGACAGTGTTTTTAAAAGGTTTTTCAACCGTGATGGAACAGCCGGCGTCGGACATAATTAGGAATGTCACTATAAAACTCAGCGACATCGAAGATTATGAATTCAACATTAATATCGGCCGTTTTTATATTTTATCCCCTTTTTATACTTTTCGTAGGAGTGCTGGGGTGGGTCACCTCTTTAGTATTTGTTGCCTTGAGGTAAGCTATTGCGTACAGAAAGTTTGGTTGAAATTGGTCTAGGCGATTCAGAGTTATGCTGGAAGCTACACACACATACAACCTCTTTTATGCATTTAGAAAATTTGGTTATTGTGTACCTACAATGACGAGGACTAGTTCGGACTAAATTGAGATATATAAAGTTTTCAGGCTGGGAAGTTGAAATATTTGCTCCCTATTAGTGGAAATCGTAGTGGATACTCTAATCTTACAACGAAAAAAACGATTTTTTAGATACGTTATATCTTGTTTCTTAAAAACGTCTGAAGCATTAAAATATCTAGAAATAACTTAATATACCACTAAATAAGCATTTTTTATGCGGCAAAAAAAAGTTAAAATATGTGCACTCTACCAATAGAATTCAGAGTGGCTACACATCGATCTATCGAATTTTCTATTTTACCAACATTAAATAAGCACTATAGTGAAGATCTTTTTTTCACGAATTTCTAAAATGTAAGTTAACCAATGTATCACGAGAGCGGTAGAAGCATCAAGTTTCCCAACAGTGATTCAAAATAGCACCAAACTATGATGTCATTCAGAAGATCTTATTACGTAAAATGTATAATTACGTCCATTAACATCTAGCCAAAGAAACTAGAAAGTCTCAACGCTTAATGACACACAATCCGGTATTTGCTATAAATCAAATTCAGTAATTTCAACTACTTTGCGCGTCTTTGGAACCGCTACCATAAAAAATCTTTCTGTGCGAATAACATTTGACATTGACATGCACAAATGAAACACTTTCATATTGGTAATAATTGCGTTACTCCATCGAACAAACGATAAGTGGGACATATCTTAATATTCAACATATACGACTATAAATAAAAGGT
Organism: Agelastica alni; assembly: GCA_950111635.1. Taxonomy (NCBI): domain Eukaryota; kingdom Metazoa; phylum Arthropoda; class Insecta; order Coleoptera; family Chrysomelidae; genus Agelastica; species Agelastica alni. Next base: position 5,699,503 of record OX467718.1, on the reverse strand, counting down.
GGCAAATGCGGAAAAGCAAATAATATAAAAGCGTTTGCATATTTAGTGAATTTTTGTATGATTCCTAACAGTGCTGGTTAATTAGTTTTTTTTTTATCTGGTTTCCACGAAAAAAGGTAGGAATTGGTATCGCTCTTGAACTTTTGGAGACTGTAAGGTCGGGTTTTAATTTCAGAACAGTTCGAAAACCGTTCAGGAAAAGCACAGAACTTTCAACAAGTTTTTATAAAATAAATCTTAAAAGTAAAAGATATGTTCGCCTAGGTCGACCTCTACCGACTTGTCCATTCAAACTCGCATTATAAATTTGTTTCGTCAATCTTCCTTCATCCATCCTTTCTACGTGGCCAAATCATCTAAGCATTCCTTTATCTATCTTTGTAACCACATCTTCTTTTAAACCACAGCGTTCTCTTATCTCACTATTCTTTACTTTATCCAATCGAGTCAATCCGGCTATACTTCTTAAGACTACTCATCTCCTAAAACACCCTGTATATTTTTTTCCACTCCTTACATTAATGATAAATCAACACCCACGGTGCCAACTTAATAACGTTTAGCACAGCTATTGTTTTCATTTTGTTCGCTGTCACTCCCAGGCTTTTCTTTTGAAAATGACTAAATATGAATGTTCAAATTACTCCAAATTTATACAGGTATGTCTATGAACTAAAATATTTCGTTTAATTCCAATAAAATGTTGTAAGGTTAATATAAAAATATGTTTACTTTGATAATAAAATCCAGATAAGTGTAACCGTCGCGAGGATAAAACACAACTATAGTCCGTTCATAATTTGTCGATAGCACAAAATGTGCGTCCAAGTCATAAAACGGCCGTAATAGTCGTAAAATCATAGGCGGAGGTTCCTGAGGTGTTTATTCATGTCCGTACACAATTTGTTGATAGCTCACTGCAAGTTTGACCCTCATTAGGTTTAGTACGTTTTTGATCGCATTTAATTTACGGCTCGTTGGTGTTTCGGCGTCTACGGCAGTAATTAACGTCTCTAATATTTATTTTGCGAATTTTGTGCAGTGCGTGAGTAACTTTTTTTCATATTCCTACAAACATATACGTACCTTTCGTTCCTGCTTGTTTTGTTTGATTGCTTGCGATGGCTTCGTCATCATCATCAACATCATCAAGTTTTACACCGGTACTGTTGCGTACAGTCAGTAAGTCTGTCTATTCACCAAGAGAGAAGACTATTGTTTTGAACGTTCACGATGCTCTGCTTTCTCAGAATCCCACAAACACTGTTCAGAACATAATCAAGAGTTGTGCCCACATGACGGGCGTAGGGGAGTCAACAATATATAGGTTCCTATCAGAAAGAAAAAAACAAGGTATAGCTAACCCAAATACAAACGAATACTTAAAGAGGGGGAGAAAACCTATTGAAATTGATGAATTTGCCAAAAATGGTATTCGAAGGAAAATTCACGAATTTTTTTACAAAAAAGAAATACCCAACTTAAACAAAATTTTACAAGAAGTTAGAGACGACCCGGATTTGCCTCATGTCGGACGAACCAAATTGTGGCAAGTTTTAAAAGAATTAAATTTCCGGTGGGAGAAATCAGACCGAAAATCACTTTTGATTGACCGGGAAGAGATAATATGTTGGAGAAGAAAGTATCTAAGATCTATACGAAAATTTCGGGCTGAAGGAAAGCCAATTTACTATCAGGACGAAACGTGGGTAAACGCAGGTCATACTCTCACAAAAATTTGGTCAGATAAAAATATATCAAGCTCCAGGCAAGCCTTTATGGAAGGTTGGTCTACTGGTATTTCCCCACCCTCTGGTAAAGGCAGTAGATTAATAGTTTCTCACATTGGCAGTGAAAAAGGATTTGCTAAGCATGGTTTGTTGGAATTTCAATCCAAAAGCACAAAAGACTATCACGAGGAGATGACAGCTGATGTTTTCGAAGAGTATTTTGAGCAGATGATTGAACATATACCACCAAACTCAATTATAGTATTAGATAATGCACATTATCATTCACGACTAGTAGAAAGACTTCCAACGACTGCGTGGAAGAAACAGGATATCATTGAATGGCTGCGGAATAAGTCCCTGCCTTACAAAGATGGAATGGTTAAAGCAGAACTTTTAAAAATTGCCCGGCAACACAAATCTAAGTTCAAGAAATACGTAGTTGACAAAATGGCGGAAAGACGAAACATCACAGTCCTTAGACTTCCACCCTACCACTGCGAATTAAATCCAATTGAACTCATTTGGGCACAAATGAAAAGCTATGTGGCTAGAAAAAATACGTCATTTAAAATACAAGCTGTACGTGAATTGTTATATGAGTCTTTACAACATATTACAGAACAAAATTGGCGAGATGCAGTAAGACATGTAATAGAAGAAGAACAAAAAATGTGGGATCTTGACAATATAAATGATGCGACTGTAGAGACACAACCGCTAATTATTAACCTGCAAGACGACTCGGATTCCGAAGATGATCCTGTTTATTTTGAATTTGAATAGTTTTGTAAGTAATCGTAGTTTATATCATTTAAAAATAGGTATTAATTAAATAAATGTATCTTTTACAAATTGCAAGTAACTTTTTATTTTTAAATAAAATAAAGAAATTTTATTAAAATAAAAATACAATTTACAGTACCTACAGTTTAAGAATATTAATATATTTATTTATTTAAAGTAACGTAATGTTTTAATCATATACTCTACGACACTGGTCAGTCATTTCCACACAAAATACCTACATAATCGGATTAAAAGTTCTATAGCTGTATTGTATTTATTCAGATACAAGGTGGGTTAGTCGAAAACATCTTAAACTGCCAGTTTTAGGTTGGTTTTTGTTATTATATCATACTACCTGTCCTCTCTGTATTTCAGTTCTCTAATGAGGGTCAAACTTGCAGTGAGCTATCAACAAATTGTGTACGGACTATAGGAACTATCACTACTTAACACGGTTGTATCAACATTAAAGAAAAAAAAACTTAAATATTTACGTTAACTGGCTGGAAGTACTTGAAAACGTTTAAAAAAAAATACTTTAAAATTGAACCTAATAAGCGTTATGATCGCTTTATTGTTACTTGATAATAGTCCAGGAAAAGAGCGTTTTATTTTTTTTTTGAAAACGATGAGAAACAGATTTACAAACTCGGTTTATCTTTACAACAGTAAGACTTTATCCTAATACATACAGAGTGCGTCACGCGTAACCAAAATTATTTTTTCAAATTTAAATACCAATTAAAATTAAATTATTGATACAAAGCAATTAAACTCATTTACAATGAAAGATATTTTTAAAACAAAACATCACGAAGTAATTTAACTTTTGATATTTTTTTGAAAAATAAACAGTTATTAATAGGATTCAAAAAATAATTTAACTTAACTCAATTTATAAATAAAAAAAAGACAAAAATAAAAATATTAAAATCCAACAAATAAGCAAAAAACACGACAGAAATTAAGAAAAGTTACTAAAAAAGATATGAAAAAAATGGGATTAAGTAATAGCGGAGATACTAAATGAATGAGAAAAAGCTGAAACTAAACAAACAACTAGACTCAAAATAGAAAAGAATGAAATACATTTATCGCGTAATTTTTTTTTTCACTCTTAAATTTGCTTACCAGTCTCACGAGTTATTTTAATTCCGATCTTATGGATAAAGTTTGAAGCTAATTTAAGTATCCAAATATGTTTTTTCTAACTTTAAACAGAAAAAATTTAGAAATATACGATATATAATATTTAGATGAGTTACTTAAAGATAGGATAAAAAATTTATAAATAAGAGACAACTATCGTGGACACCGAATGGAAAAAATGGATTCATAAAATGCCAAAGTAAAAATACGAAAAGATGAAAATCAATAAAGATATGGGATAAAGTAATAGCAGAGGTACTCTACGGTACATACGGTGGAGAGGTGTTATAACTAGGCAGGTGAGATATCATACAGTCTAGCTCCACCAAAAAAAATTATTATTAACGATGTGGTCCAAAAACATAAAAAAACCGACTTCAAAGACTTATATGGTTTTCTCATGGATGCCATTGTCAGAAATGGACCGAATCGAAATGGGACCACACGAGAAGCACCAGCTTTCAAATAAAAAAAGAATCATTAAAATTGGTTTACCCAGTCGTAAGTTATAAGGCAACAAACAAACAAAAATACAGTCGAATTGAGAACCTCCTGCTCTTTTAAAGTCGGTTAAAAAACTTGACATTTTTCGAAGGATTAATCCTTTATCTTTAGTGAAATGGAAGGGGATATGAAGAGAAGTAAAAGTATTACAATTACCAGGAGCAAAAATTACCCATAAATTTATGGTGAAAAAATAAAAAATTACATCACAGCAATTAACATCAAAACGTGAAAAAACAAAACGCCGTTCCACTAATGTCAGGGAGAGCAAACGACATAGTGGTAAATCACCTGAGATTTTATAAAAATTAATTCCCACCGAAAAAGCGTGGGAAAAGTAAAATAGGTCATAGGTTGACATATGGAACGTCAAGTTTCAAAAGGGCAGAGAAATGGCTCCAGAAATAATAAGTCAAAATAATAGGGAGTTAAAAAGTTTTAGGCTATCGAAGTCAATTTGTTCAGTGATAAACAGTAAATTAGAATTTTTAATAGCCTTGTTGATTTCAAGGGTTTCCAAGAGTGTTTTGCCTTTGTTGCAAATAAGTAAAATTTTTAGGTCAGAGTTGGGATCGAAATTGTGCTTTTCATTTATAATATGGTTAGGAAAAACGGAATTGGAGTTGATAGGTTCTTTAGAGTTAGATTCTATTAATCGAACGTGTTTAGCTAGTCGTGATCTGATCGTGCGGCCCGTTTGACCAATATTAAATTAGAATATGTACGAAAAATGTAACAATAAAAAAAATTATAGAAAAATATACAGACAGAAATAAACTTACTTTAACAGTAATTATTTTTAAAATATTTTAATTTGATTACTCTGACGTTCAGACACAAATGAACAAAAATTTTCAAAAAAACTCATTTCCTTTTTTATAAACCAGACGCAAAACCGAATATTTTCTGCGCCTTTGTAATTTATATAGTTAACCACAAACAAAGCAAACTCGTGTCTTGTTTATACACTTTTGGGCTATCGTTAGGGTGCAAAAGTCACAGCTGTTATTCAATCGTAGCATCTGTCGAAAACGTTTAATGGATAATAACCAGCCTTCTTTACTAGCGTATACATATCAACCATTGATATTTTGTTTATTTCAACTTCCCTACAGCGTGTTCAAAGCAATAAAGAATGTTAGTTTCAGCAAATCTAACACATCGAAGGAACCTCGTATATTTTTACGGTGTTTTTTATTTCACACCAGTGACTCGACAAGAACTGGAAACAAAGCAATAAAAATTCCTAGGAACCAGGCTAAGCGGAGATAAAAAAGATAAACCCCCAAAACCATGATCTGTGGGCGAATACTTAACGAGACAATAAGAAATCTACCACCGTTTTGTGGCAAGCCCTTTGTCTATTATTCGAATATACCAATAACGAATTTTTGTTCTTACTGGCACTATGCCTTTTTTGTGCTTATTATTTGTCTGCTGTCTGCCGGTGGTTAAATTTAAAACAAATACGCATGCGCTCGAGACTCTTTTGTTGACTGTATTTTTTTTCTGAAAATAGTCGCAAAATGGTAGACCTATCGTGTGGGCCGCGAACGGCCTGCACTGCGACTATTAGAAGCGGGAGGGATTATAAAAAGGATATGATTGTGGACCCGCTTTTTGAAAGGTTGCAGGACTTAGTTCTCTGGAAAAACTGATTTTGGAAGCTTGTTCTATTCCGTAGCAGCCCTGTAAAAGAAGTATTCTTGAGGGAGATTGGTCCTTGTAATGTCAATCTGGAGAGTAAATGGGTGAGGCTGTTCAGCGTGCCGAGTTCTTCGGCCGAATGTGGCCAGTGGTGGTACAAGAGTTTTTATTTCTCTGGGGCATCTGGAAATATCTGTAGAGTAATGTCTGGTCTGCAACTCTTCTTCTATGTTCTAGTGGGCAAAGGGTATCTGAGAGTTCAGCTGTTTATCAACCGAATGGCCCTTTTCTGAATGGAATCTAGAAGACGAAGAGAATGCTTTGGTGCTGAACCCCAAATGTGCGAGCAATACTCCAGTATGGTGTTATATTCCAGTAAATTGGGAAAATTTAGCCAATAAATATCCATGAATGTAGATCCAACTGGTTCAATTTTCTCCTTAAATCTAGCGGATTTTAAGGATGTCAGGTTTGCCAACAAAGTCATTATAAGTTTGACTTGACCTAACCAACAAGGATAATGAGGGTTTAACAGTTTGTACGAATAAATCGTACACTTCTTCGTCAAATACTTTAAAAACCTCTATTTCAAATGATTACTAAATCGTTTCTTCTTTAAAAATGACTTTTAACAGACTTTTTTAATCATTAAATTTTATTTAATAATTATGTTTTAAGTATTTTCCCTAATATTGCCATTTATTGTTATTGCTTTGTGTATAGAGAACCTTATAAGTCTAAAATTATAGTCTTAAATATAGTATTGATGTCAGATATTGATGCAAGACCGGATTTTCTGAATTCAGCGAACCTTCGTACAATAAGGAAGGTTGTGCATTAACTAAACAAGAAAGATATTTAAAATTCAACAACAAATGAACATGATGAAACAAAAAAAATACATAAACAAAATCTGTACTTTCAAGATTTAAGTCAGACCAAAGTATCACATTAATTTTAATGCCGCGATATCTGCAAACTAAGTACTTTTCCCCATCTCTTTAATAGTCCGGGGAAGATAGGAAATAAATATAAACTGTTTCTCACGTCAAATTTTATTTTTTTAATCAAAAAAATATCAGCCCCTGATCACTTTCTTGTAAATACCACTGGAGGGAGCTTGCAAGCACAACTTTGAGCACGTAAAATTCAACGGTTTTACGCTTATATCGTTTTGCTCCCACGAAAATAGTTGTAGGTATTAAAATTGCAGAAAATTTTATGCCCTAAAAGGTGACATAAGTCGATATTATGAAAAATACATTTTCTGGCCATTAATTTTCCAAAAACCGAAGAAATAATTGAAAATTAGTTTTTTAAGCGGCAAACACATGTAATCAACATAACAATATCAAAGTGATAATATAAAAAAACATAAGGTACCAGTCACTGAATTCGTAGGTTTTCTCAGAATTGGAAAATTCAAAATGGCGGCGGAGAAAAATGGCAATATATTTGTTTTTCAATCTTGTACCATTTTACGAACAATTTTAATTTTGATACGCGCTTGGTCGCAATCGACAGAGTAAGAGAGTTATATTTTGATGAACAATATGAATAATTTTTTAAAAAAAAAATTTAACGTCAACTTTTCGAAGCTTATATTGAAAAAAAAAATATTATTTTCACGCTTTTGCAAAATTTGCCGTCGAAAAATTTATTTAAACTTTTTATGCATACTCAAAGTCTGTCTCTAAAAATGCGTATTAAAAATAAATATTATCAATTATTGGGAGCTGAGATAATGGAAGTCAAACTTGCAAAAATCGCTCACAATTTTCGACTCATTAGACCTTCCTTTACAACATATCCAAATATCCCCGCATTGGCATTCTTGTAGTACCCTGTAAAAGATTTACTTAATTTTATGTATGTATTTAAGTAAAAATTAAAAATCTGTTGAAACCAATAAATTTTGGCCTATTTTGGACTAAAAGAGCCAAAAATGGTCAAATTTTAGTTGAAAATGATCAAAATAGAAGATCCGTGATGGATGTATGGTGGTAGTGGCAGCACCGCGAGTGTGTGTGTGTGCGCGTGTGAACCTCAGGAGGCAGCCGCCGACGTCCATATGAGTTTACTATAACCAGATTTCCCACACTTACTGTTAGTCATTTTATTAGGATGAAAATATGGAAAACTGTCCTCTCGCACGCAAGAAGATGCGATCTTCCATGGAATTTTTTGATCATAAAATACATTGCTTGTTTTGTGGTAAATCACTGGATCACCAGTACGGGGACAAAGCCACTGTATCCCAGAGAGACCGCGTTTGTACTTTGACCCTCTAGGGACTTTTCAGTACAACCTGGAAGTGCCATTTTTCATTTACTGGTGGACCAAGCAGAGATAAAATTAGCAAAATCTCTTTTGATAGTTTTCGGCTAAAATTTGACTATTTTTGGCTTTTTTATTCTAAAATCTGCCGAAACTTAATTGTTTTAAGTAAATCTTTCACAGAGAACTACAAAAATGTCAATGCGGGGATTTTTGGATATGTTGTTATAGAACGTATAATGAGTCATAACCGTCAAAAAAAATGTGAGCGATTTTTTTCCACCCCAAACCGTAACTTTCTTGGACTATATCGACTTTCTTAGTTAAACCGAAAGTACCTATTATTAATTCTACAATACCTTGCAAAGGGGTATTTAGTATGTTTCGGTGATGGTTCTTGAATTGTCGAAAGATTCCGAACGATTCAGAGTTAGAAAGACCAAGAAACCATTGCCAAAACATAATATACACCCCTATTATTAAAACAAGAAACTAAGATGGTATTCAATTCTACTTTTAGACGCGTGGCTTGAAGACAATCTGAAAAATTTACAGATAGCGGTAAAAGTGTTAAATACCGTTTTTATAGAAACGAAGCAGCAGATGTTCTACGCTTAATTCACTTTTAAAAACACTCTCAATTTTTAATGCTCACCAAACATGTTTACGAAGTAATTATGCTCGACGCTTACCTGAAACAAAAACAAAAATTAATAAACAATTAACGATGACGCGTTTTACAAAAAGTCCGATTCAACTCTCACACTTGTTTTGTGCACGAATTTAATCGAGTCGATGGATGTTTGTCAAGCGAGGGTATTGCTTTTAAAAATCAACAGGTTACTTAGAAAAAATAAATAAATGTCGTGTTGTGTATGTAAATCAACCATAATGGATTCGATTCAATTTCCATAAGCACGCAACACAGTATAAAAAAAACAAGACCAACAGTCACGTATTGTCAATTCCTCTAAAGATATATAAAAAAAATTTACACGCTTATATTAGTTTTACCTGTATGTTTGTTTGTAACTGACTTTTGGTCTCGATTTTGCCTTACTTTAAGCGATCAGATTTAATTTTAACTTCGCACACTTGTCAAAGACCGACGACAATGCAATAATTCGATCAAAATGTCCGATTATCCTGATTAGTTTTGCCAGGATTAATGCATTTCTTCAGGGATCTTTGCATGAGAGTAAGAGAGATAGAACTAGTCCGTGAACTACGCATGCGCGCAATTCCAATGTCATATTATAATTCATCCAATCCAATATATTGGTGAGAAACGTGCTGAGGGATGAATAGCAAGAGGGTGAGTAAAACAAATCGAACTAAAAGCGAAAAATAAATTATAGTTAAAAAAAACTAAAAAACACGCTTTTAAAGTTGATCAAACTAAAAAGTAAAAAATAATTCTTAACATAAGAATAAAATAACAGGCGAGAAAATGTCACTGTTCTAAGAGCGTGGGGTGCTTTAAATGACATTTTTAAACTAGCTTTCGGAATGATAAGCACCCCACGCTTTAAAAACAGTGACATTAATTTTCTCGCCAGTAATTTTATTCTCATGTTAAGAATTATTTTTTACTTTTTAGTTTGATTGACTCTAAAAGCGTGTCTTTTAACTTTTTTTAAATTATAGTTTATTTATGTTAAGTGTCGGTTCGTATTAAAATTATAAACAATAATTATGTAACGATCACAGGTTTTGTTTTCTTTTTTTATTTTTTCGTTCGGGGTTAAGTGAAAGAACATTTTTTCTGATGCATAGCATTACAGACAATGCACTTCTTCGCCCTTTATTTCTCGACAACTTAATGCAAGTGAATCAATTATGCTTTATGTTTTTTTTTATGAAATAATCAAGACGATATATTATATTATTTTTATTAATATCTATAAACATTAGTATTGTAAAGAAAATAATTTATATATAAGTAACAAGGCCTTACAAACCAGCTAACAAAAAGAAAAGAAAATCTAATAAACGTTGAAGAAAAAGCAGCTAAAGTGAGTCTGCTTGATCAAAAAATGAACTGGGTGAAATTGAAAATGATTTGGGGTGTCAACTATTAGTTTAATATTAGTTTAATAATAATGATACGTGGACGTATAATATATATATATATATATATATATATATATATATATATATATATATATATATATATATATATATATATATAATTTGGTTTTTTTTTACAGAATTTTGTTTTGGGTTAAATGGTTTGGGTTTATTTTAGATCAGTTATTATTTAGTTTTGTTATTTACTTTTATTAGGTATCCTAGACTTTAATTACCTAATATATATATATATATATATATATATATATATATATATATATATATATATATATATATATATATATATATATATATCTATGGATGTAATTATTGATTTTGTTTCAATATAATAACTTTTTTTTAATTTAACCTCAAATTACCCCTTTCCTTTAATCACTCTTTTTCCGTCGAGGACGTTAGACGTTACCTTCATGTGTTCCTTGCTAAGAAGCAATCGTTTTAATAAACATTTGCTTTGATGATTATTTCATTTCGTATGTTTAATGTCAAATGTTTTTCTATAAACATTTTTACTAATTGCTGGAAATTATACATTATATTTAACATTTTTTTAATAACTAAAATGTTAACAGGAAAACCAACATACATTATTTTCAATTGGAATCTAAATTTCGCAAATATAAATTAATTTTCCTGGACTATTAGCACTTATTCTACGGTATAGACCGATGTTTTCAGTCTCAAATTTTGCTACGTTGCCTTTTAATTATGTGCGCGCAGTGTGGTAAGCATAAATTCCAGGATAATAGAATATTATCTCTAATATCTTATATCTATCTATTTAATATATAATATTCAGGAAAAGAGTGTGCGTGTTTTGAAAAAAAATCCAACCAAATATCTCAAGGTTTAACGCAGTGGGGGGGTGGGCAATCTTAAAATAGTAAGTGGGACATACAATCGTATTTAAAAATAATTAATTGTGAACATTTTGTTTAAAGATTTAGGAGTTTCTATTGTTCGTAATAATAATGTTTTATGATGAAGCACCCGAGCCAGTCAATTCAAAGAAATACGAATCTCCCTGTATAAAAATACCTAGAGTTTTGATTTCATCTGGTGGCCGCATGCATTCAGAGCTGCTGCACTTCCACAAATACCTTCATCCATAAACATATACGCAGACACAGACACACACACACACACACGCACACATACACCGACACAGACAGAGAACACACACCGAAGACGTCAGACACCGCCGCATTGCATTGGCCTCCGTGCTGCCTGGGGGCCATTAGAAAACATATGTTGTGAAAGAATGCTCAAGGTCACTGGTAAACTTCTTGAATATGCTTTAACAGCTCAGCCATCCTCCGGTGCCTCAGTCGGAACATGGCGGTAGTTGATGGGGGTACATTCTCGATAAACCACGTTGCCTTTTAAATAAAAACAATTGTGGTCTTCCAAAAACATGTTTGTAAAATTAAAAAAAAAAACACGAATTACAAGTAAAAAAATAGCAGGTAAGACGTGTTTAATAAAAATGGGAGTGATGTCAGAAAGGTATTGTATCCCTGTAGCTTGGCTAAACGAGATATAATATCGATTGCAGTAAAAGAATCTATTTATAAATTGCTTACGTAAAAGTCTATTCCAAGTATTTCATCGAAAATCATGTACTTGATGAATATTTATGCTATTGACACCATCTTATGATAAGTATCAACTGTGAAATAAATAATATTTTAAGGGACACGATGGACAAGCTGAAGCGAAATAGATTGTAATTTTTGGTTTGGCGAATAAATTTATAAAAAAATTAATTATAGGTAGATCGAGAGAATCTTTAACAGAAAAGTGGTGGCTGAGATAATGTCTGAGTGGCCACATGTGTACGTTAAAACAAATACAGGAGAAATGCTATGAATATAACATAGATATGCATTATCTCTATAGATTTCAAACGGGCATTCGATAAAGTACAGGAAGAAAATGCTACAAGTTTAACCCTCCTAGGAATACCTCGAAAATTACTAAAAATGGTGGAAGTTACCATGACCTAATCGACAGCAGCCAAAGAGTACAACAACAGCTCAGCGAAGAATTTAAAGTGAAAGTCTGGGTAAGACAGGGAGACGCTCTCTCGGAAGTGCTCTTCAACCTAGTACTGGAAGCAGCTATCAAAAAAATCGATAGAACTGGAAGCATAATAAATAAAACCACACAAATACTTGGGTATGCGGACGACATTACAATAATTGCACGTTACCTCGCTTCACTAAATCTCGCCATAGAGTTTGAACCACAGGTAAACCAAGAAGGCCTTGAAGTGAACAAAGACAAGACGAAATATATGTTATGCTGCAGGAATCCCCCAATACAACTACCAAATATTAATGTAAACGGCGGTCTGATCAAAAGCGTCAAGACTTTCAATTTCCTTGGCAATGGTACGTCCAAGATGAAATAAGAGCAAGAATCCTAAAAGGAAATAAATGCTATTATGCCTATCTAAAACTAATAAGGAGCAGTATTATACTAAACATAAAATCAAAGATCTATAAAACACTTATAAGACCAGTAGTATGTGAAACATGGACACTAACAAACAACGATAAAAATCAATTGAGAATATTTGAAAGAAAGATCCTTAGAAGAATATACGGCCCAATACATGAAAACGGTATGTGGAGAATATGAATGAATTACGAAATTGATGCACTTATAGAAGGAGAGGATATAGCAAGATACATAAAAAGTCAAAAGATAAGATGGTTAGGACATGTATACATCCCTTTATCCCTTTTCAGTCTAGGCAAGCTTGTTAAATACTAAAGAATGCTTAAATAATAAATATGAGCACCGCACAGAGTCGTCATACTCTCATGATGTCGAGTGGCCCAAAGAAATCTCTTATTTAATTTTTATTAGTGAGCGATAATAAATTAAGAAACTCTCAACGGACTTCTTATACTCACGATTTTATTGCTATTTTCGTAACTACTTGAAAATTCATAAATGTATAACGTGGTAATGTTGTTATTAAAATAATCCCATGCTTTTATAAAAAAAATATCGTTAAATTGCCAGATGTAAAACGATATTAAAGTCTTGACATCAATGCAGGCGAATTGATCTACTATTAAGACAAAAAAAAATAGTAAAACTGCACCAACAACAAAAAACTATGTTCGCCTTTAAATTACAATTAATGACAAAACAGAGTTTGTTAGAATTTCCAATTATTTGTACTTATGTAGAGCTTTTCCATGAAATGCGAACGCTCTGCTGCCGCCCGCTACTGAACCAATTTAGAACCTGTTAAGTTAGTTAAAATAGAAACACATGTTAATGTAACCCAATACATCATCACATTTGTGCAGCTTCCATCCACCCCAGTGGAATAAGGTAGCTTAGTTTGACAGACCGAAAAGCGGTTTTTAAAAAAATATTGATTTACCCGACAGACAGCGATAAAGTTGCTGCATCGAGATACATAAATCCACTTTTTTTATGAGATATCCTCCCTAGCATTAGGGCATAAATATCAACATTTAACGGAAATTTTGGTAAACACCTTTAATGCCAAAGGAGAACATCAAGCATCCGATTTATATACGTAAAATTTAGGCTTTCTTAAAGCAAGTACAGACCGGGCAACAAAATGTTGGCAACATGTATCCCGTCAACAAGATACAAGTTGCTAAATACACGGCAATATTGGGCGGCGTGACAACAAAGAAATTTGTTGGTTGTTGCATGTATCCGTGTTCGCTCAGTGTGTACGTGCTAGTGCTGTTGCCAACACAAAATTATCAACTGCAGCACGGTAGTTTGTATTCTTTTTTAAGATTTTAGGGGCTACCAAAGAAAGAATATGTTCAAAATCAGATTTTGTTAGTCTAACGAAATTGCGGAACGAGGTACCATCGTTTAAACGTAGTTCAGACGATAGGTTATCCCCATGGCTTATCCCGTGTTTTAGAAATTCTCTCTGCCACCACCGTCTTTTCCTTTTTTGAACATTACCAGCAATTATTATAAAAGCAGCACTAGCACCAATAGTCTCTTTCATTTTTAATTCAACACTGGTGTGGACGTGCAACAGCGTTAGCAATATTAATCTACAAATATGTTGCCAACATTTTGTTGCCCTTTACACAGCAACAATATACTTAATCCAGAACAATGTTGTTTGTACTTTGTAATGTTTAATGAATATGACAAACTGCCAAAGGCTGTAGTAAACAAATCATTAAAAGCAAATATCAAAGGTTTTCGGAAACATTGCCAACGTGAGTTATTATGTAGAAATTCATTTGTGAACAAAGAATGTTAGAATATGAAGCACTATACTATTTCTAAATCTTGTAATGCACTAATATCGTACTTCAAAGGGCTCAAAATGGATTCAGAAGTAACAGAATAAACAACCAAAGGGATGACACAAATGATCCTATTATTATTAGCAATAGGGTCGGGCCCGACAACTGTCATTGGGCACCTCGAACTTCAGATCCTTTGTACCGCCCCTTGGGTTATTTATTACCTATGTGTCTAATGGATCCAATTTGAGCCCCTACGAGATCAGTGAACTTACGTTAAAATTTCTAGGAACTTCGTAGGTAGGAGTTGCCTTACCCCCAACGATCTTACTATTTTTGGGGTAGTGTTTCACATTCTATTAGAAAATGATGTACCGAATTCATTGTTGTTACTGCAGAATCTAAAAGAATCATTCTCCACCTTGCCCATCTATTTAAGAAGTTCATTAAGCAGGTGATAACCAGTAGTCATTCCAAACAGCAGTTTTAGGTCTTTCCTATTTGGGAGTAAAATGTTGTTATGTCTGCATCAGCCATTTGCCCCGTTTGGCATAACAATATTCTTTTTAAAAAAATAGTTGATGCGCCCCTGAAACCTGGCCAAGATAAAATAGAAGGGCACAAGAATGTAATATTATAAGGTCAAGAGCTCCCGCGGTCAGCGCAGAGACTATCGACATTTCCGAAATGTATTCGTAATTAGTCATCTTTAGAAATGACATCACAAAATAACGCGACTATTCCGAAAATGATCGAAAAAGCCTTCTTCAATGCTAAACGGTGCCTGCAGTATTTTGACCCTCGGAAAATAATTAGCAACTAAAAGTTTACAGTAAAAATAATTAATGTTATGATTGGATGGGAAGCGAGAGGACGATAGAAGCGAGAAGCGAGCTCGGTCAACAACATGAGTGTAGTGGGTGAACGAATTAATGAGAATAGATGAAGATAAAAGTGAAATAGAGTGAGATGGGAGAAAAAGTTGTTTCGATGTCTACCCCGAAAGGGAGACTATAGTAATACCTCAAGCCGATCGAACCGGTTCTATTGACCGAAGAAGATTTTAAAGCAGGCGACGACTCTCTTTGTCTTTTTAACAACACTACTAATTTTACTAAACATTCAATGCTTCATTTTTCCAAGACAATTTCTAAAATATTAGTAATTGGCAAACTACACATACATACATACAGACACACATACATTTATACAAACTTTTATCATAAAATTTCAACCTGGAATATCTTGGTTTCTTTTTTCCTAGTTAGAGGCCCTCAGTCTTTAAAATACATAACCGTTGTATAGTCGCTTTGGTATTAAGAGAGGGTAATAAATTACTGTCAAGAGGCCGTTTCATGAGCGTACCTACCTGCCTGCATCTTAGCCAAAATCGTACTATTTAAAAATATTACACTGAGTAAATCGGTCTATTTTATTGTACGGGTATACAGCAATCAAAATAGGAAAGTGTACTATTTAGACGAAACATGGCTAAATCAAGATTATACAGTGGAAAAGGTCTGGCAGACATCCTCTCACCAAGCCTTTTTGAAAGGTCTGTCAACGGGAATAAAAGGAAAGCAATTAATTATTGAGCAAAGAAATAAAGATCCGTATCGAAAATGCCAGAACCACCTTCTTTAAATTAAAAAGAATTCTCTGCAACAAAGGAATCAAAAATCAGATTAACACGCTGCTATATGTTCTCCACATTGCTCTATGGAATATAGGGAGTTGGACACTGACCGACTTATTATTAAAGAGGCTGGATGCCTTCGAAATGTGGGTCTACAGAAGGATCCTACGAATTACCTGGATGGACCTAATAAGAAATGAGGTGGTTCTACAACGAATGACGAAAAACCTCCTTCATTTAGTGATGCAGGGCAATATTGCCGGAAGTAGAGGTCAAGGTCGAAGAAGAACATCTTGTCTCCGAAATCGAGTGGTATCGCAAAACATCCGATGAACTATTCCGAGCTGCGATAAACAAAGTTATTATAGCCAATATGATTGCTAACGTTCAATAATCGGACAGGGTACCGGAAGAAGAAGAAGACTAATTATTACCTATATCGGTATCACAGGCTATTTAAAAGGTGGTTAATAACATTTCAGTCGGTTCATACCGGTGACTACTACCAATACGTGAATGCAAATGTTTTTAAGAAATACTTAGAGCAAATAATAGAGCTAATAACAACGGGCTTCGTAATTGTTTTGGATAATACTCCGTACTATTTAAGGACTAAAAAATTGTCTACAACTTCTTGGAAAAAGGCAAAAATAATTGAGAGGCTTTTGGAGAAACAAATACGATATGGTGAAATAAGAGTTACCCGGCTTGGGTACACACAAACATCGTTTTCTACAAGATGCTGTGGACGAAATGAGAATATTATTGTACTTCGCTTTTTTCCTTGCAATTTTAATCATATGAGCACAGGTAAAAGTTCTGTGGTCGGAAAAGAATTGTTCAGAAACATTTTAAAGAAGCACTTAAAGAAGTCAATACGGAAAAATTGTAGAAATGACCATGTTATTTAGGAAGAACAAAAAATGTGGAAATTAGTTTGGTTTAAAAAACAGTCGAGCCACTTGTCATTAATCTAGGGGCAGACAGCAATTCATCAGATTTTTCCATTTTGGATGAAAATGATTAGTAAACATCTTTATAGCTTTATGAGCAGCCAGAAAGTGTCAAAAAAGGCACGTCTAGCTGTGCATAGAGGCGTGTTGGTTCCTACACTTATGTATGGTAGTGAATGTTGGGTTTGGCAGAAGAAGCATGAAAATAGGATTAATGCTGCGGAGATGAGAAGTATAGCCGAAATGACTCGGTTGCATAAAGTAAAGAATAGTGAGATAAGAGAACGCTGTGGTATAAAAGAAGATGTGGTTACAAAGATAGATAAAGGAATGCTTAGATGGTTTGGACACGTAGAAAGGATGGATAAAGGAAGATTGGCGAAACAAATTTATAAGGCGAGTGTGAATAGACGGAAGTCGGTAGATGTGTGTAAGAACCGTAGCAAGTGGAAGAAAGTAGTCTATGCCTACCCCTACGGGAAATAGGCGTGACTGTATGTATGTATATAAAAATGTGTAATTTCACTTATAACTTAATTTAAATTAAAAGTTTGTATAGATTACAAAACATTATACAAAATACATGAAAAAATGTAAATAAAAATATTTTGGCTGTATTAAATGTATTTCATTTTATGCAGATTTACAAGAAATATAGCTAATAGACTGCTTGGCCCAAAGACACGCCCATGTTTGCCAAAATGGTCGCTTATAGAAGCTCTTTTCTATTGTATTTGGGCCTTTTACAGGGCTAGGCAGGTAAAAAAATAACACGAGGGCCCAATTTGCAATGTAAATGCTTGTGGAAACTTTTAAAATTATTTTGACCACCCTGTCAGGGTTTTGCAAGTATAATTGGGATTTATTACTCTCTCTCTCTCTCTCTCTCAATATAAAACAGAGTATATGTTTTGTAAATAATGTGCATGTAAGAAATAATAAAAACTTATTCCACTCAAAAACTATATTGATGTAAATCGTATTTAAACTATCCCTCGATAACAAAAATTCGTCTATTTATTGTTGTCCCTTTATCAAGCCTGCCGCCAGCCTCTTTCTTGTCCCTTTCTCCAGATACCCGGCCTCCAGATGTGTTCGTGCATCCAAAAGCTCTCGTCAACTACGGGGGCGAATCCAAATATATCTTACATGCAGTTCTTTGTATTTTTAACAGCGTTTACTAATGAGTACTAAATGTTCGATACCACATTCATTTTTAAAAGAGGTTCACATTTTTGGACTATTTACTATTTGATGGCAATAGGTTTGTCAGAAACAGTACTTGATAGTCCGAATTGTGCGCAGTATATTAAGAGGAACGCTTTTAAATATACTGCACACAATTCGGATTATAACGGAATGATTCTGACTTCTGTGCGAAAAAACCTAATGCTTACAGAGGATGATGCATCTGCAAGTGTTATGTAATATAAAAATACTCCCTAATTCTGCGTCGTTTTCTCAGAAACCACTGCTTCAAATTTTGATCCTATTAACACAGACCAGAATAAATTTTTAAAGGGATAACTTTCTCTTTAAACAGTGCTATAACATAACAGAATCATAGTTACTTAATTACATCTTTAGCTACTACGTGTAATACTTTCACAGATCGAATGATACAAACTATAGAACACACCACGTAACCGAATAATTGTAATTTAAAACAAGAATAAAACACAAGGAAATTACGATTTTATGCACTAGTTAAGTGTCCTTATAAATGTACAAGTAAATGTTTAAAAATATTGCTTCGAATTAGCTCAATAACGTCAAACTGAAAATTCAATACCTCTATGCGGTAGTTTTACACTTGGTACGTGTATGCGACTGTATAATTTTAGTCTCGTAACTTCGAAACGGCAATGCGTATATTTGTATTATATCGTAAATCCATCGGCATTTCATTGTATTGCCTAAACTTAGAATTACTTCATAATTGCACATTTAATAGGGACGTGTTCGGTACATCTAAAAGTGTGTCTTTTTTTCTGAAATGCCGTAAAAACAACTGTTACATTATTCATTCATTTTTTCAACAGTGTACTCTGTAAAAGTAGGTCTGCTAATTTAAAGACAGTATGATTTGGGAAAAAGCTTTCTTTGGCGAAAGGGTTACTAGCCTTTTCGCTTGTCTTTGTCCTGGCACTTTCTACCAGTAAAAATTTCATTTTAGAGAGTCCACAGAAGGGTTCTGGGCCGCAAAATTGTGTATTTGCCCCTTCTTTGGCAGTCTGCTTCTTCGTTGCCTTTAACACCCCTATGACCTGGAACCCACATCAGAGTAACCTCATTGTTTGCTGCCAGTTGTCTCAGGGATTGTTTACAGTACCAAGTCAGCTTAGACTCACAAGTGTATGATTTCAGAGCTTTTAGTGCTGCTTGGCTATCTGATAAAATATAGATATCTGCTCTTCGGGTGTTCCTTTCAATGCACTCCTGGGCACATATCTCTATGACATGTAATTCAGTTTGAAAGATGTTTGGGGTGTTACCAAGGGGTTTTGAGAGCCTAAAATTTGGCCCTGTAACGCCCACTCTAACCCGTTCACCCATCTTGTATCCATCAGTGTACCACACTACAGCATCCCTTCCTAGTTGAGGTCCGTTCTCTGGACAAACTTGTTGGTTATTTATGACCACTTTAAACTGCATTTCGAAGTCGTACCTAACTGGCATAATATCTGTCGGCTTAAATAGGGAAGTTGCTAGTTATTATCATGCAGCGAATATGTTAAATTATACCGAGTTTTTATGAAAATCGAACAATGTTAACACTTTGAAAGCATTTTTTTCATTTGAATAATATTTTCAATATTCATTATGAAAAAAAGAATAGTCGATTTTGTTTATACTGTCTAGTGTACACGTACAAGTACACCCTATCAGGCTATAAGGGTAGTTTCATAATTTTCTTCGTTTGATCAACTTTGATTATTTTAACAACCTTTTAATGAACTGTTTTTTCTATTCCCAATTGTCTTTTTTATGAAAAAAAAATCATTATCTTTCAGAAAACTTCTTGTATGCCCTTGTCCTAACGTATTTCTTTAATAAAAATTTTGGATTTTTTCTTTTCGGATATACATTATTTTAGGAATACTGACAGGATTTAAGTGCATTGTCGTCACTATTTAAAAATATACTGTGGTATTTTTGTATGAACGATTTTATTTAATAAATAATTAATATTAATGAATTTTGGCATCCTGTCTTTATTATTAATGTATTTATTGACGTAATAAATATTATTATTTTATTAATTCTCGTTTAATAATTTTTTAGATTCTCCATAAATAATTATACATTGTTTAACACGAAAACCTTCACGCATATTAACAATAAAAAACTTTAAAATTTACCACTAGTCTCGGCTAATAAGATTTAAGAACATGTACAGGAACTTCTTTAAAGACCTTGCAACCGATAAGTAATGAGTATAAGATTAAAATCAACCTAAAACCCAGACAGTCTGACCTTTGTTCACTCCGGAAAAAAAGATCTGCGATTTTTTTATACGATACTTTTCGAGGAAATTTTGCGCGCGCGTATGCCGTGTTGCTAGTTTTTAAATTTGTACGATAATCAATGTTGTTATAACTTTGTTGGTAATGAATATTTTTTTATGAATTTGTTTCTATTTATGACTATTTTGAATCCAGTGGCGAATAAAATTTGAAAAAAAAATTGCCCGATAAAATTTGCCGTTTTTGACAACGAAAAAATATACGAGTGCCGTAAAAAATTAAAATTAAATTATGAAATTTTACTTCCAAATACAGTTTTTGATGCTTAATCTAACAAATTTACAGGGGTGCTTCCAATCCAAATGGGTCACACTGTATATTCAGTTGAGCTATATTAAAAAAAAATTGGTAAATCCGTTCGATATTGATTGAAAGAATCCGCAACGACCGAATACGGGAGATTATGGGAGTTCGGCACAGAGTATTGTAGGTGACATAAAGACGAAACAACTGAAATGGTACGGCCATGTCCAGAGAATGACGTACGAGCGACTGCCAAAACAGGTAATGACGTGGACTCCAGCAGGAAAAAGACGGAGAGGAAGACCAAGGAGAAGCTGGAGAGAGGGAATAGATGAGGAAATAAGAGATAGAGGCTTGGAAGAAGACCTTTGGAATGATCGAGAATAATGGAGACTAGATATCGGAACCCGACTATATATATATATATATATATATATATATATATATATATATATATATATATATATGATCGGTAATCGTATTTATTATTATTTCAGAACGAAGGCAAAATTTATCGCTATTCCGAGATAACATTGAATGTTCGGTTACAGTCTGAAATCATAATTTACATTTAAAGCCATTTACGTTGCATAAACTCGATCTTAAATTACTCAATTTAATAACCGCATACACGTATTTTTTAACAACAATATGTAAACATAATATCGATGATTAATTGAAACTATAGTAAAAGCAAAAAAAAAATAAACAGGTATTTTCAAATCTTACCTCATACATTCAGTAGACGGTTATTTGCACATTAACAAAATAACAACGTCGATTTTCTTACCACACAACTTGTCCGTAACGCAAAATAGGACACTAACCCACCCGTTTCCCCGTCGAAGACGACTTTTTTTGACTCGTCATATAACTTGATACGTCAGACACTTTATGATGATATTCAAGACGTAATAAAGGCTCATTCCACAAGATACAAAAATCGCTCCACTAACCGCAACAACGAATCGATAAACAATTTATTCAACCAACCACTTGCCGAAAGAAGATTGAAGAGACTATGGCTCGAAGACCTCACACAATAATAATTCTTTTGGTACGTCTGCCGTGTACCTGAAAGAAGGCAACAGTCACGGTTGAAGAACATTCGTGAATGGACAAACATACGTTCAGTAGGAGAACTCATACACTTAAAAGAAGATGGTACGTCCATAGAGGCACACCGCACGAAGCATTGTATGGACCCTGTCTCGTACAAATCTTTGCTGTCGTGCAACAAAGACACTCGATTTCGGAGTACGATGCTTTGATACCGGGCTAGTTGCGAGGCGAGGATTAGTGCGCCGTCGTCATGACCAAGCGCATTTAACTTTAAACTTACCTAACCTATGTATTTCTTCTAAGAAGACTCTCCAAATGTATTGGTGAGACTTGTCTGAAAACCGCCTATTACGGGCTTATACACTTCTGTTATAAGCTACTGTATAATTGTGTGGGTTCACTCTCCACAAACTTAAGCTAGTATTTAAACACCAGCGGAAAGCTCGTATTATAACACACATCTTTGTTACCGGCATGATTGTAGATTGTGCAGTGTTTAAAAAAATATAACTTTAATTCATTAAAACAGCCACGGGATGTTAAATTTAAATCCATCAAATACTGAAAATATCGAAACTGTTAAAAATATATTTATGTGTTGCAGCTTGTGAAAAAGCGCAGTTTAATTCTTAAATGTTTTGTTATTGTTGGAGAACAGCTTGTAAAATTAATTTTAAATGGATAACGACTGTGTAAATTTAGGCAGCAAAATAGTTTTAAATTTAAATTTGACTAATCTGCTGGTCCAAATCTTTCTGTTTATAATGCAGTAATTTGCAAGTTGAAAATTTAGCAAGTACAAACGATTGTAAAGCCATAAATGCAAACTTTGTATAATTTTGTGATATCCTTGTACTAAATACATTAACCGTAGAAAGTTAACATATTAGGTGATTTTATTATAGAGATATCAAAAAAAGAGCGTTTACATCCCATACAACAAGATCAAATTGAGCGATGGCTGCATGAAGGTTTGTGATAAGATGATAGAAAAATCACTTGGCGCCCTAACGTGTTGTTGTTTATATAATAAGTTTTAGCTTGGTTCATTTTAGTTTGTTTTTTTGGAAAAAAAGAATATCTAGATAGATCCGTGAACTGACCTGTCTATTCCCTTAAATTTATTTTAACTGAGAAATCAAAAACACACAACCCTGATTGATAGTCCTTAGTTTTTTTTTAATTTAACATTAACTTCTTTATTTTTTAAATGAGAAGAAAAACGACTATTTTCTTCCGAAGTAGTTCTTAACACCGGCTTGTTCTGCAACTGCATTGAGAATGTTTGGGCAGCTATGTGTAAGCAACTGATTTGCTTAGAAAACCACGTCGAGTCTCTGCAGAACTTGAGCACACATCTAGAAAACTTTGGATGATTTAATTCGCTACTAATTGCACACTGAAAGTTGTTTTTTTTTTAATTGTAATTATAAACCTTTTTTTTAAATGTTTAATGTCACCATTATCTTGAATCTTTTAAAAGTTCGAAATTTTTTTATTTTAACATTGATCTGACGGTACAGGGTGGACTACCACCCTGTACCGTGTGCGGTAGATTATTTACCGACCAGACAGAAAGAAGTATTTTATTTTTAATTTTTATTGGTCGCAGACCCATAGAAAAGTACCCATTATACAAAAGATAAAATGACAGCATTGGATTAAGATATACCTACTTTTGGTCGCTAATATTTTTCACAGTAATAATTTAAAAATGTATTAATGTTTCGTCCAAAAAAAAAGATAGTTCCATTCCTCGTGATTATTATAAAATTCAACGACAAAAACGATAAATAAACGATTTACTTAAATATAAATGATTTCTAAAGATTCTTTTCTTTTTTCGTTGGACGTTTGGAAACACAAACAAGTCGTTGGGCCATAAATCACGTGTATACCGACAATGACACGTTAATTCAAAGTTTTTCTCCTTTAAATAATCAATTGTTGCTTGACGTGTCGAATTGTCACGATGAAAAATAATGCGACGTTTTCGGTTGATTTTCTGATTTCGTGAATGACACAAACATGGAAATAATCGATCATTTTCTCGGAAAGCTGGCTGGTTCCTATGGATTATTTCAACATATGGAAAAAGCATAACGTGTCGCTCAAGTAGCAGCCTTCGTTTCAACCAGCTGAGAAAGAAACCAAGATAAGAAACTCAACAATGAGGATAAACAAAATAAATCTGCAAAGGCTTTAAGTCCACAAGTCAATTATTTATCAGCAACAGATATTTTTTACTTTCATATTTTGGATAAAATTAATAGACTGCAGCCTTTGGAGTGCCTAACAATGCCTTCATCTTTCTACAAGTCGTCACATACAGCCCAACAATGGATTTTAGACCAATAGAACAATAACAAACGTCAAATTTTGAAAAAATAATAATGTTAAATCTCAACAAACATCCACCGAATGTAGCCCTCGTATATGAACAAATCCAATTTATTTCAACCCAAGTATTAACTCGAACCATAAAACACACGAATGCGTTCGTCTACCTTGCTTCTTAAATAATTGAAATGATATAATACCATTGTGGTAATAGATGGATATTTTACAATTGTTATTATTATTTCTCTTGTTCTAGGCTGATATTACGTTCACGTATCAGGTCCCTGACCGGTATGAGTGTCCAGTGCCGTGTAAGGTGATGTTATCAAATGTTCATTTGATCTTGTAGAAGTTCATCTAATTTCTAAGGAACTTGTTGTCGAATTTAAGTTAATTTTTGAGTATTAGTTATACTTATTCACGCCCATCAACACGGAAACAGACGCATCTGTCCGAGGGGTGAAGAGACGTTAAAGGTGAGTTCTTTTTTGAAAAATTATTGTTTATTCCAATATTTTTTTGACTAATTAAAATGTTTGTTAAACAATATAGATTTCATCGAACCGTTGATTTTCTTAATCGTGTGGAAGCTCATATTTAAGTGCTCGGGAACTTGGTGCAGTTGCAAATGAAGTAGGTTGATGAGAAGCTACAGATAAGGTTATAAAAACTATATCAGATAGAATTTGGTATCAGTGCAATATATGTAGCGGCTTCCATAGAAGTCGTCTGTCAACTGGGATACCCAACTAATATTCTATAACAGTATTCCAAACAGTAAAGCTAAGAAATATTATCCAACCGTGTGTGTGTGTGTGTGTGTGTGTGTGTGTGCGAGCGCACGCGCGCGTGCGCGTGTCCGAGGACTTCATCGATTGGGTATGAGGTTTTGGTTTGTTTTGTGAATAAGAATAATTTTAACTGCAATGTGAGATTACCAAGTTAGTCTAGTAAATTTTGTGTTTTTCTTTTCATTACCTGTTGGTAGCGGGTGAATTGAAGGTTTTATTGATAGCAACGTTTTGATTTAATAGAGTGCGTTTTCTAATTCGAATAAAAAAGTAATACATTACATTGACGTTCATCTGTCACGGAAAGTCTTTCGCGACTAATTCCGTCTCTGGAAATGCGAGCATACAAAGATCGATGGCTCGAGAGGTATTTCGTGAAGAGATTTTTAAGTATAAAATGACTATCCATTTATTATAATTGTTCAAGATTTGTTGGCAACAGGTAGAAAATTACCGACAGCAAGAGATACAACGTCGAGCTTATAAAGAACGAATGACAAAAAGAAGGAATTTTTTTTGTATCTCACCTTAAATAAAATTCTTCCAACGCTTTAAAATTAATAGCAGCACGTTGTCTAAACTTGATAAACTTTCCTTTATTCTCCCAACAATCAAAAACACGACGTTGAATGTTTCCAAGCTTTATCTCTATTTTTATAATCGACTGAATTATTTAAATGTATTTATTAATTGTACATGTACTATGAATCACAAGAAAATCTCGGACTAAATATCACAAAAGTTAAAAATTGTTTTATTCCACTTTATTTTTAACCCACATTGTATGCAACTGTGTTTTTTTAGCTTTTTACGCAAAAAAAGCTTCACAATAACAAAACAAAAGGTTCGTATTCAAACACTGAAGAAAATTTGTTAGTATTGATTTGAAATAAAATAAAAAATCAATTTTTGAATTTCACATGAAAAAGAGATGAAGCGCGAGTATTTGGCACAAGGAGATGTATCTGAAAGAACACAGGAAGCACAAGATCTACTACCCAAAACTATAATATTTTTTTGCAATTAGCTATAAGTGCAAGTGTTGCAAACACATGGAACACAAGTTTCTTCTAGGACCATTATAAATAGTTGGCACAAATCTAACAGATAAAGAAGATATTTTAAGTATCAGTTTTTAACTAGCTTGGGCTAAAGAACACTTGCTTTGGAAAAATGTCCAATGAAGTCCTATTTATTTTTTAGAAAAAGTATTCCTGTCGAACAGCAAAGACAAACGACACTAGTTATTAATGTTTCTTTATCCATCATGCGCCATAGGCAATATTATAAAGGAGGAACAGTAATGGTTTGGAGGTAGGACCGATCTCGTTTCGCTGCAAATATTTTTAAATGCCAATAAGTATAAATCTTTAATTATCAATTGCAGAACGCAGTTATGTGAGGAGTAATCAATATTTAATATATACGCACGGCACTCGTGCCAAATTTAGAAACAAAAAATAATGTTTACTACCCGTATAAAATCTGGTATAAATTAAAGAAAGCGTCTGTGTCCACGTGGACTTGATCGACGTGCGTCAAAATTCACAAACTAGGTTATTTAACCAATGAAAACAGCGAATCATAAGGTTAAGAGCACTGAATTGGCCGAGGGGTGTGACGCGGTTGAAAAGCTATAAATAATAATGGGGTAGCGTGGTGTGTTGAATTTAGAAATTTCAATAAATAAATAGAAATATGGCAGATATGAATTTAACAAAGAAGATTTAGACAGGTATTTTTAAAAATAATAAATTCATCAAATGAGGTATCTCCGTCTATAGAAGATTAAACGATATTGTCGGTAAGCGTTCTGAACGAGTTTTTATATTGTGCAAATGTTAGAACTATAATTGATGAAAATTTCGTACGACCACATGTTGCGACAACAGTGGCTATCTTTCTTGGTGATAATAGTATCGAAGCATTTGTCACGTGCCTATTTTTTCCTTCTACAGTTCCATTATTAATTGGGTCTCTGATGATTTCGTATTCCTTAGGTACTCGTAAATAGTTTCGCGAACCGTATTTTGTTGTAACTTAAATATATCATTCGTTGTAAATAGTATTGCATACCTTGTAGGGATAGGATTCGATTGTTTGGTTTGCATTTCTGTGTGGATGGGGCTGGCTAACAGCACGGACGAGGCGATTGTGGAGCACGGACTTGAGAAGATTGTGGGTTGACGTTTATTCCGTGTCATTTCTTGATTTCCGGCCTGGGAGTCAGTCGTTTGGGGAGAGTCTTTCAAGTCGGGTGTTGGTGAGAGTTTTTGGGACGGTGTGATATTAGCACGTGTGCAGAACCTCTATGGGATTTCTTTCATATCTGGCTGTATTTGGGCCATCTTAATTGGATTTTGAAGTAAAACCACTTAATTTTTAACTTGACCATTCTATCTTACCTTCGTTGTTGATATTTTGGATTTTGGTGTCGAGTTAAAATAGCCGCAAGCGGGATTTATTTGAGGGAAGCCATTGTTAATTAGCAGGTGCCGTCCCATAATCAAACCGGCCACAGGAGTAGTGAAGTCGTATACCCAAATGTTATCAGTGATTTATTTTTAAATATATAACGCCGTGTCTCATTTTGACACCACGATTAAGTTTTGTTTTAGTTTATTAATATAGTACTTTGTGAATTCGTATACCCAAAGGTTATAAGTGATTTATTTTTAAATATATAACGCCGTGACTTATTTTGACACCACGATTAAGTTTTGTTTTAGTTTATTAATATAGTACATTGTTGGAAACTATTTATTGCATTAGATAATATGCCAAAACTAAACTTGGATTAAAATAACCTTCTCAATAATTCTTTATGTCCAAGTAAAAATATATTTTCTTCCTACTTATTTGTAAATATCCTACAATCTTGATATTTTAAAGGACAACCATTGTAAAAATATTTTTAAATAAACTCTATTGTTTTGGCAGTGAAAATCTTTATGTAAATGGTTAAAACGAGTAAATTAGCAGCCTTATGTAAACGTTTGAGTTAGTATTATTAATGAGTTGATTTATATACGTACTACATTTTTTTGGTAACTTGGTAAAGTCTGTTACTCTTACTTCTGTTCTGGTTATTTTATAAAGTTGTAAATTTTAAATTTTTGGTTTGTTTTAGCAAGAAAATTTACCATAGCTGTTAATTTTGACTATATTTGTTGTAATGTTGCTATTGAGCTATGTACTATGATTTATTGTGTGAGTAAAGTATCCAATATATTTTTGCTATAATTTTATTTATTTGGTTCACCATAATCTTAGTTGTTTATCGTGTGGCTCTACTAGTGCCTATAAGACCTAGGGGTTTCCGGCTTAAACCGTCTAAGTCGGTGGCGCGGCTCACTTTTATATTTTTTTTTCTTCTTTCTCTACGGCTGAGCTCGGGCATAATTTGCCAGTAAAAAGACCGCTGGCAGAGTACTCTATAGAGAACGAAAAAGACGTGGCACATTGTTAAGGATTTCAGATGGAAAATTTCTCAAAACCTCCAACAATTATTCGAGGCTTTGCAGGGTACGTGGATACTTCAACAAGACATAGATAACTTGATTATGTCCATGTAAAGACGATGTAGAGCTGTTATAAATATTCATATTTTTATTTGTCGCAAATTAGTTGAAAATTTTCAGCTCAGAATGGAATATCTTTAGATTATTTTCACGTGTGTATTTTAAACAAGAACAAAATAAAGAATTATTTTGCTTAGGGATGGAAAACATATTTTTTCTGTCTAGATTAACATTTAATCTCGACCATATGGTAAACAATACCGATAATTTAATCTTTGACACTTATAATGTCAATTATATGTACGAAGAAGGCCATTATTTATTAGTATTTCTAATTGATTTTATACCCCGATAAGATAAAACTCGGCCGGGTAGAATGGGTAATAATAATAATTGCCGTTTTAAGTACTTCTCAATCGTTGACGCGCATTTGTCGACATTGTTGCCAATTTAAGTTTTGATCTAGTTTTTAATTAATTCAATGAATGCAATCTAATCTAACGCATATTAACGACGATTACATAATCATTGTTGTTATATTAAACAATGTTTCTAAAGCAAGCACACGAACTAACGATGGGTCATTAATTGTCACAGCGATTGACTTTTCTGGAGCAATTGCTACTGCGACTTAGTCATATAACTGATAAAAAACGATAACCCTTTAACACCTCACACTAATTACCTCAAGTAGTCTTCCATTACCAACTATGGAGAAAAATCTAAAAACGGACAGAATATTTCATTATCCCAAAGTAATGAGAATTTTTTTTGATAAAAATCAAAAACGTTAGTGGTAAAATTACATAAATTATTAATATTAATTTCTATTAAATTGTTAGCCTAGCACCGCATTAAAAATAAATATTGCATAAATAAACGATTGTTTCAAAGCAAGTTTATGTTGGAAACGGGCGTGGTGAAATTTATAAATGTCAGGATTCAAGAAACCTGTTACAAAATGTTGTTATTATTGTCTTACTAAGTTGCAACTGTTCTACATCTCTAATTAACCATGTCGAATTAAATAATGCCTCTAAGTCAAAATTTTGCAACGTACTCGTTTTGACTGGTATTGCATTGTTTTTTAAAAAATTATTCGTTTTAATTAAAGTAGTTAATATTAATAATTTTTTGCCATCTTGTCAATAAAAACAAAGCAAGCTAATAAACACTTTCAACATGATTCTTCTTTGTCTTCAGCCTGTTCTAATCCGATCTCTTTTTCTCTACTGCTGCAGTCGTATTTGCGACGTAGACTGCCAGCTATCTCGCCATATTTTAAAGGCCTCCTGGTGGTCTTGGTGCCCGTTGGTTTTAAATTGATATTCGGGCTAGTCTCTCGTTGTCCATTCGTGTAACATGCTGGTTCCACTCTTGTCTTCTCTAGTTTTCCCCACCGTACGATATCCTGTGTCCCACATAGTTCTCTTATTCGGGATTCTGTCTCTCAATGTCTCTCAACATGATTAATACATACTAAAGCACTTGGGGATAAAATGGGAATACTGCGAACGTAAGCAAAAGACGTGGAGAAACTAAGCGCCAATTCCACAGGTTATTCTTAAATTATAAACTTAATAAAGCTTGGCTTAAACTTAAGGTCGCTTAAATCCCCACCTGCTTTGCACCAACTTAACGAATCCATTTTTAGTTAAGTATCATTTTCACTGTTGGGAACTGCTGACAAGCAATTGTTCTCAACTTCATTAACATGTAAGGAAGAAGAATAACCTGCCCGATGCCGCCGTTTCCATCAGAAAGTGTTTAGATGTCAAATTGTAAATATTGAAAAAAATATAAAATAATAAAAGGAGAAAATATACTTGACTTTCCTGCATTGAGAAATTGAATTTTTCAGTTTGAAATGGGAGGTAATGAAGCAGTGGAAAGAAGCAGGTGAGCTAATTTTTCCAAAAATGAATAAAAATTTTAATTCCGAATATAATATTGTTACGATTTTTATTCTTGGGTTAAATAATTTAAAAACACCCTGAACAGATAAAAACTAAACGAGTTAATCTAATCTTTCTAAACAATAAATTCTTACTTGATAAATCACTTAGATTAAATATTCGGAAACTTTATACAATCTTCTCAAAGCTACAACACTTTATTTTACACTTTTTACCTGACGTAAAAAGGAGACCACATGGAAGAAATCATCTTCAAAGGCATCACCACCCAAATCAAAATCATTATTCAACATAATAATATAAAAACCAAATCATCACTGTTTAACAGAGCCAATTCTTATGCTGTAATTTAGAGGAATTAAGTTAAGTTTAAACACATAAGATGAGCTTACGACATAAGTACGACATGTGGAATTGACCCTTAAAACTTCATGATAAGTTATTGATGTCAATGGTGGTATCACACTATAACTACAGTTAAGAAATAAAGAACAAAAGATATACCTCTGTATTTTTTAAGTGTTAATTCGTTGGGAAGCAACACGTGATAGAATAAATACTGACGAAGCGCCGAGAATCTTAAGTAATTGGATTCCTAAAATCGGATTAAAAAAATGACAGAAAAAATTTGGGTAACCTTCATAAATAAAACACAATTCTAGTAGCTATGAATTTTTTTTTTTGGTAAACTTACCCTTTAAGGATCAAAAGTTTGATGAAACATACTGATAATTTTAAGTTAAACCGCTTTCAGATTCTACCGAAATAAATGTACCTGTCTATCTCAAATAACCCAGTCACATTAACAATTTGGATGTGACAGTCCGTGACAAGTGAAGGCGTAGAAAATAAAAGACAACGAGGACCAAAATTGTTTTGTCGTGTCAAACAATATTGGCAGCCGACGATGAATTTCACAGACTTTAATAGGAACAAAGAGATACAAAATGTCGTCTTTATGAAGTAAATTTTGATTTAAGACCATTTTATACATCACATACAAGAAAGAGTTATTTATAAATTAAATTCTGTATACACTTTACCAGAATGCTTTCATCAAGACCCAGAAAATTATCATGAAATTGAAGCTGATAAAATAATGTAAAAGAAGAAGCTTGTTCACCGGAAACACCAGTCAAGTCCCATGATTCCAACGCTAGGAGACGAAAAACCAACAGTTAACTACATAAAAAATGTAACCTCCAATTTGTGACATATAATTTTTTTGGTAACTACTTCATACTCACCAAAATCTTTGGATCTATGACAATGTAGAATGATTTTTCACTTACCTAAAACAAAAAAAAGCATAATTAAAAAAATGCCCTAGTATAAATGTCATACTTTTGTAGCATATTTCGACTATCAAATGATAAAATATAGAGCATACTGGGCGAGATGAACCTATGATTATCATTAATTTTTAGCTTTCGACTGATGCTGCGTTAAAGTTGAAATGTACTGCCAACTGGAAGTACTGTAAAGCTGAAAATAAAAGCATATCTCTGCCACACTTTTAAAATCCACCAGATTGTATTTATTTTTAATTTTATGGATCACAAGCGCAATGTCTAAAATACATATAATATATATACATGGTTAGATTAGGTTAGGTATCATGTGAGTAGGGCGTGGTCGCCCCTCCACCGCGACCCTTAGTAGGTCTATTGTGGCTCACTCCTAGAGGTCACAGTTCACCGCATAATCCAGCACTTCTCACGAAGTTCATGGTTGTATAGGGTGAGATTTTTTTAAAATCGGTAGGTTCTAGGTTGGTGTATCCAAATATGTTGAACCTTATTCTTCCCAGGCCGGGGCATAGTATATGTTCAGCAGTTTCGTCTTCCACGCAGCAGAACCGACAGTCCGTTTGTTGGTTCAGACCTATCTTTCTGAGGTGGTATCTTAGACGACAGTGTCCTGTAAGCAGTCCCATTAGAATACGCAGGTCATTTCTGCTCCATTCTAGGATCTGCTTAGTTGTGTGTCTCGAGGGTTGAAACGATAGAAACGCCTTCGAGTGGGTTAACCCTGGTATGTCGGACCAGTACGTGAGTATTTTCCTCTCCGCCCAGTCCGAAATAATTGTTTTGGCGGCACTTGTGGTGACTCCAAAAACCGATTCTGGTCCAGTGAACGCAGATTCGGCACTCTGTTTTGCAAGGGTGTCGACTTTTTCGTTTCCTTCTACCCCCTGGTGCCCAGGTACCCAACAGTAGGGTCACCCTGTTGTTTGCACCAGGGTACTCTAAGGATTCGATGCAATTCCATACAAGTTTAGAATTTATCTTGTTGGAGCTCAGTGCTTTTTAAGCAACCTGGCTGTCTGATATTATACATATATACATACATAATCACACATTTTTTGCCTCCTCTACTTTTACCAGTGCTCTCATACATGCTCGTCGGTTGTTGGTACTCTTGACCTGGCCTTTATTCAAAACAATGTTGATCTGATCGAGATATGTTCACCGAGGTCGACCTCTACAGACTTCCGTCCATTCAAACCCGCCTTATAAATTTGTTTCAATCTTCCTTCATCCATCCTTACCAAGCTTTGTCCAGCCTTTAGCATTTCAACTGTTATCCTGTCGTACTAATTTTACTTTCATTGCAACTTTCACTCATGTCTCCAAATGGGGCCTGTACTTGTGTATCCTCTTTCTTAAATAAACTTTCGAAGTATTCCTTCCATCTCTTTAATACGCATTCCTCTCCTTTTACCATTTTACTATTTTTACCAGTTGAGAGGTAGTATTTTTACCTCTAAAATACACACAATTTATTTTGGTTGTTCCCTTTTCTGGTTCTGTTTTGATTTCAGGGTAATGCTCCAAGATTAAGGAAGTTATAATTATGTACTTACAAACTAACTTAATAAATGATACGTCGGATGGCATCCAGACGTTTGAAATAGCGAATATCATTCTTAAGTTCGATAAACCAGCACCTTGTAATTAAAAAAAAGTAATAATAAAAAATAATTTTTGCAATAACTGGTATTAAGCAAATCCTTGCATTTTGAAGGCTGACTGGCTTCAAAGCGTGCATTCAAATAATTACAAAAACTGGTAAAATAAAAGCATTTAAAGACTTATATTATACTAGGCCATCGAGACTACTGACATTTAGATTTTCGAACGAGATAAAAAATGTTGCAATTTCTTGAACTCATTCCTCATTTTCCTAAACTGCTTTTTATATTTGAATATTTCTTGAATGTTTGTAAAGATTGTATTTCGGACGTTTTTTACACTAGAGGAAGGTTTAACTGTGTCAATTCGACATTATATAAGTATACCAACAAAATGTGTCGTTGATTACAATGAAAAGAAGTTCAGCAACATTATAAAACTTCCAGTGACGGGGTAATCTCTTTAAATGATAATATGTAATACACAAATTCATCATCCGATAATTATTTCTCTGAATTATCGTCAGTTAAATGTAACACGCCAGCACTGGTCTTCTTCATCTAGAATGTTCTTTTTCGGCCGACTCAGTTTCATATTGTTGAGTAGCAAAGAACACCCCCACACAAATAAACTAAATTTTAACCTATACATTATTAACCGCAATAGGCAATAGACGTGTTTTGTATTAGTTCCAATTCCACTCCGTCGAGCCACGCGGCCCAGCGCATATAAGAAGTGTAGAAGGCTTATTCGATCCAATATCATTAAAGAAATGTCTTGAATTTTGGAAAATAAACTATTTATAAATAAATAATAAGTATTCAAGTATATTTAACATTAAATATAATAATATGACAACCTTCTTAAATATTTCCAAACGACCACTAGATGGCGGTATTGAAATTTAATGGTACCATCGATTTTCCTAACCCTTAAAAGCCACGTGTTGAAAATACAGTGAAACCTGGATAAGTAAGCCCTGGATATGTGAGAAACCTCTGTTATTGATAATTATTACAATATGTCTTGACATGACCATGTTGCTAACATGGCAAAATTAGCAAGTCAGAGGCTGGGTTTTCTGTGGGAAGGTAGAAAGTTTTTTACTCCTGATCAACTGTTGGCGACGTACAAGGCTCAAATCCGACCTCTCCTGGAGTATTGCTCGCACATTTGGGGTTCAGCACCAAGGTATTCTCTTCGTCTTCTAGATTCCATTCAGAAAAGAGCCATTCGCTTAATAAACAGCTCAACTCTCACAGATACCCTTCACCCGCTAGAACATAGAAGAAGAGTTGCGGAACAGACATTACTCTACAGATATTTCCATGGCAGATGCTCCAGAAAAATATCTATACCACTCTTAAGATTGACACTACAAGGACCAATCTCCATCAAGAATCCTTCTTTTACAGGGCTGCTACGGAATGGAACAAGCTTCCAAAATCAGTTTTTCCAGAGAACTATGACCTGCAACTTTTCAAAAAGCGGGTCCACAATCATCTCCTTTATTTTAAAAAAATTAAGCTCGATGTGTCACTGATGTGCTGCAATTGCGTTTATAATAAAAGTAAAAAATGCCGCATTCATTTACTTCATTAATAATGAAGAAAGCGCATCTAAAACTAGTATCGAGCAACAATGAGGCAAACCTTGTCATCGACAATTTGCAAAAAAAAATATTCAAAAGGAGAATATTTTGGAAATATGTTTCCGCATGAATACAAGCAACTGCAAGAAACAAAGAAAGTCAAGATTTCCGAATTGATCTCAAACTCTTCTTTGAAGCAAATTTTGCCAGATCAATCTTATAAAAGTTAAGGTTATGGTACTACTAACTTCTACCGTCTTACTGCTACTATCCACTTATTTCTTTGGTTTATTTTCCATTTTGCACCTCCATTTTGTACCTTTACTTCGCTCGGAGCGAATTGCCAAATATTTTCAAAATCAATGAAACAATTTGTACGAAAAATTAATATTAAATAAATTTCCACTAAAAACATGTTAAGCCCACTTAACACTTAACTTTTGTTATGGTAAATATTCACGAGCAGCTTTCAGATTTTTAAAAACACTTAAATAAATTACTTTCTCGGATGATTACTTATAATGTTACACACATTATAAATATAAAAACAAATAAGTTCAAAAACCCAATATCATTTATTTAATTAAAATTAAGCCAGTAAAGATAAATGTGCAAATGTGCTAAAAAATTTAACATTTAATTTTACTTTCCACAACCAGCTGTTCGAGACTCGAAAGATTAGATAACTAACCAGTTGAAATTCGGTTATACCAGGTGTCTACGAAAAGTTCGGCGTTCACCAAGCTTGCGAATAATAATTATTCATGATTATGCACATTTTTTTAGTTCTCTCGTATTAAAATGTTTGATTCTTCATATAAAATTCCATAGAATGGGATCGAACAAAATATTTTATTTCGAGGTAGTCCCTTTTTGTTTTCTATTTATTCCAAATCGAGAAGATTCCCCGATGGGGAGCAGGTACAAAATTTGGTTCGTCACAATAACGGTTCTTCGGAAGTTGCTGAAGGTACAGAGCAGGTCATTTTAGATGCTGAAGATGATTAAAAACACCATAAGGGTCCAATGGTTTGTAAAGAAAATGAGGACCTACTTTTAAGAAAAAAAACCTGTCTTTACCTGGGACGACTTTTGTTCAAATAAAATTACGTTTCTGTTAAATTTTAAATTTATTCTATATGTACTGGCATATACGATCATTTAAAATATAAACAGCATTTAATAACACACTTATTCATATTGTGGTTATGAAATGTATATCAAGGAAAAAAAAATATCAGCGGTTTGTGATAACAATGAAATTGTTTTTCAGTCATTGAAATGTTAAACCCGATAATATAATAACTTTCCATAAGAAGATGATCGCGTGGTAGACTATTTTTATCATTTCATTACATCGATATTATTTTTTAAAACGCACGCAGAGTTAGTTTAAAATTGTCATACAAAGCTTTTAGAACAGTGACATTAATTTTCTCGTCAGTAATTTTATTCTATGTTAAACATTATTTTTTACTTTTTAGTTTGAATAACTATAAAAACGTGTTTTTTTAGACTATAATTTATTTTTCGTTTTTTACTCACCCTCTCGCCATCCATCCCTCGGCACGTTTCTCACCAGTATATTGAATTGGGCGAATTATAATATGACATTGGAACTGCGCGCATGCGTAGTTTACGCACTAGTTCTATCTTTCTTGCTCTCATACAAAGAATCCCTGAAGAAATTTATGAATCCTGGCGAAACCAATCAGGATAATCGGATATTTAGATCGTAGGTGCATGTTAAAAACGTTTTATCTGTTATAGATTAGCCATGCTTTGGGAATTCGCGAAATGTCTTCTCTTTTACCCCTGTTGAGTTGCCCCCCCCTCATTTAGTAAAAATAAAAACAAAGTAGCGCATAAATAATTTATGAGCTCTTACAATCCACAAGTTAAAAAATTTGAGCTTGCCACGTCTTTTTTCGTTCTCTATAGAGTACTCAGTTTTGGCATATATCTATTGCCATAAATAGTTTCCAACAATGTACTATATTAATAAACTAAAACAAAACTTAATCGTGGTGTCAAAATAAGTTTCCAACAATGTTCGATATTAATAAACTAAAACAAAACTTAATCGTGGTGTCAAAATAAGTCACGGCGTTATATATTTAAAAATAAATCACTTATAACCTTTGGGTATACGAATTCACTACTCCTGGGGCCGGTTTGGTTATGGAACGGCACCTGATACTTAACAATGGCTTCCCTCAAATAAATCCCGCATGCGGTTATTTTAACTCGACACCAAAATCCAAAATATCAACAACGAAGGTAAGATAGAATGGTCAAGTTAAAAATTAAGTGGTTTTACTTCAAAATCCAATTAAGATGGCCCAAATACAGCCAGATATGAAAGTAAAACCGTAGAGGTTCTGCACTATTGCCAATATCACGACGTCCCAAAAACTCTCACCACACCACTCCCAAGACTGCCACCAAACGACTGACCACCTCGCAAGCCGGATATCAAGAAAAATGACACGGAACCGAAGTCAACCAACAATATTCGCAAATCGATGTTCCACACTCAGAATCGCACTCGTCCGTGTTGATAGCCAGCCCCATCCACACAGAAATGCAAACCAAACAATAATATAACCGACAACACACAACAATCGAGGCCCAAAACCAAAGCAAAATCTAATAACGAAAACACCACAGCCATTAACAATCGAATCCTATCACAACAAGGTATGCAACACTATTTACAACGAATGATATATTTAAGTTACCACAAAATACGGTAAGCGACCCTACTTACGAGTACCTGAGGAATACAAAATCATCAGAGACACAATTATAATGAAACTGTAGAAGGGAAAAAAAAAATAGGCACGTTACAAGCTTGTTGTCCAGGGAGGAATTTGTTACTTTTTGTGGGGGGACTGAGTCAACGTTAACTCAGTCCCCTTCCACCATTAAAAATTAAAATATTGAATTAATATAATTTTCTTTTTGAGCTCACCCCTTAATAAAAAAACAACCATTAATCGATGAAATTGAAAGACAGTAAGTTTAAAAAATTGAAAATACACACTTTTTAAACAATCGTGCTTCAGTAATAAAAATACAACTCTTACACAAAAAAGAAATTACATCAAGTTTAAAGCTCATAATTGGCTTCTAATTCTACCATAAAAATCTGCTTAATATATTTATTTTTTATTACCCATTACCTGATAGGTCCTTATAGCAGGGCAATTGTACTTCCGAAATCTCTAAGCTATCAAAATTTTAAGAAGTTGGATCTTTCTTGATTTTTTGTTTGCATCTACATTTTTTTAGGGATACTAGTGACATACCAACGTCTAAAACTATGCGAGTGTTAACATATCTTGAAGAGTAGAAATTTCTATAATATGCTTAGGTGGAAGTTTAAGGTATGTTAAATTGCTTTGTGTAAAGACTCTTTTGGTCCAGAGCTTGTCTCGCTCCTCGCTATTTTGAGCACTTATACTCGTAAAACGCGTGTTTACAGGTTACGGCCAGTCAATCAGTTATCAAGCAATTGAATACTCTTGTATAAATAATTACAATAAACCCCGAACGTTTGTGATTGGATCTGTTACTGTTCAATAAAAAAAATAAAGTGAGCGCTCGGTCAAATTACAAATAAATCACCCGGTGTTATTTTTTTTACGATTTGTTCTCCAAACAAATTAAACGCACAATTTGGATGTAAAAATAACTCGGCGGCGTTTAGTCTCTACACGTCAATTGAATCTTTCGATTAGACCGCTTATTTTTTTTATACAACTGCGACCGGTCGAATAACCTCAAAGTTTTTTTATAAACATTCGTTTTACACATGCATATCGA
The DNA here is from genome assembly GCA_950111635.1 of Agelastica alni. Classification (NCBI taxonomy): domain Eukaryota; kingdom Metazoa; phylum Arthropoda; class Insecta; order Coleoptera; family Chrysomelidae; genus Agelastica; species Agelastica alni. The sequence goes on along the minus strand of OX467718.1, from coordinate 5,660,725 downwards.
ATGTTCCCAACAGAAAAATGCTTATATATTTATAAATTTTTAAAAGAAATTTGCAAAAAAAATCATTTTGTGACAATACGCCGAACAAAAGATGGACACGGCCACAAAGTTCGTAAATAGAGGCACTTATTTGTTAACAATTTAATTGAATAAAAAGTGCATTGCGGCATGCGACCAGATGAACTACACCATTTCGAAAATATTCCCTACAGTGGCGTATAAATAGATTAGAAGAGAAGCGGAATTATGACCTGCGACAACTGGTATTCAAGGTCAGTAATTTCGGCGTACCTAATAAATTTGGTATCGTCTTCCTCCGAATTTTAATGTAATCTCTGCAGTATCTTTAATGGAAAGTAACATAAGATATTGATATCAACGATGATACAGATGATATTTTAAAACTATGCTTGTACAAAAGGTGTCAAGATATAGAAATTCGTTAAGTAAATATTACCGTTATCAAGAATAATAAAATAACTCAAAGCAGGAACAAATACATTTATACTTGAAGCTCCTACGAATTTGACAGATATAATGGATTCGAACTGACGTGTTTTCCGTCTCAATTGGAGCAGATGTTTTAAAATCGTGTACCATCGAAAATGATAATGCCTTATTAATAAATACCTATGATAAAGTTCGAATACAAATAAGTCTAAACCAGTCGATAATGGTGTAAAACAGTTGACAAAAGTTAAAACATTCGAAGAACAGATAATGTTAGCGTCGCTTCCATACAAAATATCATCACGTATAGTTCTTCCAAAGTCAGTTTAAAAATATATACAAAACTTCTCATTAAAAGCCATAAAATCTTCACAAGAAACCGACCAGTGGCGTATAAATTTTATTTTCAAATCAGATATATTTTCAATTATTAATCATTTATTGAACGACATCGTGAGTGTCGAACCACGTTTCATCTAAATAAACTATATTTCTATTACTTTCTCTATAACTTAAGATCTGTCTTTCTATAATTTTGACGAAGTACCACAATACGATAGGCGAATCCATAATACACATTTGACTAATTTGTTTCTAATGATTTTATATTAAAAATTGTTAAAATCTTGCAATTTTTTAAATATAATTTCTAATGTTGGGACTTGATTTTCTTTGCACGTATTGTATACCGTTTGTCTTGTGGAATAGGTAATTTTTGTTACATTGCATATTGTTTTAATTATTTGAAGTTGAATTGACATTTTCAGCTTTTAAGCATGAATATATATTTGAAATTACTTGTTGAACTTGTATATGCAAATTCGATTTTTACATTCCCAAAATTGTGTTTCATTTTCATTATTATTTATTAGAATTGCAAGATGTATTTCATCATTAATTTGGATATTATCTTCGATTACATTATTATCCAGGAATTTTATTATTAATGTGAATATCTTCAATATTAAGCGATTCGTTAGATTCATCATTTATCTCAAACGGAATCCAAAAAACCGTTTCACAAATATCACAAAAAAAAAAATAAAACGCAAACAATAAGAATCTCCTAAGAAATTATTGAAAACCAGCGCGCGCTAATGTTTTGAATCGTCTAAAGATTTGACCAACTTCTTTTTAAGTGAACAGCAGTGAGCTATATAGTCGACCGATGATTTGCTCATAGACCAAAGCTTTAGTTCTCAAGGTATACACCACTGGGTGTAATACCAACTATGTCAATTGAAGTCTTCTACAATTATATCGTTTATTGTTTTTCTATGAAACAGATTACAGTATTAAAGGATATCAAAAAAAAAAATGATTGTGAAACTCATCTCATAATCTTGAAACCAATACGCATCCGCAGAAACAATTTAAACTTTCCTCCTTTATTGCTGATCACTGATTTTGTACGTTTATATTGAAAAATAGCTACAGGTGCTTTTAATATCTTTGCTAGTGAACCCACAAAACCAAGGGTAATCGCTAGATTTTATCATCAAATTACTTTTATTGTACATAAAAAATTGAATAGATGAATGTTTAATATCAAACTTAAAATTGGCAACAATTGGCAACCTCTAATGTAAATTTAAAAATACATTTCGTGAAAACATGATGATACATCTATTTACATTTTTTTGGTTTAATGATATGCTAGCTTAATTTAAAATATTTTGTTAGCAACTCAACAAGATTCTTGCTGGAACAATGTGAATACCCGCTCCAGGAAGTGATTTATCACCATAATTGTAATTTAAGTTTTATCAGTAATCAGTTTCCTAGAATTGTTCAGACTGTTGACACAAATTGCGACTTCAAATGTGGATTATTTCAGTTAATTTTTTTTTTATTTAAAGAGTTTTAATTATTTATTATAATTCGAATAATTATACTGTACACAAACGGGCAGGGAAACAAATGTATGGGGCCCTACATAACTTATGAGCAGCCAGACGTGTCAAAAAAAGCATGACTGGCTTTCCATGGATAAGTGCAGGTCTCTAGACTTATGTATGGTAGTAAATGTTGGGTTTGGCAGAAGTAAGAACAATGCTGCGGAGTTGAGTAATTTGAAAAGTACAGCTGGAGTGACACTGATGGATAAAGAGAGGAATATTAAGATAAGGACATGCTGTGAAAGATGCGGTAGCAAAAATAGATAAAGAAATGCTTAGATGGTTTGGACACGTAGAAAGGATGGATGAAGGAAGATAGACAAAACAAATTTACAAGGCGAGTGTGAATGGACAAGTCGGTAGAGGTCGACCTCGGCGAACATATCTCGATCAGATCAACATTGTTTTGAAGAAAGGCCAGGTCAAGAGTACCAACAACCGACGAGCAGGTATGAGAGCACTGATGAAAGTAGAGGAAGCAAAAGATGTGTGTAAGAACCGTAGCAAGTGGAAGAAAATGGTCTCTGCCTACCTCTACAGGAAAAAGGCTAGACTATACGTATGTATGCATGTACAATCCGAAATATTACTATTAAGGACCATACCTGTCACTAAGAAGCCTAAAAAGTCGGAAATATTATTGTCTTAAAAATTTGATTACAGTTCTCTAGAGAAAAAAAATGTACCTACATGTGACTAAAATACATTGACGCGACCTTGAGGCGGCTATTTATTAAACAATTCGTTTGAAGTGTCGAACAATCTTTCGTTCTGCCTTTATCGGCTATCGATTGACATTTACAAAAAAAAACGGGCTCGCAATAAATACTTTAAAAATAAAAATGGACATTCTGATGATTCTCGGTTTTTTAAACGAATAATGATTTAACAGTTGTAATTGTTCAAAAATGAAGTATGAAAGCTATAATCCGATATCTAAAATCAATAACTCCTTCTTCCGGTGGATTGGAATTGTTTAAACATTATCGCGACCCTGAAGCGGCTATTTGTCAAACAACACTCGTTTGAAGTGTCGAACAATCTTTTGTTTTACTATTATCAGCTTTAGATTAAGTATTGAACATTTAAAAACAAAAATGCGGACTATCTATCATTAAATACTTTAAAAATAAAAGATCTCCTATTCCAGAGGTTCTTAACGTTTTATTAGTCGCGGCTAGTACCCTTACCCCCACCATTAGGTAACATATTCGTAATTACTCGTACATGTTACTTTTATATGTATCACTAACAAAAACTTTATTATTATTTTATTTCTGAAGATATAAAAAAATAAAATTTTTTAGATCCCCCTAAATAATGGTCGCGGCCCCCCTGATAAGAATCCCTGTTCTATACCATCAATTGGCTAGCGAAAATTTAAAACGTGCAAAATAATAGAAAATTACAGCATACTTTTTTATACCGATGATTCTCTGTTCTTTAACAAACAATTTAACAATAGTAATTGTGTAAAAACAAAGTGGGAGAGTTAAAATCCGATTTTTAAAATCATTAACTCCTTCCGGTGACTGGAATAGTTCAATAGTCTTTCAAATTGTGTGTATGAACTCGGTAAAAGATTATTATTATTCGTTGTCGTCCGTCGTTGGGTTTTTTGAAGCACGGCCTATTGCTTCTGGTGCTACACGAATGGTTCTTTGTTCTTGCAAATAAATTCTAGATTGACCTTGCAGAGAACCATTTTTTTCGTCAACTCGTTTGAACGAATTGGATTTTTCTCTCGTTAAAGCTCTTTTACTTTTGACCGTACAAAAAGTTTCATCGACAATTTAAAGCCAATCACAGTCTCGATTGTTTTTTACATCCCCTATCGTAAATGGAAACCTTTTATCTTTCGTTAATCTAACATTAAAATTGTGATTGCCTTCGTTATTCCTATTCATTTCGAGTCGAACTCCATATTCGTACAGTAAAACAGGTTTACGACACCACGCATTTTTTTTTTCAAAAACTCGTAGATATTCTACGCAGACGTAGCAGTAGAATTTAAGCTAGAAGTAGCAAGTCGGCAAAAATTAAAAAAAATTAACACGGGAATTCGTTGCTAATTGGCTGTCAAAAAATTCGCTTTTTTGCTAAAACCGTTCTCCGATTATTGCTAGCTTTAGGTAAAGGTAGCAAAACATTTTGAAAAAATAATAGAGTCGAAGATTATTTAGAAATTTGTTCCTGTAAGACTACCATACAAAAGTATTGAATAAAAAATCGGAGCATTTACCTAAATTGAATTGGATACTGTTTATGCAAGCTTGGAGACGGAATTATCATTGATAATAAACCAGGTTAGATCTTGTTGCTGGCTGAAATATTTATAAGGAATTGGCAAAAAGACAGCAACAAAATCGAAAGAAAAAAATCGGTCCTGATATGTTCATGCTACCTGAAAAAGCAGTATTTCTTTTAATAATGCGTAGCAATACATTTTGTTGCTGCTCAGAATATTGATTAGCAGCAAAATGCTGAGTCGGGGTTGTCTGCCCAACATTAGGTTTTTTGGGTTCCTGCACTGGTGTGAAATGCTTAGCAAAGGCCAGCAGCCTGCGGATAAGATTTTGCTAGCCAAGGGTACTACTCATTCAAGAAATATCGTCACACCACAGAGGTGGTGTGCTCCTGCAGATGGGATTCTCATAAACGATTTCCAGGTTCCCATATCGTACAGCTGTTTTTCGACAGCCAGCAACACAATAGAAACCAAAGATCAGAGATACCTTTTAACTGGTATCTCAAGAATGAAACAAAAGAGCTTACAAATATATAAAAAAATTTAATTTGAACTAAAAATAATCGGGCTTTACGCTACAAATAATTATTTCTGACACAAAAATAATAATACTAGCTTGATAGAGTTTGTGCATCGAAGCTTCTAAACGAATAAGCATTTCGTCGGGTCGAGGGTTTAAAGGATTTGGGGGCGATAAAAATTAAAGTACATAACCTGATTTATCTCTGCTTGTTAAACCTTTCCATTATGGGCGTTATGAAAATAAATGAAAGGGTTCTTACCTCAATCCCAATGGTAAAAGGTATGTTGTGAGCACAGTACACAGCAGCTACAGGGGTGAAAATAAAAGAATTAATATTTTGCAATTTTTGGAAAATTTTTATCCCAATTAGTCTATACCATTGCCATACATTCAGTCTCGCCTTTTCCCATAGAGGTAGAAAGAGACCACTTTTTTCCACTTCCGCTATGGTTCTTATACACGTCTTTCGCTTTTTCTACTTTCATCGGTTGCTGGCACTTTTGACCTGGCCTGATCTGATCGAGATACTTTCGCCTAGGTCGACTTCTACCGACTTCCGCCCATTAACACTAGCCGTATAAATCTGTTACGTCAATCTTCTTTCATCCATCCTCTCTACGGGTCAAAACCATCTAAGCATTCCATAATCTATTTTCTTTCACACCACAGCATTCTCTTATTCCACGATCTCTCACTTTATCAATCCGGCTATACTTCTCAGACTCCTCATCTCCGCAGCGTTGATCTTACTTTCATGCTTCCCAACATTCACTACCATACATGTGTAGAGTCTAGCACAGCCAGTCGTGCTTTTTTTGACACATTCTTGCTGATCATAAAGTTATATAGGGCCCCATTTATTTGTTTCCCTTCGCTCAATATCACAGTCATACTTTCAATCTTTCGTAAACTTTAAACCCGAGTACCCAAACTCATTTAGGTACTTGTTCTCCCACTAATATTCCTTAGCGGCACCAATTTTATTTAATGGAAACATTTTTAATTTAAATCAAACAGGTGGTTAAAGCTACCTTGCAAATATCGTTCTCGAATTTTTAACGGAAAATGTTTGAATGAATTTATGAAGTAATCGCATAGCGCGATAGTGATTATTTATATTTTTGCTTCCTCGCAATAATAATATCTAAATCAAAATATTTTTCCGCCATCACGAAGATGAAGGGTCAACGACACACAGTCTATGATACATTACTTTATATATATTCTGAATAAATTTTATCTGAATAAAAACAAAAATATAAAATTAGCTTTTCATTAAACAAATTGATAAATTTAGACGAGCGAATGTTTCCGATAGAGATACATTTGAACTACTATTACTATACTCAATTTCAGGTACGGGCTAAGTTTTAAGAGTCGAAGTCTCCTTCGTTAACAATTTATTCGAGTCTATTTCTAAATGGTACGGAGTAATAAATCCTACTTATAAATGCAAAACGCTAACAGAGTGGTCAAATATAATTTCTAAATGGTCCGCAACAGCTGTTATAGTGTGGATTATTATATATTTTACTTGAGCCATCCTATTTTTATTTGAAAGCCTGTCGCAAACAAAATGTCATTTCTTACCTGCAGTGGTGGGATTAGTTCGCAGTGATACGGGAGCATACGAAGAATAGTAACATTTCGTTTCTATTCAATTTTGTCAACTACATACTCCGCGAAGCGAGCTTTATTTAAAGACACTATGGACAATGGTTCCTTTTTCACCATACTTTCGTCAAATATTACGCTTTTCTGTCCAAGCCATTGAATTTCTCCATGAACTAGTCGTCAACTTTTCAGGAATGATAACTCGCATTGTCCATTTCTATCACAGAATTAGGTGTAACATTTGCGTAATTCTTCGAACACATCGCCGTTCATATCTTCATGGTAATCGCCAGTATGATTTGACTGAAACATTAAGAAACCGCCCTCAACAAAAACGTTAACACTTCCAATGTGGGTAAGAATCAGTCGCTTTCCTTTCCCAGGTGGCGGCTTTAGTCCTTTTATTCTTCCAAGAATGCTCGACAAGAATTTGAAATATTTTTGTCTTGCCACATGTTTTTAATAGTATATATATTCTTCATTGAGCCAAGTTTCGTCCAAATAATAAATATTTCTTACTTCGAAACCGTTTTATGTCTCCTGCAGCAAATAATTTTATCTTTCTCGATTAAGGGTGATTTCCCATTTTGTTTTTTCCAGTTGAAATTTATTTCTTTTAAAGTTTTCCACAATTTCTAATTGTTGGTCTTCGTTTGGACATGTTCAAGGAATGGAAGACACCAGGATGCCAAAGAAAATTCTAAACATTAAAATCTTTGCTACCAGAAAAAAAGGAAGACCACAGCTCGGATGGATGGACCATGTACTGGGTGACCTGAGGGCAATGCGGATATTGGGCTGGGAAACCAAAGTCATGGAAACCATTGCTTGGAGGCGAATTGTGGAGGAGGCCAAGGCCCACATCGGGCTGTAGCGCCTATTGGTAAGGTAAGATCTTCTTTTAAGGCTCCTAGAATTTTGTCGGGGGTTGGTATTTCTTGAAATAAAACGAATACACTGTTCTAATTCCAAGTTTGTTGTCTTCATCGATAGGCACAGTTTTTCTTCCTGGGGATGGTATAGGAGTTTGCAGAGCCCCACTTTTTCCTTCACTTTATATATAGATGATTTTGAAACTGTCATCATTTGCGAACACAGTTCCACCACAGTATCAACACTATACAGAAGATTTTGGTGTTTGAGGGCGTCATGTACATTAAGAATAATAATAATCTTTTTGTTAACGGGCAATGGACATTTGCCATTTTAATTGACACACTATAAGTGACGAACACTCGGTGACATTTTTCGTAACAAGACGTAATAAAGGAATCCATTTTTTCACTAGTTAGGAAAAGACGTCTTTCGTCACTTAAAGTTACAAAAAATGTATTCCAAAATTAGAAAATATATTTTCCACTTTTTAACTACTCCAATTATGTACGCCTATGTAACAGCTCTCAAAAAATGATTACTCCGTACCAATTCGAAATAAGAGTTTTATTGCTAAATGCAGGGTTAGCCCGATCTAACATTAACGATTTTAATCTAGCAAAGCGTAGAGACGGCACATAAAAATTAGGAAGAAGCATCGCAATATCAGGGATGTTCTTTTGTAAAACCCACCCCTATAAGGCACATCACTTTTGAAAACATAACTGCTGAAAATGGTTCCATTTTGGCTTCAAGTTTTATAATGAGTGGTAGTAATCCAGTATTCTCATACATTTCTTGTACGGTATTAAATACTTTGATCTTTTTCTGCACCAGTCAATTTGAATTTGGTTTCTGTTAAATCCAAAATATAAGCAACAAAACGAAAGGGCGTGCGTGCTTGTTTTTCGTAGAATATTCTTTCCAATTCTTTTCATGCTTCTACTGCATCAGGTAGAAAAGAATTTTTTTGTTGTCAAGTCCCACAGCTAAGGGATTTAAGATGTTAAGGTTATTTTTAGCTGACCGTTGAAAACCAATATTTGAAACTTTGGCGCTAAGTAGTTAAACTGGCAGGTTAAATATACCAATACCAGACGTGTCAAAACAAGAAAATGTATTGTTTGCACGTAAAGATCATAAACTAGTCATACTACATTACTCACAATTAAAAAAAGCACAATATTTTAATTTTTTTTTAAAATTGTAATTTTTTTTATATGCACGATTTTAATTTACAAATTTAACATATTTTGTTGTACGCCGCGTTTACTTGTTATTTTTATTAAAAATATTATTTATGTGGAAAGAAATTGCCTGTTAGTAAAACAAAAAAGAAAAAGAAGTAGTAGAAACACCAAAGAGAGAATGTTCATAGGCTTTTCAACTAGTGCAGGCAATCAAACTATTTCTTTTGATTGTAAACCATCTCAAGTGTGGAATTTTTTCATTAAATGTCTTCCCAACTATTCAATTGGTTTCCTGTTTACAAGTTCTCACTAGTTCGTCCATACTTTTCCTATTATTTCCGTTATAATTCTTCTACTTATATTTTACCTGTCCTTTTTTGTAAAATTATAATACATTGCGCGTCCGAGAAAACTCCAAAATATTTTAAAATTATCCAATTTTTTAAATTTAGCTTATTTTTGTTGCAAAAAATGTGTATTTATTTAATAAATACATTTAGCATATCATATGATGTTTATACGGGTTACAAACAAAAAGGCAGAAATTTGAAAATTTATTAATTTATTGAAAAATAACACATTCAGATGAACAATAATTATTGAACTCAGGAGACAAGAAATGTCGGGGTTCACTCTTCAATAAATAATGCGTATTACCACCTCGATTCTGGATGCGAGTGTGCATATAATGCAGCACATCCTGAATGTTTGCTTAAAGAAAATTGGTTCATTCCTCAATAAGGGCCAATCGGAGCTATTCATGTGCTGCTGGAGCAGGTATACGACGTCTTACACGCCTTTTGAGCTGGCCCCAAATATGCTCAATAAGATTTAGATCTGGGCTTTGAGCAGGCCAGTTCATTTTTGCAATACCAATCTCTTCAAGGTACTTCGTACCATTCTTGCCGTGTGCGGTCGCGCGTTATCTTGCATTAGCAGAAAACCATTACCATCAAACCCAGCATATGGTAGCACATAGTCTTCTAAGATCTCTGCAATATATCGTCGTGCTACTGGCGCGCCTCTGTCAATCACGACGAGATCCGTGTACGCCTCAAAATGAAAACCTGCCCAAAACATTACTGAGCCACCCCCGTAAAAAACCCTTGGTAACCGAGTACAGGCAGCATACCGTTCTCCGGCTCTTCAGTACACCTTATTTCTTTTATCTTTACCATCCTATTTCACTTAATTAAAAAATAAGAAATTACTAAAAATTGCTAATTTCACAAATTTTTAGGATGGCCCGTTTTCTCTGACGCTTGTTATCATTCCTTCTCGAATATCTTTCTCTAGCTAGTTACAATTTTTTTAATTTTAAAAATTTTATTCGCCGGTTTACCAAAAGAAAACACCCAAACAAAATACAACAAATCATATTTATATACCTACCTAATTTTCATTTTCTTGCCAAATGCTTTGAACTGCTGAAAGTTCAAAATTGCATCAAAAATTTATTTACTAGAAATAACTTTCAGCCGCAACACCCAATTTATGTGTATGTATTTCATACTTTCCGATTTATAAATAAATCACTATTTAAATATTTTTGCTGGTGATGAATTAAATACAAAATAATACGTATAACACTTTACAAAAAAGCCAAAATGGAGAATTCGTTTCACCGCAGTTCAATGCTCCAGAGAGACTTGGATTTTTAAATTTAAAATTAATACATATTTATAGGCAATAAATACCACGTTAAATGTTTATTTGGGAACTTTAAATTATCCCCATGTGAATGGGTACATTTTAAAATTAATAAATTAAAATAAATTTAGATAAATTTTAATTTTAGAGAGCACTCAACTCTTATCTACTGAGATCAGCAATTTTGTTTAAACTTTATTTACTTTAAAAGTAGCACTACTTAATATTGATGATTACAATTGAAATTTTAATTAATTTTCAACTGTCATTTAGAAATACGGACGATAAGTTCAGATTAAACTAACAACCATATTTGTGTATTAAAAATATTATCATTATGTACACACACTTAGTACAACAGAATCTTTATTGCATAGGTATCTATGTGCGCAATTTAGGATTTTCCTATAATAAGATCACTCACAAGGATCATTAAAACAAATAAAATTATTTAAAAAATATCCAATTAGTCACAATTTGGTATGATTTTGATTTTTATTTATGTAAAATAAGTATATTTGCATTTACTAATAAAAAAATGTACCTAGCTAAACCTAAAATACAAAAAAATGCACCTAGCTAAACCTAAAATACACTAAAGTTGTTAATTAAAAACTCGTATTAGATACACATAATTTTTACTTAATATAAAACAAAAAAAAAAGAAGAAATACCTACCCACCTAGTGATATTTCAGGAATCTCCAATAATAATTTCAACGTACTAAACTTAACACAATGTTAGGAAATGAATTTTTTTAATATAAATACAAAAGTTCATTAAATTAACATTTAACCTTCCAATAAAAAGTTGTTTTTATCTTCATAGGTACCCAAACATATCCTAATACCGGTAAAGCGAGCAACGAACACACGAGTTAAATTTTTTAATAATTTGATCATCAATAAAATATATATATAAATAATTCTACGATGACACCCTAGACAAGCGAATGCAACAAAAAAATCAGTTCTACGTCACTGCGAATGAATGTGTTCTTTATTTTTGTTAAATTTTAGCCTGTATAGATTATTTGGTATGCATGAAAGAACATTGTAAGCGATGAGAAACGTGTAAAATATTTTGGGTGTACATGTACAAATATGATGTTCGATGAAGGAAAAAAAATTGAACCGGTAATTTAAGGTTAGAAAACGAACAATAACATTGTCTATGCGGCGTACGTACACCTATATCGAACAATCCAGTTATTGTGCATGTTATTAAACTCTTCCAAGGTCAAAGAACCACTCTGGTTAGCACAAAACAAAGAAAAAAGCTAATAACGAGACGACAAAATTAAAAAAAATATATGAAAATTATTTACTTTTTCCGTTATCCAGCACTACTCATTCAAAATAATCCTTTGTCAAAGCTGGAACACCATAGAATCACGTACCGTTTAGACAAACAAAGCACAATCTATATTAGGAATATTTCAATCGCGTCCAGTACTTACATTTAGTTTTAATAAAAGGCCCCCAACGAAACGAAACGAACAAAAATTATTAAGCACTAAAATAGACAGCAAAGAACGCACAAAACATTACTTTTTACATCAACACTTTGTTCTAAAGTAGGGACGAGCACAGATTATAAAACGCTTTGTTCGATACGATGCGATCAGGGAAGGTGACTCTACATAACTGAGACTGACTCACCAGTCTCCACTACACGACGCGCAACGGCAGATGTTCAAATAAAATCTACTCCGGGGATATTGGAGAGGGAGAATCTTGCTATATAACCTCTTTCCCCTCGCGCTAAAAATGCGCCCTATTGGACATAGACACCCCTTTTCTTGACAGGTAAACGATTAGACATTATAATACTAGTCTAGCTGATCAACTTAGTTGAATTTCACGAATGTTATTAAACTTACAACGTGGTTTTTTAGCCGGTAATAATCTTGGCGCTAAAAATTTCGGCGCCAGAACTAGCCAACGACCGCGATCGAAGAGCTGTTGAATTCTAATTAATAACGGCGACGGTTAAACTGTCAAGTAAAACAAAAAGTGACAGTTAAAAAAATGAAATCCACTTTTTCTTTTGTTTATGTTGTTACTACAGCGTTTACGTGGGGATAATATAACAAGAAAAGTTTATTATTCAACTAATTACTTTCTTATTTAAATATTGTTTGTTTTATAAAGTTATTCCGAGTGTTTTTATGTAGCTATTTCTTTTTTATTACTTATTGCTTGTTCCGATTTATTTTTGGAGTAATAGTCTTTGTTCGTTATTTTATTATTTATCGAAATATTTTAATATTTTGTGAGTTATGAAGTGTGTTTAGTCTGACGTTACGTAATCGGTTTATTTGTTAAAGACACACGATGAATTTAAATAATCTTAATTGTTATGTGTCAAAACAAGTAACGACGAATGAAATTCTGTTCAAGACTTTATAAATTGTAAAAGAGAAAGTTAAAATACAGGATTAATATGCATAATATGATTTCGCATTGCGAACTAGTATCTATCACATATTACAACATTTTACAGTTCATATTATAATCTATACAGGGTGGCCAACCAAAAACGAAACAGAGCCGTTCGCAGGAACTCGTCAACATTTTAAAAAACCGCTCAGACCCATCGATTTTTGATTAAAGGTGGACACTCTCCCGGTATTTTTGACTCCACTACTTTCAACCCCAAGCGAGGGTAAGAATTACCCCAAAATTTTTAAATGGCATTGGGGGTCGAATAAGATGTCTTTTGAAAGGTTAAAATTCCAATTATTTTAGTTGCTTACTTAGGTACTACTTAAATGATTAAATGTTCAAACGCTGGTTGTGTTTTATAGATTTTACCTTTCAGATGTCCCCACAAAAATAAATGGAGAGGCGATAAATCTGGCGATCGTCGAGACCATTTAATGCTGCCTCTTCTCCCGATGCCGTGGAAAACGTTGGTCTAAAGCTTTTTTATAAAATGTTGACTATAGTCCGTTCATAATTTGTCGATAGCACAAAATGTGCGTCCAAGTCATAAAACGGCCGTAATAGTCGTAAAATCATAGGCGGAGGTTCCTGAGGTGTTTATTCATGTCCGTACACAATTTGTTGATAGCTCACTGCAAGTTTGACCCTCATTAGGTTTAGTACGTTTTTGATCGCATTTAATTTACGGCTCGTTGGTGTTTCGGCGTCTACGGCAGTAATTAACGTCTCTAATATTTATTTTGAGAATTTTGTGCAGTGCGTGAGTAACTTTTTTTCATATTCCTACAAACATATACGTACCTTTCGTTCCTGCTTGTTTTGTTTGATTGCTTGCGATGGCTTCGTCATCATCATCAACATCATCAAGTTTTACACCGGTACTGTTGCGTACAGTCAGTAAGTCTGTCTATTCACCAAGAGAGAAGACTATTGTTTTGAATGTTCACGATGCTCTGCTTTCTCAGAATCCCACAAACACTGTTCAGAACATAATCAAGAGTTGTGCCCACATGACGGGCGTAGGGGAGTCAACAATATATAGGTTCCTGTCAGAAAGAAAAAAACAAGGTATAGCTAACCCAAATACAAACGAATACTTAAAGAGGGGGAGAAAACCTATTGAAATTGATGAATTTGCCAAAAATGGTATTCGAAGGAAAATTCACGAATTTTTTTACAAAAAAGAAGTACCCAACTTAAACAAAATTTTACAAGAAGTTAGAGACGACCCGGATTTGCCTCATGTCGGACGAACCAAATTGTGGCAAGTTTTAAAAGAATTAAATTTCCGGTGGGAGAAATCAGACCGAAAATCACTTTTGATTGACCGGGAAGAGATAATATGTTGGAGAAGAAAGTATCTAAGATCTATACGAAAATTTCGGGCTGAAGGAAAGCCAATTTACTATCAGGACGAAACGTGGGTAAACGCAGGTCATACTCTCACAAAAATTTGTTCAGATAAAAATATATCAAGCTCCAGGCAAGCCTTTATGGAAGGTTGGTCTACTGGTATTTCCCCACCCTCTGGTAAAGGCAGTAGATTAATAGTTTCTCACATTGGCAGTGAAAAAGGATTTGCTAAGCATGGTTTGTTGGAATTTCAATCCAAAAGCACAAAAGACTATCACGAGGAGATGACAGCTGATGTTTTCGAAGAGTATTTTGAGCAGATGATTGAACATATACCACCAAACTCAATTATAGTATTAGATAATGCACCTTATCATTCACGACTAGTAGAAAGACTTCCAACGACTGCGTGGAAGAAACAGGATATCATTGAATGGCTGCGGAATAAGTCCCTGCCTTACAAAGATGGAATGGTTAAAGCAGAACTTTTAAAAATTGCCCGGCAACACAAATCTAAGTTCAAGAAATACGTAGTTGACAAAATGGCGGAAAGACGAAACATCACAGTCCTTAGACTTCCACCCTACCACTGCGAATTAAATCCAATTGAACTCATTTGGGCACAAATGAAAAGCTATGTGGCTAGAAAAAATACTTCATATAAAATACAAGCTGTACGTGAATTGTTATATGAGTCTTTACAACATATTACAGAACAAAATTGGCGAGATGCAGTAAGACATGTAATAGAAGAAGAACAAAAAATGTGGGATCTTGACAATATAATTGATGCGACTGTAGAGACACAACCGCTAATTATTAACCTGCAAGACGACTCGGATTCCGAAGATGATCCTGTTTATTTTGAATTTGAATAGTTTTGTAAGTAATCGTAGTTTATATCATTTAAAAATAGGTATTAATTAAATAAATGTATCTTTTACAAATTGCAAGTAACTTTTTATTTTTAAATAAAATAAAGAAATTTTATTAAAATAAAAATACAATTTACAGTACCTACAGTTTAAGAATATTAATATATTTATTTATTTAAAGTAACGTAATGTTTTAATCATATACTCTACGACACTGGTCAGTCATTTCCACACAAAATACCTACATAATCGGATTAAAAGTTCTATAGCTGTATTGTATTTATTCAGATACAAGGTGGGTTAGTCGAAAACATCTTAAACTGCCAGTTTTAGGTTGGTTTTTGTTATTATATCATACTACCTGTCCTCTCTGTATTTCAGTTCTCTAATGAGGGTCAAACTTGCAGTGAGCTATCAACAAATTGTGTACGGACTATAGGTTCCCGCAAATAGCTCTGTTTCGTTTTTGGTTTGCCACCCTGTATACGCCATCGTAATGGCGTGTATAACTACTTTTCGGGAAGGTTTATATTTCAGGGATAAACGTGGCACTAAAGTTTAGTATGTTTCCCAGATGGGTGCGTGTTTTTCGAATTTTTTAACCATTTATAAAATAACATTAAAGCTAAAAATAAAACTATTATCCAAATAATACAGTCTGTTTATTTTTTATTAATATATTTAATTTTCCTCGAGATTCCACTATTGTTATTAATAATTTATAAATCGATGTATTAATGAAACAAATAGGTACTCCGTAGGATTATCGAAAGTTTTACCAACTTTTTACTGTACAACTTTAAAAAAGTAATTACAAAACAAAATACAATGCATCTACTTTTAATTTTGTGTATACCACCACTGACCACATTTACTCTCAAGACTGACACTACGAGGACCAATCTCCATCAAGAATCTTTCTTTTACAGGGCTGCTACAGAATGGAACAAGCTTCCAAAATCAGTTTTTCCAGAGAACTATGACCTGCAACTTTTCAAAATGCGGGTTCACAATCATCTCCTTTCTATAATCCCTCCCTCTTCTAATAGTCGCAGTGCGGGCCGTCCAAGCGAAAACATAACCTTTAATTTTTTATAATGTCTAGTTACTCCAACAATACAGCGTTCTCTTATCTCACTATTCTTTACTTTATTCAACCGAGTCACTCCAGCTGTACTTCTCATACTACTCATCTCCGCAGCATTAATCCTATTTTCATGCTTCTTCTGCCAAACCCAACATTCACTACCATACATAAGTGTAGGAACCAACACACCTCTATGCACCGTCAGACGTGCCTTTTTGACACGTTCTGGCTGCTCATAAAGCTATGCAGTACCCCATTCATTTGCTTTCCTTCCAACACCCTTCGCTCAATGTCACTGTCATACTTGTCATCTCTCGTAAACTTTGAACCCAAGTACACAAATTTACTTGTTCCACTTTTTTCCCCTTAATCAGAACTTCTCATGCTTTCTTCTCTTTCAAAAACCATTACTTTTGTTTTGCTTACATTAATTTTTATCCCTTTGATTTTCAGGGCATCATGCATGTCATAGGTCTTTTCCAAGTCTATAAAAGCGCAATAGACCTTCTGACTTCTCTAGTCTAGTTTCGTCTTACTCGTATTAGATAGCTGTACAGATAAAAACATAAGTTTTTGTAATTCATACATTTGGTATTGTTTTGTGCCAAAATTAATGAAATTTTACGTTTTAGTTAGTTACTGATGGCTAGTCTACACGAGACATTTCTTGGAATTGAACGTCTACAAAACACGACAATTGTCGAATAACTATGCTTGACGGTTAACAAAGAAGTATAGGTTAAAATTTAGTGGTTGTGCTATTGTTTTTTGCTACTCTCGTATTATTTTACTGAAAATACAAATTTAAAATGGTAAGAAGAATATCGAAAACGGTGTTTCGCAGTGTTCGAGATAAGGCTCAAGGAGTAAAAACAGGTACGCAGCCTTGTAATTAGTCTCCGAAAACATGTAAAGGAAGGCGTCGATCTAGAGGTTTTATTTCAGAAGGACAGGGACAAAGAATTAAAGAAATCGTTAATAATTTTTTTATAATACAAAAGAAACGTCCGGCTTTAAAAGCAGTTTTACAGGAAGTAAGCGATACATTAGTACGTTTTAAGGAGGGCAGTCAACTTTAAGAATATGTAGTACTCTTTGAATAAGGTGTTCAGTGGCAAAAAGCACCCGATAATAGAGACCTACATTAACGGAAAGTTATGAAGTAAGATAAAAGCTTATAGAATTTTTTGAATAGGATAAAACAGTAGTATCGTATTTATACCGATGAAACATATTTGCTTAGTTCTCATTTTAAGATGAATGTTAGGGTTAACACTGCAAATTCGGAAGCAAATTTAAAAAAACCTCATAGTAAAGGAAACAGGTTGATTATAATGCTGGCGGATGAAGAAATAGAATTTATAGGTCTTCAGATAATTAAATCTGGATAGAAAAATACATATTAAGTGGTTTAAAGATGGCAGAAATAGTAGAAATTAATACGACAAAGATTACCTTGACGGTCCAGATATCATGAGATCAGAGGTAGAACATGCGATAAGGAATACTTAAACTAGAAAAGCTGTCAGATCGGAGGAAATACCAACTGAATGATTGAAACTGCTTGACGAAGATAACATCAAAGTTCTAGTGAAGCTGTTCAATGTAGTGTACAATACTGGAGTAATTCCCTCAGTCTGGCTCAAATCTACCTATGTGTAGCAATTCCGAAAAAATACAAAGCGAAAAAATGTTCAGAATATCGGCTAATAACACAAGCATGTCTTTTCTCTAGAAAAGCCGATCTCACTGTGCCTAACATAACTTTGTCAGGAGTAACCATACCACTGAAGTCATCCATATCGATGCTTGGTATTACTATCAGCAATAACCTTTCCTGAGAAAATCACGTGAGGTCCATTGCCAAAAGTGCATCCCAAAAACTTGGTTTTTTGTTTCGTGCCAAGAGATATTTCACCTCCAGTCAGCTGCTTATGATCTATAAAGCACAGATCCGACCTGTACTGGAATACTGTTCCCATATTTGGAGTGCGGCACCTAAACATATCCTGAAGCTATTGGATTCTGTCCAAAAAAGGGCAATTCGTCTCGTCGGTGATGCCTCGCTTACAAACTCGCTCACTTGTCTGGAACACCGTAGGAAAGTTGGCGATTTGTCTCTATTTTATAGATATTTTCATGGGCGATGCTCTTCTGAAATATCAACAATCGTTCCTCCTTTGGCAGTCTCTTCGAGATTAACCTGTCAAGTTCAGTCTTCACACCCCTTCGTGGTCACTTTGGAGACCTGCAGAACATCACTTTCCAAAGACTCATTCATCCAACGAATTGCGAGGCTTTGGAACTCATTGCCTAGGGAGGTGTTCCCCGAGGCATACAACCTCCCGAAATTTAAGAAGAACACCAACTCCTACCTTCTTTCCCTTGGTTCCCACGATGTTCTCTGAACATTACAGGATATCCCTTTTCGTGGGAACCAGAACATATAAAAAAAAAAAAGCCTTATGAGCCACACCCTTAAAATTTTCCTCAGAATAATTCACAATAGAATCAGACAAAAATGCGAAGAAGATCTTGAAGAGACGCAGTTCGGTTTTAGAAATGCAATTGGAATTAGAGAGGCACTATTTGCACTCAACGTTTTATTACAAAAATGTCGAGATCAAAGAAAGAACGTTTATTTGTGTGCATTCGATAGAGTGCAACATATAAAATTAATAAAGATATTAGAAAACAAAGGTATTGATGGCAAAGATACTGGAATCAAATCGCAAACGTAAAAACTGAGAATAGTCTCACCAACGATGTATCTATAAAACGAAGAGTAAGACAGGGGTGTATTCTATCCCCGACATTATTCCATATATATTCAGACCAAATACTTAAAAAAGCACTACAAGATCAACCATATGGGATTAAAGTAAATGAAGAAATACTAAATGTGCCAAGATATGCGGATGATACAGTCATTTTATCAGACAGCTTCGAAGGTCTTCAGATCATGCTGGATCGTATCCACGAGGTGGGGGAAGAAATGGGCATTAAAATTAATGTCAATAAAACCAAATTTTTAATCTGCAGCCGTAACCCACACCCGGGTCTAGACTTCAATTAAACGGTATTCCAGTTAAAAGGGTTCACCAATTCTTGTATCTGGGGACCATCATAACGGACCAACTGGACCCAGACATAGAAATTAAACGTAGAATGTCAATGACGAAAACAAATTTACAAGAATGAAAACAATTCTATGCAATTACCACCTTAATTTAGAATTAAGACAAAGAATGGTTAAGTGTTATGTTTGGTCGGTTCTGTTGTATGGAGCGGAGGCATGGACCCTGAAGTTGTCAACTATGAATCGCATAGAAGCATTAGAAATGTGGATACATAGACGAATGCTTAGAATACATAACCAACGAAGAAGTGCTAAGGAGAATCAATAGGGATAGGGAATTACTAAAGACTGTTAAACATAGGAAAATGTCTTATCTGTGTTGAGAGAAAGTCGTTATAGAATCCTGAAACTGATTATGAATGGAAAAATTGAAGGTCGACGAGGTGTAGGAAGAAAACAAGTTTCTTGGCTTAAAAATCTTAGAGATTGAACCGGTATACGAAATGCAGGACAACTCCTACACATGGCAGAAGACCGTGAAGCCTTCGCTATGGTGATCGCCAACGTCGGATGATACTGACAGGGCACATGAAGAAGAAGAAAATTTGTGATTGTCTTAACGATATAAATTATAATGCTGCAGGTATATTTACAGTGCAACAGAAGTAGCTTGGCGGGCGACTATCCTTTAAAATAACAAATATTCGGCTGAATATACTTCACATTCGTAACCTTCTTCCTCCGATTGTACTTGAGACTTACGATTACTGAAAATTTCGTCGTCACCGATCGGATCGTTTTTCGAATGTTTTCGTTGTGCGCAGATTTTGTGTTTCTTCGCCCGCCAAGCTAGTTCTGTTGCACTGGAATTGCTAAACGAATAATATTTTTTTTTAACTGCTATGGAATCCCTGGCATATATGGTTTTCAACTAAAACTTAAACAATTAAACTGATAATTTCCAACCAGCATTCAGTTTTACTGGCAACGGAGAGTAGAGAGAGAGATATATTACTTGATTGTGGAGTAGTTTGTGACTAAAAATAAAATGTATGTATACAAAGCAAAAAAAAGGTATATTTGCTACATATCAATAATTTTTCTTACTTTGTTACTGGCGAAAAGAGCAACCCCTGATAAATTTCAGTTCAATTACATTTTCTGACAGACACATATTTGGTAACCGTTCCAAAATATTTACGTTACACCGATGGTCGCTTAGATAGTTTACTGTCATGGACGAGTACTTGTCCACTGTAAACAAGGCTAAATTTTTTTTTTAAACCGTGGCCACCCACATTTTTGTTCTCGACGATAATTTAATACCTGCGATTAAAAGTGGAAAGAACCTTCTGCTGAAAAATTACGCTGTACTCTTTGTCGGGTTTTACCTAACTGGCTAAATATTGACCGAAATATCGAATTACATTTTTTTTATAGCAGCAGGTAGGTGAAAGCCCCATGGAAAAATTTCTACCTTTTTTAATAAGTAAAAAATCTAATGCCTTGTATTTTATTGTCAGTTAGGGATGTTCAGTGGTAACTTTTAGGGGGGTAGAGGGAAAAGGGGATACTTTATGCTTTAACATAGACCATTAGCAGGGTTACAAACATTAATTTGAAAAAAAAAATATATATATATATATATATATATATATATATATATATATATATATATATATATATATATATTTAATACGTTTTTAAATAATAACAGTTTTCTTTAAATTTTTTTAGTAATCTGTCAAATTATGCTTGGACAGATAAATCACGAACTAATTGTTTCAATAAGCCATGTTGCAAAATGTACTTTTTATAAAACCTTTGTAATATCCATGACAGTTATTAAAATAAATATTTTCTTCGTAAAATTATTATATAAATCTAACGGTATAATATAACCTCTTTTTTAAAGTCTGTATATAGGGTATGAGCAAAAAAAAATCAAATGGATGAAAATAAATGTAAGCAAAACGAAAGAAATGGTTTTTGAAAGAGAAGAAAGCATGACAAACTGTAAGGTTCTGATTAAGGGAGAAAGAGTGAAACAAGTAAATAAGTTTGTATACTTGGGTTCAAAGTTTACAAGAAATGGAAAATATGACAGTGACATTCAGAGAAGGGTGTTGGCAGGAAAACAAATGAATGGGGCACTGTATAGCTTTATGAGCAGCCAGAAAGTGTAAAAAAGGCACGTCTAGCTGTGCATACAGTGGTACCTACACTTATGTATGGTAGTGAATGTTGGGTTTGACAGAAGGAGCATGAACGAACATATCTCGATCAGATCAACATTGTTTTAAAGAAAGGCCAGGTCAACAGTACCAACAACCGACGAGAATGTATGAGAGCACTGATGAAAGTAGAGGAAGCAAAAGATGTGTGTAAGAACCGGAGCAAGTGGGAGGAAGTGGTCTCTGCCTACCCCTACGGAAAAATGGTGTGACTATATGTACGTATTTTTCGAAAAACATACGGTAAAAAATAATGAAAAAATTCATGGAGTTTTTCAAGTACTATATATACATTGTGTTTAAATTTCAGAAAAACCTATCTGTATATAATTTTGTAACCATTAAAAAATATCCCTGAAAGAATTCACATTCATCATGGTTTTCAACGTCGAAACTAATTGAGCAGTGGAAATTACAAAGATGATAAGTGCCGAAATAAGAATTTTATAATATTTAAGAAGTACATATAAAGTTGTTCATCTTTAGAGGTAGTTTATTTAAAATATATGTTTAATACAGAAAAAAAAGTAATAGTTATTACAAGAACATGGTAACAAAACCCATCAGGAGAGCAAAATTAATATTTACTATTTCTTTAAAAAAAAACGGGATATAAGACAGTTAAAAAAATAAAAAAAAACTTTCACTAAATAATTCCGATTTCAGCTCATTTTTTTTTATTACAATCTCGACTGCTTAAATTGGGCAACATAGAAGGCTGCTTTTTTCTTATTTTTCGAGGGCATCAGTGCATACAGCTTTGTTTTTTTAAATATTATCATTTACCACTTACTTAAAGTGGGCAAACAACAATTTAAGCGTTTTAGCCTCCTCGACCACCGCCCTCCATCTAGTCCTATCTCTTGCTACTTCTTCCCAATTTTGTCTTTTCATCATATTGGCGTCTCTCTCTACATTATCTTTTCACCTTTGTCTAGGTCGTCCTGGTGGTCGTCTTATCATTTACATTGCTGTATTGTTTTTTAAAGTATATAACAACTACTTAAATTCTTTAATATTCCAAAAGCATTGCTTTCCTGGTCGTATATGCTTTATAAACCTCCTTTAGAAGCTTCTGTTTGGTACCTAAACGACTACTACAACTGATTCAAGTATTTTTACTAATATCACCTATTTTTTTACTTAAACACGTTTATAAACAGAGCTCATATATACTATCTTTCTAAAAAAATACACCAGGCATATACAAGGACGTTATCTTTGAATAAATGTACAAGGTAAATCCTGGCAGTTCCCACATTTGTGATCATAAAGTAGGGTATTTAACAACTTTCTACATCAATAACTGAAAATAATAAATTTTGGCATTTACCACCTTTGTAACTTGTTAAATAATTTTTTTTATAAAATCTTTTTGGAATTTCACTTTTAACGGTATAAACAGGTAGAATCTTATGGTTTTTGTTATAGAACTGTCTGAACTGATACGGTCCTACTGATGGCCATGTTGACAATATATGGGATTATTTAGACCCACAATTCCCAAAGTGGTCGATATCGACCCTTAGGGATCAAATTCGAGCTGGTCCACGTCATCGAAAACAAGAATTGGGGATGCATGAGATGTAAATAGGGGTTTCCAAAAGTGTCCTATATACAGAGTTTAAAACTGTATTTGAGGATGTTTACACCATGAAAATACTATAAAATACTATAAATCCATACGGTGTTATTGAAGAATAAGGGCGGTTTGATAAGTCATTGACTTTTTGAATAAAACAAATTTTTTTCCGCAAATAAACATTTTATTTTTCTACATAATCACCTTTTAGCTCGATACACATCTAGGCCAGCGTTTTTCTAATTTTTTTATTCCCTCCAAATAATAGGTTTTTCCAAAGCTCTCAAAATACGCGTTTGTTTCGGTAATGACTTCTTCATTCGACTCAAATCTCTTACCGCCCAGCCATTTCTTTAGGTTTGGAAACAGAAAATAGTCGCAGGGGGCTAAATCTGGAGAATATGATGGTAGCAGTTCGTATCCCAATTCGTGGATTTTGGCCATCGTGACTAGACAAGTGTACACACGTGCATTGTCTTGATGGAACAGCACTTTCTTCTTCTTAGCCAAATGCGGCCGTTTTTGCTTCAAATCAACGTCGAATCTGTTCAAAAGCTTTGAATAATATTCGCCGGTGATCGTTTTACCTTTCTTGAGGTAATCGATGTGAATGACACCGCGTACATCCCAAAAAATTGTGGCCATGACCTTGTTGGCTGACAGTCTCTGTTTCGCCTTCTTTGGTCCACGTTCACCCCGAGCAACCCACTGTTTCGATTGTTCCTTGGTCTCTGGCGTGTTGTGATGGATCCATGTTTCATCCACAGTAACAAAACGGCTCAAAAATTCGTCCGGATTACGGCTGAACATCGCTAAACACTCTTTTGAAGTGGTCACACGATTGCGCTTATGGTCAAATGTGAGCAATCGCGGCACCCATCATGCTGAGAGTTTTTTCATGTCCAAATATTCGTGTAAAATATGATGTACCCGTTCAGTTGAGATACACCTACAGCATGAGCCAACTCACGCACTTTCATTCTCCGATCATTCAATGTCATTTCATGGATTTTATCGACGATTTCCGGCGTGATCACTTCTTTTGGGCTACCTGGACGTTCGGTGTCACTAGTGTTGGTACGACCACAACGGAACTCTGTAAACCACTTCTTAACCATTGAAATTGATGGTGCCGAGTCCCCGTAGTATTTATCAAGTCTTTCCTTAGTTTCAGTGATGGATTTTTTACGTAAAAAGTAATGCTTAATCAGCACACGAAATTCACTTTTTTCCATTTCGTAAAAATTCGCGAGATTGTCTGCTTTGAACGGCTATCAAACACCAACTGCACGACGTAGCTTGCTCAAAATTAGATAGTTGCCCACTGATAGATTATAGTTGACGGCAGCACTGTTGCATTTGGAGTAACTGCGCGGGAAATTCAAAAAGTCACTGACTTATCAAACTGCCCTCGTATCAACAAGGATTTTTAAAAGAGGGTCTTACTTGATGGCTCATATCTCTGTCATTTTTTAATATTGTTTGTTTAATATTATTTCAACTTATTCATAAAATTACTATGCATAAGTGTTAAATAAGAATTATTTTATATATTTAATAGCTGCGTGAAATTTTTATTTTTTATTTTTATACCTATTTTTCCGATCGCCAAAGTGATGTAACCTTTTAAGGAGAAAGCGATGCAACGCGGTTACTAAATATCAAACAATTTAACGCCAGAACAAGCAGTCAAAAATTGTGGTATTAAGTGATAATGAAAGATCATTCACATAGACAAAGTAATTGGTTTTAACCATTTAGGCGTATTTAGAAGGGTTTTACCTATTGATAAAAATCCAAGTTTATTCGGTGGGTCAAGCGGGAGGTATAAGTCTCAACCGATGAAGGCGGGGTCAGATGAGAAAGATAAATGTATCGTTGCGAGTTGTAGACAAAAGTCCGTCTCTGTCGATTTTTGTCTTAACGCGACAGCGCGTCGACCTCAATAAGGGGAAAAATGCATAATTTATAGCCGCGGGCGTAATAGAAGACATCGGATGATTCCCGAAAGGTCCAATAATTTCAAAAAATGTCCAGAAAGAACATTGGTTTACAGATATAAAAACAAAATCACAGTTCGAAGTTCTTAGTTTAGTTGAAGTATTTATAAAGTGTTATAAAAAGATTGTATACAGTTGTGAATATCTAAGTGATTTGTCTAGTAATATTTATTGTGTGGAAATTTAAGACTATAATTGTTAAGTCGGCCGGGAATCGAACCCGGACTGCCTGCGTGGCAGGCGAGCATTCTACCACTGAACCACCGATGCGATCAACTGTGTTAATATTTGTTCTGCGCGCATGCGTAGTTCACGCACTAGTTCTATCTCTCATACTCTCATGCAAAGGATCCCTGAAGAAATTTATGAATCCTGGTGAAAGTAATCAGCATAATCGGTTATTTTGATCGAATTATTGCATTGTCGTCGGTCTTTGACAAGTGTGCAAAGTTTAAATTAAGTCTGGTCGCTTAAAGTAGGGCAAAATCGAGGCCAAAGAGTCAGTTACAAACATACATACAAGCAAACAAACAAGATACAGGTGAAACTAATATAAACGTAAAGAGTGTTCGGGCCGGCATTTAAGACTTTTTCCACTGTTATGAACAATGGGAGAAACACGTAGGACAGTGTGCAGATAGACAGAAAGAGTATATTGTAGGGAAACATAGTAATACTGTACCATTTTAAAAATAAATTAGCTTTAACGAACTGGCCCTGGTACAATTTTTTCAGACCTTGTGAATGTAAAAAATGTTTATTGGCCATGTTTTTTAAACATTGTCAAAGGATGTAAATAAGTAAATATATTTTCAACGCCATTTTTCTCATTTCTCATTCACACATCGTGAGTAGATGGAAAAACTTTGTATCGTGCTTGAACTCTTCGATTTAAAATAGGACGGTGTGTGTGTGTGTGTGTGTGAGTCTTGAAAGTATTTTTGGAAACGGATCTGTAAACCTCTTTTGTTTATTGATAATATTTTTTTTGTGGCCACAAAAAACCGGTGTGATCGACCGTTTGTTTTTTTCTTGTACAAATGCGTGAGTCGGAACAATGAAATCAAACTCTTTTGTCTCAAAATTATATTTGAATCACATTATTTGCGAAAAGAAAAAAACTCACTGCTTAAAGATTTTTGTAAAGTTAATTTGATTGGTTATCGAGAAAAAAATAATGATTTTGAGTATATTTATGCTCACAATTCATGAAACTATCAATGATCTTTAAGATTTGCTCTCGTTTTCTTTTATTTTCATTTTACATTACAATAATCGGAAAACAAGAAACAAATTAACAGATATATTTATAATGTCAGTTTTGTTTTGAAAAATTAGGATACATCGAAGTAAGTAGAGAGGAAAATGTCGAAAACATATGTTATATTTCCATTAAACGCCTTTTATGAGCTTTTTTTTATAATTTTTCAGGGGGACAATCTCTTTTAAAAGACCAGCAGTAATCTGCCATCATGCGACAATCTTATCGACCCTGATACCTTTTCTCCATCATTTTTAGATCCTGGTGAAACCACTCTTTCTGTTCCTCACTATGATTTTCTAAATTATCCGGAAATTTATCCAGATGATTGCGAAGATAGTGTAACTTGATACTCATATTTGTATAATTTCTTCATAATTTGGTGCTTTATGGTTACCTATGAAATTTTCGACTACCAACACAAAACTTTTCCAAGCTTTACTTTCCGAAACAGTCGTAACTTTAATAAAATCTGTGTTTTTATCAATTGCCGTATTTGAGGACCATCAAATATTCCACCTTTCAACCAGAACGTTCTCCTTTTTTCCACAACCGTAAAGACTCAACACAGGACTTAAGGCGAGTTTATACAGCAAATAAAATAAAATAAGGAACAAAATAAATTAAAATAAGAAAGGTAAACATGCCCAAAACTATGAAAGCGTTTACAAGAAATAAGAAAAAGAACAAAAGATGGCCAACTTATATCTCTTTGTCTTATTTTATTTTCTTTCAAAACTGATAATGCGCGTGACCCAAATCTTTTTTGTTCTAAATGTTCCGAGTTTACAATCAACCTAACCTAACCTAATATTGTTTGTGGAGGTATTTTTGATTTTCCTTCTATTGCCCGTATATTTATTTCTTAAAAGCTTCCATCTGTGTTCGGAAGCTTCAGCTACAAAAAAGTGATTTAAAAAACGTTAAACTCTCTGATTTTTTGGCACTTATGTGCTTCCTGCATTGTTTGAGCAATTGTGAGCAAAGCATTTTCTTGCAGTCGACTGTTCTTGTATTTTCCATCAGTTTTTGCATATAACTGAGGAAAGGTCGATACCTGCTCTATCAACATGCCATCATCCATTATAATATTTTTTAATAGGAAATGGATGGTAGATATAAAGTTAGATCATTTTAGATAATGAAATAATTTAAAAAATCCGTATTTGAAATAAAATAAATCAATTTGGAGATTATGTACTGTTATGCACAAAACACAAAAGACATTGTCATTTTATTTTATTTGCTGTATAAACTTGCCTTTACAAACTTTATGAGGAACCCATGATTTATCTAGTTTGTCTATTTTAAAACCGAAATATTCAGCGTAAGTCTCCCTAATAAAGTCTGTGATATTTCTTTTTTGTTATATATACACTGCAAATATAACAAAATAAATCACTACTATATTTACACTTTCTTCGTGACGAACTCATGTTCTAAAAGACAAGATAAATATATTAGAATGGACATTCAGCAATTAAAACAAAATATTAACACATGATAACTTATCCAGATTCACGTGTAAGTACTTCAATATTATTAAATAACTGAGATCTCAGCTACTCTGCGAAGCTACTCTGCGAAGAGGTCTGAGAGTGGGGATCACGTGATGTTTGTATGCGCGAAAAAGTTGCGCAGGAGCCTAATCATGAGTGGAAAAATCAATTTTATTACTAACAACCCGATAATTGTTCAAAATATAAGATATTTAAAAATCATAGAAACAAGAGCACATTCAGTACTTGCATGAATTTTTTTTTATGAAAATAGTCGCAAAAAGGGTAGACCTATCGTGTGGGCCGCGGACGGCCCGCACTGCAACTATAAGAAGGGGAAGGGGTTAAAGAAAGGAAATGATTGTGGACCCGCTTTTTGAACAGTTGCAGGTCATAGTTCTCTGGAAAAACTGATTTTGGAAGCTTGTTCCAATCCGTAGCAGCCCTGTAAAAGAAGGATTCTTGATGAAGATTGGCCTTGTACGTCATCAACAGTTGATCAAGAGTAAAAAACTTTCTAGCTTTCCACAGCCTCTGGCTTGCTGACTTTGCGATGTTAGCAACATGGTCATGCCAAGACATATTATTGGACACCGTGACTCCCAAAATCGAGATGGAGGGACTTGATTCAAGGGTATTTCCAGACATTGTGATGAAATGATTTGAGTTATTCATTTTATTGAAAAACGTGGAACTTTGTGTTTTCTGGGCGTTGAACTGAACAAGATTGTTGGTTCTCCACTCGACGATTGCTTCAAGATCTCTATCGATGGAATCAACCTGTTCCTGCCTGAGTCTATTTGTATCATTCACCGAAAGTGATCGATAGGATGTGAAAGTTGAGACAAGTGTGCTATCGTCTGCGAATATATTCGTAATTCCAGCACTTGAAAACATAAAATTTGCAAAGATATCCAGGGCAACACAATTTTTTTTTGTAGAGCTGTGTTTTTTTTTAATATTTAAAATACACATGCATACATAAAAAACTCTTTATACATTAATTTTAAATAAAATAGTTAATGGTAATATTACATTTTTTATGTAATTGATTGTAATTGATTGCATTAAAACTTTCTTAATAAGATTATGATATTTTTTTAAGAAAACTAATTACATATTTGGTTCATCCAGATTTATAATGAACTAGTTAAAACCTAACACTTCGTCATCATGGTCTGTAGTTTTCGATTATAAACAATATACGTTAGGAATCATTGCATTCAGACGAAATTGGAAAACATAAAATGAAAAATATTGCTATTTATTTCGAGTTTGTTAACAACCTACTGTTACTAGAATGGGATGAGCCGGCTCTGTTTGTTTGTGGAAGAAGAAAGGATTTGAGTCATTAGCACGGATTATGCAGTGAAGTATCCAGCGTGAACTGTGATTTAATGTCCGAGTATTTTGTGGTGTAATGGTAAAATAGTTATTTTAATAAAAAAAATATACGGACCCAGGTTAGGTACCATATGAGAGTGGCGTGTTCGCCCCTCCACTGCGAAATTATATCAATTATCAAGCAACCTAAAAACATTTTTTTTTGGCCCAAATATAATATAAAGTTTTGATATTTTTTATTTTCGGATAAGTTTTTTTGATAAGTTTTCCACGAAAAGCGTAACGTAAAATTTTTATTCTTGCACAAATAGTAGTTTTGGTTAACGCCATAAATAGTGGTGAAAAAGATTAAAGCGCTGCCCTCTCATTTCGATTATATACACTAAAAATTGAAATTAGTCCCAGAAATGATTAATGGGCAATAAAAAGCGAAGAAGAATTAACGACTCCACAATTATTTATTCGGACCAATTATTGTGCTTGATTTAATTGCCCGAATTTTAGAAATAATATGTAGCCGCAACATCATCCACAATTAATTAAAATTCTGAACATTCGAATTTATAATTAGCATTTCAACAGGAAAAACTTCCCGTGGAAGGTTGTATTTATGTAAGCGATGAAAAACTAGCGTTTGTATATTTGTCTATCGAGTTCTACGGACCAGAGAGAAAATTTAAAAGAGGTTTTACCACCGGACGTTGAAAACACATTTTAGAGATTATCGATACTTAATAATAACGTTTAAATTCCGAGAATAATTATTAAATATTTTGATACGTCTCAAGAAATATAAACAGTTGTATTTTTAGTAAAATGTGTTTAGGTTATGGATTGCCAAATTTTTGATTGATATAAACTGCAGAAACAAAAAAAATAGCAAAAGAATTTGAATGTACTCGTTAATATTGGAAATTGTTATTATCAAAAAACGATGCCAAGTATTTAGGGAATTTCGCCATTTATTTTGAAATACATTTCATGATTAGTTTCTAACCTAACATCAGTATCATGTTCATTAAAAACATTTAAATATTTACGACTAGCCTTAGTTTGTTTCAGCCTGTGAGTGTTAAAACCAAAACAACCACAATAAACTGGAACAAAAAGTAAAAAATAACGACATTTTGGTTAAGTAGCAAGAAAATGTTTAAACAACAAAACAATTGTTATGCCGACAATCAGAAAAAGTGTATCAGTATCTCGTTTTGCCTCTACGTGCATTCACAATTGTTTGCATTCATCGTGGCATCCCCAAAATTAGGTTTGCAATGGATTCCTGAGGAATAAGTTCCCATTTCTCTAAAAGTGCTTGTCGTAACTCATTTAAAGTCAATGCAGCAGAAACACGACTTCGAATTCTTCGATTAAGCATGTCCCAAACATGTTCAATTGGATTGGCATCTGGACTTATTGGTGGCCACTTCATAACGGGGATATTAACTTCGTCCAAATATTGTCGACCGATTTTTGCGGTGTGAGGTCTTGCATTATCATGCATTAGGAGAAAGTTATCTCCAACAAAAGGAGCATATGAAACAACAAAATCTTGAAGAATCTCATTAACATGCCGAACAGCTGTACTGTATGTGCAGTTAAAGAAATTCCTGCCCAAACCATAAGTAAACCTTCTTTGTAGGATACTCTAGAGCTAAAGGTACACTCAGCGTATCACTCTTCTGATCTTCGCCACACTCTTTCACGACCATCGGGATATCTCAGCAAAACCTGGACTTGTCTGTGAATACCTACATACCTACAATAGTCTCTGACAAATCGAAACGTCATTTTTATTTTAGATACCCACGTATCCTTTATGAATTTGGGTATTATCTTCAAGAATAATAATTATTTTTTGTGGACAAAAAATTTGGTGAAGTAAAATATTTTTATTTGTGTTGTAATAAAATAGTCATGTAAAATATTGCAGCGTATAACATGAGTAAATATCCAGCTATTTAACTAGGTAATACATTCAAAGTTTTGCATAAATAAAGAAAAATACTTTAAAATCTATAAAGACTGTTTTATGGTAATTTACTTATTTCTTGTGTTAATTACTTACATAAAGTCACGCCTTTTTCCCATAGGGGTAGGCAGAGACCACTTCCTTCCACTTGCTACGGTTCTTACACACATCTTTTGCTTCCTCTACTTTCATCAGTGCTCTCATACAAGCTCTTCGGTAAAATAAAATAAAAATAACGTTTTGGTACAGTAACTATCCGACCCCATATTTTTTGTCTTCGGAAGTAGAGATTCGACCGAAAAATATAACCTATTAAGGGTTTAGACTACCTGTAACATTTTTTAGCATTTCTTATAGCTGCCGCAAAGAGAACTTAGAGGTAAGGGTAACGCAATCTGTATTTTTTTTTATTTGAAATAATATTTACAAAAATCCGTTTTATTACCTAGCTATACAGATATCCAGAGTTTTGTAACTGCATATTTATATATTTTTTAATTAATGCTGTCACAGTTTAACAAGTATTTTCGTAATCCCGGTGTTTTATAAGAAAATAATTTTAATGTTTTTAAAGTCCAAAATAAGCTTTCAATCAATTCCTTTCTAGATTATTGCTAGATATTCAGCCATACTTCGCGCAACTACTCATTACTCGTTATCGGCGAATAGCATATTTTCAATTATCAATTTTTAAAACAACATACCCATCAATTTTATCAAAAACAATTTTATAACAATTACCCAACCTCAAACTCCAATAGCGATTCGAAATAAATAATGAATATTAATGGGTTCGCTAATAACAATTATAAAATAAAATTTACATACATTTCAAACAGGAAGTTATTTTAAACAATTGCTTTTTACTGCTTCAACATACAAATGAGTGAATTTTCATTAAAGTTCATTTTTTTTAATTTTTATCTAACAGCAAGAAGCAATCACAGGATACAATCGAATTTACATAAAAAATTAATTTAAATATACTGGAATTAGTTTTGTATCACTTACGTTATCTCGGATATTACATAAAATTAATCAAAAAACATTTTTTTTAATAAGAGATAACATCTTTTTCTCACCAAAGAATTAAATAAAAATTCTTTTAAGCAGGTAAAAAAACCCTTACACCGGTTTCAAAAAAGGATTGCTTTTTTCCATTGTGACTTAGCTAACACTAGTTGCTGAATAACTAATGGGTTTCACAATAGATGTACTACATTTATTTATCCAGAATATATGGTCTTATCAAAAAAATATTACCAGTCTTCAAAAAATATCTTTTTTTATTGGTTTATCGTAGGGCTTTGATAGCTCTTTATGTATATATTCTCTTGGAGACATCGTTTGCATTGCTCTATCCCGTGAAGGACGATAAGTGGTTCTAATTTCCAACAGAACTACCAAAAAGTAACTGAAGAAAATAACACCCAAAAACCGAGTGAACAAACCTTACCAGTATCAACTGAAAAAAAATTGAACCGTCAACAGGAAGTCGTACTCGAGTAAGTGTAACAGCAAAATAAGCAGAAACAGAAAATGCAACTGAAGCAAATGTTACTCAAAAACCGAGTAAAACAACAGAACCAGCCATAACTAAAAAAGCAACTGAAGCAAATGATAATCAAAGACCGAGTTATCTATTAAAACAAGTAATACTCAAAGACAAAGTTAATCAAATAAGCAAGTTTTAACTAGCAACTGAACTAGCAACTGAACAAGTAATACTCAATGACAGAGTAAATCTATAGAAACGGAATCAACTGATTGCTCAAAAACCAATGAAATCAACGGAACAAGCATCCACTGACAAAGCGATACCCAAAGACCAAGTGAAGTCATTTGCGAATAGAACTAACAGTCATTCAAACTAACTGCAAAATAGACCAAATGAGAGTACAGAAATAAAAACGTTTTGAGTTTAATCCGAACCTTTAACCCAGACTCGACAAATATAATTTTTTTATCGACCCATATTAGAGCAATGGCGAATCCATGTCCTGTTTGCATATACCGTGTGGTGTTCTATAAGGGGAAGCTGTCCATAGTCTCCTGTTGTAATTGTGCCAATAAGAAACAGAAGAAGCTTCAAACGTGTACCTCCAGATCCGCTGTAAACAATGCTCCCCCAGATTTTAACTTACATGCAAAGTTTTTTACTTTCCTCTCAAACTTCAACTCTTTAGAATACTTCACACAAAATAGTACCAAAAAAAATTTACTTGCTGCCTCTCTCCGAAGAGTTAGAAATAACATTTTGATTTGATTTCGCTGAATTTTTGAATGTTTTTATTTTAGCACAAAAGAAAGCTTACCAAAAACATAAAAAAAAGGTTGTGGTTTGAATAAACTTAGTCAAAATTTACTTGTTTTAATTTATTAACTGCAAAACCTTAATTTAGCTAAGAATTTCCATATTAGAAAAAAATATCCTTAGAATATTCCCATATACTTATAATATACAGGGTGTTTCTACATTTATGCGAAAAAATTTCCCCAGCCCACTCGCTTCCTAAAAGGTGGTGAGTAAAATTTCAAGTTTCTATCTTTACTTAAATTTGAAAATAAAAATTAAAACTTAATTTTACTCTCCACCTTTTAGAGGCGATATCTCGGAAGGGAGTGGGCTAAGGAAATATTGTTACAAAAAAATCCATCATAATTTCATACGGGAAATAAATCACCTCCTGAATTTGTTCGCATGAATTTAGAAACACCCTGTATATCTAATGAATGTATAATATTATTGGTAGTAACATCTTTAATGAAATGTATTTTGTATCCCATTAGAATTACACGCCTCTGCGTTTCTGATGAATTATTACAACCCGACAACTTTTACATTAAACAATTTTTTATTATGCAATAACAAAGATAATAAAAGTTGGGTGAATTATAATGGATAACCCTGCACTTCCTTAAGTATCTTTTAAAGGCTGTATTATGCTCATATAGAATAGATTTTTTATGCGTCCTTTCTATGAAAATGCGTTCCTTTTATATTAAAATTTTAAGATTAACGATTAAATAAACAATAGCATCAGTAACGAAACAATGGGTGGTGGTACTTAAGTGACAATAATAGTTTAAATCGTTTTTGAATTTTACCTCTTGATAACGAATAACTAAGGAAGAAAACTATAGAAAAGGACAAATTTTTGAAATGGATCTGATTAAGCGATGGAGCAAGACTCAGGACAGATTTAAAAAATTCTAGAGAAAGACAGCTGAAGAAGTGCACCGATGATTAAAAGAAACAAATAAATTCATTATGAGGAATAATGGATAGAATTAGTGGAAGCCTATGCTCAGCAATGGATGATGACAGCTGTCCTCTTCTTTTTGTAGTGTCTTTCCGTTCCGGATGTTGACTATCATATTGGCACTTTGCCTTGTAGAATATTTTGCAAAAGTTTGTATCGGCTCTCATTACGCATTACATGTCCTAGATATTGTAAGTTTCGTGCCTTAATCGTATTGAGGACTTCTCTTTCATTGCCCATCCCTCTCAGCACTTCTGCATTGGTAACCCGGTCCGTCCAAGGTATTTTTTGAATTCTCCGGTACAGCCACATTTCAAATGCCTTAAGTTTCTTGGTGGAAGCCTCCGTAAGCGTCCACGATTCGACCCCATAAAATAGTATTGAAAACACGTAACAAAAAAGTAAACGTATTTTTGTGGGTAGCTGTATGTCGTGGCTTATGAAGACATTTTTTATCTTGAGAAATGCGGTTTTTGCCTTTTCAATGCGAGTTCTGATCTCAATAGAGTGGTTTCACTCATCATTAATGTTTGTGCTCAAGTATACGTAACTATCTTTCCAGGAGAGTTCCATTTGCTAATAAGTTTCCACGGATGTCTTGGTTTTTATTTATCATAAACTTAGTTTTACTCTTGTTTATTTCCAGCCCATACTGTCGGCTGAAAGCTGTGATTCTGTTCAACAGAAGCTACAACGTAGCAAGGCAGTCTGCGACAATAACAGTATCATCTGCATACCTTATGTTGTTTAACCGTTCCCCATTCACTAGTATTCTAGCCTCAATATCTTGCAGCACCTTTCTAACGATATATTCAGAGTATGAATTGAAGATGACTGGGGAGAGTATGCATCCTTGTCTTACACCTCTTAGTATTTTCATGTATTCTGTTCTGTCTTCGTCTATCCTGACATAAGCCAACTGGTTCCATCATTTTGGTGTGTCGTACTCGGTCAAACGCTTTTGTGTAATCGATAAAACATGGATAGACATCACAGTTGACATCCCTGCACCGCTGAAATAATACTTGGACTGAAAAAAGAGCTTTTTTGGTTCCTACGGCGCTTCTGAATCCGAATTGGGACTGAGATATCTGTTCTTCACAAAGTTTAAATATTCGGTTGTGGATTTTTTTCAAAATATCTTCAACAGATGACTCATCAAGCTTATAGTACAAAACTCATTACATTTTCTGGCATTCGGTTTTTTGGGAAGGACAAAAAATTTAGATTTCAGCCATTCTACGGGTATGTCGCCCTTATCATATATTTTATTAAATACCCTTGTTAACTACTTAACGTTATCTCCTTCTATTAGTTTTAGTATTTCAGCAGGAATTCCATCAGGACAGCTGTCTAATAATGAATTATTATTTGGTACATTTGAGTCACTAGGTTTTCATACTGAATCAAAGAAAGGTAATCCTCAGCTCAGCCTTTAACAGACTCTATTGTACGTGTTTAATGGAAAAGAAAAAGCTTATTATCTAACCGTTTTGTTAGTGTGGTAAATGTCAACATCAAAAAATTTAATTTAAATGTAAAGTGGAAGTGATAATGAACCATGCTGCATTCATACAATTAAGTTATAACTTGTAATTTGTCCGGGTTGCTAAGTAAATCTTTTGCAAGTTTGTATTCCTTCGTTTCGTGCCACCATGAGATCATTGGTCCGAATATCCTGGTATACAAATCAGCGATGTTGTTGCCTTCGCAGCGACTGTGTCCTTGTGTTCATTGTAGTCGAAAGTTTCAAACAACGATTGATGATATTCTTGAACCGTAATGAAATTTAAATTTTTAATTACATTACTT
The DNA here is from genome assembly GCA_950111635.1 of Agelastica alni. Taxonomy (NCBI): domain Eukaryota; kingdom Metazoa; phylum Arthropoda; class Insecta; order Coleoptera; family Chrysomelidae; genus Agelastica; species Agelastica alni. Next base: position 5,624,474 of record OX467718.1, on the reverse strand, counting down.
AAGAATAGAAGGAAACTAAAAGATTTTCAGATCAATTGCGTACACTAGCTAGATAAGAAATAGCGAAAGTATGACTGACGAATGCTCGAAGAAATGAAGAAATAAAGAGCTTTCGTAAGAAATTAAAATGCAAATTATCTATTTTGGAAAAGGGGTTAATAAGACATCAAAAAGAAAAAAGTCAGGTAACAAGAAATTTTAATTATTTGCAAATTCCTTCCTGTAATCTTCACCGATAATATCTTTACCGTCTTGAAAAACAAAAAAAGAGAATCTGTATCACGTTCGCAACGAATCATTTGATTAATCGTTTTAAATAACAAAGAAACAGAAAAAAACTGAACCTAGTTCGACCTTGACGAAATAAATAATAATTAATGGTCAAGGACCTTAGCTGAGATCATTGGCGTACCTTGAAAGTTAAGTTTTTTTGTAAATTGACATTGTTTTCTAAAAGTAACACTCAAACAGTCAATTGGAAGTTACAGTAGCTGAACTTAATACAGTGCTTTCATTTCAAAACCAGTCAGTCAAAATAAATGTAAGAAAAATAAAAAACACGTCGAATTTTGAATCAAGAATGAGGTTTAAAAATGTTCTTCTTCTTCTTCTTTCTACTTCATTAATAGGCTCATGCCTGTTTTACTTCGGTTTTTAGCCTCAATTGATGTTGTCTGACCATCTTTTCCTCGGTCGTCCCATCGATCTTCCATTTGGCGATTTGTCTCTTGCTATTCGTACTGTTCTATATCTGTCATTCTTTCTATGTGTTGATTCCATTATATTTTTCTTCATTTGGTCCACCTGTTTATTTCCTCTATACCACATCTCGCTCGTATTTCCTCACTTCTTACTCTGTCTCTTACAGTTTTGTTTGCTATTTTTCGTAAGACTTTCATTTCTGCTGTTTCCAGTAATCTTTGTGTTTTCGCCGTATCTGCTCTTGTTTTCGCTGTATACGTCATTATCGGTCTTATTGTTGATTTATATATCCTAGTTTTCGTTTCCTTTGTGAGGTATTTGTTTCTCCAAATTGCATTGTTGAGACATCCTGCTGCTCTGTTCGCCATGTTCACTTGTTTTTGTACTTCTTCCTCTACTTTTCCGTAGCTTGACAGTTTAATTCCCAAGTATTCCGTTTCCATCACTCGTTCTATTATTTTTTCATTTACGACCAGTTTACATCGTCTCGGTTCCGCTGATATCACTATCGATTTAGTTTTCTCTGTTGAGATCCTCATGTTGTATATGAGCGCCGTATCTTCGAATTCTTTAATTAATCTTTGTAGGTCATCTTCATTTTCGGCTATTATTATGGCGTCGTCGGCGTAGCATATTATCTGTATTTCCTTTTCTCCCATTCTATATCCTCTTCTTTTTTAACTTTCTTTATGATTTCATCCATTATCAGATTAAATATTAATGTGCTTAGCGAATCTCCTTGTCTAATGCCATTGTTGTTATTCTGCTGTTTCCAAGTGGCATCCGTTTGACATTCCCCACCCCCCTTAAAATGTCAAATAGCAACAGCTTTCTTGTGATACATCAAATGAAAATTTAAGAAAAATGCAAATCAGCCATAAACAACAATTTATTCTATAGATTTATTTTGCTGATAACAACAAATTTTGAGAAATAACATGAGACCGTAACAAAAATGAATTACAGCCACTGTTGGATAGGTAGATGTCTAATTAGGGATCAATACATGTTACCCTATTTAAACATTTTTGTCATTTTGTTTTAAAAATGTTAATAGTATATTTAGTTAGTTATTCGTGACGTTAAATTAGCCATTATTTGTAGCTGTAGCATCTTAAGTTATTTTAAAATGGTGTATTTTTTGCGAGAACGAATAGAAATAATATTTATTTAAGGTCATCGAAACAAGTGCGCTCGAGGAATAGCTCGAGTTTTTAATGAAAGGCATCCTGATAGAAATATAGGCCACCAGACCATCATAGAGTGAGTAACGGAAATTTGAAGAAACTGGATCCGTTTGTAATAAAAAAAATAATCTCAGAGTTCTCGACTGGGTCATTTTGCTAGAGATCCTACCTTTTTTATTTCAAAAGTATCAAAACTTACAAATATTTCTGTTGGTTCCATACACAAAGTGTTAAAATTGCATAAGTGTTTTTCTAATGAAATACAAATTAACTTATTACTCAGTCGCTAGAAAGACAAGTTGATGAATAGGGAAATATGGTGCTAGATGAACAAAATATATATATATATATATATATATATATATATATATATATATATATATATATTCAACAGGACGGAGCAACACCTTATTACGCACTAGCTGTAAGACAATGGCTAGACGAACGATTTCCAAGACATTGGACTGACAGAAGGGGTTTTATAGAATAGCCAGAAATATCTCCGGATCTAACACGACTTGACTTTTTTCTGTGGGGCTATTCAAAAAACTCATCCCGAAGACATTGAAGAACTAAAGCTTGGAATAACTGAAGAATGTAGACGAATTAATATCGAACCTTTGCAACGAGGTCGAAAAGAATTTAAACAAAGGTTATATTATTGCCTACAAAATAACGAAGCACACTTTGAACAGTTACTGTAAATACATAAAAGGAGCTGTTTGTTATTAACTTTATTTTAGTTTCTGTTGGAAATATCGCTATGTTTAATGTTATCTGCAAAATACATCGATGAAACAAATTATTGTTTATATGGCTGATTTGCATTTTTCTTGGGTTTTTATTTGATATACCTATCACAAGATAGGGGTTGCTATTTGACATTTTAAAAAAGGAGTAAGGAATGTTAAATGGGTGCCAGTTGGAAAGAGAAGAATAACATTTTTAAACCCTACCTCGATTTCAAATTCGATGTGTCTTTTGTTTTTCTTACATTTACGCAAAATCAAAAGTTATTTGGACTGGCTGGTTTTGAAATGAAATGAAAGCACTGCATAAAACCTCTGCAGCATGAACATTTTATAATGAGTTATAGGCCTCTAAAGTTGGAATTTTAAAAAAAATCTTGCTTCTTATCTAATGTATGTATTTAATATCAATGAAATGTAAATATTTTTGGGGCGTATTAACATTAAGTAAAGTAAACATAATTCTCGTTTACTCCCGACGGGGATGATTTACCAAGAGCAAAACAGTTTTTTTAAATTCAAAAAGTATCGACCATTATTACCGTTGTATCACCATAATACCTGATTATAATTACCAGAAAAAAATTAAACTTAATATTATCCTTTTTCGTACGTTAAGACCCACCCAGCAGAGTTGACTAAAAATAGCAATGTGGCAACATTTGTCACCTTGAAAACACCAATTACCAAAATATCATCAACGTATGTCAACACGTTCGGTGCTGGTTCATTTGTACTAGAATTCCGGGCATGTTGATCGTTGTTTTTTGTTTTTTAATTTCACACTGTGACATCAAAGATATTTCAAGAGTTCGTCAAGCATAAAACATAGGATTTTACAAAATTCCGAACTACCTTGAAAACATTATGTAGATAGACATCGGTAAACACGTTTTTTAGCTTTAAAAATGAATTAGTATTGAGGGACCTGAAATAGCTAAATTCGACGGAGTGCAATTGAAGGTCTACAAAACACGACGATTGCCGAATATACCCGCTCGACTATTACAGGAAAAATTTTAGCGGGCTATAATGTAGGGGTTATCGATATGATTCCCTTGTTACTGTTATTATTGATTTATATTTCGAGTAAAATTTAATCTTTTTTATTACTCATGCGGGATAAGTAGCACGCTGTTGCGTTTGAAAAATAGCTGTTTGCCTATTTGAGTGCCACAAGTTTACTTGGCGCACGCTTACGTCATTTGAGTGTTACTTGGCGCACGCAATAGTATATTCTGCAACTAGTGCGATAAGTTGGCGATTGCTCACGAGAGCGTTCATATGTTCGACTCGTGAGCAATCGACAGCATCGCACGGGTTGCACATACTATTTTTTATTGCGAATGCGGAATAAACGCGAGCATAAAACAGGGGTCCAGACCAAAAATATTTACCGAAATAAAAATATAAACTTTGTAATGTCAACTTGACAGTTGCGCGTTCGGCTGTTAACCGAAAGGTTGGTGGTTCGAATTTTCGTGCGAAATAAAAAATAGTATGTGCAACCCGTGCGATGTTGTTGCTTCGCTCGTGCGTTCAACTTCTCTCTCGTGAGCAATCGCAAACTTATCGCACTAGTTGCACAATATACAAGGGCGGCTTGATAAGTCAGTGACTTTTTGAATAAAACAAATTTTTTTCCGCAAATAAACATTTTATTTTTCTACATAATCACCTTTTAGCTCGATACACATTTAGTCCAGCGTTTTTCCAATTTTTTTATTCCCTCCAAATAATAGGTTTTTTCAAAGCTCTCAAAATACGCGTTTGTTTTTGGTAGCAGTTCGTATCCCAATTCGTGGATTTTGGCCATCGTGACTAGACAAGTGTGCACACGTGCATTGTCTTGATGGAACAGCACTTTCTTCTTCTTAGCCAAATGCGGCCGTTTTTGCTTCATATCAACGTCGAATCTGTTCAAAAGCTTTGAATAATATTCGCCGGTAATCGTTTTACCTTTCTTGAGGTAATCGATGTGAATGACACCGCGTACATCCCAAAAAACTGTGGCCATGACGTTGTTTGCTGACAGACTCTGTTTCGCCTTCTTTGGTCCACGTTCACCCCGAGCAACCCACTGTTTCGATTGTTCCTTGGTCTCTGGCGTGTTGTGATGGATCCATGTTTCATCCACAGTAACAAAACGGCGCAAAAATTCGTCCGGATTACGGCTGAACATCGCTAAACACTCTTTTGAAGTGGTCACACGATTGCGCTTATGGTCGAGTGTGAGCAATCGCGGCACCCATCTCGCAGAGAGTTTTTTCATGTCCAAATATTCGTGTAAAATATGATGTACCCGTACAGTTGAGATACACCTACAGCATGAGCCAACTCACGCACTTTCATTCTCCGATCATCCAATATCATTTCATGGATTTTATCGACGATATCCGGCGTGATCACTTCTTTTGGGCGACCTGGACGTTCGGCGTCACTAGTGCTGGTACGACCACAACGGAACTCTGTAAACCACTTCTTAACCATTGAAATTGATGGTGCCGAGTCACCGTAGTATTTATCAAGTCTTTCCTTAGTTTCAGTGATGGATTTTTTACGTAAAAAGTAATGCTTAATCAGCACACGAAATTCACTTTTTTCCATTTTCGTAAAAATTCATGAAGTTGTCAGCTTTGAACGGCTATCAAACACCAACTGCACGACGTAGCTTGCTCAAAATTAGAAAGTTGCCCACTGATAGATTATAGTTGACGGCAGCACTGTTGCATTTGGAGTAACTGCGCGGGAAATTCAAAAAGTCACTGACTTATCAAACTGCCCTCGAACTATTAAAGTAGCTCTTTTCACCGGTTTCGTTTTTCAGAAATATTGAGTTTTTTTAGAATATTTATCTAATTTCCACATGTTAGAATGTTTTTTTATAATATTTTTAGATACAATATCTATTTTTATGATATTTTCAAAATTCTAACATGTTCAACCCACAATAACATTCTTTATCCAGTTTCCTACGACGAAAGATAAGCTCTTACATCCCTGTGGTATTCGCTCGGCAGTGACTACATAAAATGTTAATGATTAAGAGAGTGAGGGTTGGGACGTAATATTTGCGTGCACGTCGTGCGGAAAAGTAAAATTAATCAAAAATCACATCGTTAAAGAAAATTTATATTCATTTTAGTAGCTGTAGACTAATTATATTGTTACGATATTTACTCTTGGGTTCGATTATTTTAAACACTCCGTACAATAACCAACAAGAAGATTCTTTCCTAAAATAAGGGGCGTTTATTGTTACAAAACAAAACATTTTTTTTCATTGTGGTCAACGCGCATTGTGGTCTCCTCAAGGCACACAAAGAACTCATCCGAACGTCGTTCGTCTAACTATATTTGCGTGCGGAAAAGTGACATTTTGCGCACTTGTTAAGAAAATAACTATTTTGTACTACTATTCTCTGAAATCATTCTATTTACCTTTTTTACTAAATAAAGTACCCATATTTCAAATAGTGTCCTAATACTGGATAGCGGGTTTTTTCAACATTGTCGCGCCTTTTGGCTAGTGTTACATGTAGCGCCAGTGGCCCTTTTTAATCTACGACACGGCCGTGTTCATAGTGCGAGTGATAATGAAAAAAATAACCTCTTTAAATCTGAGTGCCCATTAAAACTTTTCAACATGTCTAATCTAAGGGAGCAGCAAAAGGAAAAATGAGTAGTTATTTTGTATGTAGAATGTGTTCCCTAATTTCGGATACGGATAGTTGCCTAATTTTGGATATCTGAAATTGGGCTTCGTGTTTCATTTGTAACAGCGATGAAAAAAGCTGTAGAAGCGGTGAAAAACAGGGAAATGGGCTATTTAACGGCCGACAAGTAGTTTGGAGTACCCAAATCGACTTGGAAGACTATGTGAAAAGTAATAAGTCAGTGCATGAGCTTTGTATTACAAAAATAGGGCGAAAACCTGTCTTACCGCTTAATCTCGAGAAAAGCTGCTGGTGGAGGAACTGTTAGAAATAAAAAAAAGGAGTCTCTTTGGTCTTCGTTCTTCCAACGTGTAAGACGTAAGCCGTCGTTTTTATTTCCAAAACAACCAACCGCATCCCTTAACAAACCCAGCAGTATTAATTTTTTAAAAGAGCAGCCCATAATAATTTTAAAAATATCTATAATTTTTTTATTTACTTTCAATTCTAATACATTTTCTGATAGGTAAATATTCGGTAGCTGTTATTACGGCACGCCTTTGATAACCAATTCGGTTTAAATCGGAACTCGAAGTGAGAATGAAGTGGGGACGCTGCAAGTGTCCCTTTTATTAGTAATTTATCTTTAACACCTTGCAACTCAGTTAATGAAAAAAATTTCTGGGATTCTAACTTCCTGGAATTCGTTATGGGACAACCCTGAATTTTTTGGACAACGATAATTACAGGTTACGTAAGAAACGGATTAAAAATTGGATACTTTAAGTAATTATGGGTACATTGAACTTTTATATAATAGATACTTATTTTTTGTAAATTTCAAGGTACCTACTCGCGGTCATAAAGGTCGTAAAATCAATAAGATTGTAGTAGATATAATCGAGTTACAAAAACTCGTAGATGTGAAGATATATATGTCTTTATTTAATTAAAATTAATAATGAAATAAATTTGAGAATAACTTTTTTTATTAACATTTAATAGCGTAATTAGTTGATAGTTGAGGTTTGTCAGGAAAAAAAATATAATAAATAATTTATGTAAACGCATCCAAAATATCCCATTAAAAGAGACCAGTATTATTTTTTGATCAAATCTATATTTTTAGTGGACCTTAATATAATCGGCCACAAACAGGTTTTGATTTATATCTCTAAAGTTAATTCATTTATTATATGATGAAATAGTATATTTTTAATGCAAACGAGAATAAATAATTGGAAAATAATCAAATTTAAACATTTTTTTTTATTTTAGTTGACATTGGATACTTTAAGAAGGCGATGCTTGGGTACAAATTGGTACTGTAGGTGTTTAAATGGGCGTCAGTGGCGTACAGAGGGGGTGGGGGGGGGCGCCCGTGCGCCACCATTAGGAGGGCGTCAAAATTGCCCCTTTTTGTACTCTTCAAGTGTAACAGTATTTCGCAGTTTTGTTTTCCGCCACGTTGCCGTTTTAATAGTAAGTAAGTTTTAGTTTGTTTTTTATTTTAAGTCACGGAAAATATGAACAAAGCAAAAGCGGCTGTCCCAAAATGAATCGCTGAATATGCCAGTTTATTACTTTTACACTGGACATCCAAAATTGCCGTGGACAAGCATATGATAATGCAGCAGTCATGTCGGAAGGCAGTTAATCAAAATGCCCTGTTTTGTTGCATGCACTAATCGTTCATAAAATCTGGTGAGTGTATACACAGCATCAATCGCAGTGGACTCAGTGACGATAGCTGTCATGAAGACCCATTACAGTGAGATCCCTGAAGTGTTGAAATCACTTGCAGGAAACACAGCGGAAAATGCAGCGACAAGATCAGATGCTGGTTTATTGCTTACTGCTCTCCAGTCGCTATTATTTTAAGCCTTCCTTGGACTATGGAGTCGAGTTTTCCGCGAAGTAAATGATGCAAAATTATATCTCCAGACGAAAGGACCGAACGTGCACCAAAGTGCAATGTGAAAATTCATGCTTTGAAATCGTTTCTAGTCGACAATCGAGATGTTCTGATCAATGACGGATTTAATTATGCTAAAATTATATATGAAGATCTCGGCATCGAAATAACTCCTCGACGAACAAGAAAAATAAAAAATATGGTTGGCGAGAACGCTGCTAATGCTGGTTTAACTATCGGTTAAGGCAAGAAATGTCGTATTTTCATGCTTCTTCTGCTAAACCCAACATTCACTACCATACATAAGTGTAGGAACCAACACACCTCTATGCACAGCCAGACGTGCCTTTTTTGACACTTTCTGTCTGTTTATAAAGCTATGCAGTACCCCATTCATTTGTTTTTTGCCTACACCCTTCGCTCAAATCATTCATTTTCAATCCATACGCACTCTCTTTCAAATCATTAAACAATCGTCTGTGTATAAGTTAAACAGCCATGGCGAAGCCACACATCCCTGTCTCACACCTTTTTCGATGTTAAACCATTCCGTGCAAGCTCCGTTTATCCTGACATAAGCAGTGGAATCCTCGTAAAGTGATTTATTAATACGCTTTAAGAAAGAAGACTAGTTTAATTATTTTTTTTAAGGAAAAAATATATTTTAAATTAAACTAACTGCCCTTCGGACCAGATATCCAATTATCCATTTCAAAACTTTGGAATAAATCTTAAACCTTTTGTGAACACATTTGTTAAACTTATCGGTTTAAAGTGCATTTACAGCTTTCAAATTGCTTAAGTTTAAAATCAAAACAACAAGTTTTCGATGGCCCCGAGTTGTGTTTTTAATTTTTCGACAGCTTACTGTAAAAGAAAGATGAACATTTTTTGTTTCAAAACATATTTTGTAAAATGTAAACATAGATGCAACTTATTTACTTATCTATTCCTCACACCTTCCGGCGTACAACTGAATAAAGTTTCCATAATTTGTTTTGTTCTTTAAACTTTCATCCTTTTATGGAAACAACGTTACAACTTCCAAGTTTTCCGTAGTCATTATGCACGGAATTTTAATCCAATCTGATAAGGATGCAACAGCAAAGTATTTATTACAAAACAATAATAAGATATAAAAAAAATTATTCATACAAGTATTTCCTAAAAATAGTAACTTGTTCTACTTGGTCAAATATGAACGTCACTCTAAAATATAATACAATTAATCAATCGATGAGATACTCGATGACAAAACCACCGAATAACATAAAATCTTTGAAAGTACTCGTAGTCAACTACACTCTGGCATGAGGTAACAAAAAGAAATAAAAAACTATTTTTAATTTTATTTAATTTAATTTTAAATCAAGTTTTGCTAATACTAAAGATAACAAAATAACGCTGGTGCGGATACTGAGGTATCAGGGCATTAAACTAGCCGAACGGGCTCATTCAGTCCAGTCATTGGCATAGGTATGACAAAATCCGCCACCTAGGGTGCATCATACAACAACAATGACAACACTGTATTTAAGCTCCTCAAGCATCACATTTGGTCGAAGCTCCAATACAGGGTGAAGGCATGGACGTTAAAGGAACCACCATAAACAAAATCGAAGTATTTGAGATGTGGACTCTACGACGAATGCTTGAAATATCTTGGACCGAACACATAAGAAATGAGGAAGTCCTCCAAAGAGCCGAACTAGAGGATCGAAAACTTTTTAGGAATATAAAATAAAGAAATTGCTTTGGGAATATCACTATCAAACTCAGCGACCCCAAAAACTATGAATTCGTTACTAATATTATCGTTTTTAATAGTTTTTATATTTCATCCCCTTCTCTTCCCCTTTGTATAAGTGCTTACATTATTGGGAATGTCACTAACAAATTCAACAAATTTTTCAAACAAAAGTAAAAAATTAAATTTTATGAAAACATTGTCTCTTATAATTTTTTCATACAACCAATATTTCCATTGACATTTCAAAATAAAGATTCATAATGATTGATTTTTTGGAAACTATGAAAATCTTAATTGTTCAATTACATTTTTTTAATAAAATTAAATTAAAATTACATTTTTATAAGATCAACAACATTTTCGATATAAATAAAAAAAAGTATACTTACAACACAAAATCCGTTGTTATTGGAAGCTCGTGTCACGTGTTGAGTACTTTTGAGGTTATAAAATCACTTGATTAACTAATCGTGCAAAATACACTCAAAATTGATAATTTAATTATTATTGATAAAATAGGAATGATTAAAAGTTAATATGAGAGTTACACTGAGATAGCAAAATAATAATTGTCAACGTTACTACTACACTTGATGCATAAACAATAATGATGGCCGACAACTGTGTAGGGAGTGAGAAAGAAAGGAGACCGGCTTCGTTCTCATCCCTACTCCGTGCTGTTTACTGGGTCAGAAGTGACACCTGTAGACATCTGGCGGGGATAACTAATTAAATGACGATTGATCAGTTTTCGACCGGAGAGGAAAAATGATTAAATTACTAAAATGGCTATTAAAAAATAAGGGTTGATCGTAGAAGGGTGAAAATTGAGGATTGTATGTATTTTTGTATGTTGTATCATAAAAAAATAGAAATTAAAAATTTTGTCTAAAAAATAAAAAAAAAAGTTTAGGGGTGGACTACCCCTAACATTTAGGGGGATGAAAAATAGATGTTGGCCGATTCTCATAGATAACGGATAAGCACAAAAAATTTCATCAAAATCGGTCAAGCCGTTTCGGAGGAGTATGATAACTAACATTGTGACACGAGAATTTTATATATTAGATATAATAAATATATATATATATATATATATATATATATATATATGTAATAAAAGTGTACAATACGAGTCCCAGTACGACCAAGTGAGTTATATGGTGTAGTAGCTGTCTATATCCCATCTATAAAGAAGGTTTCTATTTTTACCTGAAGTGAGTGCTTTTGAAGATATATGGGCTGGAATATTCGCCCTCTAGGAATTTCTAGAACAGTCCAGCACATTCGAGATTATTCGAGAGCATACCACAATATTCCAGAACATCTCGGAACTCTCTGGAATGTTGTGGAATTCTCTGGAACATTGTGGTGAGAAATTTTTTACTTCTTATATTTTAAAGTATATCCTTTTATTCCAACTACCACACAATCTCATATCAACTTCCTGAGCGAAGCCGGTACCCCAGCTGGTACATATATATTTATTAATTGTAAATACGCTTCCTTTGGTATAATCATAACCGTTTTTCTGTGACTTGTTACACATAACATCCTCTAAATCACTGATGTAAAATATAGGATTTCTTGTGTCATATTTTAATACATAAAACAAAACAGACCCAATTGCTACTTCCTGTGAGATAACAGGCGAAGAACTTGTTCCTAAAACAGTGTCTGGTTGTTTTCTTACTACAAGCGCACATTTGCAATAATAAAGATGAAAACATCTACAGAACAGTCAGGACCGGCTCGGATTAATTTTTTTTTAATATTATGCACTGTAATAGGTCCCTGAACCGCTAAAAATATTTTTTAACACCTGAAATACTTTATGCAAAATTTGTTGGCCTCTTTCAATGCGATTCAAACAGTAACAGACAGAACATAAAATATAAAAGATATAAAATGATTACGTAAACAAAAAAATAAAAAAAAATTAAAAGCAAGACGTATTACGTATTTCCACAATATTAGCGAACAAAAAAATCAGTATTATCTGCATATACAGAGTGTTTACTTAAGCTCGCAGGCTATAAAAAAACTTTTTTAATACATAACAGTTCTGCATGGTGTAAATTAACCTCAATGTAACCAACAAAAATCGAAATTTATCTGTGATATACGAGGTTTATCAGAATTTTATCCAATAGTAAAATAGTATTATTTTTGATAGATTTGATAAGTCTGTTAATAGCTTTATGAATGACCAGAAAGTTTCAAAAAAGGCACGTCTGGCTGTGCATAGAGGTGTGTTGGTTCCTACACTTATATATGGTAGAAAATATTGGGTTTATGGTGTGTATGGTATGTATGGTTATGTATGGTAGTGAATGTTGGGTTTGGCAGAAGAAGCATGAAAATGAATAGTCTAAGAAGTACCTATAGCCGGAGTGACTCGGTTGTATAAAGTAAAGAATAGTGAGATAAGAGAACGCTGTGGTGTAAAAGAAGATGTGGTTACAAAGATAGACAAAGAAAGGCTTAGATGGTTTGGACACGTAGAAAGAATGGATAAAAGAAGATTGACGAAGCAAATTTATAAGGCGAGTGTAAATGGACAAGTCGGTAGAGGTCGACCTCGGAGAACATATCTTGATCATATCAACATTGTTTTAAGGAAAGGCCAGGTCAAGAGTACCAACAACCGACGAGCATGTATGAGAGCACTGATGAAAGTAGAGGAAGCAAAAGATGTGTGTAAGAACCGTAGCAAGTGGAAGGAAGTGGTCTCTGCCTACCCCTATGGGAAAAAGGCGTGACTTTATATATGTATGTAAAAGGAAATTTATATTAAAGTGTAATATAATTTTTTACAGTTATATCTTTATTCAAAAAAAAATATATTGACAACCTTTATTTTTTTTAACTTCTGTGTTGCATTAGGGTGGAAAAATAATAAGTGAATTAAGGAAAAAGATATTACATACTATTTCTTTGTAATTGATGATTGCAAAATTATTTTTCTACAGAACTCGTATGTGACTAAAAAATATCGGTTGCATTTTGTGATTTACATCATACAAAACTTTGGTAACTATAAGAAAGTGGCGTCAACCATATTTACGGATTTATAAACAAAAATACATAAAATATGACTGGATCAATTGTTTTTTTAGTTTAAAAGTTTAAAAAACTATTTTTGGCATGTTTTTCGTGAACTTTTAAAAATTTTAATGCATTTTTTTGAAAACTACATAAAAATCAAGCAAAATAAAAAAAAAATGTTCGTTATCATAACTAACGATTTTGGATTTTTATTCATAAAAACAAAACTTATTTATTTGATTTTTCAAATTAAAATTAGGTAAAGTATAACAATAATAATTATTACGATTAATGGTTTCTTTATGCTAAAATTGGAACGACACAGAGAAGATTAGCATGACCCCTGTGCAAGGATGACACATGTCAACATTAAAGTATATTGTACTCTCTTTTTTAGTGTTTTTGTATGAGAAGAATGTGGAACGCTTCACGAGTTTAAGTGTCATTCTTGCGCAGGAGCTGTGCTCTCTGTATCGTTACAATTCTAGTACCTAATCTACCACTGAAGCGAGTAATTAATATTATATAATTATATCTACTTATTAATTTTGCTGTAAAAAAACCATAAATAATAATAATTATTATTATTATTGATGTTATACTTTAATTTCAATTCGACAATTTTTTTTCATTTAGTCTTTAAAAATTCATAAACATTTTTTTGAATAATATAATTTTTTTTTGTCGAATTGCTGTTTTTATGTAGTTTTCAAAAAAAAGTACACCGTAACATTTAAAAAAGGTTAACATTAAAAGTTCACGAAAAACATGTTTACGCCGCTTTCCAGAAAATTGGATTTTCTGGCGGATGTGATATAAAAGCCGAGGCCAAGCCGATAGTAAAATTAAATAATTTATATTAAAATTATTAAAATAGCGTATGAAAGATATCTCACTTGCCACAACCTGGCCATATCGCCAATTGTAGCGCGGTTTTATTTTTCACTAGCAATAATAAAGTTGTGAGACATTGTTGATTATATTAAAATGTAAGAGTTAGGGTGACTTTATAAAAGAATTTAACACCTAAGATTTATCACTATAGATTTATCATTTAAGACAGATGAAATATGGAAATAGCATTGTAATTGTTAAAAAAACATTTAAGATTTATGATTTCACACTTAAGATTTAAGAAGATGACCAACTTCCAACTTAAGGAATCGGTCTTAAATTGGTATAAATGAGAATAGGATTTGCGCATGTTATGTGATCAAAAATCACACCTATATATGTTTCCGCAATTATTCAAAATTAATTGTGAGGTTAGGGAAGAATTCGAAAATAGAAAAAAGTTAATTCGGATTTGTACTTTGTACTACTTTGTGGTGAATTTGTGTTGTGCTATGGGTATTATTACTGTAACCAGTTTGTTTATGATTTCGGCGTTTGGAGTATAAAAATCTTTTTATAACATAATCCACTTTAATGTCTTAAATCTTAAGTGATAAATTTTAGATGTTAAATGCTTAAAAGTTTTTATAAATACACCCTTACTCTTTTTTTTCGTAAAATTAATAATTAAAAATGTTCCAATTTGCTGTAAATTTAAGTAGATAATAGTAACGTGGTTGGAGATATTAAGTCATAAAAATATCATGCCATAAAGTTGCACTAGAGAATCCGATCCATGTATATTTCTACCATAAACGTTCAACATTCTAAATAAACGGTCAAATTTTCTATAATATTATCGGATATTTCTTACACTCTAAAACATATCATGTAAACCTCTTTCTGTAAATTCCTCAACTTTTCGTATCAACAAATTCACAGCTACATTTATTCAGACACGAAAAAATAACAAGCATCCGATTCAACAGTCAAACTCATTAGCGAAGCAATTAAATGTATTGTTAAAACAGTTAACACCTTTTTGTATGCTTACAAGAAAAGCTCGTAGAAAACTATTTTAAATCGAGCGGGAACAATAAAATAAGAAACGGGTACTAGTCAATCTTCCCTAATTATAAATAATAGCTCAAACGACATTTCGGAACCCTCATGTTTCTTCTACCTTGTCACTACCGAAACCATCAACGATATCAAAAATCTTCATACAAAGTTAAGTGCAACTAATTGTCCTAAGTCCATAAATACAAACTTGCCCTATCCGCTTCATACATGGATGCACACATATATTATTAATGGCCTGGCGGGTAGCGTAGTTGGTACTGAAGAAAAGAATCCTACTCACATTGACGACAGTGGCGGGCCAAAAACATTTACGTTTCAAACCAAAGCGCATAGAGAGTTATCTCGATTTGCCTGTTCTATTTCCACGTTGAGATACTTAAACAACAGCAGAGCTGGTCGCATATGTTAAGCTCTGCATTTGTGTCGACCCCACACAACTCGGGCAGGAATTTTGATACTAAAAAAATAATATTTTGTTACGCTTTATCATTAATACATTACGATTACGATTCAATTACTTTCCGATAATAATGAGATAAAGATAAAAAGATGTTTTAGTGCGACAGTCCCATAGTAGAATCGCAATCGAGACGGAGTAATAAAACTTCCCGATGTCTTAATTTGAGGTGTGGGTATTTAATATTTTTTACGGGGTACAAAAACATTGGTGTTTTTAAATATTGTTATACGTTATATTATTTTGGTATGTTTGCTTTCAAAATGTTACTTTTACAATCATTGGTATTGTAAATAATAGGATTGTCTGTATGAATAAATAAACAACACTGTATTTACTATAAACAAATAGAAATATATTGTGAAAACACAGGGATAAACATAGACGAAGAAAGACTGAACAAAACACGAGATTCGACGAAGGATAGGTTTAACATGGGCGGCTTTTGGCATGTTAAGCACAGTATTAAAGTCCAGCTGCCAATATGTCTCAAGAGTAAAGTCTTCAACCTGTGTGTCATCCCTGTATTGACATATGGCGCGGAAACGCTAACGTTAACGAAAAATAATGCTCACAAAATACAGGTGATGCAGCGAAAAATGCGAAAAGAGCAATGCTAGGAATCAAACTTTCTGATAAAATCCCTAATCGAACCATATTCTACATCTGAAATGGAACTGGGCAGGTCACGTGGCCAGAATGAGAGATGGTAGATGGACGAAAAAGATTATAGAATGGCCACCAAGATCCGAAGCTTTTAGAAGTAGAGGCAAACCACCGACACGCTGGACAGATAACATAAAATGGATTGCAGGAAACTGAATCCAATCTACACCAGATCGAAACACGTGGCAAAATTTGAGAAAGGCTTTTGTTCAACAGTGGAAAGTATAAGCTCGAGATGATGATAATGATGATGATGATGTATTTACTATAAACAATTTTTTTAAATCTACAGATGGGACCATTATGGGTATTCATTTTAAAAAGAAAGTGCCTTGTTTGTTTAACTCTATTATATAATTGAAATTAATTTCGGTTAATAGTGCGGTTCAAAGTTAACACCTGTAAACGTTTAAGAAAGTGTCCGCTGTCGGTTAACGAGAAACTAATGGTTACGAATTTCCTAAGATTTAAAAATCCTTCGGTTTCTGATGATGAGACTGTTAAAAACACAAGTAATATGACAGATATATGCAAATCGACAATCGTCAAATGCCTTCTTTACGCCGATGATCAAGTCATTTTAGCGTCATCTGAAGAGGAGTTGCAGGCGATGGTTTTTGTTATGCATAATGCGCTAAAAATCAAAGGGATGAAAATAAATGTAAGGAAAACAAAAGTAATGGTTTTTGAAAGAGAAGAAAGCATGACAAACTGTGAAGTTCTGATTAAGGGAGAAAGAGTGAAACAAGTAAATGAGTTTGTATACTTGAGTTCAAAGTTTACGAGAGATGGAAAGTATGACAGCGATATTGAGCAAAGGGTGTTGGCAGGAAAACAGATGAATGGGGCACTGCATAGCTTTATGAACAGTCAGAAAGTGTCAAAAAAGGCACGTCTGGCTGTGCATAGAGATGTTTTGGTTCCTACACTTATGTATGGTAGTGAATGTTGGGTTGGGCAAAAGAAGCATGAAAAAAGGATTAATGCTGCGAAGATGAGTAGTCTGAGAAGTATAGCCAGAATGACTCGGTTGGATAAAGTGAAGAATAGTGAGATAAGAGAACGCTGTGGTGTAAAATAATATGTGGTTACAAAGATAGATAAAGGAATGCTAAGATGGTTTGCACACGTAGAAAGGATGGATGAGAGAAGATTGACAAAACAAATTTATAAGGCGAGTGTGTATGGACAAGCCGGTCGAGGTCGACCTCGGCGAACATCGATCTCGATCAGATTAACATTGTTTTGAAGAAAGGCCAGGTCAAGAGTACCAACAATCGACGAGCATGTATGAGAGCTCTAAAGAAAGGATAGGAAGCAAAAGATGTGTGTTATTACCGTAGCGGAAGTGGAAGGAAGTGGTCTCTGCCTACCCCTACGGGAAAAAGACGTGACTATATGTATGTATGTATAAAATTCGCAGTGAAGTAAAAAGTGGAGGTGTTAAACCCCCAAAGAAAAATGCAGGAGGTAAAAAAAATATATGTTCAAGCATTATTAGACAGTGCCCTATTACAACTGACCAAGGCTAATTGGCAAAAGGCAATTGATCATGTATTGAAAGAAGAAGAAAACGTGGAATCTGGACATAATCTTGGATGGAGATACAACGGTGCCACCATTATTAATTTTAATAAATAATGTCTCATCAAGTGACGATAGTGATTCGGAGACTTTACGTTTACTAATCTCTAACTGCAACTGAAGAGTAAGTATCAGAAATGTATTCTCATATTTTAGTAATAAAATTAATGTGGGTACCATAATATTATTTTATTTTATTTATATTTAAAAGGATACGAAGTAATATAAAAAAATATAAAATTTTAATTCATATTGAAGTAGAATTTTTTGATAAAATACAGCTTTTTAACATTTACATCGCAAGCTGATAAAGTCCCTAAATCTACGCCCATTAAGGATTAAGAAAGGGCCGTTCATTGTTATATTTCCATAATACCGGTCGGCCCAAGTAAAATTCTTAAATTCATATTTTTAACAGCGTAATCAGTACAACCATAGATTTTGTTTGGGCCCCTGAGCTGTATACATCAAATTTTGTTTTATTACTCCGTCTCGATCGCGATTCTAGTATAAAATTAAGTATTTCATTTCACACAAAGAACACGACGCACAATAACTACAGAGCCCCCGTATAAAGAGCCGCCACTGGCTTTGACGGTCGCTGGTAAGCCAAGCAAGATCAGACAACAAAGAAAACGCGTGAGAAAGCATTCGACACTTACTTTTTATATATTTTTTAATGTGTACAAAAAGGAATTTTTTCGTTTTGTTCAAATAATAGGTGGTGGCTGGATAAATCGACTGTTTCGTAATGCAAGAAAATTCTTGTTAAATTTCATTGATTTAATTGGTTGCTACAGCTAAGATTTTCTACATTAACATTTTAAATTTGCTTCACGCTTCGTAATTTAATAAGGTTTCCCTTAAAAATAATGAGCTTTCAAAGCGTTGGGTCGCCACAAAAAAGGAAAAATTTTACTTTCACTGAGTATCAAACTTCGTAGTGATGACTTTAATGTTTGATTATTTGGAAAGGCCTGAATCTTATATCAAACATTTAAAATCAGATGCGGTGCCAAACGTATTTCGTACATTTTCTTCTCACAAAAAAAGTTCAACTTTTAAATGCTGTTGAATTTGGAACGTTAGGCCGGGAACACACTTGGCGTTTTTGTCCGATCGGATTTTTTAACGTCGCCGCTGTTGTGCAGTTCGTCGAATGACGAGATTGACATCTCAAAATAATTGAGAAACCTTTCTTCATTTTTTCTTAAATCAGAAAGCAAAGCGGAAAAAAACTTTTTCTCTTCTTCGATTAATCGGATGAACCCAAATAAGTGTATTTTTTCGCTTCCTCCTAAATAGATGACGAAATAACAATTATAAAAGAAGTTGTTCTCTATTCATGTTATACACAACGGTATTTAAGTTAAGATAAAACTACAAGTTTACTTAGCATGGCTTCGCCATGGCTGTTTCACTTATACATGGACGATTGTTTAAAAGATATGAAAGAGAGTGCGTATGGATTAAAAATAAATGATTTGATCGTCAAATGCCTTCTTTACGACGATGATCAAGTCATATTAGCGTCATCTGAAGAGGAGTTGCAGGCGATGGTTAATGTTATGCATAATGTCCTGAAAATCAAAGGGATGAAAATAAATGTAAGCAAAACGAAAGTAATGGTTTTTGAAAGAGAAAAAAGCATGACAAACTGTGAGGATCTGATTATCTTCGACAAAAATATAAGACATGAAGTGAAAATGTCCAAAATAAATTTGTTAGTTCAAGAATTAACAGAAACAATCATGTTGCCCAAGTGGTTGATCACTTGAAGGTCGACTCTGAACTGCAAGGGGTCCATGGGGTCCAAAAATTGGGGGGAAAGAGAAGTAAATGTAGGTCCACGAGAATTTCATACACATAGACCTTGTAACTAGTTTTGAGGATGTTTTGACCTTGTAAATACCAAGCTGGTTTAATAATCCATAGTGTCATATTACAATACGAAGAACTAATCAGATTAAGCACTAATGAAGAACTTAAAGTACAGTTTGAAAAAGAATACCAGCAATTTTGACCTAACTATTACTTATCCAGCATTATAGACTAAAGCAAGGAAGTTTTTAACAGCTTTTTCATTTTCATACATCGTGGGAAGACAGAACTAAATTAAAGTCAAATATTAAACATTTTCTATTAAAGCATCATTCTTCCCCAAAAAGTATTAATATTTTGGTGTAGTTATCCTATTTAACTTCATTAGTTTATTATAGAGTCATGTAATTAAAAAGTGTACATCACTTATCAAGGTGATTTTAGCACTGTGTCAGCTGTCAAAAACTAATGCATTTGTAAAAATTTAATATTTTTTTTTTATGAAAATAGTCGCAAAAAGGGTAGACCTATCGTGTGGGCCGCGGACGGCCCGGCCCGCACTGCGACTATTAGAAGGGGAAGGGATTATAAAAAGGAAATGATTGTGGACACGCTTTTTAAAAAGTTGCAGGTCATAGTTCTCTGGAAAAACTGATTTTGGAAGTTTATTTCATTCCGTAGCAGCCCTTTAAAAGAAGGATTCTTGATGAAGATTGGTCCTTGTAGTGTCAATCTTGAGAGTAAATGGGTGAGACTGATCAGCGTGCCGAGTTCTTCGGCCGAATTTGGCCAATGGTGGTACAAGAGTTTTTATTTCTCTGGAGCATCTGCCATGGAAATATCAGTAGAGCAATGACTGGTCTGCAACTCTTCTTCTATGTTCTAGAGGGTAAAGGGTATCTGTGAGAGTTGAGCTGTTTATCAAGCGAATGGCTCTTTTCTAAATGGAATCTAGAAGACGAAGAGAATGCCTTGGTGCTGAACCCCAAATATGCGAGCAATACTCCAGTAGAGGTCGGATTTGAGCCTTGTACGTCGTCAACAGTTGATGAGGAGTAAAAAACTTTCTGGCTTTCCACAGAAAACCTAACCTCTGGCTTGCCGACTTTGCGATGTTAGCTACATGGTTATTCCAAGACATATTATTGGACACCGTGACTCCCAAAATCGAGATGGAGGGACTTGGTTCAAGGGTATTTCCGGACATTGTGATGGGATGATTTGAGGAATTCACTTTCTTGGAAAACGTGGCACTTTGTGTTTTTTGTGCGTTAAACTGAACAAGATTGTTGGTTCCCCACTCGACGATTGCTTTAAGATCTCTATTGATGGAATCAACCTGTTCCTGCCTGAGTCTATTTGTATCATTTACCGAAAGTGATCGATAGGATGTGAAAGTTGAGACAAGTGTGCTATCGTCTGCGAAACTGTAAATGGGGTTCGTGGTGGTTTTCAAGAGGTCGTTGATGTGTAAAAGAAATAAGGTGGGGGACAGGATGGAACCCTGGGGGACCCCGGCATTAGTTTTAAACGCATCAGAAGAAATACCGTCAACTGCCACATATAAGGAGCGATCTTGCATGAAGCTCAAGAGCCATTGGCGCAGTTTGGTTGGGAGACCATAGGCAGATAATTTACTTAACAATGCCTGGTGCCAAACGCGGTCAAAGGCTTTAGATATATCCAAGGCTATTGCACGGGATTTACCAAACTTTTCAATAGTGTTTGTCCAGAGCTGAGTGACATAAGCCAGCAAATCTCCAGTAGACCGAAGTTGTCGAAATCCATATTGTCTGTCATGGATTATCTCAAATTTCTCCAGATATTTGATAAGTTCTGTGTTAATCGCTTTTTCCATAACTTTGGATATGACTGAGAGCAATGCAATAGGGCGATAATTTGCAGGATATTAGAAAGGCTACCCAAAATAGAAAAAGTCGAGTCCAAAAGAAAGGTTTGGGGACCTTTGATTAAGATAAAGAAAGGTACTACTTTCGAAAAATGAGTTGTATTAAATTATTTTATTATTATTAAATGGATTTCAGAGTGATCTGCATTTTATTACCCAACAAAGTCATTTGTCATTTATGTGTCCTTATAAATTGTACATACTTGAAAATAATCGGCGGCAGCATGTCGGATGACTAAATCTTTTTTGTGGCTCTTGAGTCAGCCGGCACAGCAACAATATCGGACGGAAATTTATCAAAGGAATCACCGAGTTGCTTGTTTTCGGTTTTAAATTGAAAACATTGGCAGGTCTGTACAATTTTAGGAGACTAAATACATCGATTTAACTTTCAAACAGGATATTTTAATCGGGGTTTGAGGTTAGTTTGTGAATGATGAGTTAAAATTACTTTCAGATTACCAAAAAATCTAATAGGAAATGTTATTACAAAAACCACTTCCATCGTCTAATGTCGTTGATAAAGCCATTGCCATAATTTACTCCATCTCCTAGAACCTGTTTTTGCAACCACCATCATTCCTGGTTTCTTATTTTTTAATCTTTTATAATTAACTAGCCGTTTTACCCGGCTTTGCCCATGGTTTCTGGAAGGTTCTTGTACTCTGGTGGTAGATTCTGGGGTGTCCGGCTTCGGACATAATGAGGAATGCCATTATAAAACTCAGCGACACCAAAGACTATAAATTCACAATAATATCGGCAGTTTTTGATAGTTTTTTATTCCACCCCCGTTTGATCGCTTCCGTAGTGCTGCTAGGGGTGGGTTACCAGGTAGTAAACAATGCAAAAAGTTAAGTTAAAATTCCTACACGAGTTCTAGAGCTATGCTCGAACATACACACACTCATACATATCTACATCCTCTTTTTATATGATTAACTAACTTTATGGTGTGGACAAAATACATTTGTGTTTATTGATCGGCCGATATAATTGGTTAACTGTTGGCAGAAAAGATATAGTCGGCCAACAATGTTGTCACCTATTGTAACCAAGCCTGTACAAGGTTAAACGCGTCTAATGAAACTTTATCAATAATTTAGATTAGGTATTAATAAAGATTGCGTTTGAGTATGTTTCTGGGTGCTATTTTATCGACCTAAAATAATAAAAGTAAGCAAAGAATAGCCGTAACATTTCTCGTAATAAATGTCAACTTGTTGAATATATTTTGTCCAATAAATCTTTCAAACATTTTTGTTTGATACAGCGCTTCATGCAAAAAAACCTGCTTTTTTCTCGCGCTTTGTAAACACTTTTAAAAATTGGATCAAACGATTCAGCATGTATTTTTATGTTAAAAGTTAAGTGAACAAAGAAAAGGCAAATGCCACACGTCGATGAACGATGAAATTTTCCGACTCCTACGAGAAAATCTGCGCGAGCGAAATAAAAATCTGTGTTGTTATATTTTTTGTTCCTTTTCTACTTTCAGCGATAGCCTTCATGAATTTTGAATGTCAATTTCGGGAGATAATACAATTATCGGTAGGAGTGTGTAGGGACAGAAGTACGCAGCGCGCGTTTTCATAATTTCATTATCGGCCATTTTCATTCTTTGGTAAAAGCTCTCGGGGTGCGGCTGTACACTTTAAAAATAATATCAGTGAATCACGGTCATACATTACTTCGGTAAAATAATTATTAGCTAATAAAAAATATGGTGGTAATATAAAAACTACGATAACAAGCAAAAAGACATTTTTGTTTTTTTTTTTCATTCATTTTTAAACTGTTTTTTTATTTCTACCAAAAAGTTTTAACATTTTTTTGTATAGATAGTAATTACCAGAAACACATTTCAAAAACCAACATGTAATTACAAGTAAATTAAAGTGAGAGGTAAAACGGAAAAACAAGAAAAAATATCACTCAGACGTAAAAAATACTAAATGAATGTAATAAGACTGCATTTAAACGAAATTATACAGTATGTAATAAGATCTTTAGGCCTTTCTTGAAACTACATTTAAACAACAAAGTACACGTTATATCTCAAGATTAGTTACTTGTATATTTATTACTAGTGATTTATTAATCAGTTTAAAAACGTAATCCACAATCAGAGTGGATCTTCAGGATGTTCTTGCAACTACACGCAAAACTTCAAAGACAGTCCACATGACTTTTCACTCCTTGTTTTATTATTCTTTTTGCAACTACATGGCTCTTACGTCTTTTAGCAAATATTAGGCTTTTATATGTTGCTAATATTTTATAAATAAAGCTCACCTTGCGAATAGGGTCTACGTGGCTTTTAACCAAGTTTAGGCTCTTGCATATTACCGTTGTTTCATTAAAGAATAACAGAAACATTAAAGAAACTTTTCTTGTTTTGTTATTCAGGATCTTTTTACAACTACATGGCTCTTACGTCTTTTAGCAAATATTAGGCTTTTATATGTTGCTAATATTTTATAAATAAAGCTCACCTTGCGAATAGGGTCTACGTGGCTTTTAACCAAGTTTAGGCTCTTGCGTATTACTGGTGTTTCATTAAAGAATAACAGAAACATTAAAGAAACTTTTCTTGTTTTGTTATTTAGGATCTTTTTGCAACTACATAGCTCTTACTTTTACCAAAGAATGGGCTTTTATATGTTGCTAATGATTTATTGATAAAGCTCACCTTGCTTCTTCTTCTTCTTCTTCAGGTGCCGTCTTCGTTGCGTCATCAATGCTATGCGTATTCTTGAAACAGCAGATCTAAACAACTGATTTGTTTTGCATTCGTACCAGTCACGCAGATTCTTCAACCACGAGTGGCGTCTTCTTCCTTCAATCTTTCCCTGTATTATCAGTTGTAACAAGCTGTATTATGACCCCCTCATAAAATGTCCCAGATACTGTAATTTTCGTTTTTTAATGGTCAGCATTATTTCTTTTTCTTTGTTCATCCGTCTTAGCACTTTAATATTTGTTATTCTTTCTATTCAGCTAATTTTTAGTATTCTCCGGTATGTCCAGTATTCGAAAGCCTCTAGTCTTCTTATATCTTCTTTCTTCAGGTCCATGCCTCCATGCCATAAAGCAGCACAGACAGCACATAGCATCTCAGCAATCTGATTTTCAATGCCAATCTGATATCTCTTGTGCAAAATATTTTTTTCATTTTCATAAACGCTGATCTTGCCTTTTCTATTCTCACCTTGCAACTACATGCAAAACTTAAAAGACAGTCCACATGATTTTTCACCAAGTTTAAGCTATTGTATATTGCTTATGTTTCATTAGAAAGGAGACTCTTCTTGTTTTGTTATTTAGGATCTTTTTGTTTACTAAGTTTAGGCACTTGTATCTTGCTGGTGTTTCATGAAAGAAACTTTATTCACAACTAAATGTATTTAATTATAGCTCTTAGTGCTTTTTGAAAGAAACAGGATTTTGAATCTTGTTGATGTTTTATTATTCAGGATCTTTTTGTAACTACATGCAAAATTCAAAAGATAGTCCACATTACTTTAAACAAAGGCTCTTGTATATTGCCTGCGCTGTATTAATAAGACCACCAAATGTAAAACTGATGATTTATTAATCAGACTCTTATTACAACTAAACGCACACCTTAAAAGAAAGTCCGCAAGACTTTTACAAATGTTAGGCTCTTTTATATTCCTGGTGTTTTATTAATAAGACTCTTCTTGCCACTAAATGTAAAACTTAAAGATGAATCTTATTACTTTTCGCAAATATTAGACTTTTCTGAATTGCTTGTGTTTTTGATTGTGCTCTTATTGCAACGGCATGTTGATGTAAAGAACAGCACACAATTTTTTGCAAAGTTCAGGCTTTTGTGCATTGCTGCAAAGGCTTGTTTTTCGTAAACATCATTTAATTAGTTTCCTTTTTCTGTTTGTGATAAATCGCATACAATATTGTATTTATTAAATTAACTTAATACTTAAAACATTGTATAAAATAAAAAGTGTAATTAAAAGTAATAGGCACACGGGTGTTTGTTTTTAGATTTATTTTTAAAGTGTACGCAAACACCACGCGTTCTGATAAGTACTTCACCAGCAATTTCAATTCTTTGTTAAATGCCCGGGAGTATACGAGGGGTGGGCTACTTAATTTTCACGCAATTTGATTTTTTTATTTAATATTTTGTGATTGAAACTGGAAAATGGCGGCAATATAGCGATAAATTTGGGGTTTAGGGAGAATATTGCCGTTTTGGTAGGGATGACGGTGATTCTTATCTGACACGCTTAAGACCTTTGGGGTTTTCTCGATGAGTAAACATGTTTAAATTAACGATGAAATTTCCCTTTTCGCAAGTAATATACATGCATAAATATCATTAAATCCGATAATATATAGCGCCGTTAATCATTTCTATTATCGTGGAAATTTTATTTTCATCTCTGGAATTTCGGGTTATTCATACATAATGAAAAACGTGTAACCTAGCTATAAATTCATTGTTTTAATAACGAAATACGTTGCTGGGGTGTCATTAAAATTACACTTACTGACGAGCACAAAGCAGGTATGGAGGAAAAACTAGAATATAAGCACTTTAGAGATTTTGGCATTTTTTAATTATCAAATAACTTCAAATTTATTATTACCTGTAGGTAATTGCTGTGCGGGGTAAAGGTGCAGACAGCGTCTAATGCAACAGTCTCTGAGACGGAAATAAGGGAAAAACTGAGAAAAGTAAAAAATAGGAAAGCACCAGCAACGGACAATATACCAAACGAACTTTTAGAGCACTTGCAGCTCTCTTTAATAAAGTAGTGAGCACAACAGAAATACCAATTGACTGGCACACGAGCACAACAATCCCCATCTTCAAGAAAGGACAAAAAACATCTCCCGAAAACTACAGAGAAACAACCCTATTGAACACAACAATGAAGCTGTTTACAGGACTATTAAAGGATAGACTAGAGAAATACATAACAAACAGGGAAGAACAACAAGGAATCAGAGATAGTGGATCGACAACTGACGCCATATTTATCAGCAAACAAAAAAAAGAAAAGGCCATAGAATATCTCTCTCTCTCTCTCTTGTCCTTTTACACTCGAGAGATTATGGTGACATCATGTCTCAATTGCTCGGATCGTAGTTCTCCATCCTTCTCTGTCTTGAGCTGCAAGAGAAGCTTCTTGCAGACCGTGACCAATGATTTCTTTGGTTTGGTCCACCCAGGGCGTCGAAAAGCTTCCTCTTGATCGTTTACCATTGATTTTTCCCTCAACAATAAGTTTTTCCAGCCCATTCGTTCTTCTTGAAATGTGTCCAAAATACCGTAGATATGATTGGTTTATCCTGGTTGATAGCCTCGTGGTGATTTTTAGTTGTTTAAGAATTGACACGTTAGCAGTATAGAATATAACACACCGGAATTCATCAGCTTCGTCGATCTAACTAAAGCATTTGACAGAGTCCAACTAGGCGACGCCATTAAAATTTTGATGGAACAAGAAACACCAGCCAACATAGTTAAGGTAATATCTAATCTCAATACCGCCAACTCGACTCAAATTAAAGCAGGACAACATACTACGATAAGCATACCAACACCAGAAGGAATCAGACAAGGCTTAGTCCACTCCTATTTAATCTTATCATGGACAAAATCATAGATGAAGTGGTAACCGTAAACATGGGATACAGAATGAATAATAAGCGCATCAGCATGGTATGCTATGCCGACGATGGCAATATTCGCGAAAACCGAAAATGACCTGCAAAGGCAGCTCTCTTTAAGTTCTACCAAGCAAGACGACAACTTAATATGAGCATATCCATCGAAAACACAAAGCATGACCATGATGTAAGCTCATTATTGAAGATTAGCCCATAGAGCAGGTGGTGCAATTTAAATACCTCAAATTAACAAAGCAGCAGTAATATCAGAATGCATAAGAGAAATCGTATGGGCCAACCAATACATGCGAATGGATATTAGGATATACAAAGCATGCGTAGGACCCGTCAGGACGTACTGAATAAGGCTCTTACTCCAGACATAAAAATCTATACTTTTCAACTATAAATTGACTCTTCACATTGATACCTACTTTCATTTTTGGAAAGATAATCACATTTCATCCGAATAATTTCCTTCAATATTATTTTACAAAAGTGCATAATATCCGAATTCGAGAGTTTAAAAGCCTTAGTTACCATTTCATTTGATCCTTTAAACTGCGAGAGATATCATCAAAAAACAGATGAATTGTTAATGGACTTCCTCTTCGATTTCCATTATGACGAAAATCGCAAAATCAATTTAACACGGAATTATAAAATTTTACAAACGTTCACATCTGAACCCGATTTAATTTAATTTTAATTAACCTTTTGTGCGGAGACTAAATGTTAAAACTAAATGAATTTTTAATCAGCTACTACGGTATTACAATTTGATATGCAAATGAAATCTTCAAGTATTAATTAAAAACTCTGCGGACGTAGAGACGAAATTGAGTTATTGCGTAATTTTAGGTCTTTTGTTTCGAATTGTTGGCCGAGTGCAAAGAATGAGCAGCAAGATAATTAATAATGGTTGTAGGAATTAAAAATTTTATCATTTTCGAGGCGGTAAAATAATGTTGTGCCACGACCAAACGAAGTGTGTAAACATTCAATTTTAATCCTCGCTTCGTTTGTAGTTTTTATATTTTCTTGTTTTTAAAGGCTTCTTCCGCTGACCTTGTCGTCTATTCTTAGACGTTTGGATCGATGATAACTAACTCTGCTCGAATTGTGATGGACCGACTTTTTTTGGCTGTAGATATAAATCCTTGGTTTATCATCATTTCGTTAGTTTGTACACAGTACAAGACCATCTTTGGATTAGAGTTTTTTTACACTTGGAACTCTGTTCTCGCTTTATCTCTTGAGCTGCAGGATTAAATCCACACTGATTAAGGACTCACCCATGATATAGAATGCCCCATCCTGTATGGTAACGTAAATTTTTTGGTACAAGTTTCCTACAACTTGAGTTGACTTAATGAATGTGAGTAGTTTATACATACATACATATAGTCATGCCTTTCTCCCGTAGGGGTAGGGAGAGACCACTTCCTTTCACTTCCGCTACGGTTATTACACACATCTTTTAATTCCTCTACTTTCATCAGTGCTCTCATACATGCTCGTCGGTTGTTGGTACTCTTGACCTGGCCTTTCTTCAAAACAATGTTGATCTGATCGAGATATGTTCGCCGAGGTCGACTTCTACCGACTTCACACGTCTTATAAATTTGTTTCGTCAATCTTCCTTCATCCATCTTTTCTACGTGTCCAAACCATCTAAGCATTCATTTATCTACCTTTGCAACCACATCTTCTTTTACACCACAGCGTTCTCTTATCTTACTATTCTTCACTTTATTTTTACTTTATTTTCATGCTTCTTCTGCCAAACCCAACATTCACTACCATACATAAGTGTAGAAACCAACACTTCTCCATGCAAAGCCAGACGTGCATTTTTTGACACTTTCTGGCTGTTCATTTGTTTTTCTGCGAACACCCTTCGCTTAATGTCGCTGTCATACTTTCCATCTCTAGTAAATTTTGAACCCAAGTACACAAATTCATTTACTTGTTCCACTCTTTCTCCATCAATCGAAACTCCGCAGTTTGTCATGCTTTCTTCTCTTTCAAAAATCATTACTTTCGTTTTGCTTACATTTATTTTATCCCTTTGATTTGCAAGGATCATGCATAACTAATTTAGGAAGGTGCTTAATCAATTAAGACTAAGATTTACAAAATACTACATGTGGTCGGTGCTAAAAACGAGTGATATTATTAGGTTGGAAGCTTTTAAAACGTGGCTATATTGCAGAATCATTAAGATATCATGGACGACGAAAATAACAACAGTTCTTACACGCATCAACCAAAAACGCCAACTATTTGAAGTTATTAAAAAAAGAAAAATAGCATATCTATGGTACATTATGAGAAATGAAAAATACCAGTAAATACAACTGATAATTAAAGGCAAAACAGACAGCAAAAGAGGAATAGGACAAAAGAAAATGTCATGGCTTCGAAACATTAGGGAATGGACAGGCATACATACATACATACACATTGCAAGAAATAGGGAAGCAATAGAAAAAAATCACGGAGTGGGCGACATCCATTATCGATCGTATGAACTTCTCGAGGTGTAAACAACAAACTAACTTCTATTTGTTTATATGGGTGAAAAGTGAACTTTATATATTATTTAAAGCAATGTAAGCATTGAAAGTGTTATATTTGAACGATATTTTGTGAATAATTGGTGTTAATAAACCACAAAATCCGAAAATGCAAAAGATTAAAAAATGTGATATGGAGATAAAATCGCGAAAAATGTGCTCTGTTTCACAATGCTCTACATATGGCAATTCGATTATATCTTTTCATAAATTTCCTTTAAATCCTAAGGCAGCTCAGAAATGGAAAATAATTTTAAAGATAGGAAAACCAATCTCAAAGTTTATGTTTGCTTGCAGCAAATACTTTGTAAAAGATGATTTTTTCAGTGGTAAGTTTGATATTGTTGTCCAATGATCTATCATTTTATTTGTGTTTATTCATAGTGACTTCAACAACACAGAGAAAGCGTTTAAAAGATGGATCTTTTCCTAGCCAGAACCTTCCAGGGTTGAGGTATCAACATTCTATAATTAAGAAAGATATAAGTGATCAAAGTTTACTGGATTATAATATATAATATTTAATTGGTCGAACACGTTCATCCACATAATACAACATGTCCGAAATTGATATTTCGACTTTCATAGGCATTGCAACAAGAATTCCAGGGACAACAGAGCTGAAAAACTTCGGAAACAAACCGAAATTGATACCGCGACACACCTGGTCTTTACTGGCATTTAACAAGAATCCAACGACAATAAAACTGAAACGTCTAAAACAAAGCTTAAATCTAACTTCAATCCAATAGTTTAACACAAAAAATCAACTTAAATCTTTGAGATAACTAAAATTCCCTCCAATAATTTAACTTTGGTTTTATATGTGATCAAATGACAGAATATTTGTTGTTCACACCTCGATCCGACAGTTTGTCATTGACAGCGTTATCTCGCGTTAGTTGATTTTTTTTCTTTGGAAAATGTGATCGCTAACATCCATTAATGGATATGCATCAGAAGAAGATTGAACTAGGGGCATAAAAAGAGACCAAGCAGAATCCTAAAAGTGCCCCGAAAATCACTAAATGGGAACGTCGGACTCATAAGATCAGACGTTAATAAATATGGAGGGAGAGGGATTAATCTAAGACCGGGAAAAGGGTTCGGTCTATTTGATCCCCAATCCCTTGTGCTATCGACGCCACTGTTATTTAACTGCATATGAACTTAACGTATCAGTATAACGTATACGTTGTATCAAATTATTGGTTACAGGGGAGTGTAATTATAAACAATGGCGAATCCCTTGACGTTTTTATATGAATTATACAGAATGTACCACCTGGTTCCTGTCGGAAATTGCATACCGGTCTTCCTGAACCAATTTTCCTCCCTCGTGAACTCGTGCTAGCGCGACTATTTACCGAATTCCGATGATTTTTAAAGGCTATTATTTATTAAAACGATAAAGGTAACAATATTTTAAGGCGTAGCTTGAACATTTGGTATTTTTCTAAGACGTTAATGTGCTAAAAGTGGTACGTGAGTAATTACTGTTTTTCAAATAATGTCTAAGCATATACCCCAACCGCT
Organism: Agelastica alni; assembly: GCA_950111635.1. NCBI lineage: Eukaryota > Metazoa > Arthropoda > Insecta > Coleoptera > Chrysomelidae > Agelastica > Agelastica alni. Next base: position 5,593,334 of record OX467718.1, on the reverse strand, counting down.
AGGTACTTTAAAATTGGGAAAATTGTATGCACAAGTTTGTAACGATAAAGACTAATACAGAATTGCCAGTATCTCTTTCATTTTATCCTTAAAATTTACAGGAATTCACGAAATCGTCTTTTGTTTATCAACTGCGGTATAATTTGCGTTTTCGTGATTCTCTTTTAGAATACAATAGAAGCACGTTTCACAAAAAAAAAATCAATAGAAGCACGTGTTGCTTTATCGATTTTCGCGATGAGAAAAAAAAACAAATTTACGCGGTGAGATCATGATACGTCAGTAGGTGATACCATAGTTTATGTGTATGTGGTATTTTGCGAAACAAAGATAACGAATATTTGTTTCCTTTCAGTTACGGGCTATAAAGAACTTTTTTTATATACGAGGGTTGCTTATTTAGTTTAGAGTACAATTACAGAAACAACCGTGCAGATTTTACTTTATTGTTGATATTAAATTTGTCAGTCACTAAACTGGTATACTAAATGACTTTTTTAAAACTAGCGACTGTAATCGATCATTAGGCAGACTGTTCTCAATGGAGTGGTCGTTTGTAAAAACTTAAAGGACGACCCCCGTATCATTTAAAATAACCCTTGTGTGATTAATTGCATACATAGAGAAACATTTTTTTTATTTAAAATCTACTCGATTACAAGAGAGTATTTAGTAAATTTGTTGAATAAACTGTGGGCTACAATGGGTCCATGTCTTCACCTATTCACCTAGGACACCTGGTAGAGTTAGTTCTCTTATGATTTGACCATCTTGTGCAGGGTTTCTTTCTATTGTTTTATTAGCGTTTAAGTCAATGACATCTCTGACGAATGGAATTCCAAGGTCGTTGATTATGGTTAGATTTGAAACACTACTGATCATCTACTATTATTTGAATGGTTTTAGACTGGAAGTACTGAAGAATCTTGCTGCAGCCCCAAAGCTCGATTCCGTATGTCCATATGGGCTTTAGGATTATCTTGTTGAGTAGTGTTTTATTAATTAATGATAGCTGTAATTTTCTGCCAAGCAACTAATGTTTAGCTGCGATCGTTTGGCTTTAATATTGCTTTTTCAGATTAATTTCTGGACTAAATGTAGTCCTAGGTATTTAACTTCAGATTCTTGTGGGATTGGAGTATTATTTATATGGACATAAGGACAAAACTTTTACCTTGTAATGAATGTAAGTTGTGTGGGTTTGTCGTCATTTACTGTGATTTTCCAACGCTCGAGCCAAATTAATAGTTGTAACTTTCTGAAAGCTGTATCAGGATCTGCATCTGTTTTTACAAACGCCATGCCGTTAGCAAATGTAGCCTTAGGATAACATTACTAATAGGTATATAGGCAATAAAAAGGACCAAGTATGCCGCCTAGTGGGAAAATAGGACAATAGTCTGAGGTTGACGAGTTCACTTTAATAGTTCTTGGAGATGATATATTTGACTTGGCAAATGTATTTTCAGTTTATGTAAAAAACTTAATGCCAGATCTTGTTAATGGGTTGTTTCTTTTTAAAAGTTTACGAAAAACATGTCAAAAATGGTTTTTTGTACGTTCAAACTGAAAAAAAACAATTAAACCAGTCATTTTTTTTTTAAATTTTCATTAATCCGCCATCCGAAAAAAATATTTGAAAATGTTAATTTTTCTGTTTTTACATTAAAAATGTGGTGAACCGCACTTCTAAATACGAGGGCGGTTTGATAAGTCAGTGGCTTTTTGAATAAAACAAATTTTTTTCCGCAAATAAACATTTTATTTTTCTACATAATCACCTTTTAGCTCGATACATTTAGTCCAGCGTTTTTCTAATTTTTTTATTCCCTCCAAATAATAGGTTTTTTCAAAGCTCTCAAAATACGCGTTTGTTTCGGTAATGACTTCTTCATTCGACTCAAATCTCTTACCGCTCAGCCATTTCTTTAGTTTTGGAAACAGAAAATAGTCGCAAATGCGGCCATTTTTGCTTCAAATCAACGTCGAATCTGTTCAAAAGCTTTGAATAATATTCGCCGGTGATCGTTTTACCTTTCTTAAGGTAATCGATGTGAATGACACCGCGTACATCCCAAAAAACTGTGGCCATGACCACCTTGTTGGCTGACAGACTCTGTTTCGCCTTCTTTGGTCCACGTTCACCCCGAGCAACCCACTGTTTCGATTGTTCCTTGGTCTCTGGCGTGTTGTAATGGATCCATGTTTCATCCACAGTAACAAAACGGCGCAAAAATTCGTCCGGATTACTGCTGAACATCGCCAAACACTCTTTTGAAGTGGTCACACGATTGCGCTTATGGTCGAGTGTGAGCAATCGCGACACCCATCTCGCAGAGAGTTTTTTCATGTCCAAATATTCGTGTAAAATATGATGTTCAGTTGAGATACACCTACAGCATGAGCCAACTCACGCACTTTCATTATCCGATCATCCAATATCATTTCACGACGACGATTTCCGGCGTGATCCCTTCTTTTGGGCGACCTGGACGTTCGGCGTCACTAGTGCTGGTACGACCACAACGGAACTCTGTAAACCACTTCTTAACCATTGAAATTGATGGTGCCGAATCCCCGTAGTATTTATCAAGTCTTTCCTTAGTTTCAGTGATGGATTTTTTACGTAAAAATCAGCACACGAAATTCACTTTTTTCCATTTTCGTAAAAAATCACGAGGTTGTCTGCTTTGAACGACTATCAAACACCAACTGCACGACGTAGCTTGCTCAAAATTAGAAAGTTGCTCACTGATAGATTATAGTTGACGGCAGCACTGTTGCATTTGGAGTAACTGCGCGGGAAATTCAAAAAGTCACTGACTTATCAAACTGCCCTCGTACCTTATTCGATAAAATAAAGAGATTAATCAAATTAAAATCTCCTTTTAATAAAGTTCACAAACTTTATTTTACTTTCAAAACAAGTAGAAGCTTTTTGATCGGGTTAACGTCAATGGATTAGGTGGTTAACAATATGAAAAAAAAAACTAGAAATGAGAAAGTTACATTTTTTTTTTATTCAAATCAATTAAAGTAAATTGTTTCCTTTAGGTTTCATGCAAGCTTCAAAACGACTTAAAAGCTCTCTTATACAAGCAGCTTGAATCATAGCTGGTGTAATGCAGCGGCATGCCTCGCCTTCTAAATTCAGAAGTTGTGTTTGGCATACTAATTCCTTGATAGCTCCACGAAAAAAAAAACAGTGGCGTGAGATCCGGGGCATCGTTTTGTTGCCAAAATTAAACGTTTTTGATAAGCTCGACTAATTGGTAAAAAAAAAAACGATTTAATTTTTTTCTACGGCATTTCGAAAGCAGTGACTCCCTTATTTTTGTAAGGATATGCGAGCAGACATTGAAAAATATAAATCGTTACTTTTTTTTTTGGTATGCTGCATTTAAAATAAAAGCTATAAAAGTGCGATTTGATGCGGAACTCTTTTGCAGATCGATATTTTAAAGGTTGAATAAGTTTTAAAAACGTTTTATCTTGATAGTTGCGGTGTTCCAGTGACATTGACGTGTGGGTTAAATAAAAATTAATAATAGAGTGTGATACACTTTTGATAATTACCTTTTATGTAAATTTTAAAAAACATTCGGCGAGTTCTTACAGGTGCGGACATTAAAGTAAATTTATAATAAAAAAGTCGGTTAATATTACATAGTTCCGAGTTTAAACGGTTAATAAATATCATCCGTATAGGACGACGACAATATCAGTCATTCAAGAACTAATACAAGGCTAAAACCTCTTGAAATATGTTTTCAGTTACGATTAAAATGATGTCAAAATTCTCAAATAGAAAGCTGATTTGATATTGCGATTCTAGCAATCCTTAATGTCGACAAGGATACACCCAGAGTCGGAGTCAACTAAACACATGGTAATAATCTAAGGCTAAATAATAATTTATATTTGAATATTATTAAGTTTGTTTATTAAAACCGCTAACAAATGCTGGGTGCCATCGACATGCTAGAAAATGGCTCGACAAACAGATTTAGCGCGAACATTTTGCACATCTCAAAGCGATCTAAAACCCGTAATGTTGAAAATTCGTCATTTCAACAGTAGAATTTCTCTACACGTAATTCATTGATTTAAAACCCCCTTACTATGGCCCAGACGCCTACAAGCCAGCTGCCGCTTTGCACGTAGTAGTAGAAAACAGCTATAACCCGTGTGCGGGGCGACCATTGTGGCGTGGACCAATGAAAACGCTGACTTCATTTCCAGAGAAACGAAGGCACGTTTGACCGGTTTCAGAACTCTTTCTCTTGCGTCTAGACTCCCGAGCGGTAAACACCTCTTGCCTCCCGACCACCGATCCAAGAGCACCGCGTTGGAAACCCACGTGTTGAAATGTAGTACATTATTTTATCTTTTATTTCAAATTTTTATAACTGCAGTTAAACAGTTGTCAAGTCGACAACCAGTGAAAAATGTCACAAAGCCTGAAATTGTAAAATTAATCATGTTTCGGTGGGAGATAAAATGGCTTCTCCAAGTTAAATATACTAGAAATGGAAATTATATACTGTTTTATTTCAATGAAAACGAATACACAAGTAATAAATCAAGATTACCACTGCCATGACCCAAACAACCCTCGGCAACTTATAGTAGGTAGTACAATTGAATCAGCGACCTATCTATTATCGAAGTACGTCACCATCTCCATCGAAGCGGACGGCGACATCTCCAGAGAGGCAAACGGCACCATGTCCAAGTAAGCCAACCCACTTCTTTTTATCCTCATCTTTCTAGCCCCGCTGCGACACATAATAAAAATAATTTTTTGCAATTAGCTGCAAGAAGGAACCCTACGGTAATGGCATCTAAGTTAGAAATGCAGGTGTTGCAAACACATGGAACACAAGATTCTTCCAGGACTAAAGCACGAAGCTTTTTTTTTTTTATGTTCCGGTTCCCACGAAAAGGGATATCCTGTAATGTTCAGAGAACATCGTGGGAACCAAGGGAAAGAAGGTAGGAGTTGGTGTTCTTCTTAAATTTCTGGAGGTTGTATGCCTCGGGGAACACCTCCCTAGGCAATGAGTCTCGCAATTCGTTGGATGAACGAGTCTTTGGAAAGTGATGTTCTGCAGGTCTCCAAAGTGACCACGAAGGGGTGTGAAGACTGAACTTGACGGGTTAATCTCGAAGAGACTGCCAAAGGAGGAACGATTGTTGATATTTCAGAAGAGCATCGCCCATGAAAATATCTATAAAATAGAGACAAATCGCCAACTTTTCTACGGTGTTCCAGACAAGTGAGCGAGTTTGTAAGCGAGGCATCACCGACGAGACGAATTGCCCTTTTTTGGACAGAATCCAGTAGCTTCAGGATATGTTTAGGTGCTGCACTCCAAATATGGGAACAGTACTCCAGTACAGGTCGGATCTGTGCCTTATAGATCATAAGCAGCTGACTGGAGGTGAAATAGCTCTTGGCACGAAACAAAAAACCAAGTTTTTGGGATGCACTTTTGGCAATGGACCTCACGTGATTTTCTCAGGAAAGGTTATTGCTGATAGTAATACCAAGCATCGATATGGATGACTTCAGTGGTATGGTTACTCCTGACAAAGTTATGTTAGGCACAGTGAGATCGGCTTTTCTAGAGAAAAGACATGCTTGTGTTTTGTTTGCATTGAATTCTACCAAGTTATTGGATCCCCATTCGAGAATTGTTGCTAAGTCCATATTTATATTGTTAACATTTCTTCCTCGTTCATTTCTGGTTTCACGGGCTGATATAGTGGCCCTGGAAGAGAAAGCGGTATGGAGGGTACTATCATCGGCAAAGCTGTGTACGGGACATGAAGTTGCTTTCAATAGGTCGTTGATGTGAAGTAAAAATAGTGTTGGTGCTAGAATGGATCCTTGCGGAACACCAGCATTTATGAGTAGAGTGTCAGATGAAACTCCATCGACCACTACATGGAGAGACCTGTTTAAGAGAAAACTAGCAAGCAGAGAACACAGCTGAGGGGGCAAGCCATAAGATGGAAGCTTGGCGAGGAGTCCCTGGTGCCAAACTCGATCGAAAGCCTTGGAGATATCTAATGCCACAGCTAAAGTTTCTCCATACTTTTCAATAGATAGCTGCCATATATGTGAGACGTATGCGAGCAGGTCACCAGTTGATCTCTGATGGCGGAAGCCATATTGCCTATCATTGATAATTCCTGAGTCTTCCAGATATTTCATGAGCTCGATGTTGATGGCTTTTTCCATGACCTTTGAAATAATAGATAGCAGTGCGATAGGTCTGTAGTTGCTAGGTAGGGTCTTTTTGCCTTTTTTAGGGACTGGCTTGCAATTTTCCAATTGGACGGAAATACTCCCAAATTGTAAGAGTGGTTGAACAACTTGCAAAGAACAGGTGTTAGTTCGGGGGCACATTTCTTAAGAACAATCGGCGGGATTCCGTCAGATCCACAGGCTTTGTTGGTGTTGAGACCCAGCAAAATCTTTCTGATAGTACGTTGGCGAAAGGTGATCTCGGGCATGTGACTGTCAATAGGTGTAATGTTCGAGGGTTGTTTTCCCGAAGAATCCAGAGTGGAATTTCCAGCAAATAGGTGCGCAAAGATATTGGCTTTTTCCTGGGCAGTCGTTGCTAGTGTTCCATTTTCATTGGTTAGGGGAGGAAAAGAGCTGGAAGTGAAGTTTCTTCCCACAACTTTGGCGAAAGAGCAAAATGCTTACTTACTTAAGATCAAAAAGATGTCAGTCTTTAATGAGAGGCAATTGAGCTGCTCGTTTAGCATGGACTGAGGAACACATGCAAAATGTCCAATGAAGTCCTATAATTGTTTTCAGACAAGTCAAGATTTGGGCTTAGGACGTATAGGAGTGTGGAGGATACTGGGACATGAAGTACGATTGCAGAATATACAGGAGGTTCATTCTTATTAAGGAGGTGCAGTAATAGTTTTTGTGGTTGTGCAATCACCGGACTTAAATCCGATGGAGCATGTATAGGACATGTGTTATCAAGAAATATATAACTTTATTCTATCCATGCAAATCCGATGAAGAGCTGTTATTAAAATTAATTTATTTTGTAATAAACCTGAATTTAAATTTTACTATTTAAGGTTATTTTTAAATTTTCCCATAATTTTGTTAAAAATATTTAAAAAAGCTTGTGATTTGAATAAACTTGTTAAAATTTTAACTTGTTTTACTGTATCAACTATAAAATTTCCAGCTCGATAGGAAATATCCTTAGATTATTTCCGTGTGTGTATTTGATCGCGACTAGCATAACAATAATTTTATATTTTCCTGTAATTTGAAGGCACAAAGTAGGTTAGATTTGGTGTATGGTAAGATAAAGGGCGCATTGTTTTAAAAACAGCCAAAGGAGCAGAAAGTATAAATGAATCACTATACCACTTAAGGTTAAAGTACTAAATAATGTACAATATATAACACTGGAGTTTCACAATATAATGAATACGTATCCCCGAATATCACGTAAAAATCGGTTACCCTATTTATTATGATAATCTTGGAATAACTGACTCATTAAACAAAAAAAAATAGTAAAAAAATTCTGGGCGCCAGGATTTAGTTCCGTACTGAATCTAGAAATAAACAAAAACGAAGAACCTATGTAAGTTACTGTTCAGTAAGGTTTACCAGCAATTTTGGCTTTAGAAAGACAAACCTATTACTTATCCTTTCCATTTTTATATTTTTTAGGAAGGGGTGGTTTAACCGCGGGCCAATCTTACAAAAAAAAAACAGATCGAAAATCACTGACCAACGGGATTTAAGGCTTATAAATAACTAGAGACAGGTACTGGCACGTGGCTTGCGGCTGATAGCTTGACGGCGTCTGGGCCGTAATAGAGGGGTTTAAATCAAGGAATTGCGTGGAGAGAAATTCTACTGTTAAAATCACGAATTTTCATCAAGAAGCATTGATTTTTAGTGTTGTTTTTTATAATTTTACTAAATTTTGAGTCGTTTTAATGAAAAAGTGTACATCACTCAGAAAAGTGAATAGCATTGTGTCAGCTGTCAAAAATTCAATCGAAGTTAATGAATTTGTAAAAATTGGAAAGGCGGAGTTCTACTCAAAATAGAAAAAGTTGGCACGTTTGAGGACCTCTACCTTAAAATAAAGAGGACTGATAAAAAACTAAAAAAAAAAATGATGAATAAGTTTTAAATTAAAAACTTATAATTTAAGTAATCAGGTGGTATTTAGTCCAGCACTGCATCATTATTGTTCATAAAAATGTGAGTGCGCCTGTGTGTGCCAAGTGACCTTTAGTGCAAAAAAGGAAAGAATGCTTGGAAAAGTGACATATTGCAACTTGATATTTATACAAACAGAAGCCGTTATTAGCAAATCTATTGTACAATCGAATATTTTAAATTAACCGATCAGTTTTATTTCAATTATCATTCAGCTTTAACGATATGCTCATATAAGTGATTTTGAATTTATACTTAGCACAATTTTAATTCTAAAAAGTAAGAAAATTATGTAGCGTAATGTAAATTCACAGAATTATAAAGTTTAATTAAGGTTAACCAGCTGGTTCTGAAAATAGACTTGACTTTTTTTATTAACTTCAAATGACTAATATACTGGGTGTACCAGGAATAAAATGTCAGAACTTAGTGTTTACTTTTACACGATTTTTTATTCAATGAGTACACTTGAAACTTTGGGAATTATTAAAGAAATTGGTGAATTATTTATATGTAGCGGGTTTCTAATTACTGCTTCTTCTTCTTTAGGTGCCCTGTTCTCCTCGGACGTTGGCAATCATCAGCGCTATCTGAACCTTGTCTACAGCTCGGCGAAACAATGTGGTAGTGCTCTCTCCATATCATTGTCTTAAGTTTTTTAGCCAGGATATCTTTCTTCTACCCGGGCCTCTTCGTCCTTCGATCTTTCCTTTTATAATAAGCTTTAAAAGTCGATACTTGTCATTACTTAAGATGTGACCAAAATACTCCAGTTTGCGCTTTTTTAGTGTAAACAGAACTTCCAGCTGCTTGTCGAGTCGTTGAAGTACCTCGGTGTTACGCACTCTTTCTACACAGGAGATTCTTAATAGCCGTTTGTACGTCCACATTTCAAAGGCCTTTAATTTTTTGCACATCGCATCTGTCAAAGTCCAAGCTTCCATTCCATAAAACAGTATGCTGAACACTTAACAGCGAAGCATTCGGACGCGCAGAGGTAAGCTTAAATTTCTACTGCAAAGTACCTTACGCATCTTCAGTAACGAAGCACGAGCTTGTTCTATTCTGGCACGAATCTCCTGCATGCCGTCCCACTTCTCATTTAGTTGACACCCAAGATATTTAAAAGCTTCTACTCGCTCAATTCGTTGACCGTTAATTGCCAGGTCCGTCCGTCCACGTTGTTTGATTACTGCTGGAAATTATCTTCAAGCTTCCTACTCCACCACTAGAGGGCGTGATTCACAATAATAACATAAAAACATTATTTTTCTATAATAAATGCACAGTAATAGTACTACAAAATTTAAATAATCGTAATCTTCAGATCATTTTACGTAGGTTTGCTCCAGTATATTTTCCTCTATATCGTAAAATAACTGGTAGTGTTGATTGAGAAAGCTGACTCAATAAAACAGTGATAACTTTTGTTTTGCTTTATGGATTTTAACAAACTTAGTGTCATTTGAAAGGGAATTCATTGTCAAATAGAATATTATATCTTCGTTTTATTCCGGTGCTTTTAACGATCGCTAGGGGACGTTGATTAAACAATTGTTTTGTTTTCAACTTTTTTTGGGAATCTTAAAATTTCATCATTTATTTCAAAGAGCATGGAATTTAACAAAAAAAAGTATTCTCTTATGCAAAAATGTTGTCGCTGGGGATATCTTAATGCATATTTTCTTGTTGCAATCTGAGCATTCTCAAAACATTCAAAATACATTTTTAACATGTCATAAGCTTCACTATTTGTGTAAGGCAATACGTGTTTTTAAATTTCTAACAATTAAAGGTTTATAAATTCATTCTACATTTATTTTATATTTAAGTTATGAACAATTTATGACATCTAGACGTCTACTACATTACGTAACATTTTCAATTTACTTAGGTTAGGTTAGGTTAAAACGGCTGTTCGGAGGGAAACCACTTGGGCCTTTGGGCTCGTTGTGATACCGTGATGGACAGCGGTGCCTTCCCCCTTTATCGTAAGAACCAGTTGGTACTTTTAATAAAAAGTTTTAGGTCTTTAATGCTAACTGAGCTGAGATCAGATAAGTCATTAGAAGTTTGGTTGCCCTAGTATAAAAAGCCGTTTTCTGCCTAGTGCAGGGCAGTGGCAGAGAAGATATACCATTGTTTCCTCCTCTTCTTCATCGTGACAGCTTCCACAGAAGTCGTGTCGTAGCTTTGCGATTCCCATGCGCCTTGCATGGGATCCACCTGCCCAGTGTCCTGTTATGGCCGCGATCGCATTTTCAATGGACTCCCTGGATAGAGTTAAAACATCATTAGTTCGACGTATATCTAGTTTAGGCCAAATCTGTTTTGATGATGTGCATGTGGGTTCATTTTGCCACCTCAAGTTGGCTTTTTAAACTACTTTGCTGTGCAGGATGAGCTGGCAGTTTGCAATCGGTACTCCTTGCTGAGATGAGACAGACACAGCTGGGAGGGTGGTGCCCTTTCTTGCTAGCTCGTCCGCCTTACAGTTGCCTGGTATGTACCTGTGTCCAGGTACCCAGACAATGTAAACTCTAAACTTAGCTGCTAGCTCATTCAGGGCGGCTCGGCATTGCACCACTGTCCTAAAGGTCAAGTAGCCTGGCTGTCGCAAAGAATGGATATCTCGCTAAAATTTTGTTCGTTAAGGAGTGTCCAAACAGCTGCCTCGGTAATGGCTGTCATTTCGGCTTGATACACACCACAGTAATCGGGCAAACGAAACGACAGGCTAGGTGAGCGGTCTTCTTTAGAAGATACCGCAACCTACTTTCCCCTCTAGTTTAGAGCCGTCCATATAAAATACTGCGCCCTGAGGTTCACTAGATTCTCGGCCCAATCTTCTCTGGATGGGATTTCCAGGGATAGGTCGTCTTCGAACATAGGTTTAGTGTAGTCAGTGTTTTTTGTGTACAGGTCGTATTATTTTAGGATTCTAGAATGACCACAGTGCGTTTCGGTCCATGGGGACACAGCAGTGAGCCTGAGAGCCGCACTAGTTGCGCATTCTTTCCCAAACAGATCTTCTGGTGGTAGATGTAGAATCGTTGCAAGGGCTTTTGTTGGTTCAATGTTCTTAAGTATAAAACTCGATCCTCTAGTATACCTATTATTTGTCGTATCTTCGCCAAGAAAATGGATATTGAGATGCGATTTTTACTGTTTTTTTGTTTAAATTTCATGTTCTTTCAAGTAAATATTAAAAATAAAGCATCACATCTAAAGATTCCCTATTAAATGATCCATAAAGCGAAACTGTTCTATTGAGTCAGCTTACCCACTCACCCCTACCAGTTATTTTACAAGATAGGGGAAAAGTACTGGAGCAAACTTACGTAAAATGATCTGAATATTACGAATATTTAAATTTTGTGGTAGTATTATAGAAAAATGATGTTTTCGTGTTATTATTGTGAACTACGCCCTCTAGCGGTGGAGTAGGAAGCTTGAAAATAATTTCCAGCAGTTTCTCGTATGCGAATTTGTAATACAAATTGTTTTTCCTATGTTGTACGATAAATAGTTTCTAAGATACAGCGGGTTACCTCTCTTAATAAAAAACCCGGTACAAATGTAGTAGTTTTTTTTTAAAGAATAAGAAACCGCGGTAGACTACTCAATTTTGAGAATGCTTGAAAATGTAATCAATTTTCAAGTTTAATTCTGCATACATTTAATTAAATTTGAACCAGGGTGTTCGGATTTTTTTAATCAGTATATATTTTAATTTTTAATGAAGACAACAGTATAATAAAAAGAAAAATTCCGCGAGGAAAAAAGTTTAAATTGTATTAAATAAAAAGTGCGTGTTTCAAAGGGCACCGGAATGAAAATTAAACATGAAATTGATGAAACATGTCTCTTTTCAACTAACGTAATTAACAACTTTATAATTGCTTGTATTTCTCAATTTTCTTCTTCTAATGCTCCCTTTAATCATTTTAGACTATCAAATTTTCATTTAATGACATTTATATTTTGTTGAATGATAATATTAAAAAAAAGCATATCAAATGCGATAAATTGGTTCAAAGGATTGTATGTTAAAAAATTACCTTTTCACAAACTAATTTATATAATAATGTGACTTAAAAATCCCTAGATTGGATTAAAGAAACTTAAAACTTAATAACATCGGTATTGATCCAATGAAAGAGAAGTAGAACCAGTTGAATTAGATTATCATTATTAGTTTAGTTTTTTAGTTTATTTTTGATACATAATGTAACTTGCAATATTTATTATTATTTACTGTTTATTATCGTTTATATAATTTTCTACATAGTAAACATTGTCAGAGTGATGCCAAGAAAAATTTCTATTTTTTGTAGACAAATTCTGGTTTAGAAACTAATTCGTTTACTTATTTCAATTTAGGAGAGAGTATCAGTATAAGTATATTAGGTTAGAATGAGAAAAAAAGATATAAACTTCTGGAGAAAATTCAATATTTCTCTATAAATAAATTATATATACAAGGATAATCAAATCCGAGCGAAGATAAACGAAGAACTTACTGAACCCATAGAGCCCATTCCTATTTAACGTTATAATGGAGTTCGTAATATAAAAGGCTACAAAATGGGAGATAAAACGGTAAACATCCTCTGTTATGCAGACGATGTCGCATAATAGCAGAAAACGAAAATGATCTCCAAAAACTCCTCCACCAGTTTAACGTAAAGTATAAAAATTTCACATTTTCAAAACAAATTTTCTCAGCTATAATTGCACCAAATTTTAAAAACTTAGTATTGCTGAACATAGAATTAAAATCTCTTTTGAAAAAGGTGCAACACGACCCCCCTTCTCATTTAAAATGTTTGAGGGGGTGCTCATAATTCAGAGGGGGTGCAAGAAGGGGGTAATATTTTCATACTGTAAATTGTCAAATTGACAATAAAAATCGACCTGTTTCAGTTTTTATTGAACAAATACATAATAACGCTAAAGATGAATTTATTCCATACATATGGACCGCAGTGTATAATGATAGTTAAGATATTTTAGACGATTACTGCTACTACTTTCACAATCTATTTTTCAGTAGGATAAAAGCTTTCAGCTGTAAGATAACAAACGTCGTATGCAAAATGTTTGCTACATCATTAAAAGGTAAAAAGGCTGGTAATAATTTGGTAAACTTGAGCGCTTTTAACTTCTCGGATTATTGACCTTTACTAAAAAGTCATTGTTTACAATTTATCAGTTATTGTTGTACCTAAACTCTTAACTGACACATGTGTTTTATTGGTTTAGTAACATTGCAGATTCGGATTTGGCTTTGTACACATCTAATAAGAGATGAAAATAGTGGGTTACAAATAAATTTTTTCGGCTTTAATTTTAATCGCAACTTACATCGTTCTTGCAATTGTTAGGCTAATCGATTGGGTTTTAAATTCAAAAAAAAAATAAAAATAAGCAAACCAGTACGTCGGGTATAAACCATCTCATTTACTTCTATGTGGAACACCTTATATAAACTGTCTGCTTTTAACTATTATTCAATGTAAATTTCCTTTGAGAAAAAAGGTTGGTAACTGCTGTCGGCTTGACATTATTTTTTTAACGTAGGTGGCTAATAACAGGTTGGACGTTACTCTTATTAGTCGACGACAAAGGCAAGGTCTACGTATACAAGAGAAAGAAATTTAATTTAAAAAACACAAGATTACCATAAGTATTAAATAAAAAGGGCACATCAGCTGCATTCATTGGCCGGGAAACCTGTACTCGGTGTGACAAACCCCAAATTTCTAAAATCTATACAGGACTGGGTCGAACAACAACTAAAACACAAAGTTCGCTAGATTTTAGCCACCTATTAAACATCATTTTTATCAAAAATCCGTTAGCGGACGGAACTGAAGAGGTACAGTACTTAACATGAGTAGGATCCAGGTCAGAGCAATTACGAGCTCCCTTCCTGGTCATGTAGGTACAATGGACAACTTTTCAGCAAACAATGCAGTTAAGAGACAAAAACAGCGAAAAAAATACTGCTGGAACGCGAATCATTGGATGGGAAAGAGCCAGCAGTTTTAAAACAGACCAAGCTATCCCACGAAAAAAATCATTCTGGAGAATGGTGGAACAAGGTGCCAATAATTTCATTAAAGAACTATCTCCAAAATTTGCAGAATATTTACAAAGCTAGAATTGGCGATCAACTAGAATCATGGATGGGCTCCTGACAAGGCATTGTACTCAACAAACACATGAACGACATCAGAGTAGTAGACACAACAAGGTTCTACCAAGAAGATGAGCACACCCATACCGTGCTTTTACGAAGATAAGCTAAGGTCGCAGAGGAGAGGATCCATAAGGCCATATGCCCCATACAATTTTAATCTAATCCTCCGAGAAAGTAACAGCCAGTTATTTTTAACTAGAATACAAAAAACCTAGAGATGGCTTGTACCAGCATCTAAGACAAAAAAAGGGAATCACAACAGCTGACAAGCCTTCAGTATTGCTTAGAGTTAGGAAGCAAACTAGAAGCTGGATACAAAATAACCTTCGCAAAAACTGCACAAAGCACCCAACAATCGAAATATTGTATTACATCCTTGGATAAATGTAAAAAATAAACACCTACTCATTATATGGCTTGCAAAAAGCTCGCTTCATGGGTCCTATAAAAATGAGGATGCTAATACTTGGTATTGACTTTTTAACCATGATGATGTCATTAATAAGTATTATTTTTATGGAAAAGGGAAAACCTAGATATAAGGAGATCTTAAGTTTATGATTAAGTCTATTTTGTATTGTGCATAGTTGTTTTCTCCTCTTCTTGGCAAAGCTTGCAGAGGTGTTCCTTTGCCAAACCAATTGTTGAACTAGTAAACTTGCGACATACAATTAATTATAAATAAGTTAACAAATTGGTTCAAGAGATGAAAAATTAAAGCAAACAAAAAGTGTGCACATAAATTTCACCTCAAAAAAGGATTACTGTTTTGCTTAACAATCAACCACTTGTACTAAAGAATAAAGTCAATAACCTTATATCGGAGGTTAATATGAAAAACTCACATAATTACAAAAAGAAAACAACTAGGGCTTAAATTAAGACGTACATAAATACATACATATAGTCACGCTTTTTCCTGTAGGGGTAGGGAGAGACCACTTCCTTCCACTTGCTACGGTTCTTACACACATCTCTTGCTTCCTTTACTTTTATCAGTGCTCTCATACATGCTCGTCGGTTGTTGGTATTCTTGACCTGGCCTTTCTTTAAAACAATGTTGATCTGATCGAGATATGCTCGCCGAGGTCGACCTCTACCGACTTGTTTATTCACACTCGCCTTATAAATTTGTTTCGTCAATATTCCTTTATGCATTCTTTCTACGTTTCCAAACCATCAAAGCATTCTTTTATCTATCTTTGTAACCACATCTTCTTTTACACCACAGCGTTCTCTTATCTCACTATTCTTTACTTTATCCAACCTAGTCACTCCGGCTATACTTCTCAGACTACTCATCTCCACAGCATTAATCTTGTTTTCATGCTTCTTCTGCCAAACCCAACATTCATAACCATACATAAGTGTAGGAACCAACACATCTCGATGCACAGCCAGACGTGCCTTTTTTGACACTTTCTGGCTCTTCCTACAGCTATGCAGTGCCCCATTCATTTATTTTCCTGCTAACACCCTTCGCTCAATGTCACTGTCATACTTTCCATCTCTCGTAAACTTTGAACCCAAGTACACAAATTTATTTACTTGTTTCACTCTTTTTCCCTTAATCAGAAACTCAAAGTTTGTCATGCTTTATTCTTTCTCAAAAACCATTACTTTCGTTATGCTTCAATTTATTTTCATCCCTTTGATTTTTAGGGCATCATGCATAACTTTAACCATCGCCTGCAACTCCTCTTCAGATGACGCTAATATGACTTGATCATAGGCGTACAGAAGAATTTGACGATCAAATCATTCATTTTCAATCCATACGCACTCTCTTTTAAATCTTTTAAACAATCGTCTATGTATAAGTTAAACAGCCATGGCGAAGCCACACATCCCTGTATCACACCTTTTTCGATGTTAAACCAGTCCGTGTAAGCTCCGTTTATCCTGACACAAGCAGTGGAATCCTCGTAAAGTGATTTCAGTGCTCGTATTAAACTACCGCTCACCCCATACATAGACAATGTCGACCACAATTCACTCCTGACCATTTTGCATCATAACAAGTTCTCCATGGTACGTTCCAAACCAACTACTTGAACGAAATCTTTAAATTTTATCTGTGAAAACTGAGGGTCAGCCGCTGTAGTGTAAAATACGAAACCAGAAATAATGCCCATAGTAATGTGCTTATGCGCGATATCTTTAGCACGGAAAACGAAGTACGTCGTTTGAAGCGCTTTAAACCGACTAATATGACAAGGGGTTCAGTTAACATAAACATAATAATTAAAAGTATAAGTAAATAAGCTAGATAGTATTATTGTCATCATTAATAAATTTTTATTATAGATAAGATTCAAAGGAGAGATTTTTTGTCAGTTTAACAATAAACAGGCGATTTACTTATTGTTCAATAGCTGAGCAGATTGTAAAGAATAAAAGGGGGTAAATAAAAAAAAATTCTCTTAATAGATTGATCTGATTCTTTTTGTAACTGTGGAATTAAAAAAAAGGGTGATTTGAACTTTTGATAATTATAATGGTTTTTTTTTATTCCGTCTGTATTTTCTTTCACATACCACAATATAATTATGACGCATTGTTACTTACATGCCCTTTGTTTTCGATTATAGGGGAACGCATTTTACTTCCCCTATACACTCAAATTACGTGTTTAGTTTCATCATTTACCAACCGTTTACAAGAAGGATGCACACATGCTAAGAATTTCATTGTTTCGGATGACAATTACTTAATCAATTAAAAAATTATATACGAGCTGTCTCATTACCAGCAAAATGCATCACCAGTTGTCACTACTGCGTCACTGTCTTTTTTAATTTCCTTCACTAATCGTGCTTGCATAAACACCAAAGCCACTAGTGATGGATCCTTCTTTTCGCAAAATAAGATACCTCTCCATAAAAGCCGCCAAAATCATCTCCATAATAGGCGGTGCTTTTTTATGAAAATCAGCAGCATCCCTTTTCGAAAACACCAAAGTGATTATTTTGTATTAAGCATCGAAAGTGTTTGTAGCGATGCTTCCTACTGGCGCTTTCATTCATACCATAACTAGAAAATGAAGAAACCAAAAGCATGACAAAAACTGCCCTCCTAAACCAGTGGCATGAAGAATGAGAGGCAGAAGATGAAATCGATGACTGGACAAAGAGGCTCATACTTGACCTAAGAGTATAGTCCCACCTATATATTAAACAGAAAATGCGTGCTAGGACTGGGCAAAACAAACTTACTTTGAATGCCCCAGATGGGAAAAAGAAAGAAGGTTGGAATAAACCACAGCGTAAATAATACCAGATAACCTTGCACATAAAATAGTAAAGAAGACGAAAAAACTGAGAAAAGATAAACCAGACAGTTCTCACTATAATCGACACTGAAAATAAAAATGGATAGATAATATCAAGGTACTACTACAATAGGCATAATCCTGCTTCTCTCTAAAGCATAGCAAGAATTAACAACGGCAGGAAGAGTGAGAGGCAGAAGATAAAGAGATTCATAGCTGATCTAAGAGTATGGTACAAAAGAAAAGAGGTTGAAGTGAACTATTTTCCACCCAGCTATTTAACGGACATTGCCTCTACTACTACATTTTGATTTTTGTCTTGATTTATTCATATTGTCAACATACAAAGTCTGATAATGAATCTACCGGATGTGATGAACGTATATTTTCTGTAATACGTTATTGATGAACTATTTATTTCCAACAATTCGTCAACACTTATTTTTTTTATCCGGTAATACTAGGAAAATGTCTCAGTGTACTCCCATAAATTACAAATAAAAAATATACGTTATAACAAATAACGACAGCGATTTTTTTTATCGCCGCGACTAAAAATCGTGGAAACCGACCCTAATACCTTTTTGGGTGCGTGAACGCCATTAGTGAAAGCATTCTTGGCTACCACTTTGATGGTTCGTCTGAAACGACAATTTCCAAAGTGGTTACAACACAACGCGATCATGTTGTGGAATATTTCGTATCAATAAGTTATATAAAAATGAAACACACCATGTATCAAATCGTCTAGCATCCTTACAAACGATGTAAAGCGACATGCGGGTCGTTAAATTAACGTTGAAGTTCACGGTCGGTTAAATGGAACCTCGCCATTGTTTGTCTAACGTTTATTATTGAGTTCGTGTTTTTGTTTGATCTGGACTCACACGATGTAGTTGACGGATAGAAACGGCCAGATAAGATCCTACGTCGCCCCGTCATCGAATACATTTACGCTGGAAAAACCCATCTATATTTTTAATCAATCTGGATACACGGTTTTATACGGCTTAACAAATATTACGGGCAAGATACATAAACCTAAAATTATCGGTGATGCAAAAATTTAGTCGCACATAATTTGAAGACAATTCCGATGAGGTTTAAGACTGGTTCTTGCTGATCGTTAAGCAGCTTTTATGTAATGTAACTGGTTAAATTACATTTTTAAATACTTGGAATTGGTAGTAACCCTACAGGTTTGATTTTAAAACAAAAAAATAAGAAATTTTATTTGTGCGCCAGGATCTAATTTTACCCACTTACAAATGCTCCTTTGAACTATCCCTCTCCTTAAAGTTAACCAAAAATAAGGCTGTTTGATCCTCGTCATAGCGGGCATGATATTTACGACCAGTCGCAGGAGAGAACAAGAATTTATGAGCGGCAAGGGAAGAGTCTGAGAAGTGGCAGAGAGGGTGAACTAAAAAGGAAGGTAGATTTAATTATGGATGCAAGAGAGTGAGTATTTTTTTACCCAGTTCTTGCTTTTGGTGATAGAACCGATGGACGCGTAGAATACTGGAATGGAGGCCAAGAGTGACAACAAGGAGCAAGGAAAGACCTCAAAACGATGGGCGGACGACATAACAGCAGTAGCTGGCAAACAGTGGATGAGATTTACGAAAGATAGAGAAAGATGGAAACAATTAGAAGAAACCTACATCCAGGAATAGATGGATAATGGTTGAAAAAGAGAGTGTCAATAAAGTGAATTTTTAATAGATTTTAGCAGTTTAAAGTTTTAATAACGGTTAAAATTAGTGAGACAAGGCATTGTTGTATGCTTTGGTGTAAATAATAAGTAGTTACCCATTATAGATATCTAAATAAATTGGTGATAAAACATAGCTATATTATTGAGACAATAACGACAAATATGGTGAGTTCTTCATCTTGTAGGTGTTATCTGTCACCAAAACATAGTGCTAGTGTAACAAGTAAGTGTTTTTAAAGCTAAATTTGTTAAATATTTAGAAATAAATGAAATAATAAATAATAAAATAAATAATTTTCTATTGATTGTAAAATTGTTAAGTAGAATATGTCATTTTAATAATTTTTATATCATTTCTTTTAATAATAATTCAAAGCACTACGCCTCTGTCAAAACGGAAATAGTAGTCGGTCATATGCACCCTTCATTCCGGTCAACACTTATCTGAGACTATGCTCTTTCTTGATATTTTATACTCAAAGGACCAAACATAACAAGAGTCAGAGAAAGAAGGTTAAAAAGAAAAGGAAATAGAAAAGGAACTATATGGAGGAAACATTATCCGCTACATAAAAGAGCACCAACAGAAACCTTAGAGAGTGACAGCATGGGTTCCATTAAGAACAAGAGCAAAAGGAATGCCTCGAAATATGTAAGACCAACTAGAGCAAGACATAAAAGCATTGAAAGAAAGCTTAAAGATTGGAAAACAAAATGCAGACAGAAGAAGATGGAAAACCACAACAAAATTTTGTTAGCAAATTACTTTTTAGAAAACACACTATGCAAACTTAAATGGGCTCAGTAATCTTGATTTGATTCATAAGATGTTGGAAACATTAAAATCTTTATTTAATCTTGTAAATTAGGCAAAAACTTTCCGTGTGCCAATGTAAATATCCTCCCACGCCTACGTTTTCAGTGTTAGTTTCAATAGCCATTACCATTACATCCTCTCGAACCCTTAGACGATCCCGTTACTAAGGCCTTTTTGTTTAATATCGTTCTGGTAACTACGTAAGAAGTAATATTTAAGGATAAACAAAACAGGCACTTACAAACACAATTATGAGTTCAAGGAACTCGCTCTTTATAACCCAACGAGTATTAACAATATCAAAGGAATACATTGAACGTACAAACATATTTAAAATAAATCATCCAGTGACGGGGGGTTTATTTTTACCACTTCACATCAAATGGTACATATAGCAAAATCCAAATAAAGTTGCGTTCACATCACCAAGGTCGTAATTCTATTGCATGTCTATAGAGAAGTGTATATACTTAAGTTTTTTTTTTTTTTTATGTTTTGGTTCCCACGAAAAGGGATATCCTGTAATGTTCAGAGAACATCGTGGAAACCAAGGGAAAGAAGGTAGCAGTTGGTGTTCTTCTTAAATTTCTGGAGGTTGTATGCCTCGGGGAACACCTCCCTAGGCAATGAGTTCCAAAGCCTCGCAATTCGTTGGATAAACGAGTCTTTGGAAAGTGATGTTCTGCAGGTCTCCAAAGTGACCACGAAGGGGTGTGAAGACTGAACTTGACGGGTTAATCTCGAAGAGACTGCCAAAGGAGGAACGATTGTTGATATTTCAAAATAGGGACAAATCGCCAACTTTTCTACGGTGTTCCAGACAAGTGAGCGAGTTTGTAAGCGAGGCATCACCGACGAGACGAATTGCCCTTTTTTGGACAGAATCCAGTAGCTTCAGGATATGTTTAGGTGCTGCACTCCAAATATGGGAACAGTACTCCAGTACAGGTCGGATCTGTGCCTTATAGATCATAAGCAGCTGACTGGAGGTGAAATAGCTCTTGGCACGAAACAAAAAACCAAGTTTTTGGGATGCACTTTTGGCAATGGACCTCACGTGATTTTCCCAGGAAAGGTTATTGTTGATAGTAATACCAAGCATCGATATGGATGACTTCAGTGGTATGGTTACTCCTGACAAAGTTATGTTAGGCACAGTGAGATCGGCTTTTCTAGAGAAAAGACATGCTTGTGTTTTGTTTGCATTGAATTCTACCAAGTTATTGGATCCCCATTGCTAAACAATCGCTTCTAAAGATAACCCGATCAATAAAAAAAGTTTTGTGACAAAATAATGTATATGCAATATAGCTTTTTTGGGTCCCTCAATGTAAAATTTTGTGTTAAAAGTTTCATAAAGAAAATGTTTTTTCAAAACAACAAAGCATTTTCTTCAATGATTGTCAAAATGCCCAAACAGCTGAATAGTCGATGCGAAGAACTTGTGGCTTGATAAGTGAATTATTTTGAACAAGAAAGGAATAATCTTGGCCCTTTGTTGCCCCTAAATGCTGTGCAAGAGGTAATATGCGAATAAAATATCATTACTTTACTTTTTTGTGAAATCTTCTACATTTACGTTTTTCGTTTACTTCAGTTATTTTCTGTTAATTTCCATATTTCATGAACAATCTGACAACGCTGCAAATGTTCACAATGATGATGTGAACGCAACTTTATTTGGCTTTTGCTATAGATTGAATTTTAGTTAGGTTAGGTTATGGTTGTACAATATTTACACAAAAAATTAATGGAGGCTTTTTGTAGATAAGATACGAAGTCTGACAACAAAGTACTGGTACGTTCGAAACACAGAGTTCTACAACTTTAAATTAGTCTAGTTATTAGTCTTAAAGGAGACCAACCATGTTACAGCGAAAATTTAGCATCTAACGCTTCAGCGTCGAGAGATGATTATTCAAAAGTAATGAAAGCACGTGCAAGGCCCATACATATAATTTGAAATAACAATAATAGATGGTGTCTGCAGGGAAAAACGAGTGTTTAGTTATATATGTACTTCAATAGATTTAGCTTAAAGGAGAATTTTGGTATTTTTTAAAGCAATATTTTTCAGAAAATTATGTTTTTTAATAGCAAACAAGAACCCTCATACCTACTAGGGTGTCCTTTATTTACCAAGAAATTTTGTTTTTCTTGCGACGCCCCCTAAATTTTTAATTTATTGTCTAAAAAAAATGTCAGCCCTAATAATATACCTTGCCCCAAAGACGATACATTTCCCATTTAAATTACATGAAATTTTGACACAATAATTTTTTCTCTCTCGTTCAAGATAACTTACAGCAATGAGACACTCTAATGGAAAATTGAACGTTCTACAAAAAAGGTCTCCTTTAGTTTTTCGATTAATTCACTCTTTCCAACACTTATTCGAGGTGAAAGTTGATCTCTGTGTAAATTTTCAGATTTTTTTGCTCTTACGGCAAAGTTGTTATTTCGATGAAAGTTATTAGTTTATTTCTAAAAAATAGATAATTCTGATGGTATAAACGTATTCTTCGGTCAATTTTACAGCTCTTTCTGCAGTATCATTAACTACTTTTAAATGATTCACAATCGCTAAGCCTCTTAAATATCCGTGATCCTCCAACTATCTACTGCTGTCTAACTGAAGAAAGTTTGTATCGACATCGAATCTCTCGAAAATTTTTAATGAATTAGCATTTACGAAATAATCTATGTGTTGAGAATTCGTGATTTAAACAGTAGAATTTCTCTTCAATCAATTCCTTGATTTAAACCCCCTTAGTAAGGCTTGGACGCCGACAAGCCGCTAGCCGCAAAACACGTGCTATTAGCAAACAACTATATAGCAATCAGCTACACGCCGTGTGCAAAACGACCGTTACGCCGTGGATCAATAAAAACGCTGACTTCAGCGCCAGAGAAACGGCTCACGCTTGAACGGTCTAAAAACCTTTTCTTGCGTCTAGGCACACATTGCGCTAGAAACCCTACGTGTTGAAATGTAGCACAATATTTTATTTCTATTCAAATTTTCATAACTGCAGTTAAACAGTAGTAACATGTGAATCCGATTATGGATTATATTCATTTCAAGTCGACAACCAGTGAAAATATTCTAATGATTACGAGACCGAAATTGTACGATTAATCACGTTTAGGTGGGAGACAAAATGTAGTCTCCATGTATCAAGTTCTATATACTATAAATGGCAATTATATAGTGTTTTATTTCAATAAAAACGAATACACATGTAATAAATCAAGATTAGCACTGCAGTGACCCACACAACACTCGGCAACTTATAGTAGGTAAAAACAATTGAATCAGCGACCTTATTAGCTATCGAAGTACTTCACAATCATCATCGAAGCAGACGGTGAGACCTTCTCCAGAGAGGCGGACGGCATCATGCCCTTCTCCTCAACTCTCTTTGCTCGCCCCGCGCGACACTACGTTTTTATTTACAAACCATTTAAACTCATCAAAATTGAAAATAAAGTGTTTAGAAGTATCAAATTCATCATCAACACTTAATTTCAAAGCCTCAACCATTTTTCGCTTTACACTAGAAGATACATCTTTGTCAAAGAATGATAATGCCGCTGCTTCAGGACGCAAATACCATAAATGAGTCCGAATTTTTTTTAAAAAACTGCATCAGATCAATTTTTTTGATCGTTCTTTATTGGTAAACAGATTTTATAAATTCAAGGTGTTGATTTGGTGCAGCTGCAGCTAAAGGTGTAGAGTACCAAAATGGAACATATACAAAAACGATAAATAATGAAATGTTCTGAAGACTTTTTTCATCTTCTGCCCTTAACTTAAAACTGCCACAAAAAATATAAATTTTTAAACAAGGTATAATATTGATATTAAGGGTTTATTTCGGTGTGACATTTTTTTTTTCGATAAGCTAAAAATGTAGGGAGCGTCACAAGAAAAAAAATTAACTTGATAAATAACGGACACCCTAATACCTACATACCTTGTTATATCCGACATCAGATATTGTAAATAAATACCTTTGGGTAATTGATCAACTGCGGTAACGTGTTATTAGTTAATAAATCCTTTTGAAATATACTTCATCCGTGGCAATACACAAATTTTATGTCAGTTTAATAAACTAAATTAACATATTTGTTCGTAAATGATCAAAGTTGTTAAGTTTGCGTCATTAGAGAAAATTAACTGCCGTTCGGATGAGTTTGCGAATTTGAATTAGCGTTTTGGGTAAAATGTCCTCGAAATGTAAACTGATATGAAATAATATACTATTACAGTGAGAAAATATAATTAATAGGCTTAATTAAAATAATTAATATAAGGGCTGTATATAATTTTTGAAGTGTAACATATTACGGGTTGAAAACAATGAGCCTCACAAAAAACAGTCTACATCGCCTTCAATGCACGCAGCGAGCTATGGAGAGACAAATGCTGGGTGTCAGTTTAAGAGATCATATAAGGAACGAAGAGATCAGAGGAAGAACCAGAATAACAGATATAACCGAGAGAATAGCAAGATTGAAGTGGCAGTGGGCAGGATGGATAGCAATAGATGGACATTTAGAGTATTAAAATCGAGACTCTGGGAAAATAAACGAAAATTGGATAGGCCAATAAAGAGATGGACTGACGACATTAAAACCACAGCGGGAAGAAATTGGACACAAAAAGCGCAGGATAGAGATAGCTGGAAAAAACTTGAAGAGACCTATCTCCAGCAGTGGAGGAACTACGGTTTATGAAGACGAAGAAGAAGAACATCTTTGCTCTAGCTTTCTTGCAATTTGTGGAAGTGATTTCGTGAAATGTGTAACAGTAACAGTAACAGGAGGTCGCGGAAGCGCGCGCAATTTCATTTGACGAATGAGCGCGCGGTGAATTGGCGTCAGATAGACGTCAACCAATTTTCCGAGAGGTCAGTACTGTCAGCTGTGCACTTAAGTTACAGAGTTGTATATAAAGTTTCCTGTTATATGCGTAAACTATATATGTAAATAAATATTTATTGTTGATAATAAGTCTCAATAAAGTGCAGATCATTGATAAAAAATTCAAGTAAGTAATAATAAATAATTATTCGAATAAAATATTTCAGTATTTAGCTTTTTTAAATTTTGTGGTTGATTTCTGTCACTCCTGGTGTCAATTAAATGAAATAGAATTTTCATTAAAAAGAATTATTGTCTGTTATGAAAAATCATTTCAAATAATACCTGACCCATTTCTTTTAGAATATAATTTTAAAATTGCTTATTACTAAGGTGAGATGTCAAATGTTACACATCATATGCGACTACTGTAAGGCTCGCTCGTTTTTTTCAACATCCGCATAAAATCATGTCACAAAATCGGATGCCATTTTAAAGTTGAAAGTCCTTTTTTTTTATGACGAATAACCCACAAGACATAAAGGGTAGGAAAAAAAACTTGAAAGCACTTTCATAACCTAGAGTATTTTTTTCAATTGTCATAGGAATCTGTCCATAATAGCGCACGTTGTATCATAGTATGATCCCTGCCTCATACAAAGGTTGGCCGTCGTGCAACAAAGACAATGACACTGGTTATTAATATCACTTTATCCATCATGCAAAACGCGCCATGAGGAGGGTCGAAAAATACTAATCTCGATTTCGGAGTACGACGCTCTGATACCAGGTTAGGTGCGAAGCGAAGGGCGGTGCTCCATTATGGTCAAGCGCATTTACCCTTATAGGTGCGTTGCATCGTTATGGCCACCGACTAAGAGTGTATATCGTTGCAGCACCTTGCGATTCCTGTTGGTCATATCAGCTAGGGCCCGTCTGCGATACGCCAATAAAGATTGAGTAGGCAAATAGCTCTCTTCTCTTTGTGTCCACCAGCTTAAGAGAGGATGGAGTTACAATGCCTTAACTTTAAGCTTGTTCTAACACAAGAATTGTACAGTAGAATGAGTACAATAATAATTGAGCAGGTTAATAGTTCTCTTTTCAGCTTTTCAGTTTAAAAGAGGAAGGCGACATACCGCCCCAGCTCCAAGTTGGTTCTTATACGAGAATTGTACAGTATCAATAAATTAGAATAATAAATATCAGGTTACACACCCTAATTTTTTTTTCGACATACTGTTTTGATACCAAGATATTATAATTTATTTTAAAGTTATTCAAAAAGAAATTGTTGGTAAACAAATTTTAACCAATGGATTGCGAATAATGGAAAACTGTAATGCGGGTTTAAATTACAATAAATGACATAAATGTAAAAAGCTGGCGTACGATGTTTTCAACACTTTCAGAAAGAAACGAAACATTAAAAATAAATATGATTTATGAAGCGGGCAAATTTCCCACCTTAGTTACGTTTGTTATGGGTTAACTTGTTTGATGAAAGTGGAAAGAAGTGGTCTCTGCCTACCCCTACGCAAAAAAGGCGTGACTACATGTATATGTAGGTATAATAACCCGACAGGCTAATCTCAGCCGAGACACGGGGGTAATTCGTGATCTTGGAAAAATAAAAATAAAAAAGGGCGACTGGATTTAATTTTAAACCAGAAAAAAAGTGTCTTGAAGAAAAAAGTTATTAATTAAAAATGAAACAAAGGAAAATTTGTTTTTTGAATTGTACATAATCATAAATTGTTAATTTTCCAAAAAAATAGGAGAATTTCAGCTCAAATTTTATATATTAATAAAAAAATATAAATATTTAGATAATATAACTGACGTAGCCAAGTAATACTGGTAAATAAAATAAACAAAAATGAGCCGTCACGGGATGCCTGGCAGATGCGAAACTATTTTGTATAGAAAATATGCATGAAAGGATGGTTTATTCAAGGAAACAAATGTGGCATAATCAAACATAAAATATTCAGGTAAAATTAAGAATGGCCTACAACTTGAGATGGCTTAATTCTTTCAATCAGTTACTTCTGTAATAGTTAATTTTTGATGCTGCCTGTGACGGTATCACTGTGGTCGATGATAACTATTATTATTATTATTACATATAAACAAGGGCAGAGAAACAAGTCCCTATATTACCCAAAAACTGTAGATAATATACAGATCAAATCAAATGCTAGCAAATAAAAAATAAAAAATAAAGATGATAAAATAACAAAAGTATAATCCTTGGTATCAGGTTTCCAAAGTTGAATTTTAATATGTTAAATTTTGAGATAAGATCTCCACGGTGACGTCGAAGTTCAAAAGAAGTTGGCCATAGCAAGTCTCTCTTCATAAGAAGGTCTTCTCAGTCCCAAGGGAAGTCGAGTGGATTTTCTTTGAACATTTTCTAATAAACTTCAATCGCGAATCAAGTCAGGATACCAGGCGGGCCCCGCGTATTCAAAAATGGGTCTTATATTAATGGTGTAAAGTTTACAAAACGATTGAAACTTAACTCTCGAAAAACACTTTTGTATAAGACTACTATTAATAATAATTCCTAAGTCATTTCGCTTGAAACGTAAAAGGAGAGATCGCTGGTGTATGCTATTAATAGCAAAGGTCCTAGAACATAACCCTGAGTCACCCCACTTTCCACTAATTGTTCTTTTGAGAATGCTTCTCTTACTCTAACTTTAAAACGCCTATCCATCAAGCTTATGTAGAAGTCTTCGTTTAGGAACCCGATCAAAAGCTTTGGAGAAATCTAAGTATACAACATCGACGGGCTGTTGTTTAATAAGCGATGTTGTCCAGTCGTTGACACAATATAACAGATTAGTTAAGGTTGAACGGCCTCGAACAAATCCATGTTGTTGTAGTGGAATAATCTTTTCCTGGAGAAGAAATTTGGTTATTTCTTCTGAAATGATAGATTCCATGACTTTACTGACTACTGGAAGCAGGAAACTTGGACTGACATAACATTTACAAGGTATCTTATAAATACTGTATCAATTGTTGTTTCACTTTTGGTGTGACAATCTCTTGGATTGTTGTTAATTTTCAGTTAAAATTCTGCTTAAAGGAACGTAATCAATGGCATTGATTCATCTTTTGCAAAATTTACATTGAAGTCCACAGCTAAAATCAATCAATCATGTTTATCGTTAATTTTTTTTTAGGTAAAATTTACACAATAACTATAATCAATTCTTTTTCAACATTTTCTTCATATTTTTTTTTGATATTTTAAATGTAAGTGCTGAAGTATTGTAAAATATAATAAATATATATATATATATATATATATATATATATATATATATATATATATACATAAATAATTTTGTTACTGAAATAAATAATGTAACCATGTATAACACTGGTCAACAGTAGTTTTGTTGCCTTTGTTGCAAGAGTGATTTCGAGTACCTCTATGCCAACAATTCACGAAACTATGGATGTTTTTAAAAGATTGGCTCTGGTTTTTTTTATACCGACATTTTTATATTTTTTTTATCAGTGAAAATGAGAATAATGTAACAAGTATACTGTTAAATATTACATTTTTATTGAAAATTATTATTAAATGTTTTGTTTTAATATTAAATTAACATACATAAAAGTTGAAGAGAAGAAAAAAATCATAAAATTTATTTTAAGCTTCAGAAAAACGCTTTTTGTACTAGTTTTTTGGGACAATATCTTTTTAAAGACCAGCAGTAATCTGCCATATTCCCAGATTTTTAGGAAATCTATCCAGATGACTGTGGAGAAAGTACAACTTTATGATCATATTTGCTTCTAAAATTTTAAACCTCTCCTACGTCTTTTGCACAATTTCCCTATAATTTAGTGCTTTATAGTTTTCTAGAAAATTTCTCCAAGCTTCACTTTCAGATGCGCCAAATCAATAAGCAGAAACCGAATTTTAACACGATACCAAACACTTTATATTAATTCGTGTTCTAAAAACCCAACTTAAACAGTGAATTATTAAAAATATAAAATAAGCTAAAATCATAAAAACCAGATCCAATTCAGTACTTTCATGAATAAATATATTCAAAAACTGTGGACTTAAAAACATGAAAATCCGCAGAGATATCCAGGGCAACAGATCTGTGATATCAAATACACAATATTTATGCCAAAATGCAAAAATGAAAAAACTGAATAAATGTTGATGGTACGAGTGATATAATAGTGATATCTGAATTATCTCCAAAATAATATTTTACTAATAGGGCGATGTAAAAGGGGGTTCAACAATTCTGAAATAATTTTGTAGTAACATACATACATACATAAAGTCACGGCTTTTTCCCATAGGGGTAGGCAGAGACCACTTCCTTCCACTTGCTACGGTTCTTACACACATCTTTTGCTTCCTCTACTTTCATCAGTGCTCTCATACATGCTCGTCGGTTGTTGGTACTCTTGACCTGGCCTTTCTTTAAAACAATGTTGATCTGATCAAGATATGTTCTCCGAGGTCGACCTCTACCGACTTGTCCAGTCACACTCGCTTAATAAATTTGTTTCGTCAGTCTTCCTTTATCCATCCTTTCAACGTGTGCAAACCATCACCCAACATTCACTACCATACAAAAGTGTAGGAACCAACACACCTCTATGCACAGTCAAACGTGCCTTTTTTAACACTTTCTGGCTATTCATAAAGCTATGCAGTGCCCATTTATCTGTTTTCCTGCCAACACTCTTCGCTTAATGTCACTGTCACTTTCCATCTCTCGTAAACTTTGAACCCAAGTACACAAATTCATTTACTTGTTCCACTCTTTCTCCCTCAATCGAAACTTCACAGTTTGTCATGCTTTCTTCTCTTTCAAAAACCATTACTTTCGTTTTGCTTACATTAATTATCATCCCTTTGATTTTCAGGGCATCATGCATAACATTAACCATCGCCTGCAGATCCTCTTTAGATGACGCTAATATGACTTGATCATCGGCGTAAAGAAGGCATTTGACGATCAAATCATTCATTTTCAATCCATACTCACTAAACAATCGTCTATTTATAAGATAAACAGCCATGGCGAAGCCACACATCCCTGTCTCACACCTTTTTCGATGTTAAACCAGTCCGTGCAAGCTCCGTTTATCCCGACACAAGCAGTGAAATCTTCGTAAAGTGATTTCAGTGCTCGTATTAAACTACCACTCACCCAATACATTGACAATGTCGACCACAATTTACTCCTCACCACTCTGTCATAGGCCTTTTCCAAGTCTATAAAAGCGCAATAGACCTTCTGACTTCTAGCCAAGAATTTTTTGACTATACCTCGTAATGTAGTAATATTAAAGAAAATACAATAATCCGAATAATAATGTTCTAACTTAACTTATTAACGAAGCCCCCTCGTACTATGGCAAATTATCGTGTATTTACGCGAGAATCATATACAGGGTCCTCCCAGACTCTAATAAAATGGTAATTTGCGCAACGGGGAAACATTAATATTTTAAAATGAAAAATTGGGATCGTGTAACATTGAACAACGTCGGCTTCACCGAGTAATTTTCCGGTTTGTAGACCGTGTGAGACAGATGTCGGCATTACATTATTGAATGTAATTATGTATGAGGGCGGGGGTTTTTATCCCCGATTTACATTTAAAATTAATTCGTGGCGGGAGAGTTTTTAAAGAAACAGTTGTTTTTTAAATTAATGTTGTTTTTATATTCTGGTATATTTCAGCTGGACTTTCGTTACGTTTTAAAAAGCATCCGACATTTAATAACTCTCAAAAGTAACAGTTTTAATTAAAAAACAAATTAATTATTCATGATTTTCTAAATAGGCACATTTACAGGGGTACTTTCGGTAAGTCAAAATCGATTAAAACTAAAATAACAAATAAAGCGATTTTCAGCACTTTAACAAACTGCTGAAGCTGCCAAAATCGTGTATGGGAGAAAAATAATGACCACTTTTAAAGAGCGACAAAAACTAACGGCCCACAAATCCTAGTAAACTTCAATTAACGTACAGAAGATGCATAAAGTGTTTTTCATGCTGTTCTAAGCAAACACTGCATCTTTTGAACACTAATGTACAAATTTCGTCACAAATTTTCCGGGACTGTGGATTTTCAAATTCTAATTTGATTCGTGTCTTCAAATGCTTTTGAAGAAATAAACCTCAATTTTTAAAACATCCCAAACTGCAACACTTATGGGTGTGTTATCTGGGGATTGTAGAGATCATTTAATGGTACGTCTTCTCCTAATTCATATCACCTGAAAAAGATGGGCAAAACAGAGAGTGATAGTTGCCGCTACCGCGAGAACTTCGCTGAAACTGCAGAACATTTGCTTTGCGAATGCCCAGCGCTTTTCTGCAAGAAACTCAAATTTCTGAAAGGGGCCTTCTTAAAGACCTTCGATGTCAGGAACTTAGGTCCCAAGAAATAAATAAACTTTGTACGAAGTCTTTGATTTCTGATCTTAATTTTTCCCGGAAACTATTTCAAATTTTTTCAAAAAGAAATATTTTTTGTTGTTCTAAACTTTGAAAAAGAGTGTATTAGTTTTAAAAATTCATTGATTTCCTCTTAGAAATAACTAATTAATTATTATGTAACTAATTACTTCAGAATCAAGGTAATGCAAAACATATGAATCTATATGTATATTAATAAAACTATAAATATACAAATACCTACTGGCAAATTTATCGTATTTTTTATAGTTAATAATTTGCATTTTGTGGGAAACTACAAGTGTGAACAAGAATTTTTTTACATAATATTAAACTATAAGACGAATTGATAACTTCCCTTTACGGTCTATCAACTTGAAACCGCACTATTTTTAGTCCTTCCTCAGGAAATGTAATTAGCCAATTGCGACCATTCTCGTTGAAAGTGAGTGCGTAACTTTTAAAATAAAATTTTAATACTTTTAAAAATATCCCGTATAATGTAATAGTTTTAAAATCGATATCGTTAATTTCCAAATACGGTGCAGGAATACAGTGTCTACCATCTGTTTTACGTTTTATATGGTTCCACCGGAAACATAACGAGCAATGTCCGTTTTCCGTTGGACCCATGATGTATTTTCTTTGTACCCCGAACTCAGACCGTCAATCCTACCAACTGCTGGTCGAATAACTGACAAAAGCTGACAATATGGTCGAATGTAGGTCTTTGATGTTAAATATGTGATAATTTAATTTTATCATCGCACATCTTGAGCACAAGTCTGCTGTTACTTTAAATTAGTCATATACACATTTTTATATAGTTTTATTATACAGGACTAGCTGCAAATACCCGCTTCGCTGGTTTTTTATAAATTAATTTATTTTCCAAGATCAAAATGGTATACATGTCTTTTTCTAGGTCGATCTAAATGATTTCAAAACTTTTCTATTCTAGAACTTTTTAGATTCTCGATCGTTTTAGATTATTTTCATGGATATTCTCTAAGATTCTATATGATTTTAGACTATTTTAAAACATTACAAATTAATCTTCAATCTTCTAGACTCTAGAATCTAGAGCATGCTAAGATATTACAGATCATTATTTATCATTATAGAATACCTATTTTAGATTATTATCAAACATCCTAAAGTATTAAATACCCTTAAAACACGTCTCTCCATCTCGATTTTGGGAGTCACGATGTCTAATATGTCTTGGCAAGACTATGTTGCTAACATCGCAAAGTCAGCAAGCCAGAGGCTGGGTTTTCTGTGGAAAGCTAAAAAGTTTTTTATTTCTAAACAACTGTTGACGACGTACAAGGCTCAAATCCAACCTCTACCGAAGTATTGCTCGCACATTTGGGGTTCAGCACCAAAGCAATCTCTTCGTCTTCTAGATTCCATTCAGAAAAGGGCCATTCGGTTGATAAACAGCTCAACTCTCACAGATACCCTTCACCCTCTAGAACATAGAAGAAGAATTGCAGTTCACACATTACTCTACAGATATTTCCATGGCAGATGCTCCAGAGAAATAAAAACTCTTATACCACCACTGGCCACATTCGGCCGAAGAACTTGGCTCGCTGATCAGTCTCACCTCTTTACTTTCAAGATTGACACCACAAGGACCAATCTCCATCAAGAATCTATGTTTAACAGGGCTGCTAAGGAATGGAATTAGCTTCCAAAATCAGTTTTTCAGAGAACTATGACCTGCAACTTTTTAAAAAGCGGGTCCACAACCATCTCCTTTCTATAATCCCTCCCACTTCTAATAGTCCGAGGCCAAAACGATGGGTCTACCATTTATGCGACTATTTTGAGTAAAAACAATTTATTGATTATATTAGAACACTTTAAATTATTCTAAACTGATCTATTTCATCTAAGTACGTTTAAATGTATTCTAGACCGTTTTGAATATTTTAGAACCTTCTCGAACAATCTTTTAGTTCCAGATAATTTTAGAGCATAGGTTTTCTTTTATATATATAGATATTATTGATTGAAAAAAATGTACTACAATGTATTATAAATTTAAAAAGAAATAATTGAAAGCACATAATTTTCGTTCTTAAAATGTAAATATAGTGTTTACAATTGTAATACCGGTACCACATCTATACTCAGGAACGGGAAGGAACTATTTAAAGAAAACGATAAAGAACCATAAAAGTTTAGTGTGCTGTATAAATTAAGAAAAAAAAAATGAAATCACTTTTGTGTAAACACTTCACGCGTGATCAATTTAGAAATACGAAAAGAATTATGTATGACTCCCTCAATAAAATATAGGTTAGCTTGACGTCCTTCAAAAATGTATATACTTTTTCGCGAACAAAATTCATACTGTCTCTTTGGCAGAAAAATATCCGAAAACGTACAAATACAATAACAATAAATATGCCCTAAACAAGCTACACCAATCTACAGAATAGTACAATGTTACTTATTTATTTTATTTTAATATTATTTTGACCACTGCTGACAGACGCTGCCACCTTCTACAACGAAAATACCCCTGTCGCTGACGTCAGCGTTACGTTAGACTTAGTCCTATCTAACCTACCTAAAGAAATTTTCACTTTAATAAAGAAATATTTAAAATTCCTTTTTATCGTACTAACTATGGTCAGAATGAATCCATAGGATCCCCAGTGGGAAGTTATAGTAATGGGTTTTATTTTGCGAATCCCGAATTTTCACATATCTTCACATTTCAAGGTCCCCAGAGTCGAATACAATAGTTTTCAAGTGGACGTCGTGTGTGTGTGTGTGTGTTCGTATGTGCGTTCGGAATTATTTTTCGTCTCGATTATCTCGAGAACAAAAAATGATATAGACGTGGGACCAATTGCATTCGACGCATAATTAAGCAACTTAGAACTGATTGGATTTTTAGCAAAATCGGTCAAGCTGTTTTTATGAAGAATCAAAAAACTGAAAAAAAATGGTAAACTACCTGAATTTTGCAATTTATAAATTAAACTACTGTTAATACAGAGCTTTTGAATGATTTGTTTTTGCTGCGATAACTGATAATATGATTATTGCAAACTATGATGACAATATTTTTAATAATAATAATTATAACAACAACATGGTATTTTTTCATTCTTTCCACTGGGAAATTAGTCGTGCATCCAGACCACTGATATTTTCTTTGTTTTCCTACTTATAGCTGATAGTTATAGCTTGTTTGTATATTATGAGTGACTTTCTTAAATATTTTGTAATAACATGGATATGTTAATAAATAATGGCGTTTTTAATAGTTGACATATGACCAGAAACTACAAAATTTATACAGCAGTTGACGAAACTTAATGTTTGATATGTTCGACAAATGCTTATCTACGAAGCACTTCCAGTAAAAATGTTTGGTTATATGGACATGAAATAACTGAATTCGAAGATCAACATTTTCTTTATTTTTATTTTTTTAGAAATTTTGAAAGACGGTTAACAGCATCGTATCGTTATAGCTCACTTCAGCCGTCTTTCATTAAAAACATTCAGCATGACAGATTTTACATCTGTTTCGTTAAAAAAACCTAAACGGGGTCATGACAAACACATTTACCGAAGTTTTAAAATGTCTATTACAAACAAATTTTTTTTCTTTTAAAAACGTTATTGAGTATAGAAAGCAAATATTCAGTGACTATAAACTGTATAAAAAACGGAAACGTTATACATATTATGAGTTTGTAGCGATCGATTAATAAAATTAAAATTCAATAGCAAATAATTATTCAGATTTACAATCAGTATTATATAAAGTTTTTTCTTTTTTGTATATTCCTGTAAAACATTTTTTTGTCTGAAAAAAATTAAAACACTTACCGAAGTTATTACCGGAAATTGATACGTATAGAATTTCTACTCACCTGAAACAAAAAAAAAGTATGTGAGTATGTCAGAATTTTAAAAATGTTAGCTAAATAGTGGAGATGATTTATTAAAGAAAGAGACCTATCGATGGTCCTCACTTTATTTTCAACGAAGCGGATGTCGAGCGCCGATTTAAACCTTTCGATGCACTCCTGTGCTATTATTTCTATGGCTTCTACCATAACAAGAATGAAATTAAACCATGGAGGTTATCCCTCACACTTAGCCAAAATCGGAGTTAACATATCACCTATCTGCTCTCGCAACAACTCCTCAGAAGCAGACATCAACCACTTAATATTCTCATGTAACCTCCATAACACACATCGGTCGGAATTTTTAAATAAATTAATCCTACAAGGTGTCCAATTGTCAACAAATATTGTTATTCTGCTGAGTACATTCAAAGAAGATATATATACATAATAATTATGGAATTTCTGATCAAAGAAAAAATCACAATTTAATTTTAATCTAATATCACGATAATATATATATATATATATATATATATATATATATATATATATATATATATATATAATAATGCTAATAAAGTCTGTGGCAAAAAAACTACGGTTTTATGCCAACCAACCACAAAAAAAAATCTCTAAGGCATGTAATTCTGTTTAAAATATGGTTGGAGAGTTACCAAGTGTTTTTAAGAGCCTAAAATTCGGTCCTGTAACGCACACTCCAACCCTTTCATCCATCTTAGATCCATCAGTGTACCACACTAAAGCATTCCTTCTGGTCGTTGTTTATGACCCCTTTAAACTGCATTTTGAAGTCGTACCTAACTGGCATAATATCTGTCGGCATAGACATGGATTCTAGGGAAATATTTTCCAAAATCTTCAAATGTCCAATCCTATTTCCTGCTTTAAGATTTATTGCCTGGCTCAGTCTGAAGACACTGATTGCTGATTTCTTTCATTACACATAAGTGCAATGGTGGAAGGTTTAGCATTACCTCTACGGCTGCAGTAGGGCACGTGAATGTTGCCCCTGTGATTCCTAGACAAGCTAGCCACTGCAATTTCTGCAGCTTGACTTGTGCAACAGTACTAGTTAATAAATATGTTACTATTATTTAATAAGAGATATGTCCTCTTTCGGCTTTTATTACAGCTTGAACTCGTTTTGGCATAGAATCAATTAATGTTTTGCAATTTTCCTTGATTTTATCATCTCGAAACCGCACCCGAATGACAGCCCCAATCATCTTGCCTGTTGTTGCACATTCTAATTCCAGCAATCTGATTTTGCATATAGACCAAAAAGTCTCAATTGGATTGAGGTCTGGCGAGTTTCCAGGCCAGTCTAGAAGAACCTTTTGTCCTTGAAATATTTTACCATCTTCTTCAAAACATGACACGCTGCTGAATCCTGCTGGATGATTGGTTTGTTAACTGCTTGTACTTTTTCCAGTTCACTGGACAAATACTAAGAAACAGGCGATCCGCCTAGATTAAAGAAGGAAGAAGAAGACAATATATCACTTAATCACAATACCCTCAACCGTATGGTACCGCCCATGGAGGCTCAGCAGTTGTAATTCTAAAAACCATTGCAAATATACAAGCGACGAACCTCCCAATAAATGCTTCGCCATGGTATTCCATTATATCTGCTATGTATAGTCCTCCACGACACGCAAATCTGGCGGAAGAATACCAAAACTTTTTCCGAACACTCGGAACTAGATTTATAGTAGAAGGGCGATTGGAACGCCAAACATACGCTCTGGGGCTCGAGCATTATTACTACAAAAGGTCGAAATTTATTACGGGTAATAGCCGAAAATAATTATGTCTTCCTCACAAATGAAGAACCTACATTTTGGACAATTCATCCCATAAGGCTACCTGACTTACTGGATTTTTTCGTAAAACGTGGAATGGCAAGAAATAATTGCTTAGTAGGATCTAGCCATGCCCTTACATCTGACCATATCCCTGTAATAACCAGTATGAGTACTACATCTATCACAAAATCACTATAAATAATATATATGTTTAATGCACAGACAGGCTTTTGTTAAAGTTTTATATAGTAGAGATTGTACTCTTACCTAAAACAAAAATTTAATGTCTCCAATATATTATTATACGTTGTATAATCGTGCATTAACTTGTAGATTCCTTTCTTTTCGATAATCCCATTTAAGATTACATATTAAATCTTAAGATATTTTCAAATCGACGCATCTGTTTAATATTGATTTAAGTGGACTGTTAAAATTCTTTTAATTTTTTTGTAAATTAAACAAAAAGGTATGGACATTCTTTTCGTGTCTATATTTATTTTGTTACATTTGTTATTATTGATTTCTATGAGTACAAAATAAAATTAAAGCATATAACTTAACAGCATCATGCACCGACTCTGCTGGTTTTCATCGATTTCTCTTCGTCTAGACTATTATGAATGCTAGTTGTAAATCGTTGGAGACAGACCGTGTCCTAACAAGTTATTCAACTAGGTAAATTGCCGCGAAAAGATCATAGTGTTAGTGCCCTTAAGGTCGATGTATTCTATATGAAATTTTCATATTCCAATTTATTTGTATAGGGGTGCAGTTTTCTCATCAGTTCTGATATAGTTAATCGAATTTTATGACTTTATCTATAGGTACCATTGGAAAACTGTAACAAAAGTGTGTCTGAAAAATGCAATTAACACATTTTCGGAAAAAGGGTTCGTTTTATTCTTGTTTCCGATCCCTTCTAGTGCGTAATACTTTTCATAATCATGTCTCAATTTTTGTAGCAACAGGTTCCCGCTTATATTGTTTGAATAATTTGTAATTTTAGGTGGAATATTATCAAATTCCATATCTTGTACTAAATTTTTTACTTTTTATTCATTTCAATAATCATCACGACGCCGCTACTTACATCTGACACTGACAGTTTTGAAATTCATGGCAATCTAGTTTCAGTGTTTCAGAATAAATATTCGAACTCAGGGGTAAGAATTTTTAAGTTGTTTTATTAAAAATGGTCGTGGAGAAAAAATGTTAGTGTTTTGGTGCCTCTGGCTCACTACCACCGTTTTTTGTCTATATGTATGTTTATTCGTTTGTTTATTCGAGCATCATTACTAGACCCATTTTGGTAAATTTCTTTTGTTTAAAAGCTTGTAGCGCCCATACAGACAATTTATGCACTGACGAGGAAACAAAACTTTTCCATTTTTGAATCCTCATAATTTCGACTACTAATTTCACTGAAGACCTTTTTGATCCCAAGTCATGTCCTCCTCTATAAAGCACGTATATTACCCTAATCTTTACGACCCTAGGTTATGTTCTTTTGAATAACGCACGTATACGCGCCTAACCTTTATGACCATATGCCAAAACACTCTCCTTAACCCAGTCCATAGCAACCAAACTCAGAGTAGCCCAAAGAAGAAAGGAAAGGTCGCTACTGGGACTGACTCTCAGAGATGGGAGTCAGAAATGAGGAAATAAGAAGAAGGACAGGCGTCACGGATGTTATCGAGCACATAGCATGGCTAAAGTGGAACTAGGCCGGCCATGTGGCCAGAATGACTGGTGGGGGGTGGACTAGAAAAATGATAGAGTGGAGACCACTAGCTGACAAAAGAAGTAGAGGCAGACCACCTACACGATGGACAGACGATGTCAAAAGAATCACTGGCTACAACAAGGTCAGAACCGACACAACTGGAATAATTTAGGGAAGGCCTATGTTCAACTTTGGACACAGAAGGCTGGATGATGATGA
Source organism: Agelastica alni (assembly GCA_950111635.1). NCBI lineage: Eukaryota > Metazoa > Arthropoda > Insecta > Coleoptera > Chrysomelidae > Agelastica > Agelastica alni. The sequence continues at coordinate 5,554,101 of OX467718.1, read as the reverse complement.
TGATGATGCTAATCGTCAAAATTACCGCTGTTGTTCTAGCTCATTGGAAAGTTAGTTAAAAACCGATTGCAAAATTTGCACGCAACAGAAAAACAAGGAAGTAAGTTAGTATTGCATTGCCATAAATGCAAAATTACTAGAATTTGTTATGAGACGTGCTGAATTGCACAAATCCAAAAGAAATACTAGCGACAATTCAACTAAAAGTCCATTATTTTTTTTTTAAGAATTTCAAATTCTCCAGGTAGGCTCGCACACTACGATTTCTCTCCTACACGCTTTAATTACTTTTTCGTCCTTCAACTTGACTCCTTTACCGAAGACGGTCAGTAATAAATCTAAAGATAAGTCTCGTCAACATTTTTCGAAAACCGGTCACGTTTTCATAAGAAATCGTCACAGAGATAATAAATATTTTTTTTTGCTTTTTCTATTTCGAGTTGTGTAATTTTTATCGGTCACGTATTTTATGTTTTGTATGAAAAGTAAAAGCAGGTTAGTATAGGTGTGGGTTGTGACTTTTTTTTTCTATAAATATAAAACGAATAGAAATGTTTAGCTACAATAGCCCACCGGAAATAATGTCGCATCCGAAAGTAAGTCAAGAACATTAAGTTCACTGAATAATTTTTACACCATGACCCAAACAAGAAAAAATTCTATTTACCTTATTGTTTTTTTTTATTTAATTTAATAGAAATTGATTGAATGCTATCGATAATTCGATATTCTGTCGAGATATCAATTACCGCGCTCGTAGATGACCATGAAGATAAATGAAACACGTTAAGGTTCAATAATGATGGCATTGTCGAATTTTACAGTGATTGCAATCAAATTACTCTAAAAAAGTCAAGATTATTTAAAATTTAAATTCCGAAAGTCGGTTTTTGGTCCTAGTGCGTTATACAGGGTGTTTCAATAAAAGGTGAACCCGTCATCAAGATAGGTAAAAAAGTTATGTTCAATATTACTTGGTACGAACCGTGTAACTAGCGCCCTCTATGAGAGTCGGAAATAAAAACAAATTCATGGGATGTATTAGCTTCTAAAACATATTCGCATAAAATTTCGTTACAATGTTTCCAGTAGTTTCGGCAAAATCGTAATAAATGTGCATACATTTTTTTTCTTTAACGCCCTTTATCTTGAATACGGATGGCGTTACGAAAATTTTGTACTAAGCAAACCCCAATTATTTTTCAGTTTTCTACCTATCCTAGAGACAGGGTCACCTTTTTTTTAAACACCCTGTATACTGGATGTCCCAATAAAGCAGTAAAGTTCTTGCGTTCCGTAATTATAATGGAAACGACAAAATTATAAAAGCAAAATTGTTAAGCATCTCAAGATTCATAATCCAAAGTTATTTATAAAATCGAATTATTTTTAATTGGGCTGCAGTCAGTAATGACCAATTTTAATGAAATTCTTCGTTATTTTGTTAAGCTTTCGAAAAAATTTATTTTCATATCCATAAAGTAATATATTAATTAAAACATTATATATTAATGTACAAAATACTCACCGACATAAAATTTTTAAATAAATGGGCATGGAAAAGAACATTAAATTCTTTTTGTTGATAGAGTAAACTAGTTCTGACAATGTCAATTTGTTTATACAGGATAATATTAACATAATTAGCCAATGCACAAGATTTATACTCCTCCTGCAATCACTTTTGTGGCCTGTGATTCTATCTTTTAGCATTTGTTTGGTTTGCCCGATGTATTATACATTGTCATATGTCATATTATACATAGGTATCGGAGTTTTTTATTTAAAATAAATATTATAAAAGGTTTTTAAATTTGTTTTTGCCATTAAAACATTTTTGTTTTTTAGTACATTAATCAATTTTGTAGTGTATTTGATTGTTATTGATATTATCATTAGACAAATTTGGTACTCAAGAACTGGTATAAGAAATTTATCTAATAATAATATCAACAACAATCAAATACACCACAAAAGTCTTCCTCATATTGAATTGATTTTGTAATAATTATTTCTTTCAATTTGCTATAATTTTACCAAAATTTTTTACGTATGTTAGTACAAATCCAGAAATTGTTCTTTTCTCATCCACCTATTTTGTTTTAAAATATTTGGTACAACATTGTGCATAAAATTGCAACTAATACACAGCAACATACAGGGTATTTCTAAATTCATGCGAAAAAATTCAGGAAATAATTTATTTTTTTTTGTACTGAAAATAGTCGCAAAAAGGGTAGACCTATCGTGTGGGCCGCGTACGGCCCGCACTGCGACTATTAAAAGGGGGAGGCATTATAGAAAGAAGATGAATGTGGATCCGCTTTTTGAAAAAAAGCAGGTCATAGTTCGCTGGAAAAACTGATTTTGGAAGCCTTTTCCATTCAGTAGCAGCCCTGTAAAAGAAGGACTTTTGATGGAGATTGGTCATTGTAGTGTCAATTTTGAGAGTAAATGGGTGAGACTGATCAGCGTTCCGAGTTCTTTGGCCGAATGTGGCCAGTGGTGGTATAAGAGTTTTTATTTTCTCTGGAGCATCTGCCATGAAAATATCTGTAGAGTAATGTCTGGTCTGCAAATCTTCTTCTATGTTCTAGTGGGTGAAGGTTATCTGTGAGAGTTGAGCTGTTTATCAACCGAATGGTCTCTTTCTGAATGGAATCTAGAAGTACCTGCGAATTCCCGAGGTTCAATGCGAAATGGAAGTCAAGCTACGTCAAAAACGAAGAAAAGTGAATCCAAACGTCAACAAGCAGAATTGGAATTTGCACTTGAAAAAAGAAAGAGGAGCAAGAGGAGCTTCATAAGAAGAAAAAAAAATGCTAAAAATTGAACTGGCATTGAAAATATTCAAATTAGAAGATGATGAGTTCAGAGAAGAGTGAGGTCAGTGAGATGGTAAATAGACCTGACACCAATTATTAAAATTAATTTAATATAGCAATTTGTATGATTTAATATGATGTTTTAATTTTGAGAAGTTTATTTCACATTTACTTTACCGCACTATTAGAAGACCCTGTAGGTTAAAGTGTATATCTAATATATTTTTAAAACGAGACCAATGAAACCTGTTAAATGGGGGCTCACTTGACCCTCTTCGCTATTTATACAAATTAAAGGTGTAGCTGTCCTCTGCTTATCAATGAAAAACTTGTTAGATCCAATTTATTCTCGAACACCTAAGAATATTTTACGGCAACTGACACGGGCCTTCTCTTAAAGTTCTCGTAAAATTTAAAAAATTTCGCACATTTTATTAATTTTAACGCTTACTTTAAACAAAATTCCGATTTTTAAGCTTTCATAGAACAAAAAAATGTTAAAAATTATGACAAAATTATATCAAAGGATGAATAAATAAACCTAAGTAGTATGAACAACTATTAAACAAAGATTATATGTCTTTTTTTAGCGTGCAAAATAAATCACAACAAAATCTTAACATCATTTCATTGTCTGGTCTTGCTAATGTGAGCATTAACAATGCCTATTGATCAACTAAAAACCAGACTAAGCAGCTTACGTCGAGTGAATCCAAACTAGTTTTAATGCTCGAAGACAATTTTAGAAATTAAAAGTTACCATTTTTTCATGCCGTTCAGCTCCTTTATATGCCCAGCAAGATTTACTGACCATTTTTGGAAACTTGATTGTCGATTTAAATGGTAATGTCATCATTTTCTTCGTTGTAAATATTTTGAAAATAAACACATTTTAACTATTTAATTTTCAAAAGTAATTTCTTTACAAAATTGCGTCTCTAATTAAAAATCAGTACCATTGAAAGTTTAAGTCAATTTTTGGCAACTAATTAGCAACACAGTCTCATGTTATTTTGTTTAATTTTTTTTTCACTGCTAGCTTGATAAACCACTATTTTGTACTATATTTAACATTTTTTATAATTTAACAATTATAACTATAATCTCTGTACCTACCTACATTTTTTTTATAAAAAAACTAGGATTAGAAAAATTAAAAATACTATAAAGAACATGCATTTATAGTCACTCCTTTTTCCCGCAGGGGTAGGCAGAGAACATTTCTTTCCACTCGCTTACACAAGTCTTTTGCTTCTTCAACTTTCACCATCGCTTTCATACCTGCTCGACGGTTGCTGGTACTATTGGGCTGGTCTTTCTTCAAAACAATTTCGCCTAGGTCGACCTCTACCAAATTACCCTTTCCAGCTATACTTCTGAGACTACTCATCTCCGCAGCATTGATCCAACTTTCATGCTTCTTCTATCAAACCCAACACAGTCAGTCGTGCCTTTTTGACAAGTTGCGGCTGCTCATAAAGTAATGCAGCGCCCCATTCATTCGTTTCCCTGTCAAAACCCCTCGCTTAGTATCACTGTCATACTTTTCGTCTATCGTAAACTTTGAATCCAACATCAACATTTAAAAAATTGCAAACAAAAACTTAGATATTTACAAGCCACTGCAGTGACAAACAGAAACACCTTCCTTTTCATCACTATTTCTACTAATAAAGATCTAAATTAACTTAACAATCAATATTCAAGGAAATTACAAGAGTACTATTTATTAAATTTCTAAGCCAAGTTAAACAGCACAATATGAAACTTTTTCCCGTTTGCTCGGTAACTTTCACTAAAATTGCAAATGAATAAAAATCGTCTTAGTAGGTCAGACGTTAGATGATTTAATATTAAATAAGTGCTGTCCCGGAAATTTTTTGCTTGGATCCTTTCGCCTTCGTTTGAAGTAATAATTATGATTTTATTTATGAATACATTATTTCATAACCGGCTGTTATTATCTACACTGAGTGATCGATGTATGCGATTAAATCGAACATTACAAATAACCTCTATTATACAAAGAGGATGCTTCAATTGAATCACGTTTGCAAGATAAAAGCCATACGTTTACTAATCTATTTTGGTATACTTTGTTTAAAAGTTAAATAATATTAGAGATTTTTGGGTGTACAGCTCGTCTGCATACACAAGAGGATGCAATAAATATCAGTGGAATATCCCAGTGGAAAGAATGAAAAAATACCATGTTGTTGTTATAGTTATTTTTATTAAAAACGATTTCAAATTGTTTATATTAATTGAAATATTTTGATCAATAATCATTGGTTAGTAACAATATTTAATTGTTATAAACAATGCTTGATTATTACTTACAATCATTTTTCACTGTTATAGCGTCTTCAATGCTATTCTCTCAAAACTGACACAAGTTTAAAATTCTCCAATTCCTATTTTTGTTTTCTAAAACTATCTCTTTTTTATGAAACATTGTCATCATATTTTTCATACAAATATTCCTAACATGCAATAATCATATTATTCAAAAGATCTTAAAATTTTGTATTAAAAATAGTATAATTTATGAATTGCAAAATTTAGGTAGGTAGTTTACCTTTTTTTGCAGTTTTTTTATTCTTTATAGAAAACAGGTTGACCGATTTTGCTAAAAATCTAATAAGTTCTAAGTTGCGTAATTATGCGTCGAATGCAATTGGTCCCACGTCGATATCATTTTTTGTTCTCGGGATAATCAAGACGAAAAATAATTCCGAACGCACATATGAAAATACGCACATACGTACATACACACACAGACGTCCACTTAAAAACTATTGTATTCGACTTTGGGGACCTTGAAATGTGGAGATATGTCAAAATTCGGGATTCGCAAAATCGGACCCATTACTATAACTTCCCAGTAATAATCCTATTGTCGAAGAATGCTTCTATTATTTCGAATCTTACTTTGTGCTAGAAAAACTGTTCAGCCTGTTTATATACGAACAGTGTAGAGAGTTTAAACAATATCTAGCTGAAGCTTTGTTCAGAAAAGAGCTACACGACTGATCAACAACTGAACAACCTCACAAAGAATATTTCTCAATCGGTTCTACGTAATTTGGTAGTAGAATTTTCTTTCCTTTGTATCTCTCCCTCCAGTCGTTGCTCGATTTCGAGCGTCGTGACTATTCATGGTACAAGCCTTCGCCATGCTTCTCTACCCTCTAAGGTTCTCATTCATTCTGCTACTGACATATTACAGGAGATCTACCTCTCGTTCTTTTGCCGTCCACTTTTCCATGGATCACAATTTTCTCCATCCCGTCCTTCCGTATCACGTGATCGAAATGTTTAAGTATGCGCCTCTGGATTCTTGGGAGGAGCATTTCATGATCCCGAATATTCCGTTCTCGTATTGTGGTCTTTCCAGATTTTAACTAGACAGACAATATGGATTTCGACAACTTCGGTCTACTGGAGATTTAGATTTGCTGGCTTATGTCACTCAGCTCTCGACAAACACTATTGAGAAGTTTGGTGAATCCCGTGCAATAGCCTTGGATATATCTAAAACCTTTGACCGCGTTTGGCACCAGGCATTGTTAAGTAAATTATCTGCCTACGGTCTTCCAACCAAACTGCGCCAATGGCTCTTGATCTTCATGCAAGATCGCTCTTTACATAAAACCAATGCCGGGGTCCCTCAGGGTTCCATCCTGTCCCCCACCTTATTTCTTTTACACATCAACGACCTCTTGAAAACCACCACGAACCCCATTTACAGTTTCGCAGACGATAGCACACTTGTCTCAACTTTCACATCCTATCGATCACTTTCGGTGAATGATACAAATAGACTCAGACAGGAACAAGTTGATTTCATCAAAAGAGATCTTAAAGCAATCGTCGAGTGGGGAACCAACAATTTTGTTCAGTTCAACGCCCAACAAACACAGAGCGCCACGTTTTCCAAGAAAGTGAATTCCTCAAATCATCCCATCACAATGTCCGGTAATACCCTTGAACCAAGTCCCTCCATCTCGATTTTGGGAGTCACGGTGTCCAATAATATGTCTTGGCATGACCATGTTGCTAACATCGCAAAGTCGGCAAGCCAGAGGCTAGGTTTTCTGTGGAAAGCCAGAAAGTTTTTTACTCCTGATCAACTGTCGACGACGTACAAGGCTCAAATCCGACCTCTACTGGAGTATTGCTCACACATTTGGGGTTCAGCACCAAGGAATTCTCTTCATCTTCTAGATTCCATTCAGAAAAGAGCCATTCGCTTGATAAACAGCTCAACTCTCACAGATACCCTTCACCCTCTAGAACATATAAGACCAGTCATTACTCTACAGATATTTCCATGGCAGATGCTCCAGAGAAATAAAAACTCTTGTACCACTATTGGCCACATTCGGCCGAAGAACTCGGCACGCTGATCAGTCTCATCCATTTACTCTCAAGATTGACACTACAAGGACCAATCTTCATCAAGAATCCTTCTTTTACAGGGCTGCTACGGAATGGAATAAGCTTCCAAAATCAATTTTTCCAGAGAACTATGACCTGCAACTTTTCAAAAAGCGTGTCCACAATCAAGATAGGTCTACCCTTTTTGCGACTATTTTCATTAAAAAAAAAAATGCCCAAAGCTTCTTTTGCCATTCCAATCCTTCTCTGACAGTGTCATTGGTTTCTATATCGTGGATAAGTCGAAGTGGCATTAGGATTGCCTGAAGTCTGTCCACAATCAACAGACAGCATTTGGTCCTATTTAGTCGTAGACCTAATTCCAAACTAGTAGCTTCTACACGTTGAAGTATTTCAAACATTTCCTGTTCTTTTGGTGCCAGAACTGTTGTGTCATCCGCATATCGTGGGTTTGACACTTTTTTCTTTGTATACGACTTTTTAATTAGACATGTCATTTGTGTCATAATAAGAAATTACCACATAAGATCGGTTTTAACAAATTAAGTCCAACCACTTACTCAATTATTTAATGTGATTATGAAAAGAACTCGTGACGAGCATTATTTTGTGGTTGATAGAGCATCAAACAATCCTGTAATGATCAAGTCCAATGCACTCTACGCTCATCAGTAAGCTGCAGCTAATTGATTTAACCGAAATGTAAATGTCAAACTTTGTACTGGACAATGAACAATTCCCAAGTAAATGACTAGTAGTAACATTTATTTTAAAAACAAATAATTTGTTGTACAATTTTTTGCACGTAGATAACGAAAAATTATGATTAATGTTACCTTAACTTATTTTTTTAAAATTATTATTTCATCGACAAATTTACACAATAATCTTTCGCAAATCTCTCCTTCGCGATAAAATTAAATATTTCTAGAAAAGTGGGTGAGAAAACAAAGTCGTAACACTTAAACGTCATGTGTAATTTTGCTCGTGCAGCAAAAAAAATTGGAATTGTTTTTAATTAGAAAAATAAAATAACTGCTTACTAATGCTCAACTTAATCGTCAACTTTTAAAATATTGCACAAATAATTTATTGTTTGAAAACATCGCGCAGGGTTTTTTTTTTAAATCTGCGAGTGAAATTGCTCCAATAATTTTTTTAGACGATTTATAAAAATTTAATTGATATTTGTGAAGAAAGGATGCGAGTGATTTTGCTAAATGTTATGTGAATGATTATCCAGATATAGAGGACAACGTATTATAATATTAAATGCATGTCATTAAAGCTACACCAGCATTTATGGCGCACTCCAAAAAAAACTAGTTCAGAATTTTGTACACATTTATTACAAATTTGCGACCCAAACAATTTTTTTTTTACAGTTTCCGTTTACCAGGAAAAGGGCGTGGATTAGATTTAAACTCACGTTGCACCACTCTGTATTTTTTTAAATATGTAATATATCATTAAAGTGTAGAAAATTCCAAAATGTTGATCCCAAGTGGCACCCAAGTGCCCCCAAATATTGAATAATCCTTATAAATATACATTAAAACGTAAACAGTAACAAAATTTTCCATAATGTTGGTTGAACACTTCCAAATTCTCAAGAGGTTAAACACGCCCAAATTATCAAGTGGTTGAACAGTTTGTAACATCTCAAATTTTTATAAAGTAAACATTTGTGACACGACGAAGACTCTGCGGAATTTTACACGGACAAGTACAAAAATTTGTCGTCCAGTCATGATTTTTTAAAACACAACCCTCGTAGATGTTCAAATACGGTTCGCATAAATACTATTTGGTTTAAAGCATTGAAAATAATTAAAGCTAAATACTACGTCCTTCGTCTTTTTTTTCCGTCAAAAAGGTCAAATACCCCCAACCGGTTATTCAAATCATTCATTCTACATGATTATGGTTTTGATTTGAAGCCAAAACATTAATTAAAAATATTTGAAAAAAAACTATAATAAAATAAATTAACATTTAAAAAATATATAATAGAGTCGTTCTAATTATCTGCCATTCAATCAAAGACAAAACCAGTGCTATTCAAAACACGTCTTAATAAGGTAACATTGGCTTAAATGGTATCCGATACTTGCTATAACTGAAAAGAAGTTGCTTTAAAATAAAAATTAAATGTTATGTGTAGTTGATGACCATATACAAAAAACTACAGAGTGTACCAGACTAAAAAGTGTGGCAAGTATGTAAAGTCAAAAGAATTGTAATACTTAATAAGTTTTATTCTTAACAATTGAAACGAGTTGACTAAAAGTAAACTTTAAATGTTAACAAAAAAATCGTTTGATATTTTTAGTTGATGATCGTATTATAAAAAACTATATAAAGTGAACCAGACTAAAATTTAGGACAAAGTACGTATAATAAAAATAATTGTAGTACCAAATGTGCTGTACTCGTTACAACTATAAAGAAGTTGCTTAAAAATAAATATAAAAAGTTATTAATTGTAGTACTTAATGAGTCTTACTATTTACGACTACGGACACACCGCAATAAACAAAAATTCAGCAAGATATCCATTCTCTGCGACAGCCAGACTGCTATCAAAGCACTCTGAACTCAATCTACTCGACTTCTAGGGTAGCGGTGCAATGCCGAGCCGCCCTGAATGACCTAGCAGCTAAGTTTAGAGTTCATTTTGTCTGGGTACCCGGACACAGGGACATACCAGGCAACTGTAAGGCGGACAAACTAGCAAGAAAGGGAACCACCCTCCCAGCTGTATCTGTCTCAACTCAGCAAAAAGTACCGATTGCAAACTGCCGGCTCCTCCTGCACAGCAAAGTAGTTCAAAAAGTCAACTTGAGGTGGCAAAATGAACCCACATGCACATCATCGAAACATATCTGGCCAAAACTAGATCTACGTCGAACTAATGATGTTTTAACTCTATGCAGGGAATCCATTGGAAATGCGATCGCGGCCATAACAGGACACTGGGCAGGTGGATCTTATGCACGGCGCATGGAAATCTCAGAGCTAAGACACGAGTTCTGTAGAAGCTGTCACGATGAGGAAGAGAAGGAAACAATGGTACATCTTCTCTGCCACTGCCCTGCCCTAGACAGAACCGAACTTTGATGACTTATCTGATCTCAGCTCAGTTAGCATTAAGGACCTTATACTTTTCATTAAAAGTTTCAACTAGTTCTCACGGTAGAGGACGAAGACACCACCGTTAAGACTACGACCGTTAAGAAATTACTTAAAAATAAAAATAAAATTTAAAAAAAGATCGTTCATTATTTACGACAGTGCATAAAAAACGATACAGAGTGTAGTCAAAAAAATTGTAATGCTTAATGAGTCTTACTTTCTACAACTGTAAATAAGCTGCTTAAAAGTAAAAATTAAATAGTAAATCTTTTACCATTTTAAGTTGATAATCGTGTATAAAAAACTATACAGAGTGTACCTAGCTAAAACAAGTATGTTGAGTCAAAATAATTGTAGTACTTAGCGAGTCTTTCTATGACAATAATTATTACTGAGTTGTAGGATTTTAAACATAAAACTGCTTTCGTTTAAAATTTTCGTATCATTTGGTAAGCAACGTTTTAATCAAAAATATTTGTTTAAACCAGCAATTCTACAATTTAAAAATTTAAACATATAAAAAAGTTGTTTTTTAATTAGTAATTTCTCACTTTCGAAACACTCAAATCGGCACAAAATATTCTTAATGGAATTTCGGGACACATTGTATTATTCGAACTCAAATTTTTTGGTAAAGTATTCATTACAGCTTTTAAACGTTGTATCATTTATAAATTGGATTAAGCGTTAAGTATTAAAAATTAAAATAATTGCAATCGTCAGTAATTACACCAATAAAAAAAATTGTGGACACGTGCAGTATATTTCTTCTCATTAGTTTTGTTGGAATCTTACCTCTAAATATTCCGCGACCTGCAAAAGAAAAAGGTATTCCCAACACTTTTCAATTAGCAAGCACCAAAACAGTCTTCACTTAAATCACAACTACGAAAAAAAGAAGGTACTTGGAATTTAATATTCTTTACCAGACTTTATTGTTTCCTGTGGTATAACGTTGTTAACGTATTACGTATTAACTTAACAACGACAAGTGAAAGTACAGTCGAGCTACCTTGATTACTTGCTGTATAGAATTGCATCAATCGACGTAAGATCAAGCAGGCGGCGAGAACTCGCGAAACGCACGGGCATCTACTTCCATAAGATTCACTTTTCGACTAAGTTATATCGCGACTTACGATGTCTTCGATTGCCGTGGTCCAGTCGTGCTTCGTGGGGGGATTAGAGGATAATTAAAAATATTGATGTGGCCACCTAAATTTAAAGACGCATCTAATGACATATATTTTCTTTCTATAAAATTTACTAGCTTATGCCCGCTACTTCGTATGCCTGGATTTTGATTGTAAAAAAACAGATCATGGCATTGAGAATAAATAGAGAGAGTAAGTTGATAATTTATTAATAAAGACTTTTCTATACACACCTTTCGTCCTCGAGGACTATATTTCAGCTTCTTCATTAAGTTAGATGCTGGATTGTGTAGGATTTTGAGTCACATAAACACAATATTGTAAACTTTCTTTCGTAAAAATCTTCCATACATAAAGAAACTTCTGTTAAAGTTCTTTAATAGTGTAGATAATTCAGCTTTAATTAAAGTAAGTTTTAATGCAGGAGTGTCAAACTCAATTTCGCAGAGGGCCATATATTAAATTTAGAATATGTAAGCGGGCCAGGTTCAAATAAAAAAAATGTACTGAAGTATTATAACATTTTATTTACTTAATTATATAGTATATAATATACGGTTGTTAAAAATCATATAAAAGAGGGTAATTATTTTGAGCTCGAGGATCCAGATGACATCCCTATCAACCGAACGGCCCTTTACAATTTATTTTTAATAAAACAATTATAGTACTACGAGTATATCATAGTACTGTTTTAGTACAAATCAAGAAATTATTTTTTTCATCCTTGCCTATTTTATTTTAAAATATTTAAAGTAAAATTGTACATAAAATTTCCACCGACAACACATTAAGATATGAAGCAAATAATACATTTTAAAAGACAATGCCCCAACAATCAAGAATATTATAAGATACCTAAAGTTAGTAATGATTCTCTCTCTCTCTCTCTCTCTCTCTCTCTCTCTCTCTCTCTCTTCGACAGCCTTTTTATATCCCTTCCTGGACGTAGGCCTTCCCTATTTTTTGCCATTTAGCTCTATTCTGTGCCACTCGATAGTATCTCTTTCCTGCTTTTTTCTTGATGTCATCAATCCATCTTTGTTGCGGTCGCCCCACATTTTTTTTGTTTTCTCTAGGTCTCCATTGTTTTGTTTACCTTTCGGTCTCTTGTCTGGCTACGTGTCCCGCCCAGCTCCATTTTAGCTTACTTATGCTCGAGATCACGTCCTCTACTTTGGTCTTGTCTCTGATGACTTCGTTTCTTTTATGATCCCTAAGACTTACTTTCAGAATTTTTCTCTCTATGGCTCTCTGAGTTTTTCTTAATCTATTTGCCGAGTTTATCGTCATTGGTATCGTTTCCATACCATAGGTCATGACTAGCAGGATGCACGTATTAGATACTTTCCTTTTGAGATTAATTGGTATATCGTTGTTATTTATTATGGTATTTAGTTTTCCCACTGCTACCCAAGTTAATCGTATTCTTCTTGATATTTATGCTTTGATTGTTTTTTTCTAGTTGTATTTCGTGTCCTAGATAAATATATTCTTGTACTTTTGGAACAATTTGGTCTTCTATGTATATGTCTATATATCGTTGTTATTTATTGTAATTGGAAAGAATCAGAAACCAAGATGGTAGTATGGTAAAAGAAGAGGAATGCGTATTGAAGAGATGGAAGGAATACTTCGAAAGTTTATTTGAGAAAGAGGATACACAAGTACATGCTCAAATCGAAGACATGAGTGAAAGTTGCAATAAAAGTAAAATTACTACGACAGAAATTGTGGAAGCGTTAAACAGTATGAAATTGGGTAAAGCTGCTGGGTACGACAGGATAACAGTTGAAATGCTGAAGGCTGGACAAAACGTGGTAGCTAGTCTACTGGATCGCCTTTTTAATCTTTGTTGGAGAAGTGGTAGTGTACCAGACGACTGGTGCAAGGCCGTTATCGTGCCGCTTTACAAGATTCGCAGCAGGACTGTAAGAACTACCGAGGTATTACTTTACTCAGCATAGTCGGCAAACTGTATGCAAAGATATTGATCAAAAGAGTAACGAATGAAACTGAGAAGATGATATGGGATGTGCAAGCAGGATTTAGAAGAGGAAGGAAATGTATGGATCAGGTCTTTTCCTTACGAGGTATAGTCGAAAAATTCTTGGCTAGAAGTCATAAGGTCTATTACGCTTTTATAAACTTGGAAAAGGCCTATGACAGAGTGGTGAGGAGTGAATTGTGATCGACATTGTCTATGTATGGGGTAAGCGATAGTTTAATACGAGCACTGAAATCACAGGATTCCACTGCTTGTGTCAGGATAAACGGAGCTTTCACGGACTGGTTTAACATCAAAAAGGTGTGAGACAGGGATGTGTGGCTTCGCCATGGCTGTTTAACTTATACATGGACAATTGTTTAAAAGATCTGAAAGAGAGTGCGTATGGATTAAAATTGAATGATTTGATCGTCAAATGCCTTCTTTACGCCGATGATCAAATCATATTAGCGTTATCTGAAGAGGAGTTGCAGGCGATGGTTAATGTTATGCATGATTCCCTGAAAATCAAAGGGATGAAAATAAATGTGAGCAAAACGAAAGTAATGGTTTTTGAAAGAGAAGAAAGCATGACAAACTGTGGAGTTTCAATTGAGGGAGAAAGAGTGGAACAAGTTAATGAATTTGTGTACTTGGGTTCAAAATTTACTAGAGATGGAAAGTATGACAGTGACATTGAGCGAAGGGTGTTGGCAGGAAAACAAATAAATGGGGCACTGTAAAGCTTTATGAATAGCCAGAAAGTGTCAAAAAAGGCACGTCTGGCGGTGCATAGAGATGTGTTGGTTCCTACACTTATGTATGGTAGTGGTAGTGGAGTACCAACAACCGAAGAGCATGTATGAGAGCACTGATGAAAGTAGAGGAAGCAAAAGATGTGTGTATGAATCGTAGCAAGTGGAAGGAAGTGGTCTCTGCCTACCCCTATGGGAAAAAGACGTGACTTTATGTCTGTATGTATGTATGTTATTATAGTATTTAGTTTTCCTACTGCTGCCCAAGTTATTCGTATTCTTCTTGATATTTCTGCGGTTTGATTGTTTTTTCCTAGTTGTATTTCGTGTCCTAGATTAATGTATTCTTGTACTTTTGGAACAATTTTGTTAATTGTTAAACCTACAATCCTAGACTTCAACTGAAGATTCCTTAACAATTTTTGTAATTCTTCCAAGTGATGATTACTGGGTTATAATTCTGGATTCCACACAGGGTGGATAATATGACATTATTGTTTAAAACATTATAGAAAACAGCACAAAAGTAAACGTTAATACACCGATGACATTCATTATATTATTTTAATCACTCTGTAAAATTCTTCGTATATACCAACGGAACAATACAATTACTCTTTATTTTTTTTTTTAAAGACTATGAGAACGCAGCTCTCATTTTTCAAATTGGATTAATTTTACTGCCAACGAGAATTATATTTTGCGATATAATCAGCTCTTTGTTCTCTCGAGAATTTAAACAATTCCTTTTATTGTTAAATTTAGCGAATAGCGCAAGCAATAAAGTACGATTCCTAATATTCGAAAACTACACAAATGCAATAATCTAAGGAGTTACCTAGTTCATTAAATATACTTCATTTTTAACTCTCATAGTACGTCACTGTATTTTCTGATGTTTTTACTTTAGCACAAAAATATTAAACAAATGTTTGTTATTGTTTTATATTTTATCGGTTTCAAATTTAAAGAATGTGTGTTAGTATTGATTTGAATTGAATATGGAGAGACACCATTAAAACCGCTAACAAATACTGGGAGCCATTGGCATGCTGCAAAATGGCGCTCTACATACAGAAGTATCTCAAATCGTACTTTCTTGCTTCGATGTCCATTATGTCGAAGCTGGAGATGTATTTGAAAGACTAACAGAACGCAAAAGATCTACACCCCATACTAAAGACCGTTTTTTGCAATTAGCTGCAAGAAGAAACCCTACGTTGAGATGTCAGAAGTGATCGCACTGCTCGTTTAGCATGTGCTGATAAAAATATATTGTGCCAAAATTTTCAATGAAGTCCTGTTTGTGTTCAAAAGAATTAAGATTTGGGATACCTACACCTGACTCGAGTCATGTAAGGATGTAAGAGTGTAGAGAGTACCGGGTAATGAGCACAATAGCAGAATGTACGTACAGCAGGTTCATTCTTATAAATGAGGTACAGTAATGGTTTGGAATGGAATCATCATTGAAGGTAAGACTGATCTCATTTTGCTACAAAATTTTTAAATGCCACATTAATGAAATACTTCAACCAACAGTGCTTCCATATACAGCTTTACATGTTGCTAGGGTAATTGCAAGATCGATTGACAAGAGTTTGAGCAAAGTCTGCTCGCCATGAGAAATATACAACGTGTTGATGAAAGCTGACGCTAATGCTATACCCAACACAGGAACCTTTGAAAAAGTAAGAACGTAAAATTGTTAAAAGAGGAAATTTTAGAAACTATTGTACATTTTAACGTGATAATAATAGTATCGAAGTAAGGCATAAATCCAACAGAGCATGTAAGCATGAGATTTATTTTTGGACATTATTATTTCCAGTTCAGAGTAGATTATTTCTAGGTGTGTATTATAGTGATTTTTTTTTCCTTTTCTCTTTATTTCGTTTTAGTGTCGTTCTAATAACATTTAATTGAAGCTACTTCCACTTCCAACTATCATAGGCTTCTTTTTGAGTACGTGTCATAAATTTTTAATTTTAAAAATAGCAACAGAAATTAAAATTTTTATTGCAAAATAAAAATAGTACTATTCAAGCTAACTTTAAATTGTTAATTTTGAATTCTATTAAATGTAAATTATAAATGCGAGTACATTCTAAATAAAAAGTCGCGAATATAAATGCAATGAATGTTAAAATTTCTCACGCAATCTTGTTGATAAAAGCTGTCTTTAAAATTGCTTTATTAAATCCGGCGTTTGTTCTTTTTTACACTTAAAGAATCAAATAACGTTAATTAAAGTTTATTCAGAGAAATGACAATTTAATTAATGTATATTTTCCTTTATACTCCTTTAGGTGTATGGTAGAATCCCGCAATTGTAGAGAGTGACTCATATTTGCAACATAGACCTTTGCGGGTCCGAGGGGAATGGAAATCGACAAGTCATAGGCCTGTGGTTATTATTATATTACTAAAAATTATTTTCAGCATTTTAGAACGAATTCGATGTCACAAAAATTCTTTTCTTTTCTTAAAGATGCCCAAGATGCCCATCAATAGAGATCTTAAAGCAATCGTCGAGTGGGGAACCAACAATCTTGTTCAGTTCAACGCCCAAAAAACACAAAGTGCCACGTTTTCCAAGAAAGTGAATTCCTCAAATCATCCCATCACAATGTCCGTAAATACCCTCGAACCAAGTTCCTCCATCTCGATTTTGGGAGTCACGGTGTCCAATAATATGTCTTGGCATGACCATGTTGCTAACATCGCAAAGTCGGCAAGCCAGAGGCTAGGTTTTCTCTGGAAAGCCAGAAAGTTTTTTACCCCTGATCAACTGTTGACGACGTACAAGGCTCAAATCCGACCTCTACTGGAGTATTGCTCGCATATTTGGGGTTCAGCATCAAGGCATTCTCTTCGTCTTCTAGATTCCATTCAGAAAAAAAAAAACCGGCAATAATAATTATCGAATAAGTTAAATACGAAAAAAATATTACCTATTACGTCTTCCTATTATTAATGTTACCAAAAAGTATAAAGGACAAAGTAAATTTGAACAATTTTATATGAGCTATCTCACTTATCTCTGAAATGACTTGAAGAAAAATAATTTACATTACTAAATTGATATTACACGATTATAGTTTTAAGTTAGCTACATTCAAATTTATAATATATTTTTTGTATATCCCTGTTATTAAACTGTAATAGTCTTTTGAGATGATAGTAATAGCATTGAATAAAACATAATTGAATACTTATTTCTATTAAATATAAAAAATATGATCAGATAAAAGTTAACTTTATTCTAATCTGAGTCGTCTATGTCATCTTCAGATTCATCAGTAGTATCTTCTTCCTAGATCCTCAACTACGGGTTCGATGGTAAAGTTCCTTGCTACTTCATGTTTTATTTGAGCCCATAGTAAGAAGTTAAGAATATCCTCCGTGTTATTTATTTTTACAACAAATTTTAATTTATTTGTTGGAATTTATCCTCAACGTCTATGTTTTCATCTTCATGTATTTTTTTATACTGGCCCCAAAAACCGATACAGTTTTTGATGTTTCCGTCAAATTTTATCAGCTAAATTAAAATACAAGAATATGAAGAAATATTACTCATTATATTAAGTTTGACATCCAATGTTTAAGTATACGGAAAAACAGAATATTACCCCAAAACTACATTAATTCATTAAAAATAATTCTATTATTAAAACACCAACATAAAATATATGGATTATACTGAACAAGTTAATAGTTCCACCTTCATATTTCTTTGATACAAATTACCTATAAACCAACTTGATAGAGGTTTTTTAGTCATTTTCTCTCATTATTATTTAAATGCTAATCTCCATGTGGTTTTATTAACGAGAAGAGTTATGTTATAACGTATATATAAATCAATAAACCTTATAAATAAAACAAAATTAACATTTTTAATCATTAATTAGAAAACCACTTCCAACAACATTTTATTGAAACAATATTTTTTACATCTAAATTTTCAACAAGCACTACGTACGTTCGAATAAATAAAAATATAAATAATTCAATTTCACAAGTTACTATCAAAGCTTTCATTTGCCTAACAAATCAGCACGAAGATCAGCAACGTTATCGATGAGACAATCTTTTTTATATTGACGACTAAACACTACAGCTGCCTCTGACGCCCCATTGCAATACGGGGTATGACAATAATAAAGTTTTAGGACCCGCTGCCTTACATTGACATCTTAAATGTCACTAATGATATTGTCACATTATTTTTTGAAAAGTCACGTTTCGAAAAAGACGTGTCTCGTTTGAGGTTTAAATGTAGTAGACCCTATACAAGCGTAGCGTCAAAAAATGCCTTGCATAAAAATCGAGCAGCGCCTGTCAATTAAAAATTTCTAGTTAAACTTCATAAAAAACCGCTCGGATGTATAGAGAGAATTGCATGCCCCATTCAGAAATGTTTAATTACCAGGTAGCTTTTTTTTTTTTTTTTATGTTCTGGTTCCCACGAAAAGGGATATCCTGTAATGTACAGAGAACATCGCGGGAACCAAGGGAAAGAAGGTAGGAGTTGGTGTTCTTCTTAAATTTCTGGAGGTTGTATGCCTCGGGGAACACCTCCCTAGGCAATAAGTTCCAAAGCCTCGCAATTCGTTGGATGAATGAGTCTTTGGAAAGTGATGTTCTGCAGGTCTCCAAAGTGACCACGAAGGGGTGTGAAGACTGAACTTGACGGGTTAATCTCGAAGAGACTGCCAAAGGAGGAACGATTGTTGATATTTCAGAAGAGCATCGCCCATGAAAATATCTATAAAATAGAGACAAATCGCCAACTTTTCTACGGTGTTCCAGACAAGTGAGCGAGTTTGTAAGCGAGGCATCACCGACGAGACGAATTGCCCTTTTTTGGACAGAATCCAGTAGCTTCAGGATATGTTTAGGTGCTGCACTCCAAATATGGGAACAGTACTCCAGTACAGGTCGGATCTGTGCCTTATAGATCATAAGCAGCTGACTGGAGGTGAAATAGCTCTTGGCACGAAACAAAAAACCAAGTTTTTGGGATGCACTTTTGGCAATGGACCTCACGTGATTTTCTCAGGAAAGGTTATTGCTGATAGTAATACCAAGCATCGATATGGATGACTTCAGTGGTATGGTTACTCCTGACAAAGTTATGTTAGGCACAGTGAGATCGGCTTTTCTAGAGAAAAGACATGCTTGTTTTGTTTGCATTGAATTCTACCAAGTTATTGGATCCCCATTCGAGAATTGTTGCTAAGTCCAAATTTATATTGTTAACATTTCTTCCTCGTTCATTTCTGGTTTCTCGGGCTGATATAGGGGCACTGGAAGAGAAAGCGGTATGGAGGGTACTATCATCGGCAAAGCTGTGTACGGGACATGAAGTTGCTTTCAATAGGTCGTTGATGTGAAGTAAAAATAGTGTTGGTGCTAGAATGGATCCTTGCGGAACACCAGCATTTATGAGTAGAGTGTCAGATGAAACTCCATCGACCACTACATGGAGAGACCTGTTTTTGAGAAAACTAGCAAGCAGAGAACACAGCTGAGGGGGCAAGCCATAAGATGGAAGCTTGGCGAGGAGTCCCTGGTGCCAAACTCGATCGAACGCCTTGGAGATATCTAATGCCACAGCTAAAGTTTCTCCATACTTTTCAATAGATAGCTGCCATATATGTGAGACGTATGCGAGCAGGTCACCAGTTGATCTCTGATGGCGGAAGCCATATTGCCTATCATTGATAATTCCTGAGTCTTCCAGATATTTCATGAGCTCGATGTTGATGGCTTTTTCCATGACCTTTGAAATAATAGATAGCAGTGCGATAGGTCTGTAGTTGCTAGGTAGGGTCTTTTTGCCTTTTTTAGGGACTGGCTTGCAATTTTCCAATTGGACGGAAATACTCCCAAATTGTAAGAGTGGTTGAACAACTTGCAAAGAACAGGTGTTAGTTCGGGGGCACATTTCTTGAGAACAATCGGCGGGATTCCGTCAGATCCACAGGCTTTGTTGGTGTTGAGACCCAGCAAAATCTTTCTGATAGTACGTTGGCGAAAGGTGATCTCGGGCATGTGACTGTCAATAGGTGTAATGTTCGAGGGTTGTTTTCCCGAAGAATCCAGAGTGGAATTTCCAGCAAATAGGTGCGCAAAGATATTGGCTTTTTCCTGGGCAGTCGTTGCTAGTGTTCCATCTTCATTGGTTAGGGGAGGAAAAGAGGAGCTGGAAGTGAAGTTTCTTCCCACAGCTTTGGCGAAAGACCAAAATGAACGGGATCCGTTAGGACATTCAACAAGTTTTGATCTTATTTTGGCATTATGAGCATCTTTTGAACATTCTATTGTCTCTTTGCATATGCCTCTAGCCTCAACATATGCTGCTCTGGTCTCAGGTCCCGGTTTTTTTTGCCATCGATGGTATGCTTAGTTAGATTGTACCACCATCTTGAAAATAAAGTATCATTATTTATTGTTAGCAACTAGTAAAAAGGACTTTTAGCTGAAGTTTTCTTCCTTTTAACTTATATTCATTCAAACACCCATTGTACAAACAATAAGTATTAAATATTAAAGAATGATGGAGTCAGGACGTTGCATCTATATTTTTATCCTTCACTCTTCTGTTACAATAATAAATGATGTTGTCTATAAATGTCAGAAAAAGAAATATACAAGTAAGGTTTATCAGAATTTTACGATATTGTTTTTAAAGAAAAAGCATTGCGAAATTCGCCGACAACGTATGTATGGATGAGATTCCCATTATAATTTTAAATTATTGTTTTTCAGTGAAGTGAGACAATAAAATTACAATAAAACGCAGTCTATAAACAAAAAACAAAAAGAAAAAAGTTCGATGAATTAATTATTAAAATCCGTACAAACGATGCATCAGAAACCCCGCATTTGTATTAACAAAGAGGTCAAAATTACATTATATTGCTTATCCTGCTGTTCCCCTAGCAAGCTTGACCAAAAGATTAAGCTTCCTTTAAAGTTACTTTTATTTAAATATTTTTAGTTTTTACGACAAAAAACGTATAAACAGGCAGGGCTGTAACTAGGTAATATTTTACTATAGACAAGGTTTTTTACGCCCCCTAGGGAGATCATGCATGTCAACTTCTTCAGGACCTTCAGAAATCTTGTGCACAAATTGGTCTAAAAATTAACTTCTCTCAAACACAATACATGACCAACCTTGTACTGTGTATGCCCATAAATATTTGGGCCACGAGATTAAATTGGAAAGAGACAACCAGACCGCAGAATTAAACAGGAGAATAGGACTAAAATGGGCAGCTTACGGAAAACTAAAAGATGTCTTTAAATCAGATATTCCCATGTGTCTGAAGAGGAAGGTATTTGATCAGTGTGTGCTCCCGGTTCTAACATATGAAGCAGAAACTCTGACCCTTACCAGGAAGGTAATAAAAAAAATTCAAGTAGCACAGAGTGCGATGAAGAGGTCAATGTTGAATTTATCTCTTAGAGACAGAGTTCCAAATCATATAATTAGGGATAGAACCGGTGTTACGGACGCAGTTGAATGTATTACAACACTGAAACTGGTCGTGCCATATTGCCAGAGTTAGAGATGGAAGATGGACAAAGAAAATCCTAGAATGGAGACCTAGACTCGAGGCATATCGAAACCGGGGACGTCCCCCAACGAGATGGTCGGACGACATCAAGCGCATCCAGCACAATTGGATGCAAAGTGCTCAGGACCGGAAGCAATGGAATCGACGAATATCGACTCATTAAAACGATTGTCAAGAAACAACTACGCGTCCAAAATGGCTAAAATTTTGGTGAGTACCCCAGCTTTTATTGACGAGTGATGCCATCTTCACGTTAGGGTTGAAAACTTTTCGGACCACCCTTGAAGTTACGGCGCTGTATACAGAGTGCTTTAATAATCCCTATTGCATTTAAAACGTACCTATCGTTGTTTTTGTTTTTCTCATATAAAATCGGATGGCCCTGTATACATTGACCGGATTTATCAGAAACTGTTGGTAATTTTTAGAAAAATAACTTTCTACTCAACACATTAAAGGGCCATTCCTTGTATTCCGCAATGTCCTTAAATTTGATGTATGGCTTCCGATATACAGATTCAATTTGGATTAGAACTTCTTTTCTTTTTCAGACTTATTGTGGTTGTGGATAAAATGGTATTTATCCCCTTTTAGAAAGAATCTGACAAAGCATGTTTCAAATTAGCTTTTTTTGATGAAGAAAATACAGATTATCCCGTGAAAATTTGACGGAATCAATTTAAAATCTATTTCTACATTTGTGTCAAGGAATATTCTTAATTTCAGTTTTTAAGTAAATCACTATACATCTAAATATAATGAATACAAAAAAAGTGGAATGCCCAGTATATGCTTAATTAAAATAAATATGTTAGCATGACATCACGAAATTTCAAATCCAGATGTGTATCCAACCAAACAATGAGTCAAGATGAATTAAAGAAAATTTGATCTGGTTGAACATGTGAACGACGAGTTACACAATGATTACAATAACACAGATATTATCAATAATAATTATAAAAGGAAGAAAAATTAATAATTAACAAATTAATAACAAAAAAATAACATTTTATTAATTACAAAGGAAACTAGGAAAGTTGTGCAATACAGCTATATTTTTTAATTTTTTTAAAATAATTTCCACCACAGGCAATCCATTTCTCTATCCTCTGAAACCAATCCTTAAAGCACATCTGCCACGTCTCGCCTAGGTATTAGATTTTAGATTGTAGGGGGGTCGTGAAGGCTATGCAACCTCTCAAGCACCTCGACCTATCAGATCTTTTGTGCATAACCCTTAATCTATTCAAGGCCCGGGATTTCGAGACTTCGAGTAAAGTTTATTAGTTTCCTGAGGGCTAAGTTTCTGACATCGAAGGGCTTTAGGAAGGCCGCTTCCAGAAACTTATGCCTCTTGCAGAAAACTGCTGGGCATTCGCAAAGCAAATGTTCTGCAGTTTCAGCGAAGTTCTCGCAGTAGCGGCAACTATCATTCTCTGTTTTGCCCATCTTTTTCAGGTGATATCCCAAAGGGCAGTGTCCAGTGAGGAGTCCCGTCACCAGTTTCAAGTCTTTCTTGTCCAACTCGAGAAGCTGTTTAGCTTTCCTTGGCGAAAGACTTACTAGCCTTTTCGCTTGTCTTTGTCCTGGCACTTTATGCCAGTGAGATTTCATTTCATCTGTTTCCCAGCGTCGAACCTCTTCTTTCAAGTGGGCTTTGGAAAGTCCACAGAAGGGTTCTGGGCCGGAAAATTGTGTATTTGCCTCTTCTTTGGCAAGGCAATCTGCTTCTTCGTTGCTTTTAACTCTCTTGTGACCTGGAACCTGAT
This sequence comes from Agelastica alni, assembly GCA_950111635.1. Classification (NCBI taxonomy): domain Eukaryota; kingdom Metazoa; phylum Arthropoda; class Insecta; order Coleoptera; family Chrysomelidae; genus Agelastica; species Agelastica alni. The sequence goes on along the minus strand of OX467718.1, from coordinate 5,530,477 downwards.
TGCGTCATATTGCAAAACTTTTCTATACTTCCATTTATAATGACGATGAGTTTACAATAACAGAATGTCAGTATGGTGTACCACAAGGAACCGTCCGTGATTTTTACACAAAAGATATATAGAAAGTACCAAAGAATTATTAGGTAAGTCTGTTTGCTGATGACACACATTTATCAGTTAGTTATGCAGAAGCAGCTAAGAATATTATTTGCCATTGTGCTAATGAACTTAAACTGAATGCAAAATTAACTTTTAGCTTGTGTCAGTGGTAGAATGGTAATTTTTAACACTATTAAACTTTTAATTAATGCACAACATTGTTACTACTATGCAATCAAAATTAAGTCGAACGTCTTTAGGTTTTTAAAAATATATGCGTAATAGAAAAATGTTAAAACGTAGCATCTTCACATCAGTAATTGGTTTTAAGTGCAACGTAATATAAAAAAAACATTCATATTCCCAAACATGAAATGAGTCAAACATCATAACATTTAAGAACGGTAATATCAGAAACAAAATTTAATGTATATTTTGATTATGATTCTTTTTAGTCCTTTGACCAAACTAGAAATTGGCGCCCGACAAACAGAAGTAGCGCGAGCATTTGGTACATCTCAAGGCATGTTTTCTCGTTTGAATGTCCATTATGTAGAAACTGGAAAAAATGAATCTGGCAGACATCCATGACGCAAGAGATTTACAACCCACGAGTTTTTGGAAATAGCTGCAAGATGTAACCCCGCGGTAACGGCACTTGAGTTACAAATGCAGCTATTGCAAACACAGATTACAAGTTTCCTTTAGGACCATCAAAAATCGTTCGCACGAATGGACTTTATTTTCTAATGAGAGATGTGTTGAAATTTACCACACTATTTTTTTTACTGTACTCTAATAATAATAAAAAGAAGCAATAACTGATTATACGCCAATGGCTAATTTGAAATGGTACTCATAAAAAAAATCCGAGACCCACCTCGGTTTAAGCCGGAGTTTCTTTTTATTCTTTCTTCTTACAGTGATGAACTAACTGTAACTTCCGAAAAACTTTTCTTCTGTTTGACTGCTTTTTGTCCGTCTAATAGGGTAATTTTTCTGGTCTCGTACCTAAACCCATTGTTTCGCAAATATTTAGAGATATAATGTGATTCGAAAATCAAACACAAACTAGGCGAAGAAATATAAACGAAAACTGAGCAACACGTGTTATCGCATAATGTCCAATGAATAATGGTTTGTAGTGGAATCAGCATAAGAGGTAGGAACGATCTCGTTTTGCTGCAAAATTGTTTTAATGCCAAGAGGTACATTTATGAAATCGCAGCCATTGGAGAAAATTGCCAACTGATGCAAGATAACGCACGACTACATATGGCGGCAAAAATGACTAACTTGACTTGATGATGATAGTATTGCCGTGACCTGCACAATCACCGGACTTAAATCCAATAGAATGTATGAGACATACTTTAACAGTGTGTTTTAAAAGATAGCAGGAAGTTTTAGAACCGCCAATAATTATCTGAGGCTGTGCAGAGAGCTTGCACAGCTAGCTATACCTCATCAATAAATAAATAAATGGATAACTTGATTCTATTCATGCAAAAACGATGTGGAGTTGTTATAAATAATCAAGAAGGACATCTACTTGTTAGTTTATTAAAATTTTGAATAAAATTGAGTCATATTGATTTTTATATTGGACTATTTTAAATTATTATGGATTGTGGTGTTAATAAACTTTTTCACAATTAGCTTATTTTAATTCTTCTCGTTCTTGTTTCTATCGGAAGTTAGATATCATCCTGGCTATCTTTACTCCGTCTACTGCTGCTCTAAAAAATTCTATTGAGCTGCATCGATACCATTCCCTCAGATTTCTCAACCACGATATTCTTTTTTCAATACTCCGTTTTCCTTTTATTTTTCCCCGCATTATTATTCGTAGCAACTCATATTTTTCCCCTCATTATATATCCTAAGTATTGAAGTTTTATTGTTTTTATAGTTGTCATCAGTTCACAATACTTCCCATTTTCCTCGATGTTTGTTCTTTTTTCAGTCCATGTTATTCTCAACATTCTTCTATAGCACCACATTTCGAAGGATTGTAATTTATTTATATGTTCTTGAGTGTCCAACTTTTCATTCCATATAGTAATGTTGATAATACATAGCATCTTAGTGCTCTCATTCTTAGCTATATCGAAAGATATCGGCGGCAAAGAATCTTTCTTATTTTTTTAAAAACATTTCCAGCCTTTTCAATTTTGGTTCTTGTCTCTTTTGTTTGATCGTTTTTGAGTGTTATCCAAGTCACTAAGTATCCGTAGTTCTTTACTTTCTTCAACTGTGTTCCCTTAAGTGTTATGTCTTTATCTATATTTCGTTGTTTTGTAGATACCATGTACTTAGTTTTTTTTTTATGTTAATTGTGAGCTCGCAATTCTCACAGAGATTATTTGTACGGTTCACTTATCTTTGCAGTTCTTCTGCTGTACTTGCAAGGATAATCGTGTCGTCAGAAAATCTTATATTATTTATTACCTTTCCCTTTATTATTATTCCATCTTTTTCCGACATCAAGGTTTTATCAAAGATTGCTTCACTGTATATATTAAAAAGCAACGGTGATAAAACACATCCCTGTCTTACTCCTCTTTTTATCTCTATTTTCTTACTTAGTTCTCCTTCAATATCTATTTCAGCTTGTTGGTTCCAGTATAACTTTTGAATAATACGGTATATCTTGATAGTCGATATTTTAATTAAACTACTGTAAAACCACAATTTATTTGTAAATTTTCAGATTATAATGGAACATCCTTAGGAGATATCCATGCGTGTATTTATTGCATTAGCAATGTAAAATTAAAGATTAAATATATCTATTTTATCAATTTCTACTTCAACTTCGATCCAGCCAATTTTTAAAGTAACATACATCCCGGAAAGTACACACATCGATATCTCGCAGTCATTACTTCCAACCTGTAGGCAATTCATCTTTTTTTTTAATTTCCTGGATATAATATCGAAAAAGAAAGTACGCCAACGGCCGTGAACTGAAATTTTTTGCGTTTGGTGACAACCATGGAAACGATGTGTTTGTATATTATAGTCTAGGGAAAAATAAAGTTGCGATATTTACTCGTGGGTTCGATGATTTTAAACACTCAGTACAAAAACTAAACAATTTATTCTAATCTTCCCATACAATAATTTCTTACTTTATAAATCACTTAGATAATTACAAAACTCTATACTTTCTATAACAATATCACTTTCTCAATTTATTTTAAAACTAAACTAAAAACTCGATCGTAGACATTCCTTTTAAATGGGCAAACAAACTATTCAAGAATGGGGACGTCCATTCTGGAAGAACGAGGAAGATATATATATTCTTTTCATTCATGGCTTTGTCTGCCTCTTGTTCATCGACCCATTGGTTGCCATTCGTTGTACATGCCCATACCATGTTAGTTGTTTGGCATTTATGTCTTGAATTATCCTTCCACACCCATTCGTTGTTTTACTATCTCATTCCTAATTCGGTTACTTCTGGATATACATAAAGATCTTCTCATCGCTTCCATCTCCACCACCTCCAGTTTTTTCTTCTGCCTTTCACTCACTCTTCATGTCCCTGCTTAATATAATAAGGTTCTCTTTATTATTGTTTCGTATATACTATATTTACGTTTCTTAGTAATTTCCCTACTCCATAGTATGCCGTTGATTTACCCAATAACTTTTTTGGCCTGAATAATTTTTTTTTTCGATCTCTTTGAGCCAATTCCTGAGCTGTCGAATGTAACACCCAAGTATACGTATTTTTGATGAGATGGAATTTGTTGTCCATTTTTAAGTTCGGTTCCTCGCCCACACACAAATACCTCGTCTTCGTCAGATTGACAGAAGATTCTTTCCTAAAATATCGAGTATTAGTTGCTACAAAACAAAACATTTTTTCTCCATTGTGATCGACGCGATGTCACCTCAAGGCAACAATCGACAGAGACGGACTTCGCAAATCGTAACAATAATATAAAATATCAACAACAGAAAGTAAAAAGGATGCTAACAGACTTGTATTTGAATGTTATTGTTAACTATCCATATAAAAAACTACATAACATTAAAACCAACAATGTATAAATTTAATGAACCTTCACATTTGTTTAAAATCAAACACCTTATTATGACCGAAAATAAAATTTGCCTAACAGGAAAGAAACAAAGAGCTACTTTAGTAATTTGAGTAAGAAGAAGCAAAAGAATCATGTTAAGCAGTGGCGGCTGGTCAGGGGAGGCAGGGGAAGCTGTTCAATTTTTAGAAAAATACGTACCCGGTTTTAAGTCCCATCTGTTTAGAGGCAGCGTTTCAGTCTTTGTAACATTTCTTGGGCTTTATTTATACAGTCGGATATCAAGACAATGTCATCTGCAAATTGCAGGTTGCATAGGTTTTCGCCATTTATGATTAAACCTAGTTTTTCAAAATCTATCTGTGCCCATATACTGAAGCAAGTTGTTAAATAACTTTGGAGATATGGTGTCACCTTGGCGAACCCCTTTTTCGATACGGAAGTTGTTGGTATCTTCATGAAGAGTGACATGGACTGTCGCGTTCTCATCTATGTGTTTAATCATGGCAATGTATCGGTGATCTATACGAGCGTCAGCTAGGGATTTTAACATTACCTGCTGGTTAATTGTGTCGAACGCTTTTTTGTAGTCTACGAACACCAAAACTAACGGTTTATTGTATTCGACCGTTTTCTCGAGCAAACAACTCACAACAAAAAAGTGACGCGCCGTTCCATTATGTCAAGGGTGGTGGGGAAATGTGCTAATTGTACTCATAATGTCAATTTCAAGTTCATCATCATTCTCTAGCGATTTGCGTCCGCTGTCGGAGTTGGTGTTAATCTTTTTTTAATCATCTGTCCATCTGGTGGGTGGTCTTCCGGGATTATGTTTGTCTGACCATGGCCTCCATTCCAGAAGTTTTTTCGTCCATCTCTGATCTGTTTGTCGTGCTACATGACCGGCACACCTCCATTTCGACTTTGAGATTTTTTCAATTATGTCTTCTACCTTTGTTCTTCTACGAATCTCTTCATTTCTTACTCTGTCTCTGAGTGATATCCCCAGCATAGATATTTTCACCTTTCTTTGTGTGACACTCAATTTCTTTGCTGAAGCCTTAGTGAGCGTTAGGGTTTCTGCCCCATATGTGAGAACCGGTAGGATACACGTGTTAAAAGTCTTCCTTTTTGGACTTATAGGAATTTTGTCCTTAAATATGTGTCTCAATTTGCAGTATGCTGCCCATCCAAAGTTTATGCGCCTTAAAAGTTTACAAGTTTGGTTATCCCTGCTGATTTTCAATTTCAAGTTATGTTAGGTATAGGAGCCGCCATTGATGTTAAGAAACACTTGTTAAAAATTGGGTACAAGGAGGAAAACAAAAAAACGGTATTAAAAAAACCATTAAAAACACTCGTCTCCAAATCTACCAACGTATCAAGCTCACATCTTGGGCGATGATGTAAAAAAGGCATACTCGCCAGATCAACGGATGTAGAACATAAAATCTTCCTTCACTGACCCTTCACAAAGCAGTGGCATTGTACAGTTATTTTTAAAGTGTCCTTTCTGCTTCAAGAGTACAAATAAAGGCGTCTTCACTGTGTAGCCCTAAATTCTTTAGCCAAAAACTTCACGGCCATTTATTTCATCCGCGATTTCTTGGTGTACTTAAGCAATGACCTTATAAAAGAGCAAATTAAACTGTGAGGTGATTGGGACATAGGCAGCGATTGCAACGAATTTTTAAATTGAATTTGTGGATTGTAAAAAGACAAGGTTATCCAAAGTGGTACTGACTGAAACTTAAAACATAAAATAAAAGATATATAAATAATGGTAACATACTTACGAAATAAATATGTGGTATTTAAAGAAATAAATACAAAACTCGCGAACTTTTAATGCTTGTAGTTATCTCATTTATTTAAATAAACTTTTTGTATGCTCGCCAGAAATGTGCAGATCTTTTATTTCTGTTTATAAGACTATACGCGAAATTTTATTTTAAACTAATAAACTGTTAAGACACAGGTTTTCATTACAATTTTAGTAAGCTTCATCAAAAATAGAAGCATTGAAGGTTAAACAATTCCGTAGGGGGTACTGTACCGTGAAGAATTTTTAACTAATGTATAAGCTTGCTTATAGCATGCATTTTATTTGTTTACAAATAAAAAGACTTTGCTACACAAAATTTTATTTAGTTTATCACAGCATCCACAACATTTTTTTAATGTTAAATTTTTACGGAGACTAAAATGCTCACAAGAGCATCTATATTCTATTTTGAGCTAAAAATTTTGAACTAGGTCGAGGTTTTCCAAATTATGCATTAAAACATGTTTATTTTGACAAATTTTATTTAAACCAAAATCTGATGTATTTTACTAAATAAATATTATTAACAAAAATTTAGAAAAATAATAATGACCTAAAATGTAAAAATAAAAAAAATTAAATATAAAATCAACATTGTTCCTGTTAGAAAATACCACCGAACATTCCAAAGCCCCCGGTGTTGACAGAAAAGGGTCATGCATCCCGAAGAGGATATATAAATCGGAGACGGGATACTTTTTTAAAATTAAACAGATCAGTAACATTACGTTGTTCCTTTTATCTCAAAATTACATAATTATTGGAAGTCATTCTTTAAGTAAATTAAATATGTGGTATTTTAACATTCCTACCTTTTGTCGAGCGCCATTTTCCAGCATGCCAATGACTCTCAGCTTTTGTTCGGGGTTTAAATGGTGTTTTTTATGTTTAATTTAAAAGTTAACGTGATTTATTTTGATTACAAAGTGTTTTATTCTTTCTTCTCAGTTTTTGAAATCGATAAAATATAGAATTTTTTTTCAAATGTTTTTTTAAAGCTTTTTTGTGCTTGACATTTACAAACAAATTGCTGAAAGTATCTAACTTTAATAAAAATGTACTTGTAAGATTCGCTTACCATCTAACCTCAAAGGCTTACGATTTATTACTTTCAAATATTAGGAATATTAAAACTACAAAAAAATTTCAATGTTATATAAGATGTTTATAAATGACAAATATATTACATTTATAAAACGAATTAATTAATTTCATTTATTTTGAATTTATAAATATAAAATTGTTTATTATAGTATAGGAAAGATATTACCTAGAAAAAAAACCTTACAGGACACTGTCGTCTAAGATACCACCTCGAAAGGATCAACAAACGGACTGTCGGTTTTGCTGCGTGGAAGACGAAACTGCTGAACATATACTATGTCCATGCCCCGGCCTGGGAAGAATAAGGTTCAACATATTTGGTTATACCAACCTAGAACCTACCGATTTCAAGAAAATGTCACCCCATACAACCATGAACTTCGTGAGAATGGCTAGATTGTGCGGTGAACTGTAACCTCTAGGGGTGAGCCACAATAGACCTACTAAAGGTCGCATTAGAGAGGCGACCACGCCCCACTCACATGATACCTAACCTAACCAGTCCAAACAGTTTCTACATTCGACAATGCACAAAAGTGACCGTTCAAAAATTGGTTTGGAAACGATCCCGGTTTGTACAGTTAAAACTCGTTTTATCTATTGCGCATGATCGTGACCGTTTACTGTACGGTTTTTTTGAGTAGTAGGAACAAACCTGGTATATTATCTGGGGTTGATGGGGAATTTAAGGAAATTCATAAGCGTTTTGACTGTTCTAATTATGGGTTAACGACGTTAGACCGTTTTTAACTTTATGACAAGGGTTGAGATGACTCATAACACAGTAATTCTCCAAATAGATCTGTTGTGCGTTAATTTTGACTACTATTTTCATCTTAACGTTTATCGGATGCTGCCAAGAGTAAATAATTTGAAGAGTCTACTGATACACTCCGTATCGGTATTAGTTTCAATTTCGAATGCTCGAATAATTAATATAAATGCGTGTATGTATGTGTAAAATATTGGCAAACTAATTTAGAATGTCTCTCACAGAAAGTTACGATTCCGATTCCACGACGAGACAAACAATTACGATATTGTATTAATTACAGGCTTTGTGTTTATCATAATCATTTATTATTCTAATTCACGTAGGAATATCATTATGTTGGTATCTTCATAGTACATAATATATCCAAATAATGGAAATAATCGAGATATATGGGGGTTTAGTTGTGACGATGTTCGCAAATCTAGGAATACAAGTAATTAAACGTGTCCAAAGCTCCTTTTGAAGGTAACATAAATTGAAATGTATTACTTAATCGAATGCCGACGAGATTGTATGGGAACTTTTGCGCTTCCAACGGTATTAATTATAGCTTGCAAATCTATTACCAAATTTAATAAATAAGTTACAAAAGTAAACGCTGGATATAGGATGGGCAATCGCACCATTAAAGTATTATGCTATGCAGAGGATGAAGACGACCTACAACGCCTGTTATACAAGAAAGTAATAGCACACAAATTTAACATGAACATCGCAACAGAAAAAACAAAGTCAATGGTAATCTCTAAAGAACCCATAAGGTGCAAACTGGCAGTCGACAACAAGATAATCCAGCAGGTAGGAAGATTCAACTACCAAGGAGTGGAGGTATCAAGCGAAAAAAACCTTATTGAAAAAGCACTAACACAAGCCATAAAAGCAACAAAAGTCAGCGGATACCTGAGAGCTATCATATGGCGAAATAAAATGATGAGTACAAAAAGCAAGCTGAGGATTTATAAAATATGTGTAAGACCTAACGTACGCCACAGAAACCAGAGCTGAAACATCAACAACAAAAAGAATAATGAGAACGAACGAAATGAAAATACTAAGAACCATCAAGGGTGTTACCCTCAGGGATAGAATAAGAAGCCAGGATATCAGAGAAGAACTAGAAATACAGGATGTAGTAAGATGGGCTAGGACACGTAAAAGGTGCTGGAAAGACCATGTGGACAGGATGCCAGATGAAAGGTGGGCAAAGTGGGCCATGTCGCTAAAACCAAACTCGCGAAAACCGGTAGGCAGACCACCCAAGAGATGGTACGAAAGCTGGAGTTCAGCGGCACAGGAAGAGCTCCGAAGGAGGCTAAACGCAACGGACTAAAAAGTCCAGGTCCTATTATAAGAAGAAGAAGAAGACAATAAGAGATTTTAGATTGTGTAACTGTGACTTCTGGTAAAAAAATTAATACAGTCGAACCTCCCTAACTTAAAACTCGATAAACCTCTTTAAGTTAATAAAGTTTTGTGTTCCCTTTTCCTCAGACCCCAAAAGCTCTTAATCTTTAAACATTTTACCGGAAAGAAATTATAAAATGGAACATCTATCGATGTCTTACAAGCAATGAGGATGGTAGATAAAGCTTGGCGAAATATTACATCCCGTGCAATAAAAAATTGCTTCAAACCTAGTGGTTTTTTTTCACATTTTCAAGAAAGTAGAGAAGTCGAGGGCGATAATGGAATGGAAGAATGGAATAACCACATGTCTAATTTAAAAATCACCTTTGAAGAGTTATGTGCGATGATGATGTAGCCACAGCGGGAACTTATCCATTCACACTCGCTTTATAAATCTGTTTCGTCAATCTTTCTTCATCCATCCTCTCTTCCTGTCAAAACCATCTAAGCATTTCTTTATCTATCTTTGTAACCACATCTTCTTTCACACCACTTTGTTAAAATAACAGTAGGTGCTTTTACATTTTACCATTTTTTATTGTACAGTAAATTCCTATACTTCGTCACTGAGGTGTACAATTCATGGTTTGTCCCGGTGATCATACTAAAGTCTTGTGAAAACTGATACAAGAATGCATCAATATTTACGTTTTTTCTGCCTTGAACAATTTTGTATTTCCATTTTCATTTCCAAATAGACCACAAAAAAGCATTATATTTTTTACTTTAAATGTATATTAAAACAAATTTAATAACGGTCTATGTTTTGTTATTAAAAATCTGTCTTCCAAATTTTTATTCAATTATTCAAAAGTTAACTTTTTCTGAAAATTAAACGAATCCATTTTAATATCAGAACACACAAAAAATAAAAATCCTTTTAAGTAAAACTTTTACTGACTTTTTCTGTCTCTTTTGTGTTCGAATTCTCCTTTGATAAAGAATATTGAATTCCAGAAATTAAAGAAAAAACTTATGTAAACCTTTTTTCTTTTATCACGATTCAAGCAGTTATTGAAATCCTCGATTCAGTAGTAATGAATCGGCTCTTGTTCTAGCTCCAAACAGAAATTGTATTATTGAAAAAAAATCTTAGTAGGATGTATTAGCTTGTCAGCATGGAATTTTGATGGGTTCAAGATGAAAAGAAATGAGAAAAATTTTATTTAAACGATTTTAAGGTTCACACACATTGTACACGCGTAAAGTACATTTGGGATGTTCAATAGTCACAAAATTGTATACATATATTTTTGAAATTTAAACATACTTAAAAAAACTTTTTCCTTATTTTTTTTCGAAAATATGATTACAAATAACTTTATTTAGTATGGAACAATTTGGTAAGTTTGTTTAAGCATTTTAGCAATTATTTTGCGAAGAAATAGAGGTTGGATTTGAGCCTTGTACGTCGTCAACAGTTGATCAGGAGTAAAAAACTTTCTGGCTTTCCACAGAAAACCTAGCCTCTGGCTTGCCGACTTTGCGATGTTAGCAACATGGTCAAGACATATTATTGGACACCGTGACTCCCAAAATCGAGATGGAGGGACTCGGTTCAAGGGTATTTCCGGACATTGTGATGGGATGATTTAAGGAATTCACTTTCTTGGAAAACGTGGCGCTTTGTGTTTTTTTGGGCGTTGAACTGAACAAGATTGTTGGTTCCCCACTCGACGATTGCTTTAAGATCTCTATTGATGGAATCAACCTGTTCCTGCCTAAATGTATTTGTATCATTCACCGATAGTGATCGATAGGATGTGAAAGTTGAGACAAGTGTGCTATCGTCTGCGAAACTGTAATAACTGTGTAATAACTGTGTTTAATAACTGTGTTTAATAACTGTGTTTAATAACTGTGTCATAGATTTTGCAAAGGTTATAGAGTATACACATAGAGTTATGCTGACCAATACAGCGCGAAACAATCTGCGCATGCTCCATATTTGGTTTGGCTCCTGTTTCCGTGTTTTGTTCAGTGATTGTCATAATGTATTAATAACATGATGTATAACATATATATATATAACATATATAACATATTAATATTACTATTAATTTGTGAAGCAAACATGGTCAAGTAAGTTAAATCTTATAAGAATGAAATGTTTTTTTAACCTCAAATTTATTTTTAGCGATAAATTGGGGTCATTTCTAATACGTCCCCGTATTTTTAAACTTCACCAGGTACTGTTGGTGTTACATTAGGTTGATCTAATTTTTTTAATTTTACTGCCTCAATTAATACCGATTATTATTAGCCTAACCCAACCCATAGAACTAGAAGAGTAGACTGCGGGTCTCCCGATGGGAAAGAGTCAGTCGATCGAAAGGTTGTTTCGTGTTCTCTCTATTGGGCGTGGCATACACCCGAGGGGCACGCGGAGAGCTGAGTGGAGGGATCGGGTCCGAGAATCGGGCGTAAGCCCCGCCTATTAGAGAAAGGACGAGATCACCTCTCGAGCGACTGTCTCTTTCTCATCGTGAGCCCACTCTCGCATATAGACCCGCAGTCTAGTCTTCTATGTCTATGACCTAACGTAACGTCCTAAAGAATTTTGAAAATGCGAGGACGTATTAGAAAAGACCAATAGATTGGTTTATCATACTTGCGAAAAACAATTTAGCAGTGTATCGACTAAAAATCGACATATTAAAAATATACACCACGAAAATGTTGAAGAAAACCAAACCAAACATGAAGCATTCGCAGATTGTTCCTCACTGGATTGGTCGGCATGACTGTAGCCTTTAATGTACGCTAAGGTCATATCATTATAAAAAAGTACATTTTGCAACATCGCTTATAGAAACAATTAGTTCGTGAATGATTTATCCAGTGTAAACAATGAATTTGTAGGTTAATACGAGTATAATATGACAGAATAGTAAAGATTTTTAAAGAAAAATGTATGATTTAAAAGGAAGTTTATATGTGGATATAGAACAAACTTTATTTGAACAATATATTTAACTAGAACTTATTTAACATTTACAACGTCATATACGAGTTTAAAAATATTAATATTTTATTAAAATAATAGTTAAAAACATTTTATTTATTCCAATGACGATTAAATAAATAATTTAAAATAAAATTGTTTGTATTATTTAAAAACCTTTTAAATAAATTCTTTTTTAAATGAATTACCTTTACCCACTGGCCCCCTTAACAGAACCACTAAAGCACCATTGGTACAGTTGCAAAAGAAACTATAAAAGACAAGAGTTCTCAATAACAAAAAAAGATTAACGTCCATTTGCAAAACCTGTCAAAATTTGTAACAACTACCGGATTTATTATTAATCAGCTTTAGAAACATCTTTATGTTAAATAGTTTCACTTCCTAAACTGTTCCGAAAAAACAATAAAAATTCTTTCGCATTCGTTTTAAATTTCCGAGCAATTTTTTTTTTAACTTAGATTCAAGTCGAATTCGAATTATCCCTATTACAAAAATATTTTGTAAACACGTAAACGACAACGTTTACTAACTTACTGTAGGATTTTATTTTCCAAGTAAATCGGTAGGCAAGATCAGAAAACTGGAAAATATAAAAATAATTGCCTGCGAGGTAAGTATGGAATACGACAAATTCTTTTTGAAAAATTCCTGCGGGATTATTGCCGTTGACATAGCATGGTTCGTATAAAGTAAATATCTTAACGTTTATTTATTTTTTGTTTTTCCTCGCTTTTTGTATATTTTATTTTTATTACTTGCACCATGTAGTATATTAAATATTTTAATCTAGCGAGGGACCGGCTATTTCATAGACTTGAATTTTTTAAGAAAGAAACATGTCAACATTCCCCACCATGTTTCCAAAGTCAGCAGATGTGCAGTGCCGATTCAAACCGAATTGGGTGTCAGTGGCGTATCGTAAATATTCAACAGTTACCAAATATTTAAGTAAGTACAGTAGAACGCCGATTAACCCAATCGCCAATTATCCGAATCGGTCCTAAGCGTAATATAAAAAAATTAAAACCAAGTAATTTTTGGAAAAAAGGGAAAAGTCATGCTAATTATTGACAATGCACCAACGCATTCATCACTTGAGCTTCTCGTGAGAGAAGAAGGGAAATTTAAGTGTTTCTTTTTACCACCTAACGTGACAAGTCTGCTGCAGCCCATGAACCAGGATGTTATTGAGTGCACGAAACGACTTTACAGACAACAGTTGCTTCGTAAATTGCTTCTAGCTGAAGAGAATGAAAATCAACTTGAAAGACTTGAAAGACTGTTGCTACATGATTGCAGATTCTTGGAACATGGTTAAAAGTGTTTCACTGAGACGAGCTTGGAATAAAACGGTACATCAACAAAAGAGCAACTCGAGTTAGAAAAGCAAGCGAAAGAACGAGAACCAACCGCTGAAGTTAATGAAGACGAACAGGAATTACCGTCAGTGGAAGAGTTTGTAAACATGGCTAATGAAATAACGGGATGTTCGGAGTGTGATGTCGCTGATATGGAAGAGTGATTGCACTGTGATAGGAACGATCAAGGGTTCCAGCAACGTTACTTAGCTGTTTTGACTCCTTGAGCATCATCGTGGAAACTGTAACACACTTTTTTCGATATTCCTGTCGCAGCCAATAGCCAGCGACGATAATTATCAATTGGAAGCCTTAATCCGACGAGCATGTATGAAAGCGCCGATAAAAGTAGAAGTGTAAGACGTATGTTAGAAGCGTAGCAAGTGGAAAGAAGAGGTCTCTGCCTACCTCAACGGAAATAGGCGTGACTATATGTAGGTAATCCCTTAATGAGTGCTTGATTACATTAGCCACCAATACTGCATTCACATTTGGTGAGTTTTTCAAATCTCAGGAATTCTTCTCACAAACTATTATTGCTGTCAATAAATCGGACTCCTAGAGATAATCGATCGAGTCCTGAAATATTAACGGTATCGTTAACCAGAGTGGAAGATGCATAGGAATAGTCTACATCAGAGGTTCCCAATATTTTTCGGATTGCGGCTCCATAAATAATCGGCGCCCTTAATGCATCAGTTTTTTTCTAAATTTTTGACTTTTTTGAAAAATTGGAAAACTTTCTTTTTCAAAAGCGGTTACCGACTAAAGCTAGTGGGGAAGCCATGCATACACGATTGTTGGCTCAAAAATTCGAGAATTGAAAAATTACCGAACTGTTTACTTTTTAATTAAATATTGTGGGGTGGCTGCCCCTTTGCCCCCTCTAAACGACGCCCATGGCCCCAATATATTAAACAATTTGTACGGTTTGATTAATCTTGCTGTTTCAGATATTTTTGCCGAATTATAAGGCAAAGCAAAAGTTCTTTTATATAAATCAAGGCATACATCGTGTCCCAAACAAAAATAAACACGGATTTCTACATTGCGTAACAGTAAATTCAATAAACATCGTCAGAAGCCGCTAAAGAAAGTGCTCCCGCGCTGTTACTTTCAACGAAGAAGTTGAAACATTTATTGAAAACGAAAGTGGAATGATTTTACTCTCGATAAGTTATTAACATTAAATTTTTTAAGCTGCTTAAAAATTCGTGTAGGAAGAAGTATTCGAAAAAACTAAAATCGCGATCTGTTTGTGCGTGTACAAGAATAAAAATGTAATGCACGAGGTGAAAGTAGTTTATTTGCAGATATTATGCTGGGTTAAAACTAATTACTAGACTGTGAACTTTATTACTGGTTTATTTATACTTGTTCGCAAAGCGCTCGATTACTACTCATGCTTTAGGTAGACACAGTTTTTTTTTTTTATGAAAATAGTCGCAAAAAGGGTAGACCTATCGTGTGGGCCGCGGACGGCCCGCACTGCGACTATTAGAAGGGGAAGGGATTATAGAAAGGAAATGATTGTGTAGTCGTAACGGTAGGACAATCAATTTATAAATACTAATTAATTAATCTCAAGACTCGCAAAACTAAAAAACGGTTTACCAGTTTGTAACGTGTTCGCAAGAACTAAATTTTATACACTTTAGACCAGCCATACTTGGCCCACTTACCCATAATAATAGATGGCAGGTGGACTCCATGAATGAAAATGAAATAGGAGTTGTGGAAGAGGTTTAATTTTTCCCTGCAGCATTGTCTGCTTTTTGTACCTTTTCAGCTCCTTAGTTTAGTCCCAGTTCTTTAATTCTCCTGTAGAAGCTCATGTACTGCTATTGCCCCAGGTGGATCACTCCTTTGGTCTTGTATACAACCCAGGTAGTGCCTCCATTGGGTGTGACTTCACATTTAAAGATAATATAAGTGGCTGTTTCCTCCTCCTCATTATATAATCAGCATTAGGTTCTGTGTCAGACACACCTATATTGTGCAGATGTTTCCTCAAAAACCAGTGACCGGTACAAAGCCCTACAACTGTTCTTAGTTTTTTCCTACCTAGCGAGAGCAGCTTTCCTGTCTGCTTAGGTGAAGGTTCTTTCAGCATTAACTTGCAGTGCATAGCTCCCTCTGGCTGTGCCCACTTCAGCTGATGCTGAGAGTGGACCCAGCCATTGATCGCTGCTTTAACGCTGGCCTTGGGTATCCCTATTATTGGTTCTGGCCCAATAAATGGTGTTCCAGAGCCCCGCCTACCTAGTTTGTCCGCTTCTTCGTTACCAATTATACCTTTATGCGCTGGCATCCACGATCTTTTTTTTTAAATTTTATATTTATTTTTAAGTAATTTCTTAACGGTCGTAAAGAGTTGGTTAGGTTAGGTTTGGTAAAAACTGCGGTTCTGAGGAAACCCATTTTGGATTTTTGGCCCGTTGTGATACAGCGGTGCCTTTCTCCTCTACCGTGAGAACTAGTTGAAACTTTTAATGACAAGTATGAGGTCTTTAATGCTAACTGAGCTGAGATCGGATATGTCACCAAAGTTCGGTTGACCTAGTATAAAAAGCCGTTTTCTGCCTAGGGCAGGGCAGTGGCAGAAAAGATGTACTATTGTACCTTCCTATTCTTCATCGTGACAGCATTTACAGAAGTCGTGTCGTAGCTTTGCGATTCCCATGCGCCTTGCATGGGATCCACCTGCCCAGTGTCCTGTTATGACCACGACCGCGTTTCCAATGGACTCCCTGGATAAAGTTAAAACATCATTAGTTCGACGAAAATCTAGTTTAGGCCAAATCTGTTTCGATGATTCGTGCATGTGGGTTCATTTTGCCAACTCAAGTTGGCTTTTTGAACTACTTCGTTGTGCAGAGGAAGCCAGTAGTTTGCAATCGGTACTCCTGGATGAGATGAGACAAATATAGCTGGACCCTACCCTCTCTTGCTAGCTCGTCCGCCTTACAGCTGCCTAGTATGTCCCTGTGACCGGGTACCCCGACAATGAGAACTCAAAACATAGCTGCTAGCTCATTTAGGGTGGCTCAGCATTGCACCGCTGCCCTAGAGGTCAGCTTGGCTGAGGCAAAGAATGGATATCTCGCTAATTTATTGTTCATTATGGAGTCAGCTGCCTCGGTAATGGCTGTCATTTCGGCTTGATACACACTACAGTGATCAGGCTCAGTGAGGAGTCTTCTGAGAAGACACCGCAACCTACTCTCTGCTCTAGTTTAGAGCCGTCAGTATAAGATTCACGGCCCAATCTTCTCTGGATGCGATTTCCAAAGATAGGTGGCCTTCGAACATAGAGGTAGGTTTAGTATAGTTAGTATTTTTTGTGCGCAGGCCGTATTCTTTTGGAATTCTAGAGTGGCTGCATAATCTAAGACAGTATTTCCGGGAATTTCCCTGGGACTAGTAATGCTAGGTCATCCGTAGATTTCAGCTTTGATTTCTCTAGTGCATAACTTGTGGCTTATGAATTTTACAGTCGGACCGTCCTACTGCAGATTCACTAATGCCCGTGTTATTGCACTTGGAGTTGCTAGCAAACAAATTGCAAAGGTTGCAAATTCCCTGTTCAACCAAAAAAATCGAGCAATTATTTTCTTGGACTTGCTTCGTGAACTTTTGTTAGATTCGGTTCATTGAGGGACGCCAAACGGTAGATTGTTATTGGAATTTCTGGCTGGTACGAATTCATGCGAGTCACTTCACTGGTAGACGAATTTTTTGAGCGTTATCTTACTCATAGCAGTTTTATTAACCCTTGCTGATTCCCGAGCTGTCACTGTTTCAACAATAACAGATCTAAAATGTTTACTAATACTATGTTAAATCTTATTGGCGCCATCTCATGGTTGTTTGTGAACATGTAAAAAAGGCGACCTTCAGTTGAAATAAAGCGGAGTACCTTGAGGCACAGCAATTGTACTACATCTTTTATTGAGGGTCGCTTTGTAGTAATACCGAAACAATTCAGTGTGAAGCGTTATTTTAGTATCTCCAAGATCGTTTCACTCGACTAGATATGATACTCAATTCACAAAGAGTAAAAAGAAAATGTCGAATGTCAAGTATTGTAGCGGGCTCGTTATATGGAAATTATGATTTCAAAGTCAATCCGCGAGTTAAATAAAAATTACGGATAATTGCACTCAAATTTTCTAAATAATCTCAATAACAGCTAACAAATGATTTCAGTTCAAACAAAAACTGTCCAATTTAATGTTTGCTTATTACTAAGAATTTTTTTAAAGTGAAAACTTATTTAGGCACGTTAAACAGTTTTTGGTAGGAGGCAAACTATGGTTTCACGTCACCTAAAGTCAGCGTCAGTAACAGATGGGTGACTCATGGCTTCTTCTTCTTCTTCTTCTATCTTTCTGTCAAATAGTGGCCTCGAGCTGACGGCCTACTTTTATTGTGTTATTCATTATTTAAATACAGAGGGTAAAGATAAGAAGAATAATCTCTTATATGGGACTATTTTGCAAGATGCAAATATTATGGACTGTATTTTCTGAGATATGAAAAAACCATTAACCGATTAAACGGTCAATGACAAAGACCCACCTCGGATTTAGCCGTGTTTCTTCTTATGTTTTTTTCTTACATTGATGAATTAACTATCTCTTAACTTACGAAAACGTCACTTAATTTATTTGACAGCTTGTTGTTCGTCTGACAGCATAATTCCTAATGGTCTCGTACCTCGAACTGCCATTGGTCGAGCGAAAATTTTTTATCAATTGGATATACTCCAACATAAACTTTTTAAAACAATCTATTCCTAACTATATCACTTTCTAATTTGACTAACAGCGGTCACACGGTCTTAAATATAACCAACTAATATTTCTAATATTATTCAACGTATACTCAGATAAATTGGAATAACATGGGAGTTAATATAAATGGAGAAGACTTGAACCACCTTAGGTTTGCCAAAGATATTGTCCTGTTTTCGGATAGCATTGACAAAGCCACTCAGATGCTATACGATCTAGAAAAAGCGTCAAAAAAAGCCGGAGAAAAGATAAATTCGTCAAAATACAATATATGACAAATCTGGTGATGAGTGGGCACGAAATGCAACAAGTATCGTCTTACAAATATCTCGGTCATGAAATTCGTGTGGGTCGAGACAACCAAACTGTTGAGTTTCAAAGAAGAATAAGAATCGCCTGGACAGCTTTTGGGAACATAAAGGAGGTATTCTGGTTCGACATCCCGGTATGTTTAAAGAGAAAAGTGTTCTATTAGTGTGTCCTGCCTGTTATGACATACGGAGCGATACCACTTACTCTGGCAAGAAAATTCATCAATAAATTATAAGTGACTATTTAGAAAGCCATTTTGGGCATGTCTCTAAGAGATAGAATCCAGAACAACAAAATAAGAAGAAGAACAGGTGTAGCGGATGTACCGCATCGGCTGCTATAAATGTCGGGCGTTTGTACCACCGAAAATAATCATACATCCTTTTGTACACCGCATAGGTGGGCAAATACGGAAGTGTGGCGCAATTACTGACAATTTAAAAAAAATACCAAGAATTAAGTAATCACAAAAACAAAATTCGAAATTTGAGTAATTTAGTGGTAGGACCATTTACACGGAATTGTGTTTTACCAGTGTTATCGTTTACTTGAAAAAAAATATAAAATTTTTATTACAAAAATATTTTAAAATGTACACAAGTCCTGGGATTAAATATGAAAGATTATGTGCAGAGCATCTGCGCCTTTAATTTTTCATGCTAAAAAAAATCAGGTTGTTCTAAGTAATTTCGATCAAGGGTAGGAAATGAGAAAATTAGCGTAAAATTTAATTATTGTTTTGTGGAAAAAGTACAGTTAATAATGAGACGTTTCCACTTTAATTGTTTTCTTTTTGCTAATATACGCAGTTGACATTATTTTCTTGTAATATATTTGAAATTATTTATAATAATTTTTCCGTGGACTAGCCGAACTACCAACGAGAATGTTACTCATCAGAATAGGGCACGATAGAGAGCTCTTGACTACCATCAAGCGCCGCAAACTGGAATACTTGGGACATGTGATGCGTGGACCACGTTATAGCCTGCTTCGGCTTATTCTGAATGGCAAGATCGAGGGGAAAAAATGGATAGGCCGCAAAAAGCTATCCTGGACAGGTTTAACTGCTGAGGAACTTCTTCACGCAGCTTAAGATAGAGATAGATACAAACGCTTGAGAAAGCAAGACACTGTAAGAAGAAGAAGATAATAATTGTATAATGTAATAAAAGGTACTACAATGTTAACTGTTATCGAGATGATTAAATTTTCTACAAGACAGTAATCGAACACCCCTAACCACTTTATACGAGTTTTTATAATAAAGCACTAGAATGCTCCCCTTCAATTACTCTCCCTGTCTAATTACACACCGTTGCATGCGACTTTTCCATTGTTCTTAAAAGTGGAAGAAGTTTGTTAGATGGTTTAGTAACCATTGAGATGTTAATTCAGAGAATGAATGAGGACAGATTACCTAAGCAAATCTTAAACTGGTCACCCCAAGGAAGAAGAAAAAGGGGCGACCCAGAAAAAGCTGGAGAAAGGGTATCGATAATCAAGTCCGAGAGAAAGGATTTATGGATGGATAGGGATCAATGGAGACTGGAGATCGTAAGACGTTGAAGAACGTTTTTAATTGTTCCCAAGAATTTTAAATTGACGTGCTACTCGATTTTTTCACTCGCCATTTTCCAACGAAACACTTATACACGGTTGTTTTCTTTTTATTACTACATTTAAACGATAAAACTTAGTAAAACAAGATAAGTCCTTTTAGAAACCTAACCTATCAAAGAATAATATGACGAATCATAAGTGCAATCTTTACTGTTAGTGTGTCTATAAGGCAACCAGTTTTAAAACTTTACTGTCAAACCTCGTATGTTCGCACTTGTGGTCACGGTTTTGTGCAATTTTTCTTTTGTTTTAAGGAAGACTATAGATGTCAATGAAAACAAATGTTAAAATTTTATTAACATTTCTGACGGTCGACGTCATTACCAACAGCCATAACGAAGCGACGACCTTGTCAAGGGGATAATTACCCCGTACCCCCCGCGCCATGCGCTAGGTGTCCGTGTATGCGTACATTGCGGACGCCATTATATTGATTGACAGGATTTGCAACGAGTATAGAGGCGGCATTGGGTAAGCGTTAAAGCGTCAGTCTTTGTTGTGTTTATCTGGAATTTATCCTGGAATTCTACTAATAATTGTTACTTGTTGGAAAATCCGGTTGGGCGTGTAATTTATGAAATAAATGGAATCTACTAATAGTGCATTATTTATAACAATTTGAAAAAATAACTAAGCGCAAAAAAATGTTCAAGGTTTCGGTTGTATTTGAAAATACAACAATGTCTTTCAACAAAACGATAAATTCATGCAAAACAAAAATAAAAAACAGGACCCAAAACAACTTTTAAGCAGCTCTTTTCTACAGGAAAGGATTTTCTGCAACTTTTTTTTTTATCTAAATTGGATCATTATTGGGAAACAGGTAGATAATTTTTTCATGAGAAATTTGAATTTATTCGACAAACTGGAAATCAAGCAAAAATCAATTGTTCCAGCAATTTTAAGAAAATAATTGCTTGGTTGTATCGTGAATTAGCAACTTTTGCTTTGGTACAATGGAACAATCCAGGATTGATTTATAAGTCTGGAGGCACTGTGGCACAAAAGAAATAAAGGCCCTAATTATTTTGCAATTTTTTTTGTATCTTGTGTTTTAATAGTTAATTATGAAACAAATAAAAAAATTTTAACACACATACGTAGATACAGTACAATGCAAGAAATATGCAAATTTAAATAGGATCGTCACCAGGGCTGTTTGATATAATGATATGGTTAAATTGTTTTTTAATAGTTAACAACAGTATAATCATTTTTAGTAAAGTACGCTCTGCTTTGTAGGGCCCCTCTCTTGTGGGGCTGTGGCCCGGGTTGCCGTCCACTAAATCTGGCACTGGCACAATTTATGCTAATTGGTAGAGGAGATAGTCCAAATGTGTGCTACCACTTATAACATTAAATTTTTTTATCAGTTATAATCAAATCAATACTATTTGATTCCTATTTGATAATTTAGCAATTTAAAAATAATATTTAAGCTCATTATGAAATTTAGAGGACATGGTAGAAGTATTGGGTAACTCTGCCCATTCGTACCAGTTTATCAAGAACTTGTCACGAGATTTCAAACTGGGAACAGAGTCCTGTCAACATGCACCAGGTGCAGGAGCCCCCAAAACAGTGGTGACCAAAGAAAATGTGAATTTAGTCCATAACATGGTATTAAATAACGGAATTACAGTCAAGGCTATAGCAGTAGATTTTCCGTTGGAAGCGTTAAACAAATTTTAGATCAGGAATTGGGTCTCAAAAAATATTCTGCACGTTGGGTTCTACGAATGCTGACGGTAGACCAAAAGCGTGTTCGCCAGGTCGTAGCGTAGACAAATTTGGAGATCATTAACAAAAATCCTAATGAATTTAAACGACGAAACATGGGCGCACCATAACAGGTGAATATTATGCGAATTTAATACCAAAAGTTCGCGAAGCGATCGGAGAAATGAGAAGAGGAAAATTAGTCGAGGTTTTTGCACTTCCACCAGGACAACGCTCCGGCCCACAAAAGTTGTGTTGCAATGGTTGCCATTCACAATGCGGGAATTTAAATTTTTAAACAACCCCTTTATTTTATAGATTTGGCCCCCAAAGGCTACCATCTATTTCCAAAATTAAAAGAACTCCTTCGTAGAATCCGCTTTGCTGATGATAAAGTGATGTGGGCAGTAGATGAATGGATGAAGACTCAAAGTTCTGAATTTGAAACATTTCAACACCAATATACCAAGTGTATAAACGTTGCAGGTGACTATGTTGAAAAAAAATTACTTTCATTCTTCTCATGTGTTTGCTTTTATGTTAACGACAACAATTCGTGAACTATCCTCGTATTAGTTTTTCTTGACTTGCCTATCCGTTTTTTAACTTTTGTGGCGCTGAAAAACAACTCTGCTAAGATCTTTCGGAACCACGTTCTCAAATTTCGAAGCCAGGATGTTTTTTTTCCAACGGGACCTCATTTTCCATATATTTTCTCCTGTAGAATGAACTCAAGTAAAGAACTGTTGTTGTGCGTTGAAGTGCTGTTGTGTGTGTTGTCAGCTATATTATTGTTTGATTTGCTTCTCTGTGTGTGGATGGGCTGGCTATCAACACGGACGAGCGAGATTATGAGTGAGGGACATAGATTTGCAAAGGTTGGCTGACGTGGGTTCCATGTCATTTTTCTGATATCCGGCCTGGGAGTGAGGTGTGGACATCATTCGTTTGGTGTCAGTGGTGGAAGTCAGGTGAGAGTTTTTGGGAACGATTTGATATTAACACGTGAGTAGAACTTCTACGGTTCTTTCTTTCATTTGGGCCATCTTAATTGGATTTTGAAGAAGAACCATTTAATTTTTAACTTGACCATTCTGTCGTGCTTTTGTGGTGGATATTTTGGTTATTGGGGTTGAGTTAAAATAACCGCGTGCGGGATCTGATGGAGTGAAGCCATTGTTGAGTACCAGGTGCAGTCCCATAATTCAAACCGGGCCAGGAGTAGGCCACAGGATTCGTGAATTCGTGTATCCACAGGTTATAAGTGATTTATTTTAGTATATTTAAACGACGTGACTTATTTTTGACACCACGATTAAGTTTTGTTTTAATTTATTAATATGGTAAACTGTTGAAAACTATTTATTGCATTGGATAATATGCCGAGTCTGAACTTTGATTAAAGTAATATTCTCAAGAGTTCTTTGTGTCCAAGTAAAAACATTTATTCATACTTATTTGTAAATATCCTACAATATTGCTATTTTGAAGGACAGCCATCGTAAAAAGAATTATTTTTGAAATAAGCTCGTGTGTTTTAACAGTGTAAATCTTTAAAAATACTACTTGGTGTTTCTGTTCTTGGATTATCGATGTAACAGTGGCGTCTTAATTAAGTTTTCAATTGGTTACATAGTATTGAGTTTAATTTTATCAACTTATCAGTTATTATGTGCTTGATCTAAGTTTTTCAATAGTTTAAAAGTAACAAATTATTTTGCATTAAATTTATACCTGCTCCAAGTTGAATCTGAATTTATACATTACTGAATATAATTTATGTGGTTATTGTGAGGGTTTCAACTTATTATTTTTTGTTGCAAGTCCATTTATTTTGTGTTTTTTTTTGTGTTAATCTTTTGCTATCAGGAGTTCTATATAAAACCAATTATTTTTGAAATTTTAAATATTGTGAACATTTTTCTTTTTTTTTTGTTGTTTTTAATTCTCTTTTGTACCTCATTAGGTTTTTTTTATTATTGTCTGAAAGATTGTTATAATTAATTTAAATATTATTTTAAGAAAAGTGTATTAAATTCGTTTAATCCACTTTACGAAAATACAGAATTTATTGTAAAAAATCGGAACATCATTTTTACTTAATTAATATATTGCAGTAATTGTAAATATAGTTTTATTTATCTAGTTCACCATAATTGTTTGTTGTTTATCGTGTGGCTCTGCTGGTGCCTACAAGACCTAGGGGTTTCCGACTTGTACCGTCTAAGTCGGTGGCGCGGCTCACTTTTATATTTTTTTCTTCTACCCTCTACGGCTGAGCTCGGGCATAATTTGCCAGTAGAGAGACCACTAGCGGAGTACTCTTTAGAGAACTAAAAGACGTGGCAATGCTTCTTCTGTGTATTATCCCATTATCATAAATGATAGCTCCTAGGTAACGGTATCTGTTTACTCTCTCTATACAGGTCTGTTAGACATATAGTTGAGCTCTCATTATAATTATCTTGCTGATAATCATTTACTTACACGACAATGATGTGTGGACCGTATTATTGACTGTGGTCTGATATTCTATTCATCATACGTTGCAATATTTCTATACTATCCGCAACAACAATAGTGTTATCTACATATCTGATGTGTAACTCCATTATTTAAGATGCCACGTTATACACCATCCAGAGCCTCGTTAAAAATTCGTTCTGAGTGTAAATTAAATATTAATGGGGCAATATGCACCCTTGCCGGACTTCACGACTTATTATAACATCCTCTGTAGGTTCTCTATCTAACCTCATATTGGCTGATTGATTCCAACAGAGATTTAATTAAGGTTTAAATGTTCTCAAATTGAAATATATAACAAAATTTACGTAAAGGTGCGTTGCTTTTTTCACGCCGATAAGAAGACAGCAAGAAAATTATCTTATTTTTGCATTGGTAATCAGCTATAATTATTTCAGCTGCTCTATACCTTCAGGCATCCGCTTTCAGTGGTTTCCCAAAATGATCTGTATGCTGAGGATCCCACAGAAGGGATTTCGCACGGTAAGCATGGATATGTTTAATCACATTTTCTTCCGACCACTCCACTATTACCGCTAAATGGATCGTCAAAAACAAAAAACCTGTCGCCCTCCCGTCCAAATTTGTACTGAGAATACACAAAGCGTTCGTCGAAAAATCGACACTAGGTGCGCGCGCGATTCGTACTAATCTAGAGAACATGCTGCACGGCACTCTTGCAAAGTATTTGACAAAAATGACGATGCTAGTATCAATCTAGTGACGTGAAGAGCTTAGCTAACTTCTGCCCAGCGCTTTTTTCAAGAGGCTTAAGTTTCTGGAAGAGGCCTTCCTATAGCCCTTCGATGTCAGAAACTAAGCGCCCAGAAAATTGATAAACTTTGCTCGAAGTCTCGGAATCCCAGGCCTCGAATAGATTAAGAGTTATGCACAAAAGATCTGAGAGGTCGAGGTGCTTGAGAGGTTGCATAGCCTACACGACCCCCCATATAATCTACAATCTAGCTAACTTCACGAAGAAGAAGTTATAGTTATAGTTATAGTTTTCTACTAGATTGTATTATTGGGTTCATGAAAAGTCCTACTGGCTCATGATTGGTCCACTGCCCATATTCTCTATACAACAATTTTCTTATCAGAAAACATCATAAAACCTTAAGATTTAGTTAAGTGTCGGTGTAAGCAGACCATAGTGTGGTGTACCTATTAGTATTTATTTGTATTAGAGTCTAAGGATCTACTTTTGAAAATATCCTGGATGGACAGAGTGCGCAATGCGGATATACTTACAAGAATGTCCAAAGATATCGAAGTCATGCTCACACTTAAAAAACGAAAGTTGGAATACATTCTCAGAAACGAAAAATACATCCTTCTCAAACTAATGATAGAAGGAAAAATCGAAGGTAAAAGAGGTCCCGGTCGTCGAAGAATATCGTTGCTAAGAAATTTACGACAATGGTATGGTGGAAGCACGAAAAGTCTCTTTGGAACGTCTTAAAATGATACGTTTAAATAAATTTAATCAAAAACTATTTTGAATACCGAATGATCTTTAGAAACTCCATTGCACATTATTCATATTTCGCTTCGTTGCGTCGCGTCGTTAAGAATATTAAGAGGCAACCGTACGTATAATTATCTTATTTCTTAAAACATACTTCCGTTAAAACGAATCCAAAGTGTAATCTCGAGAATCTGTAAATATTGACTCGAGATGTTTCTTAACTATTTCCTTTGTTTCACGCACTTGACACATGTTTGTACAACGACTGTTAATATTTCCTTTCAAGTAGAACCTTTATTTACTAACAAAATTATCATTTTGATAATTCCCGGTAATTATTAAAAAAGATTGTACCTAAGGCGGTGTACATTTAACAACTTTTTGCTTGCTTATTTATACGTGGATAGATGAGGATTACTTTTAGGATACCTTTAAAGATATATTTTTAACCGCGCTCTCAAATACTTTCATTTCCTTATTACCGTAATAAATTAATTAAAAAAATATTAATAATACTTTTCGTCTAGCATTATGCAATAATCTTTTTCTACTCATGTATATAAAAATGGTCATATTTCAACCGGCTACCCTACATGAAAGTGAAGGGATGAAAATGAAACAAATGAATATTATCATGCGACCCGATGGGAATACACTAAAAACAAATTGATGGATTTTTGACACTAATGACAGTTAATCTCACTACTTGGCACTTGAATCAGCAAACGAACGTAGCTTCGTTTGACAGTTTATAACATTTTCACGATTATATTTGAACTTTTCTATATAACTATAATTAACATGGACTCTGATAGCGAAATTGGTGAATCATGTACACCACCCAACATAGTTGAAGCGGCAAACACAGTTTCCAACATTATTTTGCCAGATAAATCCCGAAAAAGGTATGAATTTGTGTACAGAAAGTTCATGACTTGAAGAAATGATAACAAGATAAACTCGTTCTCGGAAAATGTTCTTATGGCTTACGTTGGACGAATATCTGAAGATTTGAAACCATCAACAGTTTGGAGTATGTATTCTATGTTACGTAATACCATTAATATCAAACATAATGTGGATATTTTGAAATATGCCAAGCTCAAAGCATTTTTAAAGCGAAATTCGACAGGATTCAGAAGCAAAAAAGCTAAAGTTTTAACGTCACAACAAATTTACACATTTATTAACGAAGCACCTGACGACAAATTCCTGTTTACAAAGGTAAATTTTTCGATATTTCATGTTGCTCATATAGTAGGTAATGAATTGTATCATTTATAGTTGGCACTGATTTTGGTAATGCTGGAGCTTGTCGTTCACATCAGTTACGAAATTTTGAAGTGAATAATATTGAAGATCTGAAAAAAGCGTTACTTGTAACCATACCTAATACAAAAACTTACACGCCACGTTCTTTTACAATTACAGGCAAATGTACAAAGCAAGTAATTGGAATCAATAAGTTTGGAAATGTTCTAAGGCAAGTAGCGGTATTTCTTAATTTGTCGGATGCCCAATTGTATAGAGGCCATTCATAAAGAAGGTCTTCAACGACTATTCTTTAGGATACTGTGGCAAATCTTACAGAAATAAAGCAACATGGTGGATGGAAGTCTAGCTCTGTTGCAGAACAATACATTAAAGATTCTGTAAATAATAAAATAAAACGAGAACATAAAATATTCCAATCAATAAATACATCAAAAACTACAAATTTACACGAAAGTTAACTTTGATGCAGAACTATTAGTCTTCGACAGCATAACATCAAACTTGTCTGCAGAAGAAGTCAGCAGCAGCAACTTCTTCTGCAGTCATACCTTCGACAAGTACCACAGAAGTTAGCACACAAATCCAACATCCAACTATTAACAACTTCAGCAATTGTACTTTCAATATTTATAAATAAAATTTCATCATGTCACTCCTCATTATATATAGTATCCGGTATTATTATCATGTATGTGTTATAAATAAATAAAGTTCTAAAAATTGTAATCCAGTATTTTACAAACATCTATCGTAGAAAAAATTGCATTTCCTACTCGAGATGTAATACGTTTTTTTCGTTCGTGATATTGCCACATTTCACACGCCATTACGGGTGCAGGTGTATAAAGAGATCCTTCCCAGAGATGGGGTACATGGCTTGATTGTGCTATATTTCTTGCGGATCACTATAAAAATATTAAGAATGTTGTTTGATTCTACAACTTGTCTTGCCGTTGAAAAATGTCACCAAATTCAAAATAAATTGACATATATAAAAGCAAATTTTTAAATAATTGAACAGGGTATTAAACAATTAGAAGATCCAAAATTGTCATTAAATGATAGTATTGACATTATAAGCAGTATTTAGGAAAAAATAGGAACCGTTAGGGATTCAGTTGGGAACAAAATTAAAGATAAATTTGCGGAGATTTTAAATAAAATAGGGGATTTGCTCTTTTAAAATCGGTAAATAATGTCTTGAATGGTAATGTTAATAAAACTATTGGTATGAGTTCTTCCGTAGTAACTAGTTTTCTGTATCTACCAATAACACCTTGCGATGTAGAAAGATCATTGTCGTCTTATAAACATATTTTATTGTATATTGTTACAATAAATAACCTATTAATAGTTGTGAATGTGTTTAATTTCCTATGAAAATTAAATGCATATTATATGCATTTTGTATATTTTAGCAATTTTTTAATGAATATTGCATGCATATATTGGACATTTTTTAGTGCATATTTTCCAGTCTCTAATAATTAGTATCCTAGGTACAAACTTAGGCAGAAACTTACAGGTGTTTTGAACTAAACGCCAGAGCTAATTGTAGTCCTTGATGGGAACTTCCAGGAATACCTAAATTTCTTGTAATGA
Source organism: Agelastica alni (assembly GCA_950111635.1). Lineage (NCBI taxonomy): Eukaryota > Metazoa > Arthropoda > Insecta > Coleoptera > Chrysomelidae > Agelastica > Agelastica alni. The sequence continues at coordinate 5,501,565 of OX467718.1, read as the reverse complement.
ATCATTAATGAAAAGAATAGAACTATTCTGGTTGGAGTACAGATGCTGCTGAGATTATGGAAGCGCAGCAACTCAAATAAATTCTATCAAGGAAAGCAACTCAAAAACACATTAATCACAAAATAATTTATCTGTTAAAGACAACTCTGAAGAGTAACAATATAACATCCTATATAAGCAAGACCCCTAATACACATTAATACATTTTTTTTATTATAATAGTTATTGATAGGCTGGTTAATAAATTAAAAAGACACAATTGCCAGTTCGGGTGACTGGCCAATATTTCTTCTGTAGTTACGTACAAAAGGAAGTGAACCGTGCAGCAAAGTCATTAGAATATCCTGCGTTATTCGAATATTTTTGCAGGATTGATTGGCCGATAGAATGTGTTTAACTTTGTTTGTCGAGTTCGCGTACGATTTCAAGGTCAACGCCTCGCAACCAACGAATATCGCACGATATAATACTGGCTATGTAAAGAGTGCCAACTTCGACCTTCAACTCTTGTGCTCTCTTCATTCCAAGAGGGGTTAATGTTCGCTCTTTGCATCGCATAGGCGGAGAATTATTAAAGTGGTATTGAATTATAACAATGCGTGAGAATCATTTTTAACGTACAGTGTACCTGCAACAATCTCAACATTGTTCGAAACTACTCTTCTTCGTCATTCTCTTGCGATTTATTTTGGATTTAAGCAGGCGGACGAGAAGAAGTTTCCTAATGAGGGACTCACAAAGACAATTCGTATACTACTTGACTCGATCCAATCAATTGAAATTGATTTTTGTCGTTAACATTCTACGAAAACGAGTTAAGATCTTATTTCATATTCAAAATGAAGATGGGCAGAGCATACCGCCCGAATATAGGATTACTGTTGGATAAACTAATTGTAAGATGTACAGGACCACCTACTATTTCGATTCATACAGTATTACACACTCCTTGGCGGATTCCGACTTCCATGCATACCGGAGAAAGAGAAAGATAGAAGTGCCTCGATGACACTAATTTTGGCCTTTTTTTGTTATTTATTTGGATTTAACCAAAAGGTTAAGAAGAGACATATGCAAAGAAAATTCGTATACCTCTGCACTCGATCCAACCCAAAAATAAACCAAGTAAAAGCAACAAAAACCCATTTTGAGCGAATGTTTTCTAAATGCGCATGACCAAAAATATGGTGTTAAAAGCAAGTCGATCTATTGCAAAAAATTTATTTCATAAAAGACACCAACTGTGCTCGAGTGATAAAAACAATAAGAATGAAGATGAATTAGACAATTCTTGAAATATTTACATTTTTTCCCTTTTATATTATTGTTACAACCGGCGTCGGCGACAACAACTAGATTGCATATTAATGACCGCTTTGTCGGCCGCCGCCACAGTCTAGCAAAGTCTAGAACACCGCGTCGCGAAGGTAGAAGAGTCCCGGACTCTCGAGAAACGGGTGGAATAGTCTGGAATTATGATTTAGAAATATAAAAAGAACAGTGGTCGTAAAAAAAAGACAGTTTTGAAATTGTTTATAAGTTATGAAATTTGAATAATTGTAAAAGTTGTAATAAGTTGAATATCTAAGTGAATATCTATGTGATTTATAAAAGTAAAATTTATATTGTAAAAGTATTGGAATAAAAATTGTTTTGTTACTGTATCGAGAGTTTAAAATCACCGAACCCAAGAAAAGAAGTAAATTATTAAGTTTTTATTGTTAAATTAATTAACCATTTATATTTTGTATTATTGTAAATTAAAAAAATAACTACAAAAAGTTAAATTTTTGTACATTTTAAGAAATTTGAAATAATGGTAAATATAAACATTGCTAAAACATCAATATAACAACACACAATTCCCATTTTTTTTTACTCAGTATCTAAAACCTGTGGTAAATATAAATTAAAATATTATCGACACAAACAATAGGTTAACAAATTATAATACCTAAAATTGATTATAAATTTGACTCCGTCTCTGTACTAATTAAGTATTGCTAGTTTAGCAGCGTATTAGCACGTTACATTTCGACCCGATTCCTATTTTTTATGTATTATAAAGTGTTCGAAGGTCAACGAAAATCGAACCTACAAATATCAAACAAAGTTGTCTCTTCTCGTTAGTATGTTATTCTTATATCCAACCAACTGGAATTTATTTTCGTTGTTGTGGACGTTATGTGATGAAGAGATAAGCTCTTATTTCATGATCAAAATGGAAATACGCAAAACTTAACGCCGGGATATTTAGGATGACTGTTGGATAAACTAAGCTGCAAAAGACCAGTAGATCGACTACATTAAAAGATTTTCAACGAACTGGAGTGAATCAATAAGACTATAAGTTTTTTGGGAAATTTAATTTTTAACAAAGAACACATTTGACTTCAGTATTTATAACTCATAACATTTTTATGGCTACATTTCTTATTTTAACAATTTGGAGTATACGAAAAGTATAAAAATGCACTGGAAAATTAAAATAAATAGCCTGTTTTCAAAATTTACTTCAACGAAGTGTTTCCTTTCATTTAGTTCGTAATTGAGTAAAATAAATTGTATCTTTTAGAGGAGGATTTAAAAAGTGGTGTGGTAATGGAGCAAATGACAAATCGGCGTAATCAATTACTTGAATTAGTTTGTTTGTAGATTGGTCGAGTAAGACAAATGAACTTTTTTCATCTAAGGATATATACCAGGGCTATGTTAATGATTGTGCAGACCGGTGTTTCCCAAAATCGCCACCAAAATGAATAATAATAAAATGAAATTTTGGATAATTATTAGAATATTGTTTAATAACTTTAATCCTAACAGGAATATTCTTTTTTTCTCTCCGTTAGTACTGCAACATACGACAAACAAGCAATTTTGCTTTAACGTACTTAAAAACTAATGACTAAGTCTAAGACCCACTGGTGTTTCTAGTTTCTATCTCACCAATCACTTGTATGTCGTGATAACTACTTCTTATGCACTAATCACTTCACAGCACTAATTCACAGGGCTTCACTATTTTTAATCGGTTATCTCCGTTGTCCAAAATCTGCAACACTTGTTGTGGTGATTGTATAGTCTTGTACCCAATAATGACATATGGTATAGAAGCGAGAGAGGATACCAACAAAACCAAAAGGATGCTACGAGTCGCCAAAATGTCAGTACTGAGAACAACAGCCGGGAAAACAAGAAGAGATCACGTATGACACACTGAAATTAGAGCACAATGCGACGTACAGGATGTGGTGAGATGGGGAAGGCAGAGGAGAAGAGGATGGTATAACCACGTGAAGAGAATGACCGACGATAGACTACCACGCATTGTACTAGAGGGAAAACCAGCAGGGACCCGTCCACCCGGAAGACCACCAAAGAGATGGAGAGACAGCTGGCAGTCCACATCTCAGGAAATATTACAGAGGCAAGTCCGGAATCAACAGATCATCTAGATCTCTAACAAGTAGAAGAAGAAGAAGAAGAAGAAGAAGTCTCGTACTTTTTGGCATGCGTTTACTATTCCTCTTAGACTCTTGTTTTTAAATCTTTCTATTGTATCTATACATTACTAGATTTGGTGCAGCTTCACAAATGTGTGCCATGGGTCGCGATACTTTTATGTATATACCTACTTATAAAAAGAGGACCTACAGACTACAAACTGTTCGCCTGCAGGAAATGGTCAAAGACTACTTATAGAATTTAAAAAAAAAAAATTAAATAAAGGTAGTTAAAATACCCATACAAACGGATTATCAGACCAATAATTTCATGGAAGTTCTACAATGTTATTTTTAACTTAACTAAATAAAATTCTGTCTTTTATCGTTTACATGCATCAACCAAAATCTGCTTAAACAAACCTTTTCGACTTCGATTTGGTCTGACAAACACCAGTTTTACTGAATAAAACATAACCATCCGCCGATATAGCCGAACATTTCATTTTTGCATGTCAAAAAGAAAGTAACAAACGTAAACAAGAGATAAAAAAAAGTGTAAGTTGTCACATGAATAATTCTGAGCGGAAAAAAACTAGTTTATTCTTCGGGTTATGATGCTTATTTTCCAGATGGTAAAGTTTAAACTTTGCTTGTTATTTCGGATTATAGCTCCGATATTCTATATACACACAACCAAACTTATATTAAGCTATAACCTATTATTTTCTGTTCAAACACGTTGAAAAACAAATAAGTTATTAGCACTTTATCTAAACAAATTATATTGCAAAAAATCGAAAATAAAGGGTTCTATTGAATTTAGATCAGGTGAACAACTAGGTCACTCCAAAATACTCACGCTTTACAAAAGTACAGGCCCCATTCGGAGACATGAGTGAAAGTTTCAATGAAAGTGAAATTAGTACGACAGAAATTGTGGAAGCGTTGAACAGTATGAAATTGGGTAAAGCTGCTAAAGGCTGAACAAAGCGTAGAACTAGTTTGCTGTGCCGCCTTTTTAACCTTTGTTGGAGAAGTGGTAGCTTACCAGACGACTGATGCAAGGCAGTTTTCGTGCCCCTATACAAGAGAAAAGGTTCGCAGCAGGACCGTAAGAACTACCGAGGTATTAGTTTACTCAGCATACTCGGCAAACTGTAGGTGATATTGATTAAAAGAGTGGCGAATGAAACTAAGAAAATGATATGGGATGTGCAAGCAGGATTTAGAAGAGAAAGGAGATGTATGGATCAGGTTTTTTCATTACAAGGTATAGCCGAAAACTTTTTGGCTAGAAGTCAGAAGGTCTATTGCGCATTTATAGACTTGGAAAAGGCCTATAAAAGAGTGGTGAGGAGTAAATTGTGGTCAACATTGTCTATGTATGGAGCACTGAAATCACTTTACGAGGATTCCACTGCTTGTGTCAGGATAAACGGAGCTTGCACGGAATGGTTTAACATCGAAAAGAATGTAAGACAGGGATGTGTGTCTTCGCCATGGCTGTTTAACTTATACATAGACGATTCTTTAAAAGATTTAAAAGAGAGTGCGTATGAAAAGTAAATGAATGATTTGATCGTCAAATGCCTTCGTTATGCCGATGATCAAGTCATATTAGCGTCATCTGAAGAGGAGTTGCAGGTAGTGAATGTTGGGTTTAGCAGAAGAAGCATAAAAATAGGATTAGTGCTGCGGAGATGAGTAGTCTGAGAAGTATAGTCGGAGTAACTAGATTGGATAAAGTAAAGAATAGTGAGATAAGAGAACGCTTTAGTGTAAAAGAAGATGTGGTTACAAAGATAGATAAAGGAATGCTTAAGTGGTTTGGACACGTAGAAAGGATGAATGAAGGAAGATTGAGAAAACAAATTTATAAGGCGAGTATGAATGGACGGAAGTCGCTCGGCGAACATATCTCGATCAGATCAACATAGTTTTGAAGAAAGGCCAAGTCAAGAGTATCAACAACCGTCGAGCATGTATGAGAGCACTGATGAAAGTAGAGGAAGCAAAAGATGTGTGTAAGAACCGTAGCAGAAGTGGAAGGAAGTGGTCTCTGCCTACCCCTACGGGAAAAAGACGTGACTATATGTATGTATGTCTTTCGTTTCTAAAAATGACTGCTTTTATGTGGGGGTGCGTAATTGTACACAAATAAAAAAATTCTATTGAAAGTGCCTCTCTAGGTTCTTACTAACGGCTCTAGAATTAAAAAAACATACCTTTGTACCTGTCAATGTTAGAATTGTAGGAGTATATTCGCCACACATGATCCCATCCAGGAACATTACAGTTTCACCTTTATAACAAGTGCAACAAACGATTTATAAGTAGCTCTAAAAAACCAATGAACGAAAAATGTATTCACACCATCATTATCTACATAAAAAAGCGTTTAAATTAAATTCCATTGTGAGATTTATTTTAAAAATAAATCATCCAAATATTGTGCATAAACTTAGTGATCACAGATTCTAAAATTTCAAACTAAGAATGATGTACAGCATCAAAATGTTCAACTACGTGGTTTCTTTTGAAACAATTTTGGTAAAATTTACAGATAGGCATCCATATTTTATGTTATTATATTTATTTATCCATTCGAGACTTCCTCAAAGTAGAACCCCTTTTTTTCGGAGGTGTGACGGCAAAACTCATGTTTACTGCACCCTGTCGGGTTCTATGCGGGGCAGTTATGTAAGACTCTAATACTCCGGCGACCTTGATGGACAGTATTTGCCAATAGAGGCCTCCGGCCCGTTAGCCTACTCACCAAACTTATCACCTCGCTCTTCTGGTTTTTGTCAGCCTCGCATTACTACATGAGGGATGGCTGTCAGTTCTTGGTCTTCTTTTTTTCTCACTCTTTATTCTGACTTTTATTGGCTATTCTCTTTGTCGCTCTTCTAGCTCCCTTGTATAATTGCTTTTACGGTGTTGTAAGCCAATTTCCACCTTAATTCCAACTACCAGTTTTTAAAAAAAGTAGAACCTCTACTGACTTTCATCCAGACCTCACAACTTTGATTGCTTGGCCATATGATGCGAATGCCAGACAAAAAATTCCCGAAACAAGCCTACCAATCTAGAATCGACGGTAAAATACCCAGAGGACGACCAAGATGTGTATAGGAACACAATGTAAGGGAAGTAGTGAGTCAAAGAGGAGCGCTTTGAGTAGTGTTGCTGACAGATCTAAATGAAGAGCTCCCTGCCAACCCCTACACCCATGGTAGAAAAGGTCGGATTAATTGAAGCAAAATAAAGTATTATTTATCAATCTGTAAAGGAAATTTAATGTCATATTCATATTTAGAACTTTCGATATATTTACTCTTTGATTCCCAGTTGAGCTTGACCGACTTATTCCAAAGATACGAATAGGGGGGTATTGAATTTTTTATTGAAATTATTATTTTAATAACTACTATTAAAAAGTTGTAAAAATATTTAACATTGTATTTTCCTTACACTAACATCAATGCTGTATCGAGGAACAAACATCCTGCATAAAAAAGAAATACGTTAACAGTAATTTGAGATTTAATACACCATATTATGCCCGTCAGTGTTTACTAAAACTAAAATATATAATAATATAATAAATGTTTCTCAGTTCGGTGTTTAACACATGTACTAGTAGTTTTAAAATGTATTTTAAGCTAATAAACAGACCTCAGACTCCTTCTGCTTTATTGTTTCGTATTAGAACAGAATGCAGCTGAAGAAATAAACAAAGACCTTAAATAGACATTTACGTAAAAATATACGAGTTGTGTGTACCCAGCTGCCTATGATAAATTCTGGTCCAATAAAATTGACAAATTTCCGAATTAATACAGCACTGAATATAAAACACGCCGTTTCATTAAAAATAATAGGAGGGTTCGGGCAAATTTTGTTTTGGAAATTATTCCTTGTCAAATACACTGCCATCGTTCGAATATTGAAAGTGGTGAGGACAGCCCAATAACTTTTTTAACGGAATCTGCAGAACCCGCCATCTCCCCAACACAACTGCATAGCAATTGCAAGCCAGAGAAGGTTTACAGAGGCACCAATATATGACTCCAGATGTAAGCAATTGCCATTTACAGAAAAATATAATACCTTGTACAGACTTTGCATCTTTTGTGTAGCTCTTGAGTCAGCCGATTTGGAGCAGACACAGCAACAATATTTTATTTAAGTAAGTTGCTTATTTTCTCTTTTAAATGGAAAACATAGCCATGTCTGCACAAGTTTAAAAGACTAGATCATCATCATCGTCAACCAATACGCGTCCAGTGCTGGACATAGGTCTCCCTCAGTCTTTTCCATCGGTCCCTATTCTGCGCGTCCTGCATCCAATTGCTACTAACACGTTTCAGGTCGTCAGTCCATCTGGTAGGTGGGCGGCCTCTACTGCGGAACGCTTCTTGCCTTGGCCTCCGCTCGACGATATGTCTTGCCCATCGGTTGTCAGATAATCTGGCAACGTGTCCTGCCCAGTTCCATTTTAAAGTAGCAATTCTTTCTATAGCGTCGATTGTCCCTGTTCTATGACGTATTTCTTCGTTTGGGATCCGGTCTCTAAGAGAGACGCCCAACATCCGGAGCTCCATAGCCCTCTGTGTTACTCGGATCTTGTCTACGACCTTTCTTGTAGGTGTCAATGTTTCCGCGGTAAGAACGGGCAGCACACATTGATTAAAGGTTTTCCTTTTGAGGCATACTGGCAAGTGCGACTTAAATATGTAATTTAATTTTCCAAAGGCTGCCCAGGTTAATCCTATTCGACGGGGGAGCTCACATGTTTGGTTATCCCTGCCTAGTCTAATTTCGTGTCCCAAATATTTATATGACACAGTCTGCTCAATATCCTTTCCAGCGATAGAAACATTACGGTTTGACACCACACGTTCATTCATTATTTGTGTCTTGGTCATGTTGATTCTCAGTCCAACCTCGAAGGAAGCGTGATAGAGTTTTTCCAACATTGCTATTGCATCATCTATACGATCGGCTATGAGGACGATGTCGTCTGCAAATCTTAAATGACCAAGCTTCTCTCCATTTATGTTGATACCATGTTCGTATAGGTCTGATCTCTTACAAATATGTTCCAAAAGTGTCGTAAATAACTTTGGAGAGATGGTGTCTCCCTGCCGTACTCCTTGCCCCTTAAAAGACTAGATACATCGATTTAACTTTCAAACGGGATATTTTACTTGAGGTTTAGAGTCAATTTGTGGGTAAGGAGGTTTTATAATAACTTTTAAATCACCAACAAAAAATTGGAAAATGTGGACCGGAAGAAATGGCAGCAAATCAGCGAACATTCTATTTTCCTTAAGAGAAACTGATGGTTCACGCAATCAAATGCTTTTGTTAAATCCAAGAACAGATCGCGAATAATTGGATGATGAAAATATTATTCGTGGGCTTTTTTTGGATTTAACAAAATCATTTAATTATGTGAACCATCAGCTTCTCTTAAGGAAAATAGAATGTTCGCTGATTTGCTGCCATTTCTTCCGGTCTCTAATTTCTCCCTCTATCTTATAACTCTTGCCTTATTTAAGTGCTCTTCTACCTCTGTCAACCATTTTGATCTGGGTTTTCCACGTCTTCTTTTTCCTCCTGGCTGCCATTGTAGCATAGACTTTGCTACTGCTTCTGGTCCTTTGTCTCCACTTGATTCTTTAAATTTTAATTTTCTTTAATATTTCTTCTCCATTTAGTTTTTCTAATATTTCTTGATTCGTTCTTCTGCTATATTCCTGTTCCCTGAACTTAACTGGACCTAAAATAGTTCAGATTATCTTTCGTTTGTTTATCCTTAACTTATCTTCTTCTATTTTCTTCATAGTTATTTTTGTTTGTTTGGTCAATAGTTTGTTTTTTAACAGTTTTTTATTTGCTTGGTAAGCTCGATTTGTTGCCATTATTTTTTTTTCGATATCCGTTGTTCTTTCCCCTTTATTTTTTATCATTACGCTTTATTTAAATTTTTAAACGTTTTCAAATTTTTTATTTCTTATTTCGCCATTTTTTTCTGTTTTTTTCAAATCTCATTATTTTAGTTTCCTTTGCATTAATTTTTAGCCTCCTTTTCATCCCTTCTTCTTTAATATCCTTTAACATTTTTTCATTTTCATTTTTTGTCACTAGTACTATGTTATCTGCATAAGCAATTTCCTTTGTTAACCTTTGTTTATTTCAAATTCTTTCGTTTCTCCTTTTTGTGTTGGGATTCTTTAAGAGATTCTCCTCCTGCCAGGTCCTCTATGTCCTAGGACTCTCCCCTGAAGAACCAGCTGTGGGAGCTCATAATGTTTCCCATTCCGCATTATGCGACCTAAGTACTCAAGCTTCCTAGACTTGATTTTCTTTATGATCTCCATATTTTTATTTATTCTCTCGAGCACTCTAACATTCGTGACGTGGGCTATCCAAGGTATTTTAAGTATTCGCCGATATAGCCACATCTCAAATGCCTCAAGCTTTTCTGTGGAGTATTGAGTGAGTGTCCATGATTCTGCTCCATAAAGCAACACTGGGAACACGTAACAGCGAAGCATTCTCACCTTTGATGTTAGATTAAGGTCGTGGCTTTTAAAAAGGTTTGACATTTCTAGAAACGCCACACAGGATTTTTCAATCCAGCATTTAATTTTACGAGAACTTTATTGTTTATTGTTGTACCTAGGTACGTGTATGAAGCAACTCTTTTGATTTGCTGGTTTCTGATAGTAAGTTGGCATTGGTTCCTCTTCGGATTATCATGAATTTGGTCTTATCTATGTTCAGCGTTAGACCGTATTTTTTACTGGTATCTTTAACTCTTGTCATGAGTTCTTGTGGGCTTTCAATATTGTCAGCAAATAATACGGTATCGTCTGCGTACCTTATATTGTTCAATCGTTGGCCGTTTACAGATATTCCCAGTTCTATGTCATCTAATGCTTCTTTAAATATCTCTTCTGAGTATGGGTTAAATAATAGGGGTGAGAGGATACATCCTTGTCTTAATTCTCTTTGTATTTCGATTACATCGCTGTCTTCGGCTTCTATTCGTATATTTGCTGTTTACAATAATTTATTAGTTATAAATCCACATTGATATTGTCCTATGATATTTTGAGTTTCAGTTACTAGTCGTCTTTGTATTAGTGATGAAGAAAAATAAATATTGCTGTTGTTTTATTTTTTTTTTAATTTTTGTTAATATTTACTAATAATATTATTTGATTTCAAAAAGCCAAATATTATTCTTGACATTGATATTTCAAAGCGAAAGGAAAAGCATGAAAGAAAAGGAATAGGGAGATCGACAAGATCCGATCTTATGTCACCAGATTTTAATAAATTTAGATTTCTATTGCGCGCAAAACAAAAGGAAAAGATCTGGGATAACCACCTACACACGTGATATATTTATATTAAATTCCATTCGATTCGAAGCGTTTTCTTCACGAAGAAGATCGTGAACTCGTCTCAACGGTGTAACTTCAACGTAACCATCTCGCAACAATCCCATGGGGGATTATGCAAGAAGTCTATATACACTTCATCGGTGACATAACTTTTCAAGAAATGGGATCCTACAACATAATTCTCTTTAATATATTATCAAATATTAGTGAAAGCTGCGTCTGCTGACATTTACTTTTTTATGAAATGTCTATTTATTCTTAAAATGAATGTAAGTAATCGAAAAAATCTATTAAAAGGGTACTAATTGTAAGCGTACTTGCCTAAACACTCATCGAGGAAAGTTAAAAGCATTTTTTCGTGAACCGATTTGATTACGAATAAATACAGTATGGTCCAAATAAAGAGAACAATGCACTATTTTGTAAATTGGTATTCTGCCAGTCGTCGCGGGACGCCTGGCAGATGTGAAACATCGAAACTATTTTCTATAGAAAATATGCATAACAGTAAATAATCTCAGGTGTAAAAATAAAATGACATTGTTCATTTTTTGATTTGGTGAAATGTACACCACAGACAAAATAAATTCTTTCCCAACATTTTCTTTATACTTTTCTTTGATATTTCAAATGTGAGTGCTAAAGTATTGTTAGTTTGTGACAATTTCAAATGAAAACAATTTAAAATAAAATAATATTTTAACACATTCTGAAACAATTTTTAAATTTGATAATTTTATTTTTCCAGCAAATCTGAATTCTGAACAAAATCTTATTTAAGACAACTATTTGTCATGTAATCATACGTTAAATTTTGACAAATATATTTATAATGACGTTTCTATATATTTTAATCGAGCCGAGTAGTTACGGGGCTGCCCGAAGCTTTCGCATAACGGCACCAAGGGGCGCAATTAGATGTTTCACATAAAAAATCATGGGACCCGTCAACTTTTATTTCTAATTCTTTAGATTTTTTTTTATTTATGACTCGAGCGTGATGACCTCGTCAATGAATTTTTTGGAGTTAAATCTGAACTTGACTGTTTTAGATGAAGTGACGTATGTTAAAGGTAATACGCAATAATTTTTAAACAAAACAATTAAGCCGTAAAAAGTTTTAAATTGTGACATCAAATTTCGCCTTCAACGAAGAAATATGTAAATAGATCAATGGAGTCTCAATGGACAGCCTGTTATCACCAGTGATCGCAAATTTATTTGTGAAGAAATTTTAATTCTTTAGATTTTTTTTTATTTATGACTCGAGCGTGATGACCTCGTCAATGAATTTTTTGGAGTTAAATCTGAACTTGACTGTTTTAGATGAAGTGACGTATGTTAAAGGTAATACGCAATAATTTTTAAACAAAACAATTAAGCCGTAAAAAGTTTAAAATTGTGACATCAAATTTCGCCTTCAACGAAGAAATATGTAAATAGATCAATGGAGTCTCAATGGTCAGAATGATTAGGTGCCGAACATCAGACCTGATTATGGATGGATGGTCACGTTGGTATTCATTGGAATGAGAAAGCCGACGACCTAGCAAAAGAAGAAACCAGAGCCGAACAGCCTTTATGCCTCCAATCCCTCAGAGCCGCCCGTAACCACATTAAGCAAGTAGTTAAACGACACACCCGCAGTCTGCAGAAGAGTAAGAGCGAGGGAAAACAGTTGGCGTCACTCACCCAGAACCCTGGAGAGAAGCACGTCGGTGGTGGCCCTCTTACTAAACACGAATATCTGCAAGCTCACCTCTGCAGGATCGGACTGGCGAAAACCGACATTTGCCCCCTATGCAGTACAGCAGGAATGGACAGTGCCCACCAAGCAATACTACACTTCGATACTGGGAGGCTCGGCGTCAGATGGCGGAACTGCCGCGGATGGGCGTAGGATAAAGTAAAGTAAAGTTGTCAATGAAGAAATTACATCTGGAATTGGACAGAATTATAGTGAGAAAATTAATAAAATTTCGTGCAAATTGTATTGGGATTTTTCAGAACAGAGCGAATTTTTTGTCTTTGTGCTCCATAGAAGAAGCCTAATACACGCCAAAACACTGAAAATTTTATTTATTTCCTCACATTTCCTCACATGAAAAAAGAGTCTTTGCTTTTCGAAAAATGTCTGCCTGGCAAAGCTTTCGGGTTTAAGTACATTGAATTTTCCTTAATCGTATTATTTTGGTTTAACCAAATGCAGTCGGGATTCTAAGGGATTAAGATTACTCAGTTTATGGGTTGCCGGCACCAAGTTTTCATGCGAAAATTTACGTTTTATTAACAGTTATTTTTTCACAACAAAAAATAGACAGTGAGCTGGTGACACTGAAATTGACGATAGGTTAAAAATTTTTTATGTAAATCGAAAGATTAAATTTATACGTGTCTTAGCAAAAAAGTTATACTCATAGTCTATAATTCATTAATTGAGTCCGTGTTCAGATACTGCATTACAGCCTGGGGTGGCGAGTTTAACAACATCATTCACAGACTACAAACAACACAAAATACAATACTGAAAATAATTTTGAAAAAAAGAAGATTGTACTCCACGGAACAATTATATCAAGAATCACATATCTTCAATATCAGAAATATCTACATCTTGCAGACCCAAATTTGGTTATTCAATAAAATAAACAGGATTCTCAGTCAATCCAGACATACCACTGATCTAACTTTGCAAGTTCCAAGATTCAGTAAAACCCTTATGCAAAGAAGCATCTTTTACTTCGGTCCAAAAATATTCAATAGCTTACCGACGGAACTGCGAGAATACAATAATTTCAGAGTTTTCAAAATACAAAATACATATTATACAAAATCAGCTGCAAAGTAGATTTTTTGATAATTATAATTTCAAATAAAAGAAATATTTATATGTGTATATTTGTATGCATAATATGTACTTCATCTCCATTCAACTTTTCACAGATATTCAACTTTTTTACATATAGTCATATATTTACCTATAGGCAACTATTCATTATGAACTAATTTTCGAATACTTTGAGAACACTAGATATTTAGACTATAATCTAAAAAAAAGTAAGTAGATTGTAGATTGTAGGGTGGGTCGTGAAGGCCATGCTGCCTCTCAAGCACTTCGACCTATCAGATCTTTTGTGCAGAACCTTTAATCTCTTCGAGGCCCGGGATTCCGAGACTTCGACTAAATTTTATCAGTTTCCTGGGGGCTGAGTTTATGATATCGAAGGGCTTTAGGAAAGCCCCTTCAAAAAACTTGAGCCTCTAAGTATATATGGATCTATACTGTGTAACGTGCCTTTTTTTTCCCTTCTACAGTTCCATTATAATTGGGTCTCTGATAGTTTTGTATTCCTCAGGTACTCGTAAATAGTGTCGTGTACCGTATTTTGTTGTAATTTAAATATATCATTCGTTGTAAATAGTGTTGCATACCTTGTAGTGATAGGATTCGATTGTTAATGGCTGTGGCATTTTTCGTTAATCGATGGAGATTGAGTGGGGAGGTTTTTCGTCATTAGATTTTGCTTTGGTTTTTGGCCTCGATTGTTGTGTGTTGTCAGTTATATTATTGTTTGGTTTGCATTTCTGTGTGGATGGAGCATGGACTTGCGAAGATTGTTGGTTGACGCGTGTTCCGTGTCATTTCTTGATATCCGGCCGGGGAAGTAGAGTCGTTTGGTGTCAGTCGTTTGGTGGCAGTCTTAGGAGTGGTGTGGTGAGAATTTTTAAGACGGTGTGATAACTGTGTTTAAGTATTGTTGCTGAATAAATTTGATTGAATTGATTTTGTGTAGATTCAACATAGATCACTCTAAAGCATTTGACTGCATACGATGGCAAAGTGAAGAATAGTGAGATAAGGAACGCTGCAGTATGAAAGAAGATGTATTAACAAGGATAGATAAAGGACTGCTTAAATGGTTTGGACACAGAGAGAATGGATGAAAGAGGATTGTCGAAACAGATTTAAAAGGCGAAAGTCTGCAGAGCTGTAGAGGTCGACGTAAGCAAACATATCTCGATCAGATCGAAATTGTTAAAATTGACCGCATCACGTCGTGACCTTAAACTCATTGCTTACGCTTTAGTGGTCCGATTTTGCATTAGTGTCATAATATACTATTTCTTAAATTATACTCGTTTTGATATGATTTTTAAAAATATCTTGGTATGAGGGCCTAAAAACGTGGGGACAGCATTTTAAGAAAGTTAACTTATGACCATAACTTTTATGTACGCAATGCCAACCAAATTAAAAATATTTTTTAACAAGTTTTAACTCTTTTAACATTTAGAGTCTAATTTTTAATATTTAAATAGTTTTGAACATATTGAGATATTTAAAGTTACTTACAGAATTAAAATTTAAAATGACCCGATAAATTTTACCTTTACAAATATTTACAATATTTACCACTAAAAGTTACCGTAATTTAAATGGGCAACGTTAGAATATCCACTGTCAAGTCCAAATTTACAGCTGTGCGATTTTTACATTTTACACAGAGTGTGCGTGCTTATTAATTATATTAACGTGTCTTATTTTCCGAGTTAATGCCTTAAAGACTCGATAATCAAACACACGAGATTTTTAATTAGTTTATAGGTTAATAATCCGACATCCGGCAGATGGTGTTTAAAATTTCGGTAGCGAGCACATTTTTGCTGAAAAGAACCACTTCTTAGTGAAAGAATACGCCCAACTTTTATGCAAGGCACCCATATGTCACACGAACTGTCACACCAATGATATATACCGTCGTTTATTTATTTTTTATAGCATTATTGATTGATATTTTAACCGTATCCGTCGAAAAATTTTAATGATAATAGCCAGATGGCAAAATATTATACGATTTCCGCAAAAGTACTGTTCGATTTTTTAACAAATTAAATACATTCTATTCTTTACTGATAATATTATATAATGATTGGATTATTTAATGTAAAATTGTAAGAAAATAATACAGATCACTGAATGTTTTCTTATAATGCACGTACGTGTGTAAGGTTGCCTATACCTTCCTAAATTTGTTTGTTCTTGAACAATCGGTTTACTACAAGTCTGAAGTTAATTATTAATAAAAATGAAATATTTAGTTCTATTTAAGTATTCGCGTTTTGACTCACCCTATATGGAGAGTAAAATAATTACGAAACATAAATGACTTGGTGAACTTCGCTCACTGATAAAAAATAATCTTTATTATGAAATACAGAAAACTGATTACAAACATACAGGGTCATGACAATATTAACCTTCATCATCATCATCATAATATAGCAGCTTGTCTCGTCCACTGCTGGACATAAGCCTCTCTTAACCTTTTACTCGGCTTTGGCCATCTCTGGGACGCCATTCTATTATTATTTTTTTGTCCATCTGTTATCTGACATTTTTGCGAAGTGGCCAGCCCATTTTAAGTGTGTGATTCTTTCAATTTCATCCGTAACTTTTGTTCTTCTACGTAGCTCTTCTTTCCGGATTCTATCTTGCAATGTCACTCCTAACACATAGACCTCTCCATGGCTCGTTGAGTTATTCTTATTTTATTGATAGTTTTTTGTTATGTTAATCTATTCTGTACCGTTTCAATTTTAGTATAAAAAAAACACAAAAAACTATAAATCATAAACAATTAAATATTGGTGACTATAGGTGACTCTATCACGTTCATATTGAAAATGCGGGGTTACCACCAAACTTCACACGATCATTCGCAGGGCTAATCTAAAGATTGGCTGAAAATGTCATTAATATCGGTCCAGCCGTTGGCTATAGAAAAGGAATTAAAAAAGCGGGGATCGTATTAGAAAAGACACTTAAAATTCTTATGTCACTACACTCATTCTATAATAGAGAGTAAACTCGTCAAGCTTCTTGTCCTTTTTTAATTGTCAATTGCTCGACTATAGCGTGAGAGCGAAAAGTATACGAAGATCCGCACGAAGAGGATCGTATAGTATCGAAATAAAATGTAAACCAATTTTCAAATATAGTTATGTTTAACATTTTTTTCTCAAAATCGGTCCAGTAGTTTTTACGTAAGGCTCTAACAAACAAACGGACAAATAAAAAAATCGGTAATTTGGGAACACCTAAACACCATATTCCAACATTTTGTTTATAAATATCTTTATTGCTCAGTCTTTGGAAATATAAAAGGTTTTTTCTTAACTTAAAAAAATAATAAAACAAAAAATTATTCATAAATTGTCATTTTTAAAAAATTTACCCTACATTTTATTTCGAAAAAGTTTTTTATTTTCGTTTTTTTGCTTAAGGCAATTAATGACAATCTTATAGGTATTACACAAAATGTCTAATAACAAACTTCCATTACCATTGACACCGTAATACATAAATTAAATACGCTGTTTCCAGTCACTGTTTAATTAATTTTCAATTAACAGCCGTTAATTATTGAATAGATTACTTGTACCGAGTGTCCTTATAACTGGAACGTCAGACAAATTTAACTTACTTCAGAATGGAAAAAAATATAATTGAGTCCAATAAATGAAAGGACATTTTTTGTCGAATATAATTAATTTATCCTTTATCAAAAGCAGGTGTTTTCATTTGGGAAAAGTCATACTTGCCCGAATGAACATTTTGTAACAGTTGGACAATTAAAATGTGGATCAGTCGAACGTTTTTTCCACTGTTTTTCACTTTCCATTGTATTGCAGTAACCTTGTCTCCTAAATTAGCAGCATTTGTAGCAGTTTCTATAGCAGTTACTTTAGCTGTTAAGTCAGCTGGAATAGTATCAGTTTTAGCCTTTATAGCAGTGACATCAGCTCTTAAGGTATCTGTAATCTTATCAGTCTTAGCCTTTATTCCTGATATCATATCTGTTCCGACTTGAGTTTTTATGGTAACTAAGTCAGCGCTTAAGTCAGCTGGAATAGAATCAGTCTTAGTTTTTATTTCACCTACGTTAGTTCCACTAGCTGCTATTTTATTAGTCTCAGTTGTTATTGTACCTAACTCAGCGTTTAAGTCAGCAGGCATCTTATCAGTCTTAGCCCTTATTGCAGTAACATCAGCATTTTTAGCCAGTGGAAACACTAATTTATCCATATATTTAAATCCAGGCAATACATCTAATTCTCCTTGTAAATCGTCAGGCATCTTATCAGTCTTAGCCTTTATAGCAGTAACATCAGCTCCTAAGGTATCTGTAATCTTATCAGTCTTAGTTTTTATTGCACCTACGTTAGTTCCAATACCTAATAATGTAGCAATTGCACCTCCAGTCATGAAGTTTGTTGCTGTAGCACTGTAATCTATTTCAGTAGCACCATTAGGTTCATACTTAAAAGTGTTGAAAACATTAGTAGCATTGTCTACACCAAAGGTATACTTATTCTGTGCAGCATCTTCATAAATTATGCTTTTAATGTTAGGGGATTGTACATTTGATCCAGAGTTGTCTTTAAAAGTTAAACTAGCCATATCACTTTCTGTTAATTATAAATTCGTCAGAATATATTGAATAACCGTTGCAATAGTAACAAGCCAATTTGTCCTTTCATTGACATTCAATTTTATTTAAAAACTAAATTATTTGCAACACTGAACGTTCAATCTTTCCACTTCCAATCGTGAAAGTTGTAACGGACTAATTGATGAACTTTATTATTAAACCCTACCAAATTTAACCGTGCTTACACATAGTAACGCCTTTTTCTCGTAGTGGTGCACAGAGACCACTTCTTTTACTTGCTACGGTTCTTACACACGTTCCCTTCTTCTAATTTCATCATCTTAGTTTCATGCTTCTTCTGCCAAACCCGACATTCACTACCATATAAGTGTAGAAACAAGCACTCCTCTTTGCAACCAGTTGTGCCTTTTTTGACACGTTCCACCAACACCCATCGCTCAATATCCCAGTCATACTTTCCGTCTTTCGTAAGCTTTGAACCCAAGTATACAAACTCATTCACTTATTCCACTCTTTCTCCCTCAATCAGCACCTCGCAGTTTGTTATGCTTCCTGTTGTAATTTTATTTCCAATGGGCTAATAATTTTTCTTTTGCTCCAATTTAAATTAGTCTTGAGCCGCCCTTGAGGACCAACGTTTAAAACCGTTAAACGCTCTAGGCGAGTTTTGGAAACAAATCTCCCCTCACCGCGCCATCACTGCTCGATCAATTCTCCCAAACGTCCGTTAAAGACGGTCGATAATTTCATTAAAAAGCGATCGAAGAGATCGATCTTTTCTGATTATCCACGCTGCGTCGAATTATTTCGGTGTTTGTTATCCAGTTAGTAAAGATTACTTTACGTAAAAAGGCAATTCATTAGTGGCACAAGTGCATAGTGTATTTTGAAGAAAGAAATATCCAGTATTCAATAAAACTTTTAAAAACCAGCGATCTATGATTTAAATCCAGTCCACTGCTATCGAAGTTAAGTATAATTTCCCCGTATACAGAAAAAGGAATTACAGCCCCTGCTCCGTACATTTGGTCCTTCGAGCCGGAACCTATGAATAAACCCCTGCTTCGTACACTTTTTTCTCCTTCAAAAACCATAAGCCCTAATATCCTGCTACTTATAACCAATGCTGTTTTATAATGTTTTTTACATTACTTTTAAAATATTACATGTATTAATAAGTAGTACGCATACTTATTACTAACTGTTTGAAACATAAAGAATTAGGCAGACCCTAATCAAACCTACAGGGAGATTTTTTTGCATGGTATACGGTAGTTCTAGTTCCGACGATAATGCGAAGCTTCTTCTTCTTCAGGTGCCATCTCCATTCAATGAAGGTCGGCAACAATTTCGGCATAAATATTGTGATCCTGGGCTGCATGAATCAAAGCTGATGTGTTCATACAAGCGAAGCTTGACAAGTTAAAGTGAACTTGATTTTATCAGCTTATGCTCAGGCCGGTTAAAGCCACGAAAAAAAACAACAATTAGAAAAAAAATAATAATTTTACAGAGAGACTCTACCATTAAATAAATCGTCTTTTAGAGGTAACAATGGTACCTACTTCACAAGAGTAAGCAAGGTGGTACTATCATGGGTGTGAAGGGAAGAAGAATGGTGATATAAGGCAATGTGCTAAAGGCAAAATGTAAGGAGTGCATCGGTTTGTTAGAGGATGATACCGATGACTTTGAGTGCTCTAATGGCTGTCAAGCTGTCTAAGAATGTCAATTTTGATTTTTTTATTTATGTGATTGTTAATCCTAAATACCAAATATGTAAGGTATAATTTGCCTAATAGTAGACCTTTTTAACCTACCATAGTAAAGTAAGGCACACTGACAAAGTTTTTTAAAATGTTTACTTTTGTTTTTTCTTATGGTAATAGTTGCCATTTTTCGTTTGTATTTTATAGTAACTGCATCTTAAAAATAATAACTGTTGATTAAATTGGATATTTTTATTTTATTGCAAACATCCCAATGTCAATACATTTTATGATAGATATATTTTTGGTACATGTTACAAAATATTAAGGATATTCGGTTTAAATCGGCATTTGAATTGCGCTTCTGTCGAAGATGGAGCGAGAACGCTGCACGTGTACCTTTCAGTAGTTTATCTTTACCACTATTATTGAGAAATTATTACTGCAAACATTTCTATTGCCTTAACTATAGATAATTTTATATAAAATATTACTTTCGGCGATGTTTTGAAACGGTTAGAAACTAAAATATCTTCTGCATGTCTTAGAGAAAATCATCTGTTTAACCATTATTCGTTTCACATTGTTACATCGTTTTATGTGCAAGTCGAATATTTTTACTAAAATGCCAGCGTTGCGCTTGCATCAATTTTGCAAAAACCACTTTCACTGTTCCAATAGATTATATAGGTACTTGTGACATTTATTAGAGTTTATGATTTAAGAAATTTGCAATTGTTGATTTTTGTCAACAGTGTTACGAAAATATAATAACAATATTTATTCACGCAATAGAAGATTTCTGGTTAATTCCAGGACGGTCTTCATTTTTTTTTACATCTATTTTGAATGAATTTGATGTACCTCTATTTTCTAAGTATTGGTGCAAAATTGTTTTGACTAGCGCAAAGATGTCGCTCTGTATTTTATAGACTACCAAAAAGCCTTTGATAATGTCCAACACGACAAGCTAATCGAAATTTTAAAAGGTATGGGGTTAGAACAGAAAGATATTTGGTGCATGGAGAGTTTGTACTGAAACCAAACGGCTAAAGTTAAAGTCGATGGCAGGCTGACCAATGATATCGAAATCTGTAGTTGGGTTGGGCTGTTCAACCTATATTTGGAGGCAATCTTTCAGGAAGCACTTGGGTAGATAGAAATGGGTTTAAAAGTGAATGGAATTTGGATCCACAATTTCAGATATGCAGACGATACAGTTCTGATCACGGATAGCATACCAGATTTGCAAGCTATCGCCAATAGAGTGAACGCCTACACTAAGAATATGGACTTGAATATGAATATGGACAAAACGAAATTTATGGTAGTGACTAGAAACCCACATATATTTGTCAACAGCATGTTAACCATTGACATGGCATCCATTTAACGAGTAAACAGGTTCAAATATCTTGGAACTTGGCTCCATATTGAATAATAAAGAATCTAACTTGAATTCGATTTATCAAGTGCTATGTGTAGTCAGTGCTTCTATATGGCGTGGAATCATGGACCCTGAAGGTCGAAGCCTTGAACAAACTGGAGGCCTTTGAGATGTGGCTGTATCGTCGCATACTCAAAATCCCATGGACCGATAGAGTCACAAACAAAGAAGTTTTGCGCAGAGTGCACGGAGAATGCGAGCTACTATTGACAATTAAAAAAAGAAAGACCTCATATCTTGAAAAATACCAGAGGCTGCAATCAATAATCAAGCGCAGAGTAGAGGGTAGAAGACACTGGACGGGTTTGCGCACTGTCGGTGAACTAATTCACACAGCTACAGACAGAGAGAAAATGAGAAATATGATCGCGAACATTCAATAATGGATAGGCATCAGAAAGAAGAAGATATTTTTTGCAGAAATAATTAATAGATCTACCTTTTTCCTATAAACACACGACTTTTCAGGAAAAATTGCGCACGGAAGTATTACAGTGGTGGAGACGATGCTATTTTGGTATTTGTTTAATTTCAAGTTTAAGGTTATGCGTTTGAGATTTGATTAAAAGAATTTCACAATTTTTGAAATTGGGTTGGTATTATTTTATTGTAAATTAATTACAAGAATTTTTATATGTTTTTTTTTCATTATAAAGTTGTATACCTCTAAAAAAACAGTTGGCACCGCATGGGTGACTTAATATACAGTGTGTACATAAAGTAATGTATCTTGCTAATATTTCGATTTCTGTTAGGTTTACAAAAAAATTATTTATGTTTTTCTAAATACTAAAAACACGTGCCATTTTTATAGAGAGCCGTGATATACTGCTTTATAAAACCAAGCTTAATATGCAGTGGTGGTAGTAGATATTGAGAAAAATGTAGCAAGATTAACGTTGCAATTTTCAGATCACCAAAAACTTTTCATTGATGTTCCGAATAACTTATTTTATTCAATACTATCTGCAAATTGTCGCAAGTGTCTTTTAACTTGATCGAATGAGCTATTGGGATAGATGCATATGTGTTTTCAATGTGTAGCAGAACAGCTTTAAGAATTAATTCTTTTTGACGCCATTTACTCGAATCTCAAAGCCGATGGAGCAAAACGGGCTCCGGATTCGGATTCAGGGCATCGATATATATATATATATATATATATATATATATATATATATATATATATATATATATATATATATATATATTATATATTATATATATATATATATTTATCCACCAAAAGAGACATGGAGTATATCCTAAAAGAAGAACGGAAAACCTTAAGAAAAGTGCTGGGACCCAAACACACAGATAAGGGCTACAGATTACACTCCAGAAAAACCACCGAAAATCTGTCCAACCTAGCGGCCGATGTAAGAAAGAGGCGATTGAGATTATACGGACATATTAGTAGACTCCCTCCAACTCGCCTCGCAAACAAGATCTTAACTTACATCAAGGGGGTCAAGTCGACGACACCATGGATAGCTCAGGTACAGGCTGATTTACGGAAAGCACAAATAGACCAAGAAGAGATACAGGACAGAAGCACATACAGACGTAAGATTTACCAATGGAAGGTTGTACCAGAGAATGAAGTGCCCAGGAAGACCGGAACAAAATGGTCCCAAGAAAGGAAAGAAGACATGAGAGAAAAGATGAGAGAAATCTGGAGGATTAGAAAAACTACCTCCCAAACGAATCGTTTTGCTTTGCGTGATCCTAAGGGGTCTACTCGCAAATAATAATAATAATAATAATAATAATAATAATATATATATATATATATATATATATATATATATATATATATATATAAAAGTAGGTCTGGTCAAAAGTACTGACTTATTTTTTTATGCGTGCCGATGTTTTTAATAAACGAGTATATCTTTCTTTGGTACCTAAATATAAATTAAGTAACATCAAAGGCTAGATTACCAAAATCGTAATACTTAATAATGATAATAAAGTAGATCCGAACTAATAAAGTATCGGTAGTTCAGTAGTCTATTAGCACGTATCACTCCGACCCGATTCCTATCTTTTTGTCACGTATTCTGTGTTCGTAGGCCACTTAAAATCGGCGTTATTCTCGGGTTAAATTGTTACGTAGGTGTTTCATTCAAATAGACTCTCATCATCATCATCATAAGCGGCCAAGTCTTGTCCACTCCTGAACATAGGCCTCCCCTTTCATTTTCCATCTTTGACGGTTTTGTGCAATGTGTTGCCACCCTTTCTCTGCCTTCCGGTAAATGTCATCCATCCACCTTTTCTGGGGTCTTCCTTTGCCTTTGTGTGTTCTTGGTCTTCACTGCATGACTATTTTTGTCCATCTGTTATTCGGTTCCCTCGCCATCCCCAATTTCCTTCTGCTATGCACTGAATCACGTCGTGCACACCCTTGCGTCGACGTATGTCGCAATGATTTATCTTGTCTCTCAGACTAATGCCTAGCATTGCGCGTTCTATGGCGTTCTATGACTTTTTGTACTTTTTATGGTTAGCGTCATGACTCCCAGACCGTACGTCAGTACAGGGAGTATGCACTTTTCTTTTCATGTTTATAGGAATATCTGAATATTTCAGGATAAAGCGCAGCTTTCCAAATGTTGCGCAGGTCATACTC
The DNA here is from genome assembly GCA_950111635.1 of Agelastica alni. NCBI lineage: Eukaryota > Metazoa > Arthropoda > Insecta > Coleoptera > Chrysomelidae > Agelastica > Agelastica alni. The sequence goes on along the minus strand of OX467718.1, from coordinate 5,477,453 downwards.
ATTCTTTTGGTAATTCCAGCCTTTTGGTTCTCTTTCCCAAGTTTGATCTTGTGCCCCAGATGGACGTATTCGTCTACCTTTTCTATTTCTTGGCCTTCGATGGTAAGAAGGTTTGCCCCGTTTAGACTCATAAACTTGTTTTTGCGGTGTTCATCTCTAGTCCCACCTCCTGCAATGCTTGCTTCAGTTGCTGTATCATTTCTTTTAGTTTTTCGAGTGTTTTGCCGATTAGGAAGATGTCGTCGGCGAACCTTAGATGGTTTAGATATTTGCCATCCACATTCACGCCTTTGTTTTCCTGTGATATCTTCCATGGCTAGGGTGAAAAGCTTGGAAGAGATGGTGTTGCCCTGTCTTACGCCTCTTCTTGTGCGTATTTTGTCCGTGATCATGACGGTTTCGATCTTTACTTGAAATGTGGCGTTCTCGTAGATGTGTTTCAGCAGATTTACGTATCTTGAGTCAATGCTTGCGTTTTTCATTGCTTTAAAAATTGTGCTTAGGTGTATGGAATCAAAGGCCTTAGTGTAGTCGACAAAAGCCATATGTAGTGGGACGTTGTTTTCAGTGCATTTTGCTATAAGTGTGTGAATTGTTTGAAGGTGATCAGTGGTGCTATATCCCTTCCGGAAACCTGCCTGTTTCTACATAGGTACAATTTACAAGTTAGTCCGATCCTGACACAGACTTTATTTAAAGACAAAAAAAAACTCTTGCTGGGAACAGACAATTACTCTCTTGGGACAATGTACCCTTCTTCTTTTAGTAAATTAATTTTTCAACGGGATATGGGCTACACAATACACAAAGGACAGTGAATAGACTTCTAAGGTGGTCTTGAGGATTTTATTTAAAACTATTTCGAGGAAGTGTGGAAGTAAACTTTTATGATATTGTTGCAATAACATTTTGGTTTTGTACAAAAAATTTAAGTAAAAAATCGCCATCAAAAATTGCGGATAGCAGGAAAGCGGGATATTACAATTTAGTTTTATTGTACCATATATTTAAAGTTTCCTTTTGGAGTGGTAATTGTGATAAATAATTTCGAATAACACTATAACATACATTTTTAAGAAAACGTAGAGGAATTATTCAGTATGTTTTGAATACCAAAAACAACTTGTGTAAAGTTGCTGGTTATCTATAGTTTTTTTTAATGGCCAATGGGGCATCCACGTTAAAGCAATATCCGCAGAAGTGTCGTCATTGTCTTATTTAATGCATTTTTGTGAATATAATCGACCAATCCCTTCCCAACGAAATGTATAATAATATAATAATAATAATAAATGTTACACTGGCGTGCATACTTACAAAAAGCCTCCCATCTAATGTATAATCAAATCTAATCTAGTGATGCCCATTTTACATATTGGACCTTTCAATTAATTTTAGAATTCTGTCTGCATACAAAAAGCATTTAGTTGGTCACCAGCAATTGATAACTAACCCGGTCAAATGCTTTGGAAACATTTGTGTAAATATAATCAGCCTAGTGGCTAATTTGAAAAACAAGAAATATTTATAAACAAGCAGATTTGTACAAATAGATTTACCACGACTGAATCCATGTTGCTGATTTATAATTATACTAAAAGTCAGTTACGTAATATAATAAAGTAGATATAAGTAATGTAAATAATTATTAATTTTATATATTTTAATCTAAAGAACAGCAACGAAATTATTCTTATATTAACATTATATATGGAATTTTCACTTCTGAAGATGGAATAAGGAACAACGAGCCACCATTTAAAAAAAAACTGATTAAAAAATTCGAAACTTATTTTCTCTTATTTGTACATCCCCAAAATATAAAATTTTTAGCTGGATACCAAAAACCAACAAGCAAATTAAATCTGTTCTTAAAGTGTTAATGTAATTGTTGATGTTATGCTCTATGAAAAATATATTCGTTTCTTGACGTTATTTACAGCAAAAGCCCCGTGAAAAGTATTACGAATTGAAAAAAAACTACTCAACTTTTTTTATGGAAAAACAAAAAAGTATTATATTTACGAGTATGAATACGAAGGTAGATGAAGATTCATACTTTTTAAATATATTCCACGTAAAAACATAAGTTTACTTCACATACCCCAAAAAAAAACAACTTTTTCGGTAAAATTAACTTCGCTTTTACTGCGATTCGTATGTGACTCTCTGTGAAAACGGCTATAAATTCTTTTAGTCTGTGGCAAGCTGAACTTTTGAAAGAATTATGGTCTCTGTTTCCAAATAAAAGGGAGGTAGACTAATAAATTTTTATATATCTACCTCGGGATATGTTGTAACAAAGCCTTCTGAATACTGTATGTGGTTGGGATCCAAATCATCTCCCTTACATTTAGGTGTAAAACGTTTTTTATAGTCTTTATCTTTTTGAGCTAGTTGTATTTGATTATGACAGTTTTGGAATAAACATGCTGCGTTTTTACGTTTATTAACAACATAAAATAGATTTTATTATTACAAAAAAGTTCTCACTTCATCGGTTTGATCCGATTTTTCAAAAATTAAAATGGTTATTTTCTTTGTTGATATAACCGCCAAAATACCAGGTCCAAAAGCAACGAACGAAATTGCTGTTATTTAAAAAAATATATCTTTTTATAATGCATTTTTGAATTAATGTCGTCGTATACCGAAGCACAAAATATAAAAATATATGTTGGATAAAAATCGACATCAACGTTTTGTCGAATTACGTTTAATGGCATTTAAGTGTTATCGCTGGTTTATGGATATAGAAAAGGTCCGAGGGTGAGAATAAAATCTACGCATTTTCCACAAATCTTTTTCCAGTAAAAAGGTTTTATTGTTGTTACGAAAAATCCAACGCTCCAATTTATTTGTTTGAGTAGTTTTTGTACCCGAAGAGGAAACTAGTAATTTAATGAACCCACAAACCAACCCCCAGACATATTTCAGTTGCCATCAAATATTTATAATAATTTATTGATAAGTATAATAAATTAGCTTTCACAAGAAACTTGAATCGTACAAATAAAAATACTATCAATAATAAAACTATTTTCGTGGTGACCACTAAATATAGATAACTATCTTACAAGTAGGTCTACAAAACACTTCTGGACGAAGGAGTGCAACATCTGCAGACCTAGTTAATATGTAATATATTAACTTCTCTAATTGAATCGTACAAATAGAAATAACCGTATTAATTTTTATTAGCAACTAACTGAGAAGACTATCAAAAAATATAACTATTTTTATGGTGACTAATAAATATAACTATCTTACAACTATAGATCTAGTGATGTTAATAAATAAAGTTATTTCCATTGGTATGATTTAAGTTTCTCATAGAAGGTAATAAATTACAATTAGTATACAGTTCATGAAGTAATACACTTGTACCTATAAAAAGGTTGAATTTTTAAATTGTTGGGTAACCGGTTGAGGAGCGTTGCAAGAGCTAGTCCTGTGGGACTTCTAGATGGTTCTATCGCTGTCGCGAAATATTCTGGAATTATGATTGAGAAATATAAAAAGGACAGTGGTCGTGAAAAAGGACAGTTTTTAAAAAGTGTTAATAAGTTATGAAATTTATATAGTTGTAAAAGTTGTAATTAGTTGAATATCTAAGTGATTCATAAAAGTAAAATTTATTGTGTAAAAGTATTGGAATAAAAATTGTTTTGTTACTGTATCGAGAGTTTAAAATCACCTAACCCAAGAAAGAAGTATATATATATATATATATATATATATATATATATATATATATATATCGCGTTAAAACGTGCGTCGGCGTCTTGCGATTCCTAATCTCCATTCCTCTCTATTCGTCCACATGTCCTCTCTCAGATCTCTTTCTTTCATCTCTTTTTGTATGCCTTCTCTCCAGCTCTTTCGTGGTCTTCCTCTTCTTCTTCTTCCTCTGGGGTTCCACTGTAATATTTTCTTTGGGATTCTGTCTGGTGGCATTCTTTGAACATGCCCGTACCATATCAACTGTTTAGTTCTTATTTCATCTGTGATGTCGTGCTGTACTCCCATTATTTGTTTTATCCTCTCATATGTAACTCTCTCTAGTCTTGATTTCCCCGCTGCTCGTCTCCATTAATCCATTTCTGTGGCTCTAATTTTTCTTTCGATCTTTTCTTTCAAAGGCCATACTTCGCAACCGTACATTATTATGCTCTTCACTATCGTGTCGTAAATTCTTTTTTTGTTGTTGTTGCTTATTGTTCTATCCCACAGTACTCCGTTTAACATTGATATTGCTCTTCTTCCTTTCATATTTCTGTCCAATATTGCTTCTTCGAGTGTCCCATCCTTTGATATTCTCATTCCTAAGTAATTGTAAGCTGACGTGTGTTTGATTTTTTGTCCATTTGATAATTAGTCCCCAAATTTTATATTCTTCTATAAGTTTTCGTGTCATATACTCTGTGTCGTCTATGTCTTGGCCGACTATAATTTGATCGTCTGCGAATGAGAGTGTGTATAATGTTGTGTCCTCATCTAAAGGTATGCCCATGTTTTGGCATTTCCGTTTCCAATTCGCTAGTGCCCGTTCCAAATATATTTTAAATAATGTTGGTGACAAGCAACACCCTTGTTTCAGCCCTTTTTTGATATTAAACCCTGTTGTTAGGTTTTGTCCAACTTTAATTCTTGATTTGGTTTTATTGTATAATGACTTTACTCCTTTTATCAGTTCAATATTAATGTTGGAAGTTTCCAGAGTTTCCCAAAGTTTAATTAAGAGTACGCTGTCGTATGCTTTCTTTAGGTCAACGTACAGTATATGGATCTTTTGATTGAATGCTAGTTTTTTTTCTATAATTTGTGTTAGTGAGAAAGAAGTAAATATCGTAAAAATATAAAAGATATGGTAAAATTTTAACATTGTATACAAAAAAATTAAAAACGTAATTTTTTCTTTTATGTTGGGAATTATCTTTTTGCTTTAAACGCCAGCAGTAATCTAACGTAGCTGCGTTCCAACGACCTTGATACCATTCCTCAAGCCTTTTCACATCCTGATAAAACCGCTTCCCTTGTTCATCACTCACAGCCCAAAGATTTGAAGGGAAAAACGAGAAATGGGAATGGAGAAAGTGAATTTTTAATGACATCCGGCGGCAACCCATCAAATCATTTTATTTCTGCTGTTGAATTAAATGCGGTTGGCGTATATCTCTTGAAGAGGGTAAACACTCTGGATCTTAGTTGTCAACTTTAATGTCTTTGTCATCGTTATTTTTATCGCTCGGTATACCTAACTCTTCAGTTGGACATTTTTTAGGAGGCATGTCTTCAGTATGAGGTATTGGTTAACAGAATTTACAGTGTAGGGTACTCAATATTAAGCTTAATTTTCTTTGAAAATCCTCGTATATCAGTCATACAGAAGTAGCAATTGTTGTAGTGGTTTCTAGGTTCGCGCCACGAATCGGTATTGCAAATGGTATAGATGTTTTGTTTCCATTCAACCATGTCAGGAGAGTGGCATAACATGATACACAAAATACTTACGGAATTCACGGCTTATCTTGATACACTATACGTCCAAAATATAGAAAATACGCATTAATTACTTTTTCAGATATTTTGTTTCCTAGTAATAAGAACAAAACTTGTTTGGTGAATTTTTGCATTGACGGCGACTACTTTTTTCAGTATTCATCTTGAAAATTCTATCATAAACAGTTAATCTCAATAGTACTAACGTGAAATGAACCTATTTTAATAACGATTACATTTACTAGTATGGACAAAATGAAGGTCGCTTGAAATTGCATATTTACAGTGTAACCATGTTAACAAAGATATTCGACGTTTAACAACTATGTAGATCGGTACTTACGTTACTTTCCGTGTCCGAACGTCGTTTTAGACTATAGCTTTCCTGTAATTTGCAGCAGCTATGGCTTTGTCATTTGCAGAGTACATGTCGTCGATTGTGCATGGTTAATCTCAGTTAATCTCAATGGTACTAACGTGAAATGAACCTATTTTATCGATAACGATTACATTTACTAATATGGACAAAATGAAGGTCGCTTGAAAATGCATATGTACAGTGTAACCATGTTAACAAAGATATTCGACGTTTAACAACTATGTAGATAGGTACTTACTTTACTTTCCGTGTCCGAACGTCGTCTTGACTATAGCTTTCCAGTCATTTGCAGCAGCTATGGCTTTGTCATTTGCAGAGTACATGTCGTCGATTGTGCATGGTTAATCTCAGTTAATCTCAATGGTACTAACGTGAAATGAACCTATTTTATCGATAACGATTACATTTACTAATATGGACAAAATGAAGGTCGCTTGAAAATGCATATTTACAGTGTAACTATGTTAACTAAGATATTCGACGTTTAACAACTATGTACATAGGTACTTACTTTACTTTCCGTGTCCGAACGTCGTTTTAGACTGTAGCTTTCCAGTAATTTGCAGCAGCTATGGCTTTGTCATTTGCAGAGTACATGTCGTCGATTGTGCAGGGTTCTTAAAGGTTGGGGCAATTCAGCAGGTGTTGGCTGTTTTGGATCAATCCGTAGTCACATAGGTTGCTATCCACTGTGATGTTTCATTTCCTAAGGTTCGCTCGGCATAGTGGGACACCGGTCCGCAGTCTGTTGAGTGATTTCCACGTGGTATAAGGTGCCCTGGGGGGAGTTCCTTCTTTAGTTCGGCGGGGTTCTCTGGTGTTTGGTTTTGCCACAGTTCCAAACGGGGGTTTCAGGTGATGTGTTTTCCGGTAGAGTGGCCTCCTGGACTTGCGGGTGCTTGATCGTATAGTTGGTGTCTGTGATCCATAGTCTGCCTTGTCCTCTCCTGTTCTGTGGCGACTTGTCGTCTTACGTTTGGAAGGGCAATTCCCGTGAGCGGGTAAATTTTTTTCACTGGGTTGAGGCGAAGGGGCATCAATTAATAATACGGACCGCATCATGTAGGGCAATGCCTACGTGCTTGGCATGTGCTGAGCCACTCCATATTGGCACCGCATATTCTTCGGCAGAGAAGCTGAGAGCCAGGACAGAAGTTTTTAGGACATTGGGGCTCCCCATTTAGTGCCCGTTAGTTTACGCAGGATGTAGATAGGTGTGACATGTGATATATTTTCGAAAAAATGATTCTAAAAAATTATATAGGGTATTCCATTTAAAATATTTTTTATTTTATTTTTAAATTTTTTTTAATCTCTACGCTACTGTACTTTTGTTAGCATTCCAACAAAATTCGGTCGTAATCACACAACTTTTCTTTAAAACTATTTTAGTACAGGCAATAATAACGATGTTAAAGGTGTGGGTAATTTATAGTGAACTACCTTGTACATTCCAAAGCCAACCCTTTTTTGAGAAAGATACGCATAAAATATGACAATTTTAATTACAATAAAAAACCAATTTATTTTTATTTAATAAAAATGTTTAATTTCAAAAAAAAGTTTAATATTTCTCTTTATTTGTTTAGAGGTTTTCAAATCTACAAGATTTCCCTTTTTAAGCAGTTTTTTGTTGACAGATTTCTTTTTATTACAAAGTGCTCAGTCCTGAAAGTTCAATTGCCTATTGTTCCCCACTCGATACGGTTTCTTTTTTTTTATTGCGTCTAGACGCAATCAACTTTTAGAGAACATGATCGACTTGGAATATTTTAGTATCCAATTAAATAAGCTAGTGTACATATTATTTGATGATCTGTTATCAGATAAAATATTAAAAGAGCAAACTGTAAACCGATTTCCGATAATATGTTTTTTCATAAACAACATTCAAGCCGTAAAAAATTCCATAAAATCTATAAATAAAGAGCAATCCTCGTTACTGAAGAAGCCTCCTACAATAAAAAGTAAAACGACTAGAAATAATAAATAAAATAATAATTATTATTCCAAGGGCTGTCTTATAAGTTTTGCCTATACGAAATTTTTGTCCGGTATTTTTTTATTAAAACAACCATTAAACAATTTTAACACAGTTATTCACAAAAAAACAAATATAGTTCAAACTACCGCTGCATAATTAACTGTATATATCGTTCAACGGCTCTGCAAATAAAAACTGTCCACTTCTGCATCCCGGTTAGCGTTAAATACTCATGCCTCCGCCTCTCGAAATTCCTATTCTTCAAAGATTCTATACAATTCTAGACCTTGTCAATAGGGGCGCAAAGGCTATGGCTCTGTCGATCGAGAAACAGAAACAGACAGAGCTGGCTCAGCCTATTCTCATAACAATATAACACATAAAACTTAATATTTAATTGCTAATTATTTCGTCACCACATCAGTAAATAATTATCTATAAATTTTAACATAAAAGCATATCGAAAAAATCCTTCAAAAATTGCAGTTACTATTAAAAAAATAGTCTTGTTAAAAATTAAAACGGATTACGACATTAAATAAACAATCATCAACTTAAATTATCCAATGATTTTTTTTAAAACCATTGTAAGATACTCCAAAAATATTGCTATTTTTGTCATCAAATAACTTCAGGGTTCTTTCTAAGGGTTTATGCTTGCCATAATATGTATGACAAAACGGTAAATGAAATAAATAGCTGTGTCTGATTTTTGTTCGGAACATGCTTTATGAACAGCCAGAGAGCCAGGCACGTCTGGCTGTGCATAGAGAAGTGTTGGTTCCTACACTTATGTATGGTAGTGAATGTTGGGTTTGGCAAAAGAAGCATGAAAATAGGATTATTGCTGCGGAGATGAGTAGTCTGAAAAGTATAGCCGGAGTAACTCGGTTGGATAAAGGAGTGAATAAAATAAAGAATAGTAAGATAAGTGAACGCTGTGGTGTAAAAGAAGATGTGGTTACAAAGATAGATAAAGAAATGCTTAGATAGTTTGGACACAAAGAAAGGATGGATAAAGGTAGATTGACGAAACAAATTTATAAGACGAGTCTGAATGGAAAAGTCGATAGAGGTCGACTTTGACGAACATATCTCGATCAGATCAACATTGTTTTGCCAGGTCAAGAATACCAACGAGCATGTATGAGAGCACTAATGAAAGTAGAAAGGAAAAAGGTGTGTAAGAACCGTAGTGGAAGAAAGTGGTCTCTGCCTACCCAAACCAGAAAAAGGCGTGACTATTTGTATGTATGCATAAAAAAGTGAACCAAGAAAAGTGAAAAGTATTTTAAGCTTTAAAATCTCATGACTACAGATCCTGTACTCATTCTATTTTGAAAGTAGCAACAATAAAAAATCAAGATAAACTCTTAACCTCTTAATATCTGTTGTATTTTTTATAAATACGAGTATTTCTGAATTAAATATTTAATTGAAGAATCCAAAGTTATAAGCACATTAAAAACATTTCTTTTATCGTGAAAATATGGCCACTGAAAAATTTAAATTACCTTCCCCTTATACCCTTGCTTTTCAACCACCCAAAGATGATGATATCTACAGCAGGTTAGTAATTTTTACAATAAACAAATATTAGTTTAAAAAATCTAAGACAACACGCTTTTTTAGAAAACCGAACTAAAATATAAAAAATAATAATAGTTTAATATTGTTAAAATCAAAAGCGTGTGCAGTGCTTTTTATGATGTTTACGTTTTCTTCTTGGAGACTTTACTTTTACCAATAACTGTTTATTATCAAATATATTAATTGATATAGCGCACCCCACGCTAAAATTATTTTTTATTTTTTAGTTCGGCTTTTTTTTAATATTCTGATGATCCTGGCCACGATCTTTAAAAAAATTTATAAAATTATTGTATTGTCATCGGTCCTTTAGAAGTATACAAAACTTCAAGTCGAACCGATGTTTTTAAGTGGGTGAAAATCGTGTCCAGAGATTCCGTTACATAGATAAAGCGTATAAAAAAGAAACTATCCTGTAGCATTTTTTTAATAATTATACAGGGTACTTTTAAAGTAAGCTGGTATAAAGATGTAGCGATTCATTATTCAATTTTAAGACTAAAAGTTCCTATAAACAAGTGTTGTATTTATTGAGTGTTGCATTTTTTATTATTTAAATAAATATAAAAACATTGTAATAATTTTAACATGAAAGTGGTACATTTTTAATGCACAAAAGATCTGATAGGTCGAGGTGCTTGTGAGACTCTCCATAGCCTTAACGACCCCCCCCCTACAATCTAGTACATTTTAGAGCAGATGTTTTAATATGTGCACCTCTAGTTAAAATGCAAGCTACAAATTGACGTCTAAAGGATTGTTTTCAGGTGACCTTGGGGGTCACGCGTATGGGAATTTCCGTCCTTTCTAACGATCTGGAAGAACGTTATTTAAACTTCCGCACTTTTACCGCAAAATGTGGAGGATGAGTAGTCTAAAAAGTATAGCCGGAGTGACTCGGTTGGATAAAGTAAAGAATAGTAAGATAAAAGAACGCTGTGGTGTAAAAGAAGATGTGGTTACAAAGATTGATAAATGAATGCTTAGATGGTTTGGACACGTAGAAAGGATGGCTAAAGAAAGATTGACGAAACAAATTTATAAGGAGTGTTACTGGACAAGTCGGTAGAGGTCGACCTCGGCAAACATATTTCTATCAGATCAATATTGTTTTGAAGAAAGGCCAGGTTAAGAGTACCAACAACCGACGAGCAGGTATGAGAGCACTGATGAAATAAGAGAAAACAAAGATGTGTGTAAGAACCGTAGCAAGTGGAAGGAAGTGGTTTCTGCCTTCCCCCTACGGGAAAAAGGCGTGACTAGATATAGTTAACAATACAAACAATGCAATAAATTTAAAAAAGCTTACAATTTTTTTTATTTTTGCTACAATAACAATTAACGAAAGTTTTAAAAATATTTCAGGCACATGAAAATATCTGAATTTCATGAGGCTACTTCGCAGGAATTTGGTGTGGCAATTTTTGGTATAGGAAGAGCCGGTAAGAATCGTTTTTTAAATATTTTCCAAATTTTTATTCAAATTTACTGTATGCGAACAAACTTAACACTACGTTTACTTACCGTCTACAAATTGGAATATGTATTTGTCTAATTTTGAAATACATTTTTTGTAACTGCTACAGGTAACGAAAGACGTCTTTTCCTAAGCAGATAAAAATTGGATTCCTTTATGAACGTAGTAAGGAATTGAAACGTCTTTCGTTACAAAAACTCACTCAATGTTTATTATCCAGTACCCGGATGGAAGGGTGGTCTCAAATGGTAGTAGAATATGATGCGCACGCACTTTATATCTTTGAGGTAGAACCCGTGTAAATACACCAAATATTACTACCTGAAGAATATACGTTAATGTAAAAGTCTGTATGCTTCATGCTGAGTGTTGTGTCGTCACTCAAACCTAGTGTGTCATGTCAGTTTTCGTTCCAGTGAAACGAGTGAGCAAATGTCCATTGTCCGTTAACGAAAAGATTATTATTCTTAATGTTTATGACGCCCTCAAACACCAAAATCCTCTGTATAGTGTTGATACACTTTGGTGGAAATGTATTCGCAAATGAAGGGAGTTTCAAAATCATCAATATATAAATTAAGGGGTGAAGGAAAAAGTGGTGCTCCGCAACCACCCATACCATGTCTATGAAGACTATAAACTTGGAATTAAAAGAACAGTGCATTCGTTTTATTTCAAAAAAGAAATACCAACACTCGACAAAATTCTAGGAGCCTTGAAACAAGACCAAAATATGTCTCCAACGATAAGAAGAAATAAATTGTCGAAAACTTAAAAAGAAATAAATTTCAACTGGAAAAAAACAAAATATGACATCGCCCTATTGCTATTTCGAGCGACTGGCAAGGTCCTGGTAGCTGTGCTTAGTCAAACCTGAACCAGAGAGCTACATTAGGACCCTAAACAGCCTCTGAAAGTTGGTGAAACAACTAGAGGTTGGAGGAGTTCTTACCACAGGGAGGGCAAAATAGACCTTATCAGGTCGGAGTGTATAGGTTTTTTTTTACTGAATATATATATATATATATATATATATATATATATATATATATATATATATATATATCGCGTTAAAACGTGCGTCGGCGTCTTGCGATTCCTAATCTCCATTCCTCTCTATTCGTCCACATGTCCTCTCTCAGATCTCTCTCTTCCATCTCTTTTTGTATGCCTTCTCTCCAGCTCTTTCGTGGTCTTCCTCTTCTTCTTCTTCCTCTGCGGTTCCACTGTAATATTTTCTTTGGGATTCTGTCTGGTGGCATTCTTTGAACATGCCCGTACCATATCAACTGTTTAGTTCTTATTTCGTCTGTGATGTCGTGCTGTACTCCCATTATTTGTTTTATCCTCTCATTTGTAACTCTTTCTAGTCTTGATTTCCCCGCTGCTCGTCTCCAGTAATCCATTTCTGTGGCTCTAATTTTTCTTTCGATCTTTTCTTTCAAAGGCCATACTTCGCAACCGTACATTATTATGCTCTTCACTATCGTGTCGTAAATTCTTTTTTTGTTGTTGTTGCTTATTGTTCTATCCCACAGTACTCCGTTTAACATTGATATTGCTCTTCTTCCTTTCATATTTCTGTCCAATATTGCTTCTTCGAGTGTCCCATCCTTTGATATTCTCATTCCTAAGTAATTGTAAGCTGACGTGTGTTTGATTTTTTGTCCATTTGATAATTGTAAGTCCTGTTGCACTCCCCCAATACACATATATTCCGTTTTTTCTACATTAACCTCTAGTCCCCAAATTTTATATTCTTCTATAAGTTTTCGTGTCATATACTCTGTGTCGTCTATGTCTTGGCTTTTTTTTACTGAAAATAGTCGCAAAAAGGGTAGACCTATCGTGTGGGCCACGGACGGCCCGCACTGCGACTATTAAAAGGTGGAGGGATTAAAAAAGGAGATGATTATGGACCCGCTTTTTAAAAAGTTGCAAGTCATAGTTCTCTGAAAAAACTGTTCCATTCCGTAGCAGCCCTGTAAAAGAAGGATTCTTGATGAAGATCGGCCCTTGTAGTGTCAATCTTGAGAGTAAATGGGTGAGACTGATCAGCGTGCCAAGTTCTTCGGCCGAATGTGGGCGGTGGTGGTATAAGAGTTTTTATTTCTCTGGAGCATCTGCCATGGAAATATCTGTAGAGTAATGTCTGGTCTGGTTTAAGGAGATAGTGCTTGATCTGTAGAGTGGCAAATGAAGTTTCAGTACTTTTTATGGGAGTTACTCCACTTTTCATTTGTTTTTTTACTTTCGAGGTAGATACAATTTGATATGGCCATATGAATAATGACATAGAAAAGTGGCATCCACTGAGGCTTCTAGGTATTAATATGATGACATATTACTTATTGATTACGGAATTATATTTAACATTTACAAGCACTAAGTCTACTTTTTATGCACTTTTTTTATTTACAAAATATCATGTCTGCGACGTAAATAATTCCTGACAAAAAAAAGGTTGTAAATTTTAACCCTTCATTACAAAAGAGAATATAGAAAAATAAAATTGACAATAAAGTTCCTTTTAGGAATGTAATATACAGCATTTCATGATTCTACATTATCTAAAATATGAAAAAAAAACATTTAAAATACAATTTGTTGCTTTCTCTTCGGGGGTGATTTTTTTCAAAGGGCGTTTAATTTTTTTACGAGTTCTCTCATAATTTTAGCTATCAATTTTATCGCGAATCTAAATAATTACAGGTACAATTCACCTCATAAATATGATTGAAAATCGAAGAGTCAATATCTTGTATATCGTCGACGATGATACAAAGAAACTGGAAAGAATTCGAAAATATTACAAGCGCAGTTTAATAAATACAACTTTCCTACACAGCAAAGATCAAGGACAAGTTTTTAAAGATTCAAAGTAAGCAATTTACCATATTTATTTATAACCTTTAAATGTTATTTGATTTTTTATTTTTCATTAATCTAAACCGACGTCAAATAGGAGTCTAGATTCGCGAATGTTTAACATATTTATTTTAAATGAAAAGTGTAAGTGGTATGTAAATATGTTTATTGTATAGTTTAGATTAATTATAAGTATAACAGAGTGGTTTTATAAGGAACAGGCTCTTAAGGAGTCGATTTTACATGGCAAAGGAATATTTTGACGTTAGGAAGATTGAATGATTTGATCGTCAAATGCCTTCTTTACGCCGATGATCAAGTCATATTAGCGTTATCTGAAGAGGAGTTGCAGGCGATGGTTAATGTTATGCATGTTTCCCTGAAAATCAAAGGGATGAAAATAAATGTGAGCAAAACGAAAGTAATGGTTTTTGAAAGAGAAGAAAGCATGACAAACTGTGGGGTTTCGATTAAGGGAGAAAGAGTGGAACAAGTTAATGAATTTGTGTACTTGGGTTCAAAATTTACTAGAGATGGAAAGTATGACAGTGACATTGAGCGAAGGGTGTTGGCAGGAAAACAAATGAATGGGGCACTGCATAGCTTTATGAATAGCCAGAAAGTGTCAAAAAAGGCACGCCTGACGGTGCATAGAGGTGTGTTGGTTCCTACACTTATGTATGGTAGTGAATGTTGGGTTTGGCAGAAGAAGCATGAAAATAGGATTAATGCTGCGGAGATGAGTAGTCTGAGAATTGTATAGCCGGAGTGACTCGGTTGGATAAAGTTAAGAATAGTGAGATAAGAAAACGCTGTGGTGTAAAAGAAGATGTGGTCACAAAGATAGATAAAGGAATGCTTAGATGGTTTGGACACGTAGAAAGGATGGATGAAGGAAGATTGACGAAACAAATTTATAAGGCGAGTGTGAATGGGCAAATCGGTAGAGGTCGACCACGGAGAACATATCTCGATCAGATCAACATTGTTTTGAAGAAAGGCCAGGTCAAAAGTACCAACAACCGAAGAGCATGTATGAGAGCACTGATGAAAGTAGAGGAAGCAAAAGATGTGTGTACGAACCGTAGCAAGTGGAAGGAAGTGGTCTCTGCCTACCCCTATGGGAAAAAGGCGTGACTTTATGTATGTATGTAGGAAGATTTTAAATGTTTTGGTAATAATTAAAGGTCTGTTCCCACAAAAATAGTTCGTGATAGTCCGTATTGTGCGCACTATATACAGAAGTTTCAACAAGAGTTACTATCTGACCGACAGAATAAATAAGACATTTTTATTTTTTTCATGTTATCGCTAAAGTTTAAAGGTTATTATACAGGGTGTTGGTAAATAAGTGCGACAAACTTCAGGGGGTGAGTCTGCATGAAAAAAGAATGACAGTTTGCTATATAAAATGAAAATATATAAAATGACACAGCTTCAACAACTACAGAATAGAAGCATGAGGATTATTTTGAGCTGCAATAGCTATACCCCCATTTTAATAATGTTGAATACATTACAATGGCTACCAGTCTCTAAACGTCTTTACTTCCTAACAATGATATTTATTTATAAAATAATACATAATGAAGCACCTTCTTACTTTCGTGATTATGTTGATTTCAAATACGAGATTCACAATCATTTCACCCGTAATTTGAACAACATTAATGTGACGAGAGTAAAATTATCAAATACGAGAAATTCATTGTTTTATAAAGGTATGGTAGAGTACAATAACTTACCACATAATGTTAAATCTAGTGGATCTTGTGAAAACCTTAGACACAAATTGTTGATACATATAAGGGAACTAAATTAGAACTATTTTTTATCTGCAATGTTACTCTTATTATCCAGTTTACTGTTAAATCTTAAAGGATTAATAATTAAATTGTTATATACTTTTCTTTTTTACACTGTATGAATTATAACTGTTTTTATATTTCATTGTAATAATTTTTATATTTAATTGTAATAATGTTATTCTTATTACTACAGATTAATAACCTATTTAACAGATCATTCATATAGGATGATTATATTGTTATTTATGTATACATATATTAGAGTTTTTTTTGTATATTAGGGAAACCTACTTAATAAATATTTCTTCTTCTTCTTCTATAAACGTATGTCGGCAAATGCTTCGTTTTCAGAGATACGGGTGTTTTGTTTTGGATAGGTAAGAGAGGTACGGAACATTGGCCTGCTTGATCGCCGGATTTAAATCCTCTAATTTCACTCCCGTCGAAAATGTTGAAGACCTGTGGAATCTAATTATGGCCGGCTGGGAGACAATAAGAAATACACCAGGAATATTTGCGCGAATACAATAATCAATGAGGCAAAAAGTTGAATTCTGTGTCACGTCTGAGGAAGGTCATTTTGGACATTTGTTGTATAGCTTTGCGCCTATTTAAAATTTTATTAGTGTTAATTTCTGTTATTGTTCTAGTTTAATGTTATATTAAATAGTTTTTGATAATGTATTAAAGAAATGAAAAATACGTTGTTAAGATGTTTTATATTTTTGCATAAAAACGGCGCCCTATATACAAAAAAAAAGGAAAAAAGATTTTTTGTCACAAAATTTACGGGGAAATTTAGACATGATTATTTATTTGAAATATCCCAGTGGCTTACCATTTTTTTCTTTAAAAAAATTGGGATCATTACCCGTATGAGCGCCAATGATAAACATAAAATTTTTAATTACATGTCAAAAAATGCGCAATAAGTACCTCTTAAAACCCACCAAATTTTATTTGCATATCTCGACCGGTTTCAGAGCAGTAAATAAATCGTCAGTTTTTAAGAAAAAATTTAACACCCCGTATCTCTGAAACGAAGTATATACAGTCATACATTTATATAGCAAACTGTCTTTTTTTTCGTGCAGAATCACCCCCTGAAGTTTGTCGCACTTATTTACTAACACCCTGTATAACAAATGTATAAGAAATTATAGGCTCATTTTAATAACAAAATTATACGCTTATATTGATAACAAATCAAAAACTTAACTTCCAACAATTTGTGTTTTATTGGTTAACTCGATTACTATGTTTTTATATTTTTTAACCAGTCTATCAATTAAATCACATTTTCTAGGATTGATTTCATTGTGTGCGCCTCTCCCACTTATACACATGAAAATATAATAAGAGAAGCTTTACAATCAAAAAAGGCAGTCTTTTGTGAAAAGCCAATTGCGGAAAGTATCAAGCAGACCAAGGAATTGTTCAGTCTGTCTGAGAAAGTTGGAAAACCGTTATTCAGTGCTTTTAATCGGTAATAACTAATCGTAATTAAACTAATAACATTTATTTCAGTATATACAGGGGGTTTATTTAATACAACAACAGGTTGACTCCATCAATGGAGATCTTGAAGCAATCGTCGAGTGGGGAACCAACAATCTTGTTCAGTTCAACGCCCGGAAAACACAAAGCGCCACGTTTTCCAAGAAAGTGAACTCCTCAAATCATTTCATCACAATGTCCGGAAATACCCTTGAATTAAGTCCCTCCATCTCGATTTTGGGAGTCACGGTGTCTAATATGTCTTGGCATGACCATGTTGCTAACATCGCAAAGTTAGCAAGCCAGAGGCTAGGTGTTCTGTGGAAAGCTAGAAAGTTTTTTACTCCTGATCAACTGTCGACGACGTACAAGGCTCAAATCCGACCTTTACTGGAGTATTGCTCGCACATTTGGGGTTCAGCACCAAGGCATTCTCTTCATCTTCTAGATTCCATTCAGAAAAGGGCCATTCGGTTGTTAAACAGCTCAACTCACACAGATACCCTTCACCCACTAAAACAAAGAAGAAGAGTTGCAGACCAGACATTACTCTATATATATTTCCATGGCAGATGCTCCAGAGAAATAAAATCTCTTGTACCACCACTGGCCACATTCGGTCGAAGAACTCGGCACGCTGATCAGTCTCACCCATTTACTCTCAAGATTTACACTACAAGGACCAATCTCCATCAATAATCCTTTTTTTACAGGGCTGCTACAGAATGGAACAAGCTTCCAAAATCAGTTTTTCCAGAGAACTATGACCTGCAACTTTTCAAAGAGCGGGTCCACAATCTCCTTTCTATAATCTCTTCCCCTTCTAATAGTCGCAGTAATGGCAACAAGTTTAAGAAAAGGCCTGGAGAATTATTATCTAATTTATCGAACTCTCGTGTGGTATCCAATAGATTATTTTTTGACGTTTCAATAAAAATCACTTTTAAGCTCCCTTTGTTTTGATAATCATTTGAGTTATATTTTAAATTAATACGTGCCAAAAAAGATTAGGATTGTTTTAAGAAATAATATCAAGGTTAAAACAATTGTTTTAAAATAATATTATTTATTTTTAGGAGATTTGATGACTCATATAATGCAATAAAGCAAAAAGTAAGGCGTGGTGATGTAGGTAAAGTTCTTACAGTAAAAGTTTGCAGTAGAGATTCTCCATTACCAACTATAGACTACCTCAGAATTTCTGGTAATTTTTATTTATATATTATTTAAAAAAATCAGGTGCAAATTTTACAGGGTATTTTTATCCAAAAATACAGTTAGACTATCCTTGCATGTACAATTTTTCCAAGAGGTCCTTTTTAAGTTGGACAAACATGTTTATTGCTGAACATAGTAAATTAAAATGATTTCAGTTATTGAAATATTCTGTACATTGCATACATTATGTATGTAACCATAATGTTTTAGATTTTATAGGAGGTTTATCAAAGAATGTCGTCACAAAATCTGTATTATAGTTAGAAAATCCATGGGGTCCAAATAAACTTTAATACCTAACTAATTACTAATTTAATTAGCAACAAATACTGTTAATAAATAATGGTAAGTTAATTCTATCTTAACCCATCTAATCTGACCACTGTCTCTCTATTATCTGCTCGTTTTGTGGCTGACAGTTCTCCGCTTGATTATGCCAACCCAGTCATTCGAGAAGGTTGCTGAAGAAACGAATTAAACTTTGCATGAGAAGTCACCAGAGTGGTGTAGTCGTTAACAGAGGGATTTAAAAAAATTATTAAGGATGTAAAATCACACGTGTATAGATTTATCTACTTTTGTTAGGGTTTTTTATTATGCATATTAAGTTACTAATTTTCAGGAGGAATATTTCATGATTGTGCCGTTCACGACATAGATCAGATAATTTCGATTCTCGGTGAATACCCGACAAAAGTGTCTGTATTTGCCAACGCTAATATTCCAGAAATTCGTGATATTAATGATGTAGATAACGTAAGCATTATCATGTCATTTGATAGCGGAGCTCTTGGTATGATCGACCTTTGTAGACTATGCGTCTATGGATACGATCAAAGATTAGAGGCAAGTATTTATTTTTTAATTTAAATCTGAGTGAATAAATTTTAACAAAAGTGATGGCTATATAAACGTTTATTTATTTAAAGATATTTGGAGAAAAAGGAATGCTAAAAGCCGAAAACAAAGCTCCGAAGTCTAACCTAGAAGAATACCAACCTGACGCGATCAAAAAGACACCAATTTACTACAGTTTTGCTTCTAGATATCAGGAAGCATACAGGAGGGAATTGGAACATTTTATGGACGTGCTAGAAGGTACCCACAAAAAAATAGAAATAATCTAATCAGCATAAAAAAACATACGAAGGAACTAGAAAAGTTTTGCAATATGACGCATCCACGTGGCGCAGGATTCTGAGTGTTGGTACATGTTGAGACGTGTTTATATTAACACACTATCCGCTGGGCTCAGTTTTCTCTCAGCAGTAATAAGTGCGTGCTATGGCATCCTGGTGACGAAATTATATTCGAGTAGTTATGCGGTATAACTTCGCACGTGGTTTAAACATGAACCAGTGCTTAAAAGAAATGACTCTTGCACTAAGTGATGATTGTCCACATCATACGACTTTATTTGAGTGGTACAAAGAATTCTAAAGTGGAAATTTCAGTCTGGAGGACGCTGAAAGAACGGGAAGACCACCGACGTCCTTTACGGAAAAAAACGTTACTGCTTTGAGGAAAATGCTTGACGACGGATGTTAGTGGCTTATCACCAGATTAAGGAAACCTGAGCAATTCGTTAGATTCTGAACGTTAGTAAAAAAGAAAGGATAGCAGTATTTTTCAAATTGAGTGGAATTGTGGAGCGTGTCCTCTTGGACACATAAAAGACAGTCACTGGCTAAGTGGCACACTAAACAGTGCCTTCCTAAAGTCATCGACTCTCTGAAGAACTTTCGGCCAAATTTAAGAATGGACACATGATTCTTTTATCATGACAACGCTCAAGCTCACCGCGCGAAAGCCTGCACCAAATATTTGACCACTACAGGACTGAAACTGCTTGAGCAATCTCCTTAGTCCAGACCTTGCACCCTGCAACTTTTCACTGTTCCTCCATGCGAAAATGAAGCTGAAAGATAGACGATTTTCCAGTGATAAGGATATTTCCTAGCGAGGTTGGAAAGATGTATTGCTTGTGGTGGAAATTATTTTGAAAAAATTAACTATCAGAGCTTGTATTGCAACTTTCCTAGTTTAATTTGTATTTTTGAAATTGTTTCAAACACTAAAAAAATGAGTTAAATCCAAAGTTTTTTTGGATTAAACATAAAAAGATACTATTTAAACTGCAACAAATGCTGAGAGCCATTGTCATGCTCGAAAATGGCGCTTGACAAACGGTTGTAGCGCGAGCATTTAGTACATTTCAAAGAGTAATGTCCCGCTTAAAGGACTGTTATGTAGAAACCACCAATAATTATTTAATGCTTTGCTCGAAACGGTTACACCTTAACAAGAAATAGATAATTTAATTCTATCCATGTTATGACAATGATAAATGATGATAAATAATCGAGGAGGACAGACGCTTATTAATGTATTTCATTTAGGAATTAAATTGATGTTATATTTCAGTTTTTTGTTTGCCTATTTTAGATTATTTTTATGATTTTTTTATATTAAAATATAAAAATTATAGAAAACTATAATACTGTTATAGATAACTATAACAAAATTTTTGACAGCGAAAAATACAAATAAAAATGTATACAACTGATTTTAAATGACCAGCTAATTTCGCTGCATGTTAACCTATAATATAGGTATATGTGGGTCGATAATATATGAGAAAACAACTACACTTATGGCTATATGCCTACGACAAGCATTGAATTACATCTGATACCTAATCGTGCATAACTCCATTTCGGGTGATATGCAGATGCTTGTTAGGTAAAAGAAAGAATTATTAAATTTATCCATTCGAATTTACTACCTATGTACCGGTTTCGGGGTGTTGCCCCTCATCAGCACAGAGTAGGTCTTGACAAACTCATGTTTGCCATTCGAAGAGACAAATCAACAATTCCAACTCTTACCAAGTATACATGAAGGACTACACGAAGAGCAGTAGTCACGACATCTTTACCTTTCAACAAGCATCACCCAGTAAATGCACGATTATGTATCCAGATGTGATTTAAGCTTGTCGTATACCTATATGCAGCGAAAGTAGCTGGTTATTTAAAAATCAGTTCCATACATTTTTATTTTTTTATATGTTTGCTAAAAAAAAATGATGTGTTTGAAATAAACTGTCAAAATTAATTTATTTCAATTAATCAACTTTAAAACCTTAATTTAGTTAAAAATATCCATCCCAGAGTAAAATATCCTTAGATTATATTCTGTGTATATTTTTGAGAATGTAATATTTTAGTATATTATTTTTCTTCTGATTAGAAAGTAACCCTAAATGAGGGATGTTGTTAAAATTGTGGCAACATCGTAGTTACCAGATTTTTAGACATTTAAAAAACTCATTACATTTGACATCTACCAGCATAATTTGAATGTGGATTAAAACTATTGAAAAAATTTAAATTTTTGTGTTGTTTCTGCAACATATTTTTATTTTGGTCCAAGAAAAGTGAATGGTAATGCAATTAAATAATGATTTGATTGTTAGATTATTAATTTACTCAATATAAAAAAAGTATTGTAAAATGAAATATTTTAAAACAGTCCTCGTATACCTGCAATTAACAGAACAGCAAGATAAAAAGTATAACTTTTATTTGACATTTTCAGAAAAAGAAATGCTCCTCGTTACCGGACAAGACTTACTTGCTGTAACTAAAATTGCTACAGCTTGTGAAAACGCTTGGAAAACTGGTCAAGTTGTGAGTCTCACATGGAACAAAGACGAATCACCTCAAGATTAAAATAACATCAAATATGTACATTATGTATAAATTAAAATAAAATATGAATATAATATTAATGTATTATCTTCGCAACCCAGGTCAAGGTGCATAAATCGATGAGGTTCTCTTTACAACACAGTCGCAGTCTATCCGCTCAACAAACAAAGCAGCAGAAACATATTTCAGGCATTTTAGCAATAGACAAAGTATCCTGAGCTGTGAGTATTCATTTCCATGCGATAATGAGAAAACAGTCATTCATGCCGGACGTAACTAAAATCGTTAATTCGATCTATGAAATTCCCATCACACTTTTCGTTGATAAGCTAACCCCCTTTGTGCGCTGCATTCAACTGTTTGAATAAAGGGTGTTTTCCCTTTCGGGAAGGCAGCAGCGGTGTGTCATGTCGCGTGCACATCTGTATAGGACAGATGCAAGGCCGACTTGGGGCGAAATTGCCCTAAAAACTGGTCCAATGTGCACGTGCCTTATTCCATTGTCGTTTTACTTGATGTAACTGTTTTAAAAATCAGGACCGGAATTTTTTTCGGTAATTGATACGCGATGGATTTGTTTTGACGTTAGTTGTTCTCTCTTATATTTGTTACTGTTGAACAAATCATTTTATTAAAAAAAACAAGCCTCTTTCTAACACTAAAACTTTTAATTTGGTTGTTTTTACTCAGGATCTACGCTGGCGTACTATTAGCGTTTGCAAAAGACTGGATGCCACCTGACGGATTATTTATACAGCTGGATTAAGTAATTATAATTTGATAAAGAAAATTTTGCACGTCTTACTTGTTTGATAGTTTGATTTAAAACCACAGAAATATTCTTGTTTTGGACGAATTCCTAAATATCTCGGTTTCGAAAAAAGGTAAAAAGCTATGAACGTATCTTAAAAGACTATTACATACATACATACATATAGTCACGCCTTTTTCACATAGGGGTAGGCAGAGACCACTTCCTTCCACTTTTGCTTCCTCTACTTTCATCAGGGCTTTCATGCATGCTCGTCGGTTGTTGGTACTCTTGACCTAGCCCTTCTTTAAAACAATGATCGAGATCGATGTTCGCCGAGGTCGACCTCTACCGACTTCCGTCCATTCACACTCGCCTTATAAATCTGTTTCGGAAATCTTCCTTCATCCATCCTTTCTACGTGTCCAAACCATCTAAGACTATTAATCAAAGTTAACGGAGTACAACAGTTATTTGCTTTTTTTCGGTTATTATTAAATACTTGAAAGTTTTAAAAATGATATTATATCCGGCTCGAAGGACCAATTTATGTTTATGGTTGAAATATTGAGTTCGTCTATACAAAAATCATTCTTTTTAAGATATTATATTTTAACATTTTAAGTTTGTTTCATTCTGAAAGTAAAAGTTTTCCTTTCTACGTTACATTTGGTGAACACAGTTTTACCCATGAAAAAGGTTTTATTTTAATATTTCGGAGAAGTATAGTTTAAAGTATTCGAACTACGAGTCATAAAAACCAGGTACAATTCGAGCATTGTTATTGACTGCATAAACACTAAATGTTACACGATGTAAAAAGGACCCTAATAAAGTTGCAAGCAGTTAGTTCTCTCCGATCCTTGATGGCGTTAAGACACACTTCCGAAAACTCTATTTCAATAAATAAAATCTTCATTCATTCTAAAATAATACACCGTCACTTTTATCCATAATCCCAACATTTATAATTGACTTTTATATAAAGAATTACTTTCGTGATAGATTTGCATGGGTATTTTTAACTAAAAACAGGAGCCATCTAAAAACGTGGTTACTCTTGAAATTGTCTTTATTTAACTGATATTTTACGAAGTAACCGGTGTTACCAAATAAATTTCTTCCGGTAGGATTCTTAAATATCTCAGGTTAGTAAAGTATCTGATGGAATAAAAATAGACTTTGAGAATGATCCTGAATGCAGTCCTGTCCCTATTATACTGCTGACGCTCTTGTAGGATTAATACTAATCGCACTTCATGAAATTCATTATCATACAGTGAATGAGACTCATTGCAAATGTTTACTCGTTGGGAGGAAATGCGACCGAATATCCCACATCTGTTTGATATGTGACAGTGAGAAAAAAAAATTGGGGGAATCAATTTGGACGTTGGTGAGCTGCATGAGTGATAATGTGTTTTCTAGCGTGTGGGATTTTATATATATACATTTATAGTGTACCTATCAGTGTTGCAAAATTCGTGATTTATTCCCATCGGATAATTATTTATGCTGTCCGGCTGTTTGTTGTTTGGGTAATTTAAAAGAATAAACCCATTAAAACATCTCTTTCACTTACTATTCAAGAAATTTACATTTTCTTCACCCAAACAGACTTATTATTATTATTATTATTATTACATGATAAGAGCAGAGTATCAAGTCCTGTTTTGCCCATGATAAGCAGCAGAATATAAATAAAACAATAACTGACACTAAGCCTAAGAAGCTTAAGATTAAAAATATAGGAGTATATTTGATTTTTAAAGCTATTATCATTTTCTGAATTAATTATTTGCCGAGGAAGACCATTCCAAATATTTAGAGAAAGTTTTTTGTATTAGAAACAATTTAGAGTTTACACATATGAGAAATATGATCACTCCACGTAAGTTTCGAGTTTACTAATAAACCAAGGTCGGGTATGTGATGAGACCGTGCTTAATGTCTGTCCACTGATGGAATACGGATTTTGCGGGTTATTGTTTCCGACGTGTAGCACGACACACTTATCAATGTTCAGAGGCATCAACCAATTGGAAATTAAGGGGAAAATAATATGATACAATAAAGAAAACTCATCACCATCAATCGAGTGCCACAATTAATAAATATAAATAACAATACTTGTAAAAGATTATTAGAAAGCCTGCAAAATTACTCTAGAATGATATAATTAATAATTACACAGATTGACCCGATCCCGATAATTAACAAACCATTATTATAAAAAAACAAAATGTTATTTAAAATCGTTCAAAATATTAATTAATTACGTAAATATTAAGTGGTTTCTGTTGTTTTGTAAATAAAGTGCAGCCTACTTTCAACTTCTTTACGAACGCTTGCTTGTTCTGATGAAATCATGACATACATGAGTAATTCTTTGTTGCAGGTCCTGAAGGGGGTTTTATAAAAGGTCGACCACTTAAAAAAAATTCGAAAAATTCTTCTTCTAATCCATTTACTTTTATATTTAATATCCTACCTGGTGACTTTTCGAAAGACTTAAGAAGAGAAGAAAGAGATCTCAGCTGAAGACAATTTGGTTTCAGGTACAAAGGGAGCATTATTCAGCTTTAAGAGTTCTTTCAGGCGTAGATATAGTTTTCAAAATATAGAATTTATGAAGCGAAACAGCTACTTCTGCATTCGACACTACATATCTCATCTCAGTTTCCTCACATTGTTCTGAGAGATGGAAGGTGTTGGCTATTTTGAAAAAAACTATGTGGATCCAGCAAAAAGTTTCACGAAGGGAAACTTAAAGAACCCGCACTTTTCCAAGTTAATTTCCAAAGTGGTCTATATCGACCACTAAAGGTCAACTTCGAACTGCAGGCGATCCACATCTGCGAAAAAGGAAATTGTAGGCGCATAAGATGTAAATGGGGATCCACAAGTGTACTTTACACCAGTAATTCCATGGAAAATTTACTGGAGTTCTGCGAAATTATTTATTTTTGACATTTATCATCAGAAGTCAACCTGCGATGCTAACCGTCTTGAATCACGAAGCATTTATAGATTTTCAGAGTTTGTCCACATTAAAGCAAACATTTGTGTCTGTCTCTGACTAAGTTTTGGGTTGGTTTTAGAAGTGAATACCCAGAAGTAGCCAAAAAGTCTTTCTTATCTTGGCTTTCTTTTGTCACAACTTATCATTGTGCAGCAGGCACCAAGGGGTTCAGCACCAAGGCATTCTCTTCGTCTTCTAGATTCCATTCAGAAAAGAGCCATTCGCTTGATAAACAGCTCAACTCTCACAGATACCCTTCACCCTCTAGAACATAGAAGAAGAGTTGCAGACCAGTCATTGCTCTACAGATATTTCCATGGCAGATGCTCCAGAGAAATAAAAACTCTTGTACCACCATTGGCCACATTCGGCCGAAGAACTCGGCACGCTGATCAGTCTCACCCATTTACTCTCAAGATTGACACTACAAAGACCAATCTTCATCAAGAATCCTTCTTTTACAGGGCTGCTACGGAATGAAATAAGCTTCCAAAATCAGTTTTTCCAGAGAACTATGACCTACAACTTTTTAAAAAGCGTGTCCACAATCATTTCCTTTCTATAATCCCTTCCCCTTCTAATAGTCGCAGTGCGGGCCGTCCGCGGCCCACACGATAGGTCTACCCTTTTTGCGACTGTTTTCATAAAAAAAAAAAGGCTTTTTAACTTACACTTTACAAAAACCAAATTCAGGTAGAGATTTGATGCTAGGTACCTGAACATGCACATACAACTGTCGAGCATTAATACTATAAAGCAATTATTAATGAAAATGTTTCACTTATGTAATATTTTTATTAAAAATTCTTGTTCTGATTTAAATTGCAGTGTCTTTCATTTGTAATCATTTGATCTGGTTTACCATAACATAAAAGAGATTTGGTGAGTGTTTCGTTCTGAAGTTAATGAATTTGTAAAAATGTAGTATTAGAACGGCGAGGTTTATACAAAATAGAAAACATTGGTACGTGGTACGAGACAAAAAAAGTTAAGAGACCTCCGATTTAAAAGAAGAGGTACAGAGATTAATTGAACTGGTAGAGGAAAAATTTATCAACAATGACACTATTTATCATAAAACTTAACAAAGAATAAATAATAAGTTACAAGTTTCAAATGCAGTTATTAATGAATATAATAAATACACGGATATCAGATCGGAAGTTGAAAAAGCAAGCATGGTATTGAATAAAATTGGGAATTTCTTACAAACAAAACATATGGTAATTTTTTCATTCTTTCCACTGGGAAGTTAGTCGTATGGACCTCTCGGGTCGCACTCAGACCACTGATATTTATTTTTTCAAATTATGGACGTTTGTTTTAAATTTTTATAATTTTATTAGTTTTTTGGTGCAAAATTGTTATTTCACCCTGTATATATGTACATAATAAGTACCATCATAAACTAATTGATAAATAGGAGTTAACCACTTTAAATTAAATAATTTAATACTACAAATCCACAATTTAACGATAATTATAACCATACTGGTAGCTTAAACGGTAGTAACTAATAAAGTATTGAACAAAAAAAAAACAGACTTACAAAAATGTTGGAAAATTTAAAAAAACACGTTGCATACGAACATTAATAGTTCGAAACGCGTCTCGTATTTTTTACTTCATATCATGCTGTGTTGTCAGTGGTTTTATATTAAATATTTTAAAACAAAATGGACACGAATAAATAAAGAATAATTTCTTGATTTGTACTAAAACAGCTCGTAAAAAGTCATAGCCAACTTGATAACATCAAAAATAAACTAAACAAAAAACCGGATTTTGTTTATAAACAGAAAATATCACAGAAACCATTGAAGTTAGGTATGAAAAATTATTAGGAAAAACAAAATGGTTGTGGCTTGCCATAAAGCATAAAATAAATAGGGTGTACTATTAAAGTGAAAAAACTACAGATTCGTGTTTCCACTCACCATGTATACAGAGTACAATACCTGCGATAAAAAATTGACTTCGCTCATTTATAAATAAGAAAAGATACAAAAAATGGATTACATTTTAAAAGATACAGGGCACTGTAGTCGATTTTAACTTTATAAAGTGTCCATAATTTAAAAAATAGGTGATGCCATTAAAAAAAAGGTATATTTGGTACGATTTAAAGTTATGGAGTACCCTGTATATATATATATATATATATTTGCAAAATTTATAGAAAACTATAATATTATTATAGTAAACTATAAACATTTTTCGACAGCGTGAATAGATGTGAAAAATGTATAACTGATTTTTAAAAAATCAGCTAATTTTGCTGTATGTCACCTAATGCCACTTTTGTGAGAATCAATTCTTAATTTTAAATTTCTTGATGTTTTACCAATATAGTTTTTATCACATTCAAGACAATTAATTTTATAGACAACTCCAGCATAATCCAACATAGGAGTTTTATCTTTCAATTTTGTAAATAATTTATTAACAGATAAAAACTATATTGGTGAAACATCAAGAAATTTAAAATCAAGAATTGTTTCTCACAAAAGTGACATTCGTTCAAGACCAAACGCTTGCGCATTATCACAACATGCAAATAGTACAGGACATTCAATTGATTTTACTAATATTTCAATTTTAACTAAAGAAAATAATTCATTTAAAAGACGTTCTTTAGAAATGGTTTACATAAAAAATGAAAAAAAATCAATGAATAAAAAAACTGATTTTCAAAATTTAAACATAATTTATTGCAATATTTTGGATATTAAAATGAAATTGGGTAAGAAAAACCATATACTCAATATTTCAGCAACAACTTGAATCAACATTAAACAAAAATAATTTCTATTAACTATTCTACTACATCCTTTATGCTTATATTATTGACTTATTAATATTGACTTTTCATTAACCAATGTCAAAAAAAATTTTCATTTTCTGAATGTTAATTTATAATTAACTCATATACTGTAAGTATATTTTTAAAAAATTGTCCATTATTATACCATGATTTTTGTAGAGTAACTGATAAAGAAATAAAAAAATAATTTCGAAAGCTTTTACAAAAAAGTAAAAAAAGAGTTTAAATTAAAAAAATAGCTGCATTCCCAAAAAATTTTTTTTACATTTTTATATATATATTTATATATATCATTTTGGATTATGCTTCTTGGGATGCTTTTGCTTTTATAATTTTTTTCGTATCTATTGTAATAATGGAATACAAGAACTTTACCACCCTATTGGGACATCCTGTATGTATGCAAGAAGTCACTGACAAAGAATCTTCAAAAATGGTTACTCATAATGCATAGTGTTGAGTAGACTAATCATGATTATAAAAATTATGGAGGACATTCTTGACTATTTAATTAATATTCATTTTAAAAGTATTTTTATAGTAATAAATCAAAAGAGTCTGCTTTAGAAAAGAAATATACCGAGCAATTTGTTTGTTACGTATTTGAGATTGCTTCATCGAGGAAATTGTACTTGAATTGTTTCTAAAGCTGACTTTGTGACAGACGATATAAGACATGGGGGTCGAAAGTGGGTATAGTGTCAAGACGTTAATTTTACCTGGAACTAAATTTAAGTATCATTTAAAAAATGTACATTTATTCTTAACCACTACATCAAATTAACAGACAATTAACATCTAACAGACAAAAAATCCAAAAATCGATTATATGGAATCATACATACATATAGTCATGCCTTTTTCCCGTAGGGGTAGGCAGAGACCACTTCCTTCCACTTCCGCTACGGTTTTTACATACATTTTTTTCCTTTATCTACTTTCATCAGTGCTCTCATACATGCTCGTCGGCTGTTGATACTCTTGACCTGGCCCTTCTTTAAAACAATGTTGATCTGATCGAGATCGATGTTCGCCGAGGTCGACCTCTACCGACTTCCGTCCATTCACACTCGCCTTATAAATCTGTTTCGGAAATCTTCCTTCATCCATCCTCTCTACGTGTCCAAACCATCTAAGCATTCCTTTATCTATCTTTGTAACCACATCTTCTTTCACACCACAGCGTATACAAACTCATTTACTTGTTCCACTCTTTCTCGCTTAATATGGAATCAAAGACACCTAAACTTCATATCGTAACAATTTTTTTGTAAATATATTGTGCAAACACGCTTTTGTTGTAGTTTTATAGTAGAAGAGATTGTGTGTATTAAAAATATCCCTACCTACAAAATTTAAACGTATAATAAATATGTGATTTTTTTATTGTTATTTTTATCACAACTATCATAAATTATTAAATATGATAGTAAAACAGAGTAAACTAAATTTATACTCAGCTTGCACTGAATTACTAAATCACCAATTTGAATTATCAAACTGCAAGGGTCCCCATAAGATAACGCTATCAGATAAAAATCATCTGCTCATTACGAATCACCAATGTTTAACGGTAAAATTACCGTACTTTTATATCACCCTTCGCATCTATATCGTTTTTTTATTACTATTGTGCTAACCCCAAAGAATTTTTCTGCTAAACCAACCACAGACAATGGTAACAACATTTTATTTACGGACGGTGCGAATAGACGAGGGTAGTTTTTAATTTTATAACTTTTTACATATATTTTTTTATAATTCTAGAGCTTAGTAATGTAGCTTAATTAAATGCAGCTGTTGATTGGCAAGAGACTGAAATAGGACAAGAAAAATGCCGCAAAATCAAATAGCCACGAAAAACACTGAAGAGACGACGGAATATTACGTTGCATATAACGTTGTAAAAAGGTACGTAGAGGAGTGCTGGTCCCTAAACTTATGTATGGTAGTGAATGTTGAGTTTGGCAGAAGAAACATGAAAGTAAGATCAATGCTGCGGAGATGAGTAGTCTGAGAATTGTATAGCCGGAGTGACTCTGATGGATAAAGTGAGAAATAAAGTAAAAAGAAGTGGTCTGGCATATTTTGTTGCCACTTGCCAGTTACCCCAGGCAAGAATAACTCGAGTGCACTTTATAATTGCTATTGTATTGGTTTGAAAGACACAACAGCTTCTTCTTAGTAAATTATCATAAGGATTTACCAAAAAGACAGCAACAAAATAGCCATACCTTTTAATCGGCACTGTTATACCTTGTTTATGTTCATGCTAACTTAAAAGGCAACTTTTATGTGTTATTAAAGTTTTTTGCTGCTCAAAATATTGTTATTAATTATAGATTTTTCGGCTAATTAGCAACAAACTCTTGTATTATTTTTTTTTTATTTTTGCTGAATTTTTACTGCTAGCTTGGTAGAGCTCTATGATCCGTAAAACATATTTTTTCACATTTAAAGACTAAAGTCGAAGTGGTGACCAAAACTTGATGTATTGAAAATATATGTGTAAACAGTTTTGCTGTTAATACCAGAAGTGATAAATTCAATACCTATATTGAAAATTCAAGGTTTCTTTAAGATAAAGCAATATCCTGGACAACATGTTATTAAATTCGCAGAATCAAATTTATTATTAAAAAGAAATGTACAACTCTATTTAGTAAAGATTTAAGAGAATTTTCCTTTTAAAATACAATTTTCTACTAATAAAAATAAAATACTAAAAGTGTAAAAACACCCTAAAATTTGTTTTTGATTACATAAGTTGTAGGACTGTATGCAACACATGTATTAATATTTCCTTCAAGTTAAAATTTGGCGCCCTCTGTATTAAGAGTTTGTGAAATGTTCTGTAAAGTCGACAAATAATTGTATTTTTAATGGAAAAAGGTGCTTAAATCATTTCTATTACTGCTTGTTAAAAATTTAAATGTGCTATTACCCGTCAAGAAATTTGAACCATTATTAAATCAACTTATACTGAAACGTAATTCGAATTTTCTATTACTCTCATTACCGAACCTCTCCCTTAAAATGATGAAAATTAATACTCCAACCGACAACAAAGGACCAGTTGATTGCACCTACCTCCCTATCTACGTCCCTTACGCAACGGGGGTGTCTCATCTTATTTGGGCGAAGGCCATCTGTTAAAAAACGACGTCACACGTGTAATAGCTTTCGAGCATGAGATACGATTAGGTTAGCAAACTGGTTGACTGAACGGAAAAATAATTACAATTTTTCGACAATATTCATTTATTTTGTTTGCTAAACAGTTTTCGATAAAATAGTTTTAAGTCTTCCAAAACACAATGATTGCTGACAGTTTTTTTTTTAATGTGTTAATTTGATAAAAACGAAGCCTTCACGGCCAGGATCAATAAACGAACGATGGTAGAAACGTAACATATTATGGAAAAGGTTGGAAATCCAATGTATGCAATATTCTTACAGACGGTGAAAACTAATAAAAAATAAAGGGAAAATAAAGTGGTGCAAATGTGAACTAGTGTAAAATAAAGTGGCGCATAAAGAACTAGTGAACAATAAAGTAGTGCAAAGGGAATTAGCATAAAAAAGAGGGGAATGGAAATGGAATCTAGCTTGAAATAAAGCAACTAAAAGCGAACTAGCAACTACAGTTGAACAAACGGTAAATAACGTAAAATAAACTGGTGCAAAATCAAACTTGCGTAAATAACAGGGGACATAAAAAACGAGTGCAAATAAATAGTAAAAAGAAGTGGCGCAATGGGAATACGCGGAGAATAGTATAACGCAAAAGAGAACTAGCATACAATAAAGTGGTGCAAAAAGGAACTAGTATAAAATAAAGTGGTGCAAAAGGCAACTAGCCTTAAATAAAGTGGCGCAATTGAAAAAAAAGAAAAGGTGTGGTGCAAAGAGAACAAGAAGCATTAATGTTGTAGTAGTGCAAAGAAGAATCGAGAGACATAAAATTATACCGATTAACGGATTAACCTATTGTATGCTACAAAATGACAAATCTTGAATTCATCTTGCACCACTTCATTTTTCATTAATCTCAAATGATTACAACTACTACATAAACACAATTTCTTATCTAAAATAACTGGTAGATATTTTTTTTATTTTAAATATCATATACATCTTTTACATTTAATTTGTATAATTTTGATTATTTTGGTTTTGATTGAACATTTAGTTAAATTTTAATAATTATTTACGATGTTTTCGACACTGTTTTAAGTATTAAAAATTTAGTTTGTACATAATTTTTACAGTTTTGAATATCCAATAATTAATTGTGGACACATTTCTCTTAAACTTGTAGCTTAAAATGTCGTTATTATTCATGTAATTGGTCGCCTGGGGAGCTGTAACTTTTGCAACTAATTAGACACTACCATTACAGTAGTCTTGAACTAAAACTCCGTCAACTAACAATTAACTAGTTACTAGTTACGTCAGCAGATAACTATACACAAGAAATAAATTTAAATATATTGTTATTATCCTTAATAATAATATAAAATAGCAGTAGGTACCTATCGTATAATGGATTTATTTTAATTTTATTTAATTGAAATAAAAAAGAAACCCCCTTGTGATGTAAATAAACTTTTGCCAAAAGATTTTTTTTTTAAAGTCTTGCCAAATGAGGAAAATTAAAAAATTAGATTTCAAAAGTTACACGAAATTGAAAATGTCATCATTTTCCTAAAGTTAATATTTTAAATATTTCGAAAACTATTATAGCTACAAAAATGGACTTGTGTTTGTTTTAAAGCGAATTTGGGTCTAAGAAAAAATATATTTTAAATTTTTTTTTGAAATATGAATTGGCAAACATTTTAAAAGAAAAAAATCGTAAAAATCAAAGTTCGGTAACAAATGTTTGGCTTAATTTTTTAATACGGTGTTTCTTTTAAAAATATGAATTTTAGAATTTTAATTACAAAATTTTGTTTTGTTTTGTCAATTCAAAATTAAGTAAATAAATTTTTATTTTTGTAATTTGGAGCAATAAAAAATTTAATATACGACATAAATATGAAAAAATTATAACTTAATTAAATTTATGTCGTATCATTATCGGGAATCAAAAGAAGCTAAAATCTGACATTCTGATCATCAGTAATCAATTTATATTAAATTTTCATTGAAAAATTAATGTTACTCTAACATTTTCAGGTATAACAACAAGAAATGAAGCATTAACAACAAAATAGGAGTAAAAACCGACTTGAGTTTGAATTTAAAATGATACCACATGAGTTAAAAAAGCAATTTTAATTATTATTTTAACATTCTTATTTCGTAGATTAAATTTTTTATTAGTAAAAATTCAAAATTTAAAATATTTAAAATAATTGAGCTAAACAATACTGAAGTTTGATTTTTACGATTATTCATATTTTAAAATTCAACCAATTCATCATTCTTCGAAAAAAAATTTAAATATATTTTGTAAGAGCCCCAAATATCCCCTCTAAAATAAACCTCAAATTATTTTTGTATATATTTAAAAAATAAACTCAAAAAATTCGAAAAATGGTAAAATTTTCAATGTCAAAAAATAATTTAAATTTTTTTCTTTTGGTAAGACTTCGTTTTGTAATAAAAGAAAAATGCATTAAAATCGAAAGGGGGTCGATTCCAACCATTGGTTGATTTGAAATGGAAGCGAATCAGCAAAAAATATTTTTTTAAATAAACAGCTCATCCGAAGAAAAAATATTAGGAGAATTTCTTGGAGAAAGCTCGTTGAGAGACGAACGTTTTTAAAAGAAAATTCTCGTATAAGGGGCCTTTAAAAATGTACGTCGGCCTATTCTCTTCGCAATAAATTACAGCCGGCAGCCAAAAAGACTCAACTACGGTTTACATTTGAATATCATTACGGGATGCTAGCGTAAGACACACTTTTGAAATTGAAATATGTCTGGAAATTTTACTCCTTTGTGAATATATCAGTAAACCAGTTTACGGCTTTTCGTAGAACATATTCAAATGTCCATTACAGACAAAGTAGTCTCTTATTCTATAAAAGATTGAATTTCTCGTTCCGAATAAAAATCTACTTCTGATTTGCATGCTAAAATGTGTTTTTGACATGGATTAGAATAATTTTTTATAGTTTTCTCAGACAATCTTACACGTTGTAGACAAATAAATGAAAGCGTTTTAGGTTTTGAAGTAAATCTATAATATCAAAAATATGTATACTCAGTGACATTAGAAGTGTTACACCCAGAAGGAACAATTTCTTTACTTTGATTGTTTGGCAACAGAATGACTGACTATATTTGAAGCATGTTATGATAACAATAATAATGTTTTATCTTTGATAGTTTCTGCAAAAACAAAGTTTTCTCTTTAAGTTTTTTATTTTATCAAATCTCTAATATTTTGATCAACAGTAAAAACACAAGAGCTTTTTTTTATCGGATAAATTCCTTTTTTTAACGAAGTAATTGTGCAAATCAGTAATTTAACGAAAAAAACTGAAATGTCAGTTTTTCGAGCAAAATTACTGATGGAAAAATTTTGAGTTAACAAGAAATTTATCCGAAAACAGAAACGCTCGAGTGTTTTTTGGCAAGATAAATTAACGAATATATGAATGAACAACAACAATAATTATCATTATTAATAAAATTAAATTATTTGAATGAACAGTTATTAAATACACAATTATTGTTATAAATTGTTTGGTTTGGTGTACTGATTTCAAAATTGTGACGTAAGCGTACTAGATGTAGTCTGGTTATGAGGAACAGGCGTTTTTATCGGTGATAAAAAAGGATGCACACTTTTTATCGCTGTCGAAATGACAAAACTGTCATCATTAAATGACACATTTTAAATAGAAGTTAATTTATCTTCGAAAATATATAAGGCTAAAAATTTTTAATAATACTATATATAAAATAACTATTAGATATATGTATATGAATACACGTACAGAGCCATTTGCAGGAACATTTTAGAAAAACGCTCAGACACGCTCATTTTTCATTAAAGGGGGACATTATTTTCCGGTATTTTTGACTCCACTACTTTTAACCCCAAGCGAGGGTAAGAATAACCTCATCATTTTTAAATGGCATTGGGGGTCGAATAAGATGTCTTTCAAAAGCTTTTACAATAGTCTTTAAATTTTAAAATGTCGCCCATTACTTATTGAGAAATTAGATTTTAAATGTGAAAATTATCTGCAAACAATCACGAACGGTAAAAATGTCATTTATTCGAGTTAAGTACGCCAATGGTATAAATTTAGTACCAAGAGTTTTTCACGAGGTGCATACACAGCGACCGACTAGTGGGTCCTTTTTTGCCTACCAGGTAATTTGACTGGTGAAATATATTTGCAATTACTGGAAGACGTTATTGATCATGCCTTGACTGATATGTATTTAAAAATAATCCACAGTATGACGAAGATCATTTTTATTTTCAACAGGACGGTGTTGCTCCGCATTATGCGGCGATTGTTCGTCAGTATATAGACCAACGTTTTCCACAGCATTGGATTGGAAGAAGAGGCAGCATTGAATGGCCTCCACGATCGCCAGATTTATCGTCCCTCGATTTTTTCTCGTGGGGAGATCTGAAAAGTTAAATCTATAAAACACAACCAACGTCGTTGAAAGATTTGCTTCAAAGAATCGTTGACGAGTGCCATCGAATTACTCCGGAAAATCTTTGAATGTGCGTGAACGTTTTAAACAAAATCTTTATTATTGTATGGAAGTGGGCGGTCATCAGTTCGAACATTTAATCAAGTAAGTAGTAAGTAAGCAACTAAAATAATTGCAATTTTAACGTGATATATTTTTTAAATTATTGGGAGGAAATGTAAAATTTAAAAAAGACTATTGTAAAGAAAATTGTCAGAGCTTTCAAAAGACATCTTATTCGAGCCCCAATGCCATTTAAAAATTTTGGGGTAATTCTTACCCTCGCTTGGGGTTGAAAGTAGTGAAGTGAAGTCAAAAATACCGGAAAAGAGTGTCCCCCTTTGATCAAAAATCGACGGGTCTGAGCGTTTTTCTAAAATGTTGACGAGATTTCTGCAGAGATTCGTTTTCGGTTGGCCACACTGTACAAAATTTTACGCCACAAGTTTAAATAGAAGAATCTATCAGTTACAACTACTTTTAATAATGTTGATTTATCTACACAATTTTTTACCAATTGTTACCCCTAAATAGAAAGAATATTATCTTTTTTTAATCTTCCGATAGGCCAACCAGACCAAACGCCTACTGGACTAGCAATACTGTGTGTATAACAATTTTTAACTTGTCAATGGGAAGGCCAAAAGCTGCTAATTTGAATCACTACAGGTCACCGATTACATTTAAAAAAAGATTAATAAGATGGAGAATGATTCCTGCAGATTCTGCTGCGAGGACAAAGAATCTGGAAACCATCTGCTGATAGAATGTGTAACATTTTCACAAAAAAGACACAAAGAAGACACCTAATAAATAATCCCAGGAATGGCATAAAAGATCTTAAGGTCGAGGTGCCCAAGCGCTTCTGTCAGGCACGACCCAATAGTTCTTCTTCTTCTTAGGGTGCCGATCCGTTACGAATGTTGGCGATCATCATAGCGATCCGGACTTTGTCTGCAGCAATCCGGAACAGTTGTGTAGATGTTTTATTGAACCAGGTCCTGAGGTTCTTGAGTCACGATGTCCTGCGTCCTATTGGTATCCACAATTTTGGGAATCTCGGATTAAGAATCGCAGAATTTTTAAAAAATTTGAAGAGACACGCTGGCTGAAAGTCTACCAATATCACTGAAGTATATATCGACAATTCACTTACAAATCAAAATTAAAATTGCCAAGATTATTAGATGAAAACAATCAATGTGAAACGGAAACTTTACCTTCTTGTTCTGCCGTCAACAATAGGCATTTAAATGGTATATTTCAGTATTTCAAATGAATTAAATTCCTTCAATATTAGCAATTGCTCGAATTTTAATACAAATATTAATATAAATAAGAATTAGAATGTTTCTGTTGGTACCTATTTTCAAATAGGAATTAAAATGTTCGATATTTTGTTCTACAAAGAAATGTGTCCCATTAATTTGTTATTTTGCACAGTTGCCGAAAAAATAGAGCACGCAACACGTTAGACAGTTTTTTTTGTCTACTTAGGACTTGTTGCGTAAATTACAATTGTTAATTTAAAAATCGGTATTTTTCATAAAAAATTGAATTTATTTTATTAGGCTAGATGGTGTTACTAACAAATCTTTACAAAAAATATAATTGAAATAAAATATAAGCTAGGATGCATCAGCTTTTCAAATTTGAGGTTTAAATCATTCATTAAAAGTTATCTACCTCCTAAAATATGGAAGCAAACAAGTTAAAATTATGAAGAACCTAACCCCCGGGCTATGGAGTTTAAATAATTACGTTATCGAAGAATAAGATTATCATAAAATTGGTTTATCTTTGTTTTTGTTAGACCCCCTTAATAATTTTTAGTTGTTGCGACAATGATTCCAAATAGAATTTTTTTCAAGTTGTTGTTTTTATCACAAAGTCAAAGAATTGTTTGTGGGATTATAAAAGTGTAAATACGATTTATTGGATGCTACTTTTCGGTTGCATATTTTGTTTACCAGAATGTTTTTATTGAACAGAAAAAAAATGTTTTAACTTTTATACTAAAATTCCTATTGAGCAATATCTGACAACGCGGTTGCCTTTATTCTACGTTTTTTTGGTTGCATATTTAGTTTACCAGAATGTTTTTATTGAACAGAAAAAAAATGTTTTAACTTTTATACTAAAATCACTATTGAGCTCTTAGGTGACAGGTTTAACAATTAGACATTTTACGAGAAGCTACGTTAATAAAAAATACACGCAACAAAAGAAATTTAGCCCTTTTTTCACGGTATAAAATACTATCGAAATATTTCTTCTGCTGTCAATAAAATTTTTAATGGAACCAGCAGATATTTTTAGGTTATATGTCTGCAACAAGTACTGTAAACTAAGAGTTTATATATTCGAGTCAATATACCTTTTATAATAATATCTTAATCTAAACTTACCAATAAAAAAGAATATTTGGGGCACTGCTTCCGATGCTGTAACAACAATAACCTTACTTTTGTGTCGTAAAGTTTGGAAATTTTCTATCGTAGGAAAGGGCTATGCGAATGAATCACTGAATAATAAACTTGAGTAAGTTAAAAACATATTGCACAACCGAAACCACATTTCTACGGCCCTACACACATAAACTTTCACAAAAAAGTACAAGGCACTATTGCAAAAAATCTAATTTAACCGCTACGACGTAAACAAAAAAAGATAGGTTAGGTTACGCCGGGCACGAAACAAATTCTCACAAAACACAGTTAACTAACCTTTGCCCATTTCTAAATAAAAACATTTTAGGAACAGTAGGTTAAGAAATCCTACAAGAATTGTATAGATATATTCCCATTTCATTTCGGTAGGTTGAGAGATAATAAAGGCAGATCGCAATTTATTTTGATAAAGTAAATTGAAAGGAATAAATATTTTCAGTTATTGTGATTAACTATTGATAAATTTGAAGAAAATTTTTAATGTAGGTTGATTTTGTAGCGAAAACATGAACATATTCGTGAGGTTAGATGTACCATCTAAATTAATTTAATTTACACAGTGATAATAAAGACTTTATTCTTTAGATAAAGTAAAAAAAAATAAACGATCTATATTATATAGAAATAAAGCTTGTATAAATTGCGTGAGAGTGTAAAAGCTCGATGCTCTTAAATAGGGACTTCAAACTGTCGAGTTCCAATTAAATTCTTTGTAACTGAAAAGCGGGGATAAAAATATTAGGATACGCTCCTACTAGCTTTGCGAGCCATTTAAAGAGTTTAAGCAAGTACTTAACAACTTCATACGAAGGGTATTCTTGTTAGCCACCGAAGAGGAGCGGAACTTTTGATAGTAGGTTTGTTAATATTACTTATTTCGTCTGCACGAGCTTATTGAGACAATTAAACAAATTAAAAATTGTTAGCACTAACAAAAGATTGGTATGCTCTTCAATTTAAAAAGAGAAAAAAAATTTATTGACACAAAATATGTATAACCTTTTATTCCGCGAAGATTATAAAATTCTCTTCAACCAGCAAATCTTTTACATCAATTTTAAATCCTAGACACAAGGGGTAACCCACCATGAGGCATAGCCCACAAAAACACACTCATGGGTTTTTTAGTGGGTAACATTTTCATATGAGTCCCACATTATCCTTTGACTTTCGTGTTTTTTTAGGAGCAGTTGAAACAAAGATTTTTCTCTTGTAAATAAAAAAAAATTTAAATCCATCTATCTACATACATACATACCTCTACCGACTTGTCCATTTACACTCGCCTTATAAATTTGTTTCGTCAATCTTCCTTCAGCCATCCTTTCTACGTGTCCAAACCATCAAAGCATTCCTTTATCTATCTTTGTAACCACATCTTCTTTTACACCACAGCGTTCTCTTATCTCACTATTTTTTACTTTATCCAACCTTAAATCTTAAATCTTAAACTACTTATCTCCGCAGCATTAATCCTATTTTCATGCTTCTTCTGCCAAACCCAACATTCACTACCATACATAAGTGTAGGAGCCAACACACCCCTATGCACAACCAAACGTGCTTTTTTGACACTTTCTGGCTTTTCATAAAGCTATGCAGTGTCCCATTCATCTGTTTTACTGCCAACACCCTTCGCTCAATGTCACTGTCATACTTTACATCTCTCGTAAACTTTGAACCCAAGTGCACAAACTCATTTACTTTTTCCACTCTTTCTCGCTCAATCGAAACTTCACAGTTTGTCATGCTTTCTTCTCTTTCAAAAACCATAACTTTAGTTTGTTTTCATCCCTTTGATTATTAGGGCATCAGAGAGAAATAGCTATGTGTTTTCACTGATGCTTTCAAAGATTGTAGATATTTTTATATTTTTTCCAATTGCTTTTTGGGCTGACTCAGTTTATTTGGGAAGTTCATAGAAAAAGTTTGGATTATGAAAACTGTTATTTTAAGTGTACTTCAATTAAAGAAACTGAAAACAAGCAATCAAGCAAGCACTTCTTATCAGTGAAAGTTGACTACAACACTAAAACTTGGGAACTGAACTTTTAAAAAATCCAATTTTGAGAAGGGATATTGCTTTCATCAACGATACAAACTTAACAGAGAATCTGTTGACCCATCGAAAAGTATTGGGGAATCTTTTTTTTGTACAAATTTTCCATGAAGTATTCTCTTCTATATAATAATCACTCCATTAATAATAAAGACAATAAGGATATAAGACCATGTGAATCCTAACACCTTGCAGTTTCAGATCCAATTGGAACAGTAAGTTGTGACCAAAATCTCCAGACAATCGTACAGTCACTTCAGTTTAAATTTGCCTTTTTGTGTACCTACTTTGGCAAGGTCTTTGTGGAATATTTATTAAAAAAAACTGTTTTTCGGAAACTCAATTTTATGATTTTGACATAAATCGTTTCTACGTCAAACGCAAATGCTATCGAATTGAATGACTAATGAATTATTCAAATTAAAATGTTACGAATCGTATGTGAATTGTAAATTTTCCGCTTTCCATACTTGCGCCTCACAATTCTCATTCATGAAACCAATTTCGGTCCAGAAAATCCTTGTATTTCCATATGCGCAATATGCAGTCGGACTATAATTTCGAATATTACTGCTCTTTACGTATGGAGATTGCGATCCGCAATATTCTTTATGACGAAGAAAAGCACCAAACAATTTTAGATTTTAATTTGATGAACTCTAAAACCGGATGTGAGTACGAATAGGACAAAAAATTGCTACTGGAAACTTATTTCATACTTTGGCCTAAAAACCTTACACAAAGTATACATTTCGCATTGTTTTATCTTTTGTTTTGGAATTTTTTTAAATGAATTCATGGGTCAATTACTTGCTATGTTTATGAAAATATCACTACTTTATTATCATTTTACTTTATTTTTTTCTCGTGAGATAAACCAAACATCTTTTTGTCGATAAATAAAAATCAGCATTACTTCCCCAAAGAAAACATACAGTCACTTGCGTCGGCGTTATTTTTAAGCTTGGAGGAATAAATTTGGTTGATTAATTTATTAATTGATGGATCATCCTTCAACTCGCATTTCCAATTATGATAATTAAATACTTTCGGGTTATTTAGTCCAGAATTAGTACATTCGCATTTTGAAGTTGGTTAAATGAAAAATCAAAAATGCTTTTATCGTGTTTCTTACGTCAATTTATTAAAACAAAATTTAGGGATTCTCTAACTAATGATCAGTCCTTCATATTTTTCATTAACCCTGTCAAAGTTAACCACAATTATTTGTTTCGTATTTGAGGATTAAGTAGGTTTAAAACCCCAATTCTAATTTTAACTGAACATCTCGCTTTCCAAATTCATCGTATCCATTTAATAGGTTGTAAGTATTTTGCAATTCATTAATTACCGATTACTACAAATGGCGTTTCTGATCTGTACGATTAAACTTCTATTCAATGTTACTGTTCCAGGTACATTAAAACCCAAATTGAACATTTTAACTGGCAAAAAAGAATCTTTTAATTATTGAGGAATCCCTTTTCAGAAATATTTTGTACGTACATAAATGAATTTGGTATTAATATTAGCAAATAAACCAGATATAATGCACTCTATTTACGTTTTCAGTTACCGATGAGGGCGCTGCGAGACATAGCCAGAGTCTGTTTTAGTTTCATCTGTAAGTTTAATTTTCCAAAAAACTAATAACTTGTATGTACTACTAAAGGTGGCTTTTAAAAAAATCATGAATAAATCGAGTCCTTGATATCAAAGAGTTACAAAAACTAATTTTCTTTGGTTTGTTTTGGTTTCATCTTCAACTAACTCACTTTCCTTGTGATTCAGTTGTGTATTTACCGATTTAACAGGAAAAGTGGATTGTTGAAAGTGTAGTTAGTTGAAATAGTTAGTAAGGTATTCATTGAATAGGTACTTTTCTAACCTAAGATACCTTTCTCGGGGTTAAAAAGATACCCAGCAACAAACTTGTTCGCACATTCTTAGAAATGTTACAAACTTAAACAGGTTTTTATTTCATACTGAACCAAATTACAACTAATAATCTTTTAAGTTAATAGTTTACAATTTTGTAGATTATATTTTTTGTAAAAATTTTACCATCTTCATCTAAAGATCGATACATCTTTTAATTATAGGTAAGTGATATGGAAAAATAAAACGAATTTATTAATGAAATATATAAAAGCTATGAAATTGGCTTTTATTTTTACTTTCTGGATTAAATCAGCAAAAACAATAGATTCCGAGTTTTAGAGAGTCTTATTAATTCGAAAATTCACCATTCTTAAGGGACCTTTGTTGCTTATTGTATTTTTCTTCATTCAGTGGTGCATTTTATAAAATTCATCTACAACACAATGACAACTTTTTAAAACTGGCGAAGTTGTAGCTATTTTTAAAGCTATCATGCAAGAATATAAAGGGAGGATTTTCAAAATAAATGAATGTCAACAAAACTCTAAAATTGTGTATTTTTTATTAACTCAAATAAAATTTATCGGTTCCAATTTTTTGCAATTACCTGTAGTACATCCAAGATCTTCTACTTATGCT
This sequence comes from Agelastica alni, assembly GCA_950111635.1. Classification (NCBI taxonomy): domain Eukaryota; kingdom Metazoa; phylum Arthropoda; class Insecta; order Coleoptera; family Chrysomelidae; genus Agelastica; species Agelastica alni. The sequence continues at coordinate 5,434,118 of OX467718.1, read as the reverse complement.
ACTGACATACAAAATAACGGTCAGTTTAGTTCGTCTTTGTTTACGATAAACCAGCTAATCCGGACAAGTTGATTAGTACATTAGCGATAAGGAAAGGAAAAAATCTTCATGTTATCATTTTAATACCCAATTCTTCAATTTTCTTCTCACCGTCGTCATTTCCTGATCATTCATCGTCTTCCACCGATTCTTATCTCTCCAAGAACGTCTTAGGCCACAGACATTTCTTAGTACCAACTAGACCTTCGAACAAGTGAAGAAATAAGCGTAAAATCTGTTAAATACAACATGATACAACCATAACCCACTTTTTTTAAATACAGTTGAAACTATTTATAGGTTATTCAAAGTTAGGCACCCACCTCGTGGGAGTGAGACAGCTGTTAGGTGACTGTAGTCTGTAATATTTACACCACCTTAAATAATTATTCCCTTATCTAACCCCACACACACATATTACACAAACATTACGCACAAGTTTAATCATGCCTCTCGGCATGACAGGCTGGATCAACCGCAGCAGGCACCATAAAGAGTCGTAGAACACCAACCCTGCTTTATTTCCTTCCTTAACCCCAATTGAAAAGCCATATCATCTTAATAAAAAAACCACAAACCGAGCAAAAAATCCAATGCAGAGGCAGCTTCGTTTGACGACGAAGACCCCTTTCCAAAATCCAAAATAACTCTTCCTTCAAATTGCCGAATCTTGCACTTATGCTGGAACGATTTCTTCTTATGGTGTTGGCAGAATGACGTTTCAAGTACCCTTTATCCAGCAAAGTTAAAACTGTTACTACCTCCTCCAGTGATAAGTTTCTTAGGGAATTAAAATTTTAAGTTTAAAACACTTTTAACTGATGCGATTGACAACAAAACAATATACTTTTGTTTAAGTTAGTTTATGTATCCAATTTAAATTCTCTAATGAAATTTACCAAGCAGTCATAAATTGCGGGACTTAGTAAATTTATGGGAAAGGGTATATTATTTTAAAGTAAAGAAGTAAATATTTTGACGTGATTTTGCTGATATAAAGGGCATGCGAAAATTATAATTATGATGCATATTCGCGAGCAAATGCAAGAGCAAATGTTTGTGGCACATTGTAGTAATCAATGTGAGGAACTTGCTTTGGTAAAGTTGGATGTATTCTAGTAAAGTGATTATTAGATATTTCAACAAACTCCTTTCAACAAATCTCCCAGCTATTTCTCATCACACTTTTTACTTATTTTTTCTTTTTTGATTAAAACTTATATACTTTTTGGCAAAAGAGGCTTTACAACTGCAATTTTAAAACAAAAAATTCATTGACAGCACTTTTAATATCAAAATAGGGCCGCACCCTAACTGGCAGGCAGTTGATTAACCAAAAGTTATTGTTTATTTGTAATTAAGAAAAAATATTATGATGATGCATTAATTTTATCAAGGAGATTAGATAGGTACAGGATAGAATAAACAAAATAAAAATTTTTGAAAGGGAATGCAAAAATGACAAGGACTCTTTGTCAATATTGACAGACCTCGTATATCGTTTTAAATAAAAGCAAAGATGAATGAGTGTGTATATCGCAGTTCTACTATAATGACGCACTAAAATAAGGGCATATAATTATTTAATGTCAAATTAATGTTGTATTTTACTGGGTTAGAATGAGCGATGCATGAATATTGCGTATTTAAACCTTTGGGTGAGTTTCAACATAAACTGCGTTACAAAGATAATACTAAATACTAATACAGTAAATTTACCCGCCGTAGAGATAAATTACTTTTAAAAGTAACACTTGCAACATCCCTTCTTTTTCACAACAGCACGCCACTTCGAGTGCAGATTTAAACCGAATTGATTACAGTGGCGTATACTAAATATTTAGTAACGGAAACCAAATATTATTTTTTAGAAAATGTATTGGGATTGAAATTAAATAAAAAACATAAATGAATACTCTTGAGATTATTAAGTGTTGCTCTTTTCAGTGACAGTGACAAAATAAAAAAAATGAATGGTACCTATTATATTATATAATAATTTCAAAATAATTTAATTAATAATTAAAAAATTATCAGTTTATATTATCAGGATATTATGTGAGTTAAGAAAAAATATATTCAAAATTCGTCGTAAAATGAGAACTATGCAAATATGTTTCGTCGGTATAAATGATATATCACTTCCGATAATATTTTATTCTATTCAAAAATTTTATACGCTTTAATCCCATTTTTTTTTAATGACAATAGTCGCAAAAAGGGTAGACCAATCGTGTGGACCGCGGATGGCCCGCACTGCGACTATTAAAAGGGGGAGGGATTATAGACAGGAGATAATTGTGGACCCGCTTTTTGAAAAGTTGCAGGTCATAGTTTTCTGGAAAAACTGATTTTGGAAGCTTGTTCCATTCCGTAGCAGTCCTTTAAAAAAAATAATTCTTCATGAAGATTGGTCCTTGTAGTGTCAATCTTGAGAGTAAATGGGTGAGACTGATCAGCGTTCCGAGTTCTTTGGCCGAATGTGGACAGTGGTGGTATAAGAGTTTTTATTTCTCTGGAGCATCTGCCATGGAAATATCTGTGGAGTAATGTCTGGTCTGCAACTCTTCTTCTATGTTCTAGTGGGTGAAGGGTATCTGTGAGAGTTGAGCTGTTTATCAACCGAATGGAATCTAGAAGACGAAGAAAACGCCTTGGTGCTGAACCCCAAATGTGCGAGCAATACTCCAGTAAAGGTCGGATTTGAGCCTTGTACGTCCTAAACAGTTAAAAACTTTCTAGCTTTCTACAGAAAACCTAGCCTCTGGCTTGCTGACTTTGCGATATTAGCAACATGGTCATGCCAAGACATATTATTAGAGACCGTGACTCCCAAAATCGAAATGGAGGGACTTAATTCGAGGGTATTTTCGGACATGATTTGAGAAATTCACTTTCTTGGAAAACGTGGCGCTTTGTATTTTCTGTGCTTTAAACTGAACAAGATTGTTGGTTACCCACTCGACGATTGCTTCAAGATCTCTATTGATGGAGTCAACCTGTTCTTATTATATTATATTATAACTTTTCATCCACATATCTATAGTGTTTTTGCCACTTAAAACCTTTTTTTAAGTTGATTGCCTACTCTCCAAACCTACTTGAGAATTGTGTACTTCTGGTAAAATTGCTTTAAAGTCGGTTGTTGCTTTTAGGATTTACTTAATTCTTTGTTCCTAAATACGTACATATAGTTTACTTTTATCAGTGCTCTCATACATGCTCGTCGATTGTTGGTACTCTTGACCTGGCCTTTCTTCAAAACAATGTCGATCTGATCAAGATACGTTGGCGGAGGTTGACCTCTACCGACCTGTCCTTCTAAAACCTTTAGAACGATGCCTTTTGTTAGATGTTTTCTGAGATAAATTCAAGATTGCTTACCTTTCTTTACTCCTTGAGCCTCATCGCGAACAATATGAAACACTTGTTCGACATTCCTGTCGCAGCCAATATTTGGCGACGATAACTTTTAATTGGAATTACCTCTTTAGTTCGGTCTGCACAGTTTAAATTTGTATTTTAAATAAAAAAATAGAGCAGCAAAAAAAAACCCACACAATCACACTAAATTTTTACCCATTCATTATTATTAACCCGTCAAACAATTTCGCGCGTACTTCTTTGTAATCATGAAGCAGAGCAATAATTTTGTTCCAATACCACTCCGTCGAATTTAGCCCCTTGGGGCGCCTTTCAATAATAATTCATTTCTAATACTATCTACTCTGATAGGTTCAAAATTTTTAATTAGTCTGCAGTAATTACTTATAAAATGTGGCAGTTAATTTACAGTCTTATTCCATTTGCGTTTAATTATAGTCTAACAATCACCGAAATTCGAATGATTTCTAATTTTGTTAGTCGTTGAGCATCATCGTACTCTTCCAAACCACCGACATCGACCCATTAGCGAGGGAGCTATCAAAATCGATCGATACCCCATCATCCACATCCACAAGGTTTAGAAACTCTGCAGATACGGACTGAAAAAGTACGACACTTCTTTTTCTTATATTTTTACCCGAACAAACACATTTTTTGGAATATTTTTATTAATACACTCACATACATACATACATACATATAGTCACGCATATTTCCCGTATGGGTAGGCAGAGACCACTTTATTCCACTTGCTTCGGTTCTTGCACACATCTTTTGCTTCCTCTACTTTCATCAGTGCTCTCATACATGCTCGTTGGTTGTTGGTACTCTTGACCTGGCCTTTCTTCAAAACGATGTTGATCTGATCGAGATCGATGTTCGCCGAGGTCGACCTCTACTGCTGTGACATTTTTGTTAATTGGAGTGGGAGTCTTTGTATTAGATTTCGCCTTGATTTTTGGCCTCGATTGTCGTGTGTTGTCGGTTATATTATTGTTTGGTTTGCTTCTCTGTGTGGATGGGCTGGCTATCAACACGGACGAGCGCGATTATGAGTTGGGAACATAGATTTGCAAAGGTTGGCTGACGCGGGTCCCGTGTCATTTTTCTGATATCCGGCCTGGGAGTGAGGAGTGGACAAGAGTCGCTTGGGGTCAGTCGTGGAGGTCGGGTGAGAGTTTTTAGAACGATTTGATATTAACACGTGAGCAGAACTTCTACGGTTTTTTCTTTCATATTTGGCTGTATTTGGGCCATCTTAACTGGATTTTGAAGAAAAACCATTTAATTTTTAACTTGACCATTCTGTCGTGCCTTTGTGGTGGATGTTTTGGATATTGGGGTCGAGTTAAAATGACCGCGTGCGGGATTTGATGGAGGGAAGCCATTGTTAAGTAGCGGGTGCTGTTCCATAATTCAAACCGGCCAGGAGTAGCCCACAGGATTAGTGAATTCGTATACCCACAGGTTACAAGTGATTTATTTTAGAATATTTAAACGACGTGATTTGTTTTTGACACCGCGATTAAGTTTGTTTTAATTTATTAATTTGGTACACTGTTGAAAACTATTTATTGCATTGGATAATATGCCAAGTCTGAACTTTGATTAAAGTAATATTCTCAATAGTTCTTTGTGTCCAAGTAAAAACGTTTATTCATACTTATTTGTAAATATCCTACAATATTGCTATTTTGAAGGACAGCCATCGTAAAAAGAAATATTTTTAAATAAGCTCGATTGTTTTAACAGTGTAAATGTTTAAAAATACTACTTGGTGTTTCGTTTCTTGAATCATCGATGTAACAGTGGCATCTCAATGAAGTTTTCAATTGGTTACATAGTATTGAGTTTAATTTTATCAACTTATCAGTTATTATGTGCTTGATCTAAGTGTTTTCAATAGTTTAAAAGTAACAAATTATTTTCATTAAATTCGTACCTGCTCCAAGTTGAATCTGAATTTATACATTACTGAATATACTTTATGTAGTTATTGTGATGGTTTCAAATTATTATTTTTGTTGCGAGTCCATTTATTTTGTATTTTTTTTTAATCTTCTGCTATCAGGAATTCTATATAAAACCAATTATTTTTGAAATTTTAAATATTGTGAACATTTTTTTTGTTTTTAATTCTCTTTTGTACATCATTAGGTTTTTATTATTGTCTGAAGGATTGTTATAATTAATTTAAATATTATTTTAAGAAAATTGTATTAAATTCGTTTAATCCACATTACAAAAATACAGAATTTGTTGTAAAAAATCAGAACATCATTTTTACTTAATTAATATATTGCAGGAATTGTAAATATAGTTTTATTTATCTAGTTCACCATAATTGTTTGTTGTTTATCGTGTGGCTCTGCTAGTGCCTACTAGACCTAGGGGTTTCCGGCTTGTACCGTCTAAGTCGGTGGCGCGGCTCACTTTTATATTTTTTTTTTCTACCCTCTACGGCTGAGCTCGGGATATAATTTGCCAGTAGAGAGACCACTGGCAGAGTACTCTTTAGAGAACTAAAAGACGTGGCAGAGTTCTACTTAAGAATGCGATAGAATTAATCTATAATTGGGGAATATTATCGAGATCATTAAAAATACTTTTGTAATTCGGATTTAAAGTACCTGGGCGTCAATATAACAAGAATTGGGGATTTGGATAAAGAAGTAAGAGTACAAACAGTAAAAGTTTCGTTGATATCGGGCTATCTGCGGGATATAATATGGCGGAACAAGTAGGTATATGTCTATCGAGAGCAAGGCAAGAATATACAAGACCTGAGTAAGACCGATCATGACATACGCTATCGAAAGCAGAGCAGAAAACACCACAACGAAGCGACTCCTCAGAATAGCAGAGAATTTTGAGAGGCATGACAGGCTTCAGTTTACGAGACCGCAATATAAGAAGAGAGTTGAAAGAACATGTCGACAGAATGGAAAATACGAGTCTATCAAAAATCGCTAAAAGGGGACTCCCAGTATCGAAAAGACCTACTGGAAGATCCCCAAAACGATGGCACGAAAGCTGGAGCTCGGCGTCTCAACTACGGTTGTAATCGTTGAAGACAAACAGGATGCAATCCTACAATAAAAAAGAAGAAGAAGATAACAACTCAACTGAGAGTAAACAGGGAATTAACAGAACCAATACCGGTGTACAGTGGTATTAGACGAAGTGATTCGCTAAGCTTCCTGTTATTTAATATCATTATGGACGAAATTATTATAAAAGTAGGCAAAGGCGAAGGATACACATAAAGAGACAAATGAAATCAAAATTTTATGCTATGCAGACGATGCAGTCCTCTTTGCAGAAACCGAAGACAACTTACAATAGCTTCTATCAATGTTCATTAGAAAAACCAAATAGCTAAAACACTCTACGATAGAGAGAGGAGTGACAATGACCAAAGAACAGGTGACTGTCTAAAATAAAAGGATGAAGATGAAGATCTTTAATAATTAAAATGTTAAAAATATACCCAACATAATTTTTTAATTGCAATCTCAATTGAACTGGTGAAGTTGATATGGGAGGAGGTTCCGGAATGCGTTGGAGAGACAACATTGTGTCAGATATAAAAAAATAAACATCCCCTTTGAACATAGAATGATGGAGGATCGAAACACCTGAAAAAAAGTTGTACAGTCAGCCAAGACCCACCCAGGGTTGTAGTGATACTTGATGATGAATCTCAATTTCGCAAATATAAATTAATTTTCCTGGACTATTAGTACTTATTCTACGGCATAGACCGATGTTTTCAGTCTCAAATTTTGCAACGTTGCCTCTTAGTTATATGCTCGCAGTGTTGTGAGCATAAACTCCACTTATTCCTGCATTTTTTAGTCGACAAATGTCGTCAATTTAACTATGGAAAAATTATTTTCGTGTTTACGTCCACGCCGTGATAAATGTTGGAAAATAAAATTCTCCTCGGACATTTATCCATTCCGACTCTGTTTTTGTATGCAGGGAACGAGAGGAAGGAAGAGTCTCCCGGTCTGGGTTCTTAGTCATCCCCAAACTCAGACGCCTGTCCTGATGCATGAGGGTGTAGGATAGGAAACAATATAGGGTGCGACGGGCAGTGACCGTCTCGAATTTGGCCATGGAAGTAGGGAGATCCGATGGGTCAAAACCCCCTAAAAATTAATATAATAATGTTTTCTCTTTGATTAAAAAAGGCGTATTCTTACATCTTACGGACAAGATCTAGTAGGGGGAAATGAAAGGATTTTTTTATGGAAAGGAAAAGGTTCAAAGGACTGCTTTAGTCAGTCGCCTCTTATGACAGGTAGGAGGTTTAATGGGTATATTCTACTTTGTACCCAGACAGATAAGTCAAATATAAATATTTTATTAGACGATAGAACTGTATAAATTTAGAGTATTTTTATTTATTTATTTTAAGAAACAAACATCATCACGCTCTTCCTTGAAAAGGCTTCAGATGGTAACACTTACATAAATATTTAAATAAAAAATTAACTATAAACTAGAAAAAAAATCCCATCTTATTAGAGTCTGAAGAACATTCGATAATGATAGATGAAACGACGAGCATCCAACTAAAGTTTTCGACATTTTTACAAAATTTTAATCCATTTTGCCAATATATTTTTACGTAAACATATTTAGTTACTGCTCGTATTTTATTCACTGCTAAATTTATTTTGGGGTGTATTTACAAATCATCCTTGAGGAGGCGGTATTTTCTTTGTTCTTTTTATAATTTCGTTTTCCCCTTTTATTCGGTTGAGCCGTTGCCCTGACCCATCCCTTGACCTGTCTTGAGAACTCTCACTAAACTGCATTCCTGAGAGAACAATGGCCAGCAAGCGCTGTAGACAACAGCGTCTTTCTAAAAAGGAGGATTGAAATTTTTTTTTCGCACAATCACTCTAATTTTTGTTTATGTTTGGCACTAATGATTACTTCTCGAAGGTACCTGCTTTAAGAATAGTTGTAACCTACAGTTCGGAGTTTAAAATTACCAGTATAATTCTATTAAAAAAAAGACTAACCAAAAGCAAATAAGTTATTTCTATTAAATGTTGAACAATGCATATAAATATTATGAGCTGTGTGTCTGAGAGTAAAACATAATTTAATCTTCGGCAATGACTAAATAACTCCTTACTTTATCTGTAAACACTCATTTAAGTTGATCAAAGAAGTTTTTCTGGACGGTAGTCTTTTTAATCTTCTTTCCCAATGGTACCATCGCACACTTGCAAAAAAACATAATTTCTAGAACTGTTTTCCCAAATATTATTCGAAAAATATGACAGGGAATTTTTTAAAATATTATAGGCAGATGCAGAAGACTCTGCGGAAAAAGCTGGGGACTTAAAACAAAAATGACTCGGTGGTTATACATGCAAGTTGTAAAACAGATGATAACATACGGGTCAGTGATATGGTGGACCTCATCAAGTCGAAATGCATACTTACAAAAAACCTTTAATCAAGTCTAATCCAATCTCCAATATTATGGGTTTGTTTCTGCAGACATTTTAAGGACAGTTAGAAAGCGACTGTGAATATACTATTTAATATAATTTTTAAATAGCCAATGAAGAGACCTTTTAATAACCCCTACTTTCCATAAAAAAATTTAGGGGTTATGACTGTCACTAAAGGGGGTTCGATGCAGAGATCCATTTTTTCGATGCTGGATGTCATTTCATAATTTAAATTGTTTCGGGATTTTTTATAAATAAACACAATAATTGTTGTGATCACAGATCTTAAAACTTCGTTTTAAATTTCATTTATTTCAATTTTAATCCTTTACGAGGCCAATTTCTTAAAACCGTATTGCTCTAGGTAGAACTGTCTCCAGCTGGCTTTTCCCCCTTTCTTTGCAATGCGCACTCTCGAGTCGGCGCAACAGTAGTATTGTTCCGACAGTCGTAGCGAGCGGCTGTCATACAGCTCCTTTTCCATGGCGATTAAATCTCGCTTATTGCTTCGACCGTCGATAGTGAAGAGTCGTTTAGTTTCTTCTCATTCGTTATTGGAATTCCTATTATTTCACGGCATTAAATTAATTTCATTGCTTGCAGCAGTTAACTTGAAGGGACAAGTACATTGTGTCATTTGAAGATAGAAATAGTGTTTAAACACCAGCCGAATTTCTAATTATTTCCAGTCCGCTTGTATCGAAGTTAAGTTACCATTTCTCCCGTGTAGAAAAAGGAATTTATGCCATTTGGTTGTTTCATACTGTAAATTTTCCCATCAATTAGTCTGGAAAATTGAAAGTGGTCCGATAAGTTTTTTTAACTTCTTCATTGGTCGTATTCATCAATACAAAAAACTGGAACGATTCGTAAGCCGGCTTTTTACCTTTTTACCGTTCTTCATTTTATTTTTTTTTTACAATCTCATGGATGTTCAACATTTATACAATGTTAAAGGTTACTTACAAACCCCGAAATAAAATAAATATGTACATTTTTCAAAATAATTTATTACGTTACCCAAATAACTTTAACAAATATAAATTCTGTATATAATGGTGTTTAGTAAATGGCACATTCATATAAAAATTAATTAGCATGTCAAGTTCACTCCTACATTAAACAACTATTGCATCAACAAAAACTGTCAAAATAAAAATAATTTAATTTTTGGCAATTTTTTGTTCCAAATCCGTTGTAATTATCACTTATTTGTAGGAAAAAAAGGCGTATTAAAGTCTCATTTTCATGAAATATAAACAGAGAGAGAATTTTATTTTACAATTAATAGTATTGTGCAACAACTACCGACAGTATATTACAGTGCTTTATAAAATAAACTGCTCTACAAAAGTTAGTGAAGTTCGCAAATATTGAATGTATGTCAAAAATTATTATATGTTTATTTCACCAAGGTTTTGTCTGTAATAAATTGAACGTTTACTTGCTTATCTGACTAGTTTTTTTTGTTTCCAAGTTGATAAGTTTAGGACAACTTGTTTTCTTTTGTATTTTCAAGAATTTTACATCAGGTATCGTTTTCACTTTATTCAGTCAACTGTGATTTAGAATTTTGTTTTGAATAATCTCTCACTTGTCCTTTTACTTTCGAGAAACATCATGTCTCAATTGCTCGGATCGTAGTTCTCCATCCTTCTCTGTCTTGAGCTGTAAGAGAAGCATCCTGCAGACCGTAACCAATGATTTCTTTGGTTTGATCCACCCAGCGCGTCGGAGACGTTCCTCTTGGTCGTTTACCATTGATTTTTCCCGCTACAATAAGTATTTCCAGCCTTCTTCTTGCAATGTGTCCAAAATATCGTAGGTATGATTGGTTTATCCTGGTTGATCCCCTTGTAGTGATTTTTAGTTTTTTAAGAATTGACACGTTAGTACGGTGTTCTGTGTATGATATTCGCAGCATTTTTCTGTAGGCCCACATTTCAAAGGAATCTATTATTCTTCGATTATTCTTTTATCGTTGAGTTACGTGCTATGGTCAGTCTGCGTTTAATTTCTCCATCACAGCCGCCTTTGTTTGTGATAAGTGATCCTAAATAGTTAAATTTCTCAATCACTTTCAAACCATCGATCTGTCTAACATTGGCAGGGTTACGGTCTATTATCATAATTTTCGTCTTCTTTTTGTTCAACGTAAGACCATGTTCTCTGCTGATCATGTCCAACTTTCTCATGAATTCGGTGAGTTCTTCCGAACGAGCTAGTATTAATCATTTGCATATCTAAGGTTAGTAATTCTTTTTCCCCCTATGGTTAATCCCCTTCGCCAGCCTTGCAGAACTTTTCTCTATACTCTCCGTATATATTGAAGAGTATCGGTGACACAATACAGCCCTGTCTTGCACCGCACTTTGGACTAAAAGACTTAGATGACGTGTTGTTGACGCAAACTTAGTGCGGATAAAGCTAATAGGGCTATTGGAATGAATGAGGCGGGTCGTCTTCAGAGAGAAGTTGCGGACGTTTTCAAAGTCAGTGAAAGTGACATTTCACGGCTTCTTCGTATATCGATATGTGAATTGAAATGCTGAATGGAGGTCCGCATTGTTCACAGATGAGTCGAGGTACGGACGGTTTTCTAAAAGTTGCTGTGTTCGTTTTTGGACTCTTCCTCTAGTACCTAGAAATCGAAGAGCAGTGCAGGAAGTTCATCCGTTTAGAATTGGTACAGTTGCAGTTTGGGGAGGCATTTATTTTAATGGGCGTACATAATTGTTAGTGTTTGATGGGAACATGACTGCGCAGATTTACACAACCTCAAATTGTTGTTTTTGTTGTTTAAAACTGCAAACCTATTGCGCAAAAGGGCAAACAAACGCTTACATAAAAGTAAAACATTCAATTTATAGAATATATAAACACTTGGTGACCAAAAAATTTGTTAAAACGGAATCTCCGAATTTATGAACTTCCTAAACTTTTGTGAGGCAATTTATATCGTGAATAATACAAATTATTACCGTACATCTATTAACAGTCGTGCAAATCATTTAATATTTAATAAAATATGCAGTGGTCCTTAAAACAAGTTACATAAATTACCAGAAGGTAAGTATTAATTTTAAAGTAAATTTCTAACACATGAAATAGACTTTTTCCTATTATCAATATCAAGGCATTAATTTATTTAACATGGGCAACTAGTTTCACTTTTAAAACAGCGATATCTCTTCAGTGCAACTTTATATAGGTCTAATGACGGTTTTTTTTTTCAGCTGAAACTAGTTGTCTAGATTAAAAAAATATTAATTAAAATAAAATATATGGTAATAATTTAGAATTTTTGTTTACCTATAGATAATTTAATCACATTTTAACGAGTCTTTTAGTAAAAAGTTGATCATAAGAAATGAAATTCAAGATTATTTCGTAACGGCAGAATAAGTTTTTATTTTATTTTATACAAGTGAGCATTATTTAATCAATTAATTGTTGCAATTGGAAGTACAGTAACAGTCAATTTATTCGATTACTTGTTTGCCATGTTCTCGAATTTTTAAGTTAAGGCTCCGATGAAATATGTTTAAACTTTTAATAACTAATTATTCAACTTGAATAAATACATTTTTAAACAAATATATGTATTAATAAGTATATTAGTTGTCTCTATTTAACTATTTAATAATTAATTTAAAAAAACAAAAAATGTACCATTACAAAATGATAGTTTTTCCAAAATGCAAAGAAACTAAAAGTAACACAGCGCAAAATGAAGATAGCTATGATAGCCAACGTCCATAATCGGATACGGCAGTAGAAGATCAAACAATTCCACGAGGCCTTGATAAAAAATTGAACTTTACATAAGATGACTACAAACAATTTTTCTGCGCAAATCATAGACGCAGGGTCACAAGTATCAAGTGCACTCCCCATTATGCTGATAACGAAGAATTCTTCCATTCTATTATTTCACTTTTGTTTAATAGAGTAGTTTCATGGTTTATGTTAACAAGTTTCTTTTATTTATCTGTAACCTAAAATAAAAAGAAGATCCTGTTGGGTACCTAACGTGGTAAGAGTTACATGTTTCCATTAAAAACGGATGGAATCCCTGAGAGACAATTGTACCTAACGATTCGTCAAAACTACTTTTGTCATTTGGTTAGACTAGAAAAACTGCCCTTTCGATAATCTTTGAATTGTTATTGAATGCATCCAATAACCTTGTTTAAGTGTCGCTCGTGGCGAAAGAGAGAGTTTCAATAATATCCATTAGGAAACCATTTTAATTTAACGATTTATTAATGCAATGTGTGCACCTTGTGAATTGTCTGCGATAGCATTCTTTTGTAGCCGCGACAGAAACCACTTACGAAAGCCCGGCCTTTAACAATTGAAAAAGGATAAAAATGATTCATAAAATGCATCAGATTTATATAAATTGCAACTTTTAAGTGCGTTCACGTATCAGCTTTTTCATTGATGTCATTAAAATACTTCAATAAATCGCATTTAAACAAATCTAAGATCTCCTTCGTTCAAGCTTTGTTATTTTTGTAATTTTATATTAATTAAATTTAATTTTAAATGTAAAAGATACGAAGATTCTGCCCTCTACTGTAAGAGATATGTATTATGTGGAAATAGAACAGTGAACTACTTTTAACCGACTTCAAAAAAGGAGGAGGTTCTCAATTCAACTATATTTTTTATTTATGTTTGTTACCTCAGAACCGATTTTGATGATTCTTTTTTTATTTGAAAGCTGGTGCTTCCCGTGTGGTCCCATTTCAATTTGGTCCAGTTCTGACAATGGCATCCACGAGAAAACCATATAAGTCTTTAAAGTCGGTCGGTTTTTTCGTAGAACATAGGGAAGAGTTATGGAGGAAAAACTGAAGAAAAGTCGAAAAATTGACGGTTCTTCCTTCCCCCAGGTTAGCACAAGGCCTCGACGTCGAAAGCTTGGTTTTAATACATTCTTACCAGGGCAAATTGTACGAAATTATTTGAACGCTCTACAAATAAATAATGGTTTAAAAAAACTAAGACAACACGCGTTTTAAGAAAATCCAACTAAAAAATAATAATAAAAAAAAAGTTTGCAATCACAAGCGTGGGGTGTTTTTTTATGATGTTTACGTTTTCTTCTTGGAGACTTTACTTTTAACAGCATCTGTTTATTATCAAATATATTAATTAATATAGCGCACTCCACGCTTTTAATTGTAAAATTATTTTTTATTAATTATTATTTTTTAGTTCGGTTTTTTTAATATCCTGATGATCCTGGCCAAGATCTTTGAAAAAATTTATAAAATTATTGTATTGTCATCGGTTCTTTAGAAGTATACAAAGTTTTAAGTCGATCCGATGTTTTTAAGTGGGTAAAATCGTGTCCAAAGATTCCGTTACATAGATAGGATACAAGTCAAGCTAATATAAAGCGTATCAAAAAGGTAAGAGTAATTATTTTGGTTGAACGTAACGAAAAAAAGTTATAGAGAAAAAACTGAAGGAAAATCGAAAAATTGACGGTTTTTCCTCCCCTCAAGTTAACACAAGGTCCTCGAGGTCGAAAACTTTGGGATTATCAACAACATACTAAAATTTTAATAACTTTCAAATTGTTAGTAACAAAAAGTACCTACCAACTGAACTACAGTTAATAACTTCAATTATAACCGTCACAGAATTAAAATTGCATAATTATTTCTTCCTTGCCCCTTGAATTTCAACAATTACTAACAAAATCTCGAAACTATTATCTTTCCTGATTTGTTGAAGAAATATTCCAAAAATTAAACAAATATATTGATATTGGTGGTATGAAAGACTTATACGTGACGTCACTGCTTGAGGTGGGTAATGTGCATGTGGAACAACAAATGACATATCTTTCTTAAGGTTATCTGTGTTTGTTTAACGATTTTGGTTTTCTGAGCTTTTATTGTGACGTCACAAGTAATTTTTAAAGACTTAACATTAATATTCAAGTGTTAAATAGTATGGTTTCTGTTATTTGTAGCCGAGGCCACGTTTTTGACATACAGATAGAATCTTAAGCTGTGACGTCACTTGAACGTCACTTTTTCTACCGTTGTCAAGCTGAAACGTCACGTGCATGTTACCCCATAGAAACTCTGAAGATACCAGTGATAACGTGTTGATAAATCATTTATTTAGGAACGATGTACACAAATACTCCTTTCAGATACGAAATACATTTAAAAAAATATCAACTTATTTAAAAATACACTGACAATGAGACACAAACTGGTAGTTACCTGCAGACATGTACAGAAAGAGTCAGTTGTATAAAACTCTTACACTCTAACATTAAAGGTTGGCAGTAAATATACATAAATATAATAGAGTGTCCATTTTTTTGGACTAAAAATTGTAAAGCTAAAGCAGCAAAGGATTACAATATTTACTAGGTGGAGTAGAATTACGTTTCCCACTTTCACCATTCTTTAGTTTATTAGTAACAATTAACTTAGAAAATGCGAATTGGAGATTCAAAAACTATAAATCAGATCAGATTTGTTAAAAGAGGGTCAAAGTTAATTTCTTCACAAAATTAACTTAGTAACCTTATCAGTTTTTTTATTTTTAAATGAACCGGACACTCAAAAACATTTATATTCGAGTAAAAACGAAACCTTCTACCTCTACTTTCTTATTTTAAAATTCGTCGTGTCTAGCTAACGCTTCTCCAAAATCAGTAGCTTGGGATCCGACGAAAAGATCATATTTCGTTAGAACTTCTTCTTTGGTGAGTTGCTCGTCCGCATCGGAGTCGGCTTCGTAGATTAAATGTCTCGCTTCAGCTTCTGCATGATCGAAGTCTTGCGGTAAGATCCAGTTTTTAACTTCATCTTCATCCATAAATCCATCACCGTCTTTGTCACGGTAGGTATTGAATTGTTCACGTTCGCTTTTTACCCAATCTGGTTCCTCTTCTCCATCATCGCCTCTAAAAAATGGTAATAATAAGCAAACTGAATATATTAAAAATAAAATAGTGTTACGTATCACGACCATCTTAAAGTGTGAATCATCCTTTCATCGAATGATCCATTGTTATGGCGAAGGTGCGAGAATTGTATAGAAGCTTCGTGTACTACTGTTTAAAATGATACTCTGCTATATTGATTCTAAAATATTCACCATTTAAAAAATAATACCTGTACATGTCTCCAATATACTCTTGCAAAGAAACTTTTCCATCTTTATCCTTGTCAATATCTTCCATTGTTTCTAGTACAACTAAATCACGCATGTAATCGTTTTCTTCAGGATGCAAAAATGAAGCAAATTCTTCTTTGGTTAATTCGTTATCTTCATTTTTGTCAGCAGTTTGCCAACGCCTTTTGTCTCTGTTCAGCATATTTTTGTAAGAGAATCCTGAACACATAAATTATCATAAACCAAATTGCATAATACAAACATAACATCAATAGGGGAGGCCTAAGATACCTTGCACTGACAAAATAACTATTGAAGAAGTGCTTAGAAGGATAGGTCGTGAATGAAAACTCATGAGAACAACAAAAATGCGCAAAAAGGCATATCTTGGACATATACTACATAATGATAAATATCATCTGTTACAAGTAATAATGCAAGGAAGACTAGACGGAAGGAAAGGTGTCGGAAAAAAGAAGAAGTCCTGCTGAGAAATATTAGGGAATAGACAAATATGTCGGTAGAAGAGCTGTTCCACATTGCTCAAGATAGAGAAGCATTAAGCGAGGTGGTCGCCAACCTCCGGTAATGAAGAAGGCATATGAAGAAGAAGAAGAGGCCTAATAATAAACCTCAATTATTAAAACAAAAAAACATACAAAGCACATCTATTAAGTCTTATTAATGATATAAACTTATACCTGCACTATCATCTTCCAATTCTGATGCATCCATATTTTCAAGAAAACCATAGACCATCTTTTGATACCTCTCCCATGGAATAGTGGGAGCATCATCTGGATTTTGTTGCTTCCATTGCCTATCTACATCTTCAGTAATATATCGTTTTTGAGTGAACCTAATCCAATCTTTTAATTCTTCCCTATTAATCAGTCCATCATTGTTACCATCAATTTTATCTACAATCAAGCTAAAAACAAAACGATTTTTTTTATTTGTTTAATAAAGCTACGAGAACAAATGTGCATGTTTTGTAACTATAAAAACCACAAGTATAACCATAATAGAAATGTAAGAAAATACATTTTTTAACATTACCTAAATACATATAAGTACCACCTAGGTGAGTACCAACTACAATATTTTTCAGAAGTGTTAGGTAAATTACTATAAGGTTTAAAATTATACATATTATACATTTTTTAGAAAACTTTTATCACATATATATTAATTAAGTAATTGTATTTTATTTGCTTTTGTTTTGATCATTAATGGTTATTTGATTAATAAACCACATGTGTACTAAAAATTAAATGTATAAACACAATAATTGTTTATCTTTATTAAACTAATTTATGTAACACAAACAATGACAAAATTATGCAAATAAAACTTTTTATATGCACTGAATGGTCACAAGACTTGGCCTAATAATTAAATCAAATGTTTGTTGATAATAAATTATTAGGTAATTGGTAACATATACTCTAACAGACCTTAATAATTGTCAATTACTATCAGATTTTCTATGTGTTCTATAATAAATTCCATTAAACAAATTATTGGTATAGGTATTTGTATTAGTTTGATATATATATATTTTTAAACCTTGGGATTTAAAATTTAATAAACTAATATTTTTTTAAGCCTGTTTAAAATTACTAGCAGAATTTAAACCTGGCCAAATGGCACTTTAAACAAAAAGATTATGTGTCATGGAACAACAGGAATTAGTGTGTACAGATTTCAATTCATTGCTCATTTATTTTTATGCATACCTCAAATTTAAAAAAAACTGAAATAAAATATGGTAATGTTAAAAAAGCCGGGGAACAACGAAATGTGTGTGTCTCTAATAATTACATACCCAAGTCTCCTTTTGCTTTCTTCAGGAGGTAATTGATCAAAGGTTTTAGCTTCTTCTGCCCCTAAAAATGCTTCATGATCATATTCAGGATTGTGGTGCTGATTTTCAAAATGCTCCTTATCACTTAATTCTCTATTAAAAGGTCGTTCAGAATGAGCTTCTTCCTTTGGTATGGTTAATACTGATGATACCAAGCAAAGTACTAAGATACCTTGTAGTTTTAGGTCCATTTTGTACAGATTTTCTATAGTTACTAATGAGTAGTTGATGCAATTAAATTAATGTGACTACAGATTAACTTAGCTTGAGACGCGTGGCTTAAACGTATTGGCTGATGGGATCAAGTTTCATTTACTTCCACATCATCAAAAACATAAACACCCACTGTTGATTATTCTGGAATATGGTGAAATGTTTATAAATGTCAAAAGTCAAAAGCTAGTTTATTCGCAACACCGTTTTGTTTATTAATGCATATTGTCGTTTGTTCCCGTTACTAACAATAATGCATATTTTGTTCTTTCCACTCATACTTTATTCTAATCTAAAGTTAAACAATCACAGATAACCTTAAATTATGTCGCACCTGGCTAATATTCGATTGCCGGAAATATCTTTTAAATTATCGTTACAAGGCAACATTAGTCATTACGATAGATATGTGACACATTATACAGTTCAGTGTATTGTGGATTGCATGCGTTACATATCACGAGACTGATAAAAATAAAAAGGAATGAAAAGCAGATCGACCTGCAGAAAAATAAACTGAACCTTCTTTTAAAAGACCTCAAAATGCGGCTTAAGCACAACACCTAGGAGCATATCAAATCGAAAAAAGGACCTACGTAATCTGAAACCATCCGGAATTAGGAACTTCCCAACGATCATAATCTTGTGGAAATTACTAACTATTGAATGACTTTGTAGGTAGTGTTTGCTTATTTAAAACATCTGCAAGGCTAACTTTTAGCTCGATACAATTTCATCAGAAAGATTAACATGTTTTCTAGAAATTTAGATTGACGCGTTGCTCATACCTACATGATCTTTTTATTTTTATTCTTCTTCTTCTTCTGGTGACGTCTTCTACTGAAGGTTGGCGAACATTCTGGCTAACTGTATTTTGGAGATCTCGGTCGTTGTATTTAGTCGTAACACGACATCAGCATTGCGTACTCTATCAGTCCAGAAAATCCTAAGTATGCGACGATAATCCCACATTTCAAAGGCTTCAATTTTTTTGCAATGCCGATCCAACAGTGTCCATCCCCCTAGTCCATAAAACAATATGGGAAATATGTAGCATTTGGCCAAGCGTAGTCTTAAACTTAGATTCAGTTGTCTACACGTGAGAAGCTGTTTCATTTTGATAAATACACTTCGAAAGCTGACTTTTCAAAAAATAATATTACATATCGTAAATTCAGACTTAATATTGTTACGAAAAGAGACCTTGGACTGTGGTAACACATCTAGATCAAAAGTTAATCCATTTCTTAAAGCTTTGACTTAAAACTTTCTGATATTACTGGGTAGACCTAAATAATCCAGATGGTTGAGCTTTAGTGATAATAGTCGAATTCAAAGCTGTTCGTATCAAAGTCTTAAACGATTGATAGGTAATTTTAATATTTTAATAACTAAAGCTCTAATAGTGACTAATTAATTTCAACTTGATAACTCAAACTTCTATTACTCGAATATCTTGGTATTGGTGTTATCTCCGACAATTTCCAGGAGAAATCCCGCGATCTTACACGTTTGTTTTATAGCACACGATGTAGGTAAGTTCGCTGTCGTAGGAAATCGTAAAAAAATATTATTTTCATTGACAACTGCCCGGAACATCCTAAAAACATTCAAAACTTATCAAACTTCCTTTTTTTCTCCGAATATGACATCAAAGTTGCATCCACTTGATCAAGATGTCATCTCTCTCTCTCTGGTCCATTTCCCTGACTTAGTTAATATTATGCATCATGCCCTAAAAATCAGAGGGATGAATGTAAGCAAGACGAAAGTAATGGTTTTTGAAAGAGGAATCATGACAAACTGCGAGGTGGTGATTAAAGGAGAACGGGTTGAACAAGTAATAGAGTTTGTATACTTTGATTTAAAGTTTACGAGAGACCGAAAGTATAACTGTGATATTAAGCGAAAGGTATTGGCAAGAAAACAAATGAATGGGGCACTGTACAGCCAGAAAGTGTCAAAAAAGGCACGTCTGGCTGTACATAGAGGTGTACTGGTTTCTACACTTATGTATGGTAGTGAATATTGGGTTTGGCAGAAGAAGCATGAAAATAGGATTAATGCTGCAGAGATGAATAGCCTGAGAAGTATAGCCGGAGTGACTCGGTTGACGAAATAAATTTATAGGGCGAGTGTGAATGGACAAGTTGACCTCGGCGAACATATCTCGATCAGATCAACATTGTTTTGAAGAAAGGCCAGGTCAAGAGTAGCAACAACCGACGAGCATGTATGAGAGCACTAATGAAAGTAGAGTAAGCAAAAGATGTGTGTAAAAACCGTAGCAAGTGGTCTCTGCCTACCCCTACGGGATGTATGTATGTATGTAAAATTGTTTCATCATTAAAATCTTTCGTTTTATTATTAAAATTGGTAATTCCTCAAATCCCTTTTATTTGATTGATTAAATCTGTACCTAAATGTTGCTTTTACTACTATTGTGTTTAAAATTTTACTCGTACACGTTTTACGAAAATAAAAAAACCAAAAAATGGACATGTCAAACAAAACTTGAAGATTTCTTGATGATCCGCTAGAGATATTAAAAATATAAAGAGCGTTTCGTAAAAAAACGAAATTTTGTCAATTTAGATTTCCTAGGTTTAGAAATTGCATACTCTATATTTCAAATGTTCAATGTTATATAATAGATGTATTTGTTTTGACTTCTGCTACTACGAAAGTATGTTTGTTTTGCCATGTTGGATAATATGTTATCTGCCGATAATGATATGTCTGAATTTTTATTTTAATACACAAGATCCTCGATATCTCCAAACAACTTATGTACAGGATGTTTCATTAAAAAAAACACAACTTTATGCTACTCGGCTTTTTTAGGACAACCTATATACGGGGTGTCCCAGAATTGACTTAATAATAGATGTAATTGTCAAAAAAGTTGAATTATGTAGGACATTTATCATTGGGGTTTAGCCCTGCTTTATATAAAACTAATTCACCCCAAATATGAATAAAGTTTTGTCGTAATAAAAAAGAATAAAATTGGCTTTACTTTTCTAATTTCTAATTTTCCGCACTCTACCCTTAAACATAATGCTAAACAACTTTTATTAACAATATTTTTTTAGATCTTAAAAAATAAGGATAGTCTATTCTTATATGTTTTTAAAAAATCCCTCTAACACACCCCGTATACGAGCAATTTAATTCGTATTAGTTTTTTATGAAGCAGGGCTGTACAAGCCTCAAATGGTAAATGCTCTACTTCAAAATTTTTTGACAATTAGGTACATCTATTATCGCGTCCATTCTAGGAGACATTGTAGTTATAAATATTTTGAATAAAGCACAGTCTGTGACAATATTATATGGAAATTAGAAATTTGTTACTATTTTTATCTAATAGGTAAGAACTTACTCCATTCAATGTTTGACTCAACCTGTACATATACGTTTATTGTGTTAACATTAGTTATTTGTATGTATTTTTACATAAATAAATCTGTATACCTACATATTTTGTATTTTACTCATTAACTCTTAAGGCTAGTTTATATTGGTAGAGTAAACTGGGCTCAGTAACTTGGTGCAGTTACTCGACTTTCTCCAGTTCTTTTTGTTGGTGTTTTAATTGCTACAGTAATTCGGTCCAGTGAATTGCGTTCAGTAACTGGGGTTAGCACTTTATTCTTTTCGGCATTCTTTTATATCTTGTAGTTGGTTCTTATACGCCAGGCTCCGTTCTTACACTTCTTCTTACAGTGTCTTGCTTTCTTAAGCGTTAACGACTCCCATATTGACTACTTCTTTGTATCTATCTCTATCTTAAGCTGAGAGGAGAAGTTCCTCAGCAGTTAAACCTGGCTTTCGAAGCCATGATAGCTTTTTGCGGCCTATCCATTTCTTCCCCTCGATCTTGCCATACAGAATAAGCCGAAGCAGACTATAACGTGGTCCACGCATCACATTGTCCCAAGTATATCAGTTTGCGGCGATTGATGGTGTTTAAGAGCTCTCTATCGTGCCCTATTCTGATAAGTACATTCTCGTTGGTAGTTCGGCTTGTCCACGGAATTTTGAGCATCCTTCTGTACAGCCACATCTCGAATGCACTGATGCGGTCAATAATTTTTTGGTGAAGCGTCCATGTTTCGCAAGAGTACAACAGAATAGACCATACATAGCACTTGGTAAACCTTTTCCGCAGATGAATGTTAAGTTGCTTGGCACATAGTACCGGCTTGAGTTTCAGAAATGCTCTTCTAACTATTTCTATTCTAGCCTTGATTTCTTCGTCTGGATCCATCGACTGATTGATCCAGCTTTCAAGATATTTAAAGTGCTGAACTCTTCCTATATTCTCGCCATCAAGTGTTATTCTTTTCGGGCCAACATTCATTTTACTAACAACCATAAATTTAGTTTTTTGACATTGATTTTCAGTCCCCATCTATTACTTTCTCTGTTTATCTTATCTAACATACATTGTACTTGTTTCAATGATTCAGCTAGGAGCACGGTATCATCTGCGTATCGAATGTTACTAATGGTTTCGCCTCCAATCTTTATTCCTTTACCAGATTGTGTTGCCCCTTTAAATATATTCTCCGTGTAAAGGTAAAAAAGTGTAGGAAACAAAATACAACCCTGTCTTACACCTCTCTTTATAGGTATCTGAGTGATCTCCTCTCCATCTAGTGTTACCGAGGCAGATTGATTCCAGTAGAGAGAAAATAACAAACGTATATAATTTTTATCGAGGGGTATATTCTGCAGAGTTTGTAAGAGTTTGTTATGCTGCACGCAATCAAAAGATTTTTCGTAGTCGACAAAACATAGGTACACCGGCTTTCTTACCTCCCAACATCTTTGAAGTAGCGTGTTCATGAAAAATATCGCTTCTTTGGTACCTAAGCTGCTTCGAAAGCCGAATTGTTCTTCACTCATGCTTTCTTCGCATTTGTTGTGTATACGGTTTTGGACAACACGAAGTAGAACTTTTAGAGGGTGGCTCATGAGACTTATCAGTCGAAAATCATTACAAGACGTATATTATTTTTCTTACACATACGAGTGATGATTTTTCTCTTAAAAAGTCTGAGAGTCGAATGAGAGTTTTGTAAATTTTGAGAGAATACGAGACTTTAACAAATTCAAGTTGGCATAATAGGCTTTGTTGGCCATCATCTAATACCCGTCTGTTTATTCGGCTATTTACTCGACTAACTGTTTACATTGGTCGAGTTGATATGCTTTTTTTTACTTCCCTCTTTACTCTACCGTTTACTTGAATAATGTTAACTAGTCCTTAAAGTGCATTTTCACACTAACGCTTGCTTTAAGCGTCAAATGCAGTCACGTGATAGAATTTGCTTGATTAGATTTGACGCTTCATTTTCGAAAGGACATTTTAGGTAGGTAAAATTCTATCACGTGACCGCATTTGACACTCAAATTCAGCGTCAAGCGTCAGCATGAAAATGCACCCTTGGTCTTAAAAACTTTTTTTTAGAATTACGACTATATTTTCAGATTATAGAGACAGAGGTTTTAGGGTCGTGTATAACCCCACTATTTTTAAAAATTTATTTAAAACAATTGGCGAACGAAACGGTTTACCGCGCACAATTTCTCTCTGTAATAAAGTAACAGTTTTATTAAAGTTTCCACCATTAAAATATAAGCAAGTATTACGGAAAATCCTCTAAATGCGTGCGTATTTACGTCAGTCAAAGACGGCGGCGATACTTTTTTCCAGCGCACACTAGATCTGAGCAAGCTAATGCTGTCGGAGCATCGAACGACGGAACAGCTGACAGTCGCATTCGGCGCTCCGTATCGGTAGTTTCTATAGTTCCGAGCCGGATCCTCTACCTCTCTGTTTAATAATGACAATACAAACTCCGAATTTAGCAATAATTTTAAGTTGCCGTTCGTAAAACGGACTCGTCGTCGTTTTTCGTTAGGACTTTTAGTCATAAGATCGTAGGAAAATGGGTGAAAGAGAAAGGATAGCCAAGAACCCCATCAGGGTCGGTTTCTACGACATAGAACGGACCATCGGCAAAGGGAATTTCGCCGTGGTGAAGCTTGCCAAACACAGGATAACCAAAACTGAGGTATGTACGTTTCATTGTTACGTATTAACAAACAACCCCAAAATAATAAACTTTTCTAATATGTATAAGAAGAAGAACATTATTACGGAAAAATACTAAATTATTGCTAAGATAAATAAATTTTTTTTAAATGTAATGAATAACATAAAATTGTTAATGTAAAAGAATTATAATAAATTATTTAGTTCTTGTAATCAACACTAATTAGTAAAAAGTTTTCGGGAAATTCCTCGGATCTTATAAATGGATCAAATGATGTCTCTATATATTTTTCGCCACTCAATAAATAAAGTACGTTAAATGTAATAAACAATGTAAAACAGTCACAATAAATTTATTATTTTAGATTATGAAGTGAACCCCTTCGAGTGACGGTTGTAACTCCCAAATTTTTAATGGGAAGTAAGACATCATTTAAAAGGTCTCTTTAAAATTTTGTTTTAAAATCTATTCGCAACAGCACACTTAAAACTGGGAATGCCGACAGAAGTGAAAACTCATAACTAAGAAATAACAGCGGTTTTTATTAAAATTTAATAATTTGTGAGTTGTCAGCACAAGGCCACTTTTTGACAGACATATAGAAGGTGAAGCTATGACATCATCCATCTGTCGCCGACGTCAGGTAACGCGAAACCATAGGTGCTCCCACTACCAAAAAATGCTCATAGCACTGAAAGAAGTTTTCACTTGTCATGGCTTTCAGTTTTGTTTACAACTTCTTGGAAAATGGTTGTTTAATGATAACTGTATGACAATAGTTGTTAGTTGATTCTCGTTTGAATTTCGTTAACTGAAATTCAGCAATCCAATTAGGACATGTTCTGTTTTCTGATGAGTGCACATGCTAATCGTCAATATTGCCGTTACTGGTCTACAGATAATCCTCAGTGGATGATAGAAGAACAAAAGCAGTACCCTGAAAAGGTTATTGTTTGGCAGGTATAATTGAAAACCATATCATTGGCCTCTTTTGCATTAATGGCAATTTGAATGAAGATTATTTAGCAATGCTCCGAAATAATGTCGTGCAAACTTATATCCTGATCCAGCAAACCCACAAGTTTCAGGCGAATACCACTTAATAAATGAAGTACGTTTTTCTTTATGAAATCAGCCCAAAATGTAGCACTCCTATGGACTAGAGAAGGAGGTACAGGACGGCTGTATATTTTTGTTTTCGTAAATAATCAGCTTATTTCACAAAGGATGTTTAAAGGGATGCGATGGTTACTTCATTTATTAGAGTTCTAAAGAGTTAAAGGTCTACGAATGATCAACGTTGTGTCAGGATTAGGTGCTTAATCGAGATATTGATCAAAAGAATCCTTGAGCTAATGAGATGAAAGGAAAATACTGTAATTTTAGCCTTATTTGGGCTTTCTACAAGGCATGTAAAATGTCTTATCATATTGATGACAAGCAATATACTGTATAAAAGCAACAGCACTACCAAATTGTAATTTTTAACGTTGGGAGTTTTAATTAAAGAACGAACATGACTCGATTGTTTTTTATTGCAATAACTGACTAAAGATATAATTGCAAATGAAGCTGAGCGCTTCCTGCATCCGCGCTTTAAATGAATACTTTATTATTTAACTCAACTACAGCAATAGATTTCAATTGAATTTATTCACTGTTGTGTCTTCCTTTTTTTCATACACTCGACAAAGGAAAAAAACTGTTGTGCTGGGATCTCTGATAATTTAGCTCCATTGATTCAGTATGATTTTAAACTATTTGCCTTTTAAATACTCGCATCGATTTTATGTTATTTCTTCAAAATTATCATGTTCTACAATCTTGACGTATATTTACTTTTAAAAATTCACAATGAACACCTATGTCTTTAAATCGTCACTTTCTGCATTCTCTCATTTTTGATTTTTTTTCTAATAGTTTTAGAATATTTTCGAAAGGTACTTAAAGTACTAAAGATCTTAAGGTGGTGCTAAAGTGTCATCCTGACGTTAACAATAATAATAATAATAATAATAACGTAAATGCAGAGGCTATGGAACATGAAAACAACAGTTATACCCATCGTAATCGGAGTAACAGGACTAATATCTAAATTTATCTGCAAAATAATAAAAAAAGGTCCTGAAAATCACAATCTCCTCAGCATGCAGAAGGCAGTCGTATTGCGCAAAGTTATGTTAACATTATAAATATAAAGATTCATCTCAGGTGCACGTGGTTTCTCGGAGCAATAGATCTGATACAAGAGATATAGTGTGAGGGAACATTCTTGAAATGAAACCAGCGGACCTCCTATTTACTTTTTCAACACTAACTTCGATGTGAATATACAAGATCAAAGTAAATGGACAGATGACCTCACCAAGGACAAACCTGAAGAAAGGATCTGGTATACAGACGGATCCAAGACCAAGGAAGGAACTGGTGCTGGAATACTTCTGCATTTCAGGCGGAAATTTATGCTATCCTGCTATGTTTTCTTGAGAAAACAACTTAAAGGAAGTGTGCAACGCAAGGATCAAAATAACCGAAGAACACACAACTGAAAAACTACTGAAGATGAGTAGGAATCAGGTAAGAATTATAACCGGTCTTCTTACTGGTCACAGTCCAATGAGAGAACACCTACAAAAAATGGGGCTATACTACGGAGAACTTCACTGCAGATAATGTGGTGAAGGGACAGAAACGACCAAACACATACTGTTAGAATGCGAGGAACTAGACACACAATATTCGGGCAACCTAGGTTAACCCTTAAAGAACCAATCGGCGAAGAACCTGTACAGATTGGTATGGGGGACTAGGGTTACGTAATGGGTGGTGTAACAACAAACCGGAAGACACAAAAAGCCCAAGAGGCTGAAGTGTAGCTGGTGATAGGACCAGCATCCGAGGGGAAAAAAACTGTGTTGAACTAATTATTACTTTACTTAACTTGTTTTTCTGAACTTAACTGACTAGTGCCTTTCTATTTTATGCTCTTCCTGAAGTACTTTGTTTATTTTGATCTACCGATTAAGTCCTGAAGGTTCTCTTTAATGGTATCAGTAGTATCAGGAGTATCAGTTCATGGAATAGGCTTTTGCCTTAGTCGTTCCAACAATATTTTGGTAATAATGCTTTGTGATAGGGGCAAGAGTTATAAATATTTTTTGTAATTTTTAATTTAGGAGCTCCTGTATCTCAGTAAAGTAGAAATATAGAAATAATTTTGGGTCTTAACATGATTTCGTCCTTATTTTCCTGGTGTCGAATTTTTTGTTATGTGACTTAGCTAACTAGTTGATAGTTAAGATTAATTAAAGGTACTTTTATAAAAAAAAATACTGAACCCTGAAACTTAAAGAATATAAAACCTTCAATAAAAAGTGATAAATTTGTGACCATAAATTCTCATTTGTAAAAAATGTAAAGATAAGAATGTTTATGATAGTTATTTTTGCTGATCATTATATTTGATTAAAAATAATGTATTGCTTTATTTATTTAATTTAAGATTATTTTATAAACTAGTTACGCAATATTAGTCTATTACTATGAAAATTGTAGGTATTTCGTTGAATTTGTTTTTTGCACGGATTTTTGGTAGAATTCACCATTTTTTATAAGTACACGTTTAAGTTTTATCACCAATTGAAGTGGTGGCGGCATTATAAATTTATTTGCTAGTGAGATAATATTTAACATTATTTTTCGTACGTCAAACAATTTTTAAATATTACATGATCAACTTTGTAAAATTATTTCGGTTTTTGAAGTATTTACAATTTTAAAAAACGATATGTTTCAAAACTCTGTACAGAGTAAGTCAAAACAGCAATCAGTAATTTTCCCACTTAACTTACATAGACTCTGTGGGTAGCCAATTAGTAACTATTTTATTTTTATTAACAACTTCCTATATCTAACTTGAAAATAACTCATCACAAAAAAATGACTGACCCCTCGGAAAAATTATGTAAAAAAACATCGATTTTAGATATTAGACAACTTTATATAGGTACTTGAACAAAATTACATCTCGCCATCATTTTAGAAAAACGCTCTGACCGGTCGATTTTTGATTAAAGAAAAACACCCTTTTCCGCTATTTTTGACTCCACACTTTCATTCCTAAGCGAAATTTTTATATGGCATTGTGACATAGTGATGGAATGATTTGAGTAATTCACTTTCTTGGAAAACGTGGCGCTTTATGTTTTCTGGGCGTTGAACTGAACAAGATTGTTGGTTCCCCACTCGACGATTGCTTCAAAATCTCTATTGATGGAATCAACCTGTTCCTGCCTGACTCTATTTGTATCATTTACCGAAAGTGATCGATAGGATGTGAAAGTGACAAGTGTGCTATCGTCTGCGAAACTGTAAATGGGGTTCGTGGTGGTTTTCAAGAGGTCGTTGATGTGTAAAAGAAATAAGGTGGGGGACAGGATGGAACCTTGGGGGACCCCAGCATTGGTTTTAAACGCATCAGAAGAAATACCGTCAACTGCAACATGTAAGGAGACTCATTAACATCAAATGGAAAAACACACCATAATTGCTAGATTTATCGAGCAATGTAGGATAATAAACTTTGTCGATTGCTTTCGTGATTACCAAAGTGACGACATCTCGTCAAATTGTTTCCAAACGTGCATTATGAGTAAAACACATTGTTGATTATTAACAATTGTAATTAATATTTAGCACGACTTTTATTTTCAATAAATCTGTAAAATATTTTCCAATACGACCACTCATAAAAACAATAATAATTTATTATTGCTGGTTAATAGTGCTGACCTCGAAAAATATTGTTAATGATTTACATTTTTCCTAATGTATTGTTTTTAAAATACTGACAGGTATTAAATTTTGTTACTAAAGTTTATTTACCTTTTGTTTTTAAGGATCTGTAATTTGTGCAGATTTTCTTTGTCCACTTCTAAAATTATATATTTTTTCGTAAAATAATTGCTTATAGTTTTCGTTGTACTAGATCTTTGGCGAAGCAGCCTTGCGGCATTTTCTGTTTTTTTTTAAATCTTGGTTCACTCCAAACTTGTCAACATATAGATAGTTACATGAAAAGTTATTTTTTTTATTATTGAGCGGCTTTCAAGAGGTACAGTTGGATATTTTTTGCCAGAAATGTATTTTCAAAGGTACGATATAATGCACAAGATTTCATGTGCATGAAGAGAATTATGTTGATGATTCTCGGCGAATTTTGGATATTGTACTAGAGAAACACCAGGGCAAAATAGCTGAAAAAACAACAGGCATTTTTATAATGATATTGAGATAAGTTTAGAATCTTTTTTAATAAATAACCTGAAAATTTAATGTTGATAAGATATAACTGCAGCACAAGCATCAAGTATTTTTTAATATCAAAATGTTTTTCTTATTTCTTGTGTACAAAAATTCATTTTTAGCTTTGACATAAAGGTAAAAAATAAGTCATACAGTTGTAAAGGAGGCAACAGATTTTGTAAATATGCAGTTGCTGTGTGTATTTACAAAAATTTCCAATCACTAGAGAATGGCGCTGCAGTGGGGAGGGCGATGCATTCACATTTTTTTAAAGAACACACAAAATGTAAATGTACAGCTTTTTATTCTTTATTCAATAAGTCATAGGTTTATTGACATTCTTTGGTTTTAAATTATTTAACATACATATCTACGTTCTTCTAATCAATTCGTATTTTCACAACCGTACATTAATTCACTTAAGATATACACACATATAGTCACGCCATTTTCCCATACGAGTAGGCAGAGACTAATTCCCTCCACTTGCTACGGTTCTTACACACATCTTTTGCTTCCTCTACTTTCATCAGTGCTCTCATACATGCTCGTCGGTTTTTGGTACTCTTGACCAGGCGTTTCTTCAAAGCAATGTCGATCTGATCGAGATTTGTTCGCCGAGGTCGACCTCTACCGACTTCCGTCCATTCACACTCGCCTTATAAATTATTTAAATAGAAGAATAATTTTACAGACATTTTCTGGCTTTTTATGTTGCAAAATATGATATTTAATTATTAAAAGAAATGGCCAATGG
Source organism: Agelastica alni (assembly GCA_950111635.1). Taxonomy (NCBI): domain Eukaryota; kingdom Metazoa; phylum Arthropoda; class Insecta; order Coleoptera; family Chrysomelidae; genus Agelastica; species Agelastica alni. The sequence continues at coordinate 5,403,851 of OX467718.1, read as the reverse complement.
CCGATGTTAAATATTTTTTTATAAGTTTCTGTTTTGATAAAGATCATCCACAAGAAACTGATGGTGACTGATATTGTAAGAAAAATTTGTGATGTACCAAAATTGGAATATGGTGCCAGTAACTCAAATTTATGTCGGTTTTAGTACATTTCCAATGCAGATTGACACTGAATATTAAAAGGTTCTTTCGATTAAACCCTAAAACTTTCTGCTTCCTGAATAAATTCTGTAAAAATCTTTAAATAATGTTTCAGCATTGAAAGACTAATTTTTCCCATTAAGAAAACTGAAATCACTGTAAATCTTTATATCTGTTACTTAATTGCGTTGTTTTTGGTTCTAAATAAAAATTATCAGCAAGCTCACCATTCAAGTTTTTTAATTTTTGCGCTCCTTTTGGCTTTTGCGTCTATACCAAGTTACGTCTCTCACGTTGATCGTCTTCAACAGTAAATTCTCGGTTCTTCAAAAGCCTGTTTGACCAAGAGTCTTGTCGGACCTCATCATATAGACATTTTTTAATTATTTTTCTACATTTTTTTTCATCCAAGGACATTGAATTCCGTTTAATCCAAATACATAAAAAAAAATTGTTACCGTGATCACTTAATAACAATTTTGCGTCATACCTAGATTTATCTGTACAAATCAACAACAATGTGATTATACTATGTTTTGCTTACATTCTCAAGTATTGTTAAATAATTACTTAGAATACTATTGACAAAGGTAGTTGACATTTTTGTTTTACGTCAGTAACTGAATAAACAGAGATTAAAATAGTTTGCATCGCTACTTCTGCTACATAACAAACTAGTACTACTAATATATTCCGAGGTTACTGCTAATAAATATATTGTAGTCTGCTTTGTTACGTACATGACCTAGCTACATTCATTGTGCAAGTACTAATATGAATCTCTTAGTCTTTTTAAAAGTAAAGGTAAAATTACATATCTTTGTTAGAAGACAATATGGCTCAGCATCTTTGTTAATGCTAATGTACAGAATAAATGGTACTTTTAATATTTTGGTTCATTTTGTTAGTAACTAAAAAAACCATCTAAAGCTGTTTAATCGATTGCTTCGTTTACATCTGAAAGAAACGTCTAAACATCGCCAGAACTTGATTTCATAGATCCATTTGGGTAATAAATATGTAGGTACTGGTTCTCGATTCCCGATTCCAAGCTACCGGAACGTGTGTGTACTGGTTTTTACCTTTTTTTCGTGATACCGTGGTCTCTATTCGGTATTTTTTTTCATAGAAGCGGTAGGTACTTTAATTTAGATTTGTTTTTTGACAAATATTGCGTTATGTTGATATTATCAGTACAGCATTGTTTTGTCCTGGATTTTTTTTATTAGTGTCGAGTCTTTTACGAATAAAAAGGTATCTAAAAAAAGATTAATGTTTTTCTATCGGAAATAGAGGTATTAATAATGATATTTGAAGACCAATTAAAGCTGTTGCATGTGGGTGGAGGTCTTATCTTAAAGAGTTTAAAGGTAAAAGAATATGGAAAACCTTTGCGTGGAAGTGATTTCCATCATGGTTCTGGACCTGTTCACAAACGACTGTTCCTCCATTATCTGGAGCTGCAAATACAACGGAAGATAGATCCTCAAAGCATACTTCATGAAAGAGAAAAAAGTTCTTTACCATTTTAAGTAAGAAATCAAGGAGCTAAAGAACAGAAAGGCGCCAGGAGCAAACAACATTAGCAACGAACTCATAAAATACGCCGGTCCCGAACTCGTAACAAAGATGACAACATTATATGGTAAGATTCTCGATACATCATAAATACCCAGCGACTGGCATCAAAGCGTTACATTCCCCATCTTCAAAATGGGCCAGAAAACTTTAACAGAGAACTATGAAGGCACAACTCTTTTAAATTTAAGCATGAAGCTACTCACACACATCTTGAAATGTAAGCTCGAGGCACAAATACAAAATAGAGTAGAACAGCAGGGGGTCAGACGAAAAAGATTTACTACAGATGCCTTACTCATAATCAAACACAATTAAAAGAAAAATCAATCGAATACAACGTGCCCTATGCTTTGTCGACCTCACCAAGGCATTTGATAAAGTACGTCTGACTGACGTAATTAACTTACTAAAGGATAGAGAGAAACGCCCTACAACATCGTCAAAATAATACAAAATCTAAATACAGGCAACTACACAAAGATTAAAGCAGGAGACAGCTACACGAAAAATATAAGAACACCAGAGGGAATCAGACAGGGAGACAGTCTCAGCCCATTTCTACTCAACCTAATAATGGATAATGGAAGAAGTGTCAGCGATGGGTCTCGGTTATTAAATGGGCCGAAACAAAATTAACATAATATGCTACGCCAATGACGCAGTTCTCATCGCAGAAACAGAGAATGACATGCAACGACAGCTCCATAAATTACATCTAACAGCAGCACAACTAAACATGAACATATCAGTATGAAAATCAAAGTGCATGACCCTAACCAGAGAGCCCATAAGATGTAATCTCGTAGTCCAAGATCAACCCATCGAGCAAGTATCCAAGTTTAAGTACGTGGGAATGGATATATCGGACCACCACAATCCAATAAATGATCTACGGAGTCAGATCAACAAGGCAACCGCAATAGCAGGATACTTATGACAGGTGGTATGGGCAAATAAATACATGCGTATTGCAGCAAGGTCAAGATTTACAAGACTTGCGTTAGGCCAATCATGACTTACGGTATTAAAGCTCGAGAAGAGACAACTAAAAAAAAAGCATGCTGCGTGTAACAGAAATGAAAACCCTAAAAAGACAAGAAGAGACCGAGTCAGGAACGATATTATAAGAGATGAATGTCAAGTGCAGGACGTGGTGAGATGGGAGCGGCAAAGGAAACGACAATAGCACGCTCATGTAACCCGAATGGCAGAAGATCGACTACCGCGGATAGCATTCCAGAACAGACCAGCGGGAGATAGAATCACAGGAAGACCACCTAAGGACAGCTGGCAATCGACATCCCAAGAGATCCTAAGGCGACCCAATTAACAGATGAACAGATCTAATTTTAGAAGAAGACTATTTTAAGCTGGAATTTTATCTTTGAGTGGCCGTCGGGATTACGTGTTGTACATGTTTATGCCAACCTTTCTGATAGCAATTCTTATCAAATTTAAACCTTCGCTGATAAGGAGTTGTGGGGGGTTATTTTGTGAGAAATTTTATGTAAAATATGAGGTACTCCTGTCATCTTGACCTTTATTTAGTTACTGCATTATCGGGTCAAACTTATCTCGTCGTCTCCAGTAAATTATATTTTCATAAATCTAGAGAGAATTTTAAAAACAAAAAATTAAATATTACATTTTATACATGATGCATCAACCGCGGTTCCTCGCGGAAAATTAGAATTTCGTCTGCATACATTTCCCCTGTCGAGGGTCACGGTTTGTTTATTTTAAATACAATCTGAAATTTGTGCAACCACTTAAATATCGCTAGCGGCGATTACGCATTAACTTGCTAAAAATAGACTGAACACAAAAAAGAAAGTCTAAGCAAGTGTACAGGTTCATTGTTAATTTGCAAATACCAAACAAATAAATTAACACATCAACCAATCCAGAGTTGCGTCACTTTTGACGTCAGATACCTTTAATAGGTCGTTAAGTCTGTACGTTAAATGAATCAGATATTGCTCGCGTGTTTATAGAATTTTTTAGCCAAAGTAACGGTAACATTTTTCTATAGAGAAAACAATTCAGGAAGCGATTTAACGAGTACCTAATTAATATACACTGTCTCAGAATGGTCGCAATATACAACATTTTGGAGCAGAAAATTCATCTTCAGCCCTGCTAAAACTAGGAGAGAGAGAGAGAGAGATTTTTAAAAAAATTATATATTTTTAAAAAATTTCCACGATGATTTAAGTAAAAATAATATTGATTCTTTGGATAAACGCTTACCATTCAAGACATTATTTCTCAAACTCAAATTGTAAATCGTTTTATATATTTTTTTAATAATTGAACTATCTATCTAATAATGATAATGATAATATTAATATTATTAATTATAATTTTGATATTATAAAACTGTAATAGAACAATGTCTGTATATTAAGATATTTACAAAAAAAGATTATGATACGGTCTTTAGGTTTCCCAAATAAGTTTGTCAGTTTATTATTTTGTTTGTTTGTTTATTCGAGCATCACAAAAAACTACAGGACCGATTTTGATAAACCTTTTTTTACTTCCAGGTTTATGATTAGACTGATTAAACTGATTTTTTAGTTTTCTAATTCACTTTATAAAAGGTTGAAAAATAAAATTGTACAATATTTCCAACATAAAAATCTTTACAAAATTAATTTATACACAAAAAACTTGGGAACAAAAATTTTGTCCATTTTTTGTTATTCTTTTCTCACAAGTCTTCTATCTTGTCCTGTACACGTATATTAATTTGATTTGGGGCCCCTTTTTTCTTGATAAACTGCTTACGACAAATATTTCAAAATGTTTAATACAGTGTGTACATAAAGTAACGTATCTTACTAATATTTCGATTTCTGTTGGGTTTACAAAAAAAAATGTTGAATAAAAGTTTTTTCAAATAATTCAGGCTATCGCATAAGACAGTTAGACTTATACAGGGTGCACCGTTACTACAAAATAACTTATTAACATAATCGTACAGGGTGTACTATTTAAAAAATTATGTAAATAAGTTATTTCGGAGTAACTATCTAACGTGCAAATGACGTTTCAGCTTGACAACGGTAGAAAAGTGGCCTCGACTATAGGTAACATAAACTCTACTTTTTAACGCTTGAATATTAATGTTTAGACTTAAAAAATCACTAATAACACCACAATATTGTTCACTGTATACTTAAAAAAACCCAAAAAAGTTCAGAAAACCAAGCATAAATAACCTTATTTGTTGTATAATAGGCACGTAGGCACGTGGTGCACGTCATCCATTTAAAAAAATCTAAGCTTTTAGAAGATGTCAAAGACTTGACGGATGTTTCGAAATACAAAATTAATTATGATTTTGAAGGTTTGTTAAAAGGTTTTGTGAGTAATTAAAAGAACTTCGATTGCTTTTATTTTGACAGCTTATAACTGAATAACAGCTAATGGTAGGATACCATTTTAATACTGTAAACAAATAAAAACTAGTAACTACTAATAAAATAATTATATTGTTAACAACTAGGTAAGCTGTTTTTAAATTTAATAATTTATATTTATACGTATGTTGTATAATGCAATTATGACTTAATTTATAGGTTAAAAAACTCGTACTGGTTAAATGAACAACAAAAATTTTCATTTTATTTTTTTCTTATATCATCTCAATGCAATGATCCGTACAATATTTTTTTTACAATTAAATACTACAGTCCATTCAATACCTATTAATAGATGGGAATGTTTACTTTGAATATATAAAGACATTTAAATAATTACAACAAAGCCAGAGACGGACTATTCCTAAAGGTTAACGATGATCTCAAAATTTGTATATTCGACGTATGTGAAGGTTAGACAAAAATTGTTGTTCACTGCTACGCCATAAAACCAGATCCAAAATCTCTATTTCATGCGTAAACAAACAATCTTTTTAGGTTTATGTAATGTGTGGAGGGGAGAATTGTTCACATTGCACATTTATTTGTCTTCGGTGGTTATTTGGTGTGTTTTTATTAAAAAGTTTAAAAATATGGGGCCAGCAGTGATTTTCACGAAATGTTCACAGATGCTCTGAAACATGATAAATTCAATATAACAATAACAATTTTGACGTGGAAAGATCTTTTTCTTATTTTTGTTTGAAAAAATGCACTGTGTCGAACCAATAATACTTCTAAATACACACAAATAGCGATTCATAAGCAGAATAAACTTCACAAAGCATGAAAAAAGTGCAACGTTGCCAATTCAACTCCAAATGTGGGTATATTAGATGAAGTATTTTTAACGGATAGTTTATGAAAAATCAGTTTTAATTTTTCTACCAACACTAATTGCACACCTATAACGTTGGTAAAAATACACATTGACAGAATTTGAAAAATGTGAAGAAAGAAAATTAGCTTAAAGTTTAACAAAAATACATTTTTTTAAAACGAGACCTACTTTTTCGCGGTGATATAAAAAAACTGATACTATTCTAGCACCTAAAAATACAACAGAATCGGCTGCATTTAATTAAGAAGTTTTTACAAAAAAATTGTTGTCCTATATAATTTACAAATCCAGATATGCTTATACTACTTTCCAAAGCATACTTGAAAAAAGAGGTTCGACGCTGGGAAACAGATAAAATAAAATCTCACTGGCATAAAGTGCCAGGACAAAGGCAAGCGAAAAGGCTAGTAAGTCTTTCTCCAAGGAAAGCTAAACAGCTTCTCGAGTTGGACAAGAAAGACTTGAAACTGGTGACGGGACTCATCACTGGACACTGCCCTCTAAGGTACTACCTGAAAAAGATGGGCAAAACTGAGAGTGATAGTTGCCGCTACTGCGAGAACTTCGCTGAAACTGCAGAACATTTGCTTTGCGAATGCCCAGCGCTTTTCTGCAAGAGGCTCAAGTTTCTGGAAGGGGCCTTCCTAAAGCCCTTCGATATTAGAAACTTAGCCCCCAGGAAACTGATAAACTTTACTCGAAGTCTCGGAATCCCGGGCCTCGAATAGATTAAGGGTTATGCACAAAAGATCTGATAGGTCGAAGTGCTTGAGAGGCAGCATGGCCTTCACGACCCACCCTACAATCTACAATGCTTATACTACAAAAAATTAACTTTAACTGCATAACTAATTACTTTTAAGAACCTAATCGATTTTTGTGAATGCACTAACATGCAAATGACTAAACTATCCATCTGCTTTCAACAGCAAAAAAAGACAATTATCAGTCTCTGTCTAAACTTAAATGTACCATACTTTTTTGTTTGTTTCTTTGTCGTGTACAAGGGGTTTCGCCATTTTCAGCACTCCATTATTCGAAGCCAAAAAGCACATCTTCTAATCGATTTGTACGTTAAAGTCAGTCAGTTATTTTTTCTTCTCTGTGCTCTACTTTTTAAAACGTTTTATTTTCCTGAAGCAAAATATTCTTTTAGGTTTTGATGCAAAAAAACAGAAATAATTTAACTGTTAGATTTGTAAATAAAATAAAATTGGATTTCCTGGGTTTTAAATAAAATTCAATTTCAAATTAGTCATTAAATTTCCCTACTTTTTACAAATCATATAGGTGGGGTTACAAATAATATTTTTTGTTTTACGAATCCGGCACCCCAAAGAATTTAGCCGACGGAAGGTCCGAGACCGTACTTTAATTAGATGTAACGAACAACTCAAAATATTCTTTGCCCATAATAACAAACAATTCCACACAAAACTTTACCGGCATGTAATGTTATACATTTTCTTTTAATAGTATTATTGGGTTTTTCAAGAAATCAAAAGCAGAATAGAACAGACACGAACATCTTTCAATAACATGCAAAAAGTGCTTACCACAGGACCCTAAAAATTCCCTTAAGAATACGCCTATTACGTTTCTATGTCTTTAGGACATTGTTCTATGGGATGAATGAATGAATGAATTAATGAATGAGTAAATAGGAATTGTGGAAGGGGTCTAATTTTCCATAGGCATATCAGCATTGTCTGCTTTTTGTACCTTTTAAGCTCCCTAGTTTAGTCCCATTTCTTTTCATATAAAAAATGGGTCAACGTAAATTATGAATTAAATAAAACTTTCTGGGACTACATAGTTTTCATCACTTTTAAAAGTCCTTCTAAAAGCCTACCATTTTAAAAAAATTAAAATCCAAATTCAACAGTGACATTAATTTTCTCGTATGTTAAGAATTATTACTTACTTTTTAATTTCATTAACTCTAAAAGCGTGTTTTTTAGTATTTTTAAACTATAATTTGTTTAAATTAATTATTGCGTTTAGTAAAAGTTAACAAACTTTCAAATTTCTCCGAAATCATAAGAGATAGATATAGGAAAACCTAATACACTTTATAAAAGTAATGAAGTAATTGAAAAATATTTCTCCGAGTCTAAAAATGTACAGGTGTTTTGTAATAACGAAGTTATATTATTTTAAAGTGGATACAAATAAAGATGTGGTATGGAATCACCTTATTGTAAAATTACATCTCATACTTGTCTCAGTATAAAACACTCTGAATTTTTGGAGTTTTTAAAACTTAGCTTAGGATTTAGCTTCTTAGTTGATATTAATACTTTATTTTCGGTTACAGGTTGCAATTAAAATCATAGATAAAAGTCAGCTGGATGCCAGCAATCTTCAGAAAGTGTATAGAGAAGTTGATATCATGAAGAGACTGGATCATCCTCATATTATCAAACTCTATCAGGTAAATTATTAAACATTGTAAAAAGCGTACGTCTTGCGATAAAATAAGAAGAAAAATATTTTCTACGCTTTTTAAAAGGTTTTTTTATTAAATCTTACAATGAAAATATCATTAAAATAAAAAATACGTGGCAGTCGCGGGACTGACCGATAAAAGCTACGCTTCAACTTCTTACGTAATAATTAGAATAAACGTTTGGAGTACGACGATTTTTTAAAAATGTCAGTTAGAGTTTTAAAGTCTGGTAAAACATATCACAGTCACCACTCACCAGATTCACTAACACTTCCGAACCACTTCTTATTTTAAACTTTATTAAATAGCTTAATTTATTAATATGAAATTGATTTTATTGACCCAATAATGTTTGTTTTACACACACGTGTGTTTTTTTCTAGAACACTAAAAATATTTTTTATCAATAATTTTAAGTACATAAGATAAATTATGTCAACATACCTACAGTTTTAAGAGCATGTAAAATAATATTTAATCAATCAATAATTTGGCAGCACCAAAAACGCCCCCATATAGCGAATGATTTATGGCCGCGGCACGATCAAAACCATAAGGTCCAGAAATTGTTAGACAATGTCGGAAATAACGAAAGAGAATTCTCGCTCTTTTCGCAATAATTTGTAGGTATAAAAAAAGACAGCGGTTGCGGAAGTTTTGAAGTTAAGTTATAAAGTGTCATAAAGAGATTGTAATTATCTAAGTGATTTATAAAGTAAGAAATTCTTGTACAGGAATATCAGTGTACGGAGTGTTTGCAATCATCGAACCCAAGATTAAAAATCACAACATTGGTGTCAGAAGTTAGGATTTTTGTGACAACAGATTTATGGTAAATACAAGAAATGCGTCATACGACGCTATGGAGGAAGTTATAAAAATCATATAAAATTAATTTGAGGAGTTGGAAAACCGCCGTTTGGAAGAAAAAAACAACTACAAGAAGAAGAACATAAAAAACTTCTAAAACAACAGAAAGAGCAAAGGAAAGTAGAAACAAAGACAATAACACTGTCGAGATTAAAACAGAAGAATAATACGATATGATTTTGCTGGGAAAATAAAAAAAAAATTTTACGGGTTGCACTCAGGGAGTGCCGGCAGAAGTGAAAACTTAAGTATTAACGCGCGTGAAAATATTATTTTAATCTGAAAAATATTGTCTCCAGATCTCCATAGTTCATGAATAATGCATTATTTTTATTAACGCTTTATTATAAATCATATATTAAACATCAGTACCAGATTTGAATGTTTTCAATTTCTTTCTTCCGCTTTTAGCTTGATCTTCTTTCAATATGGCGCTTTTCTTCCTACCTCGACTTTTTCGTTTTCGGCTACCTCGTTTTCGGTTTTGTCGCTTTTGGCTACGTCGTCTACGGCTTCTGCTTCTATTTTTTCTTCGTCTTCGAGCCTCCGTTATCGGCAAACCAAAACCTAATTTAAACCTTTCCCCGTTCTCTTTGATCAAACCAGCTTTCAGTCCAGTTTTTAATGCTTTTTTAACACAAATTGATGCATTTTTTAACGGCTTCTTGCACTGATAAATTATTTGATCTAAAATTTTGTCGGGGGGAGAACCATTAGAGTCATTAAGACCCGCTATGGTGTCCATAACATCTGCTAAAAACGACACCTCTCCTTGGACCATTTTAATGCAGCAAAAGCAGAACTTAATCAATAAACTAATGAAAAGCACTTAAATTTTGAATTTAGCTACTAAATTAATTTGTCAAAATGACATAAAAAATGTACTTGAATTTGTCAGTTTGTTGAATAAGGTTGCCAAGTTACCAGTCAAGAAAAGTCGCATTTTATATTGCTCCAGTGAAATACATCCGTTTTACGAATTTTCGATCAGGCCACGTGTCCTGACGCGAGTTTAACATTTTTTACCCATTACAAAAAAAGTTCACAGCGTGCCATAAAAAGTTATCACTTCAAAAATAAAGTTATCAATGTGACAACTTAGCATCCGCACCTAACATTCATGATGTAGAAAATGTAAGTGAAATAATCTATCTGGGTGCTCATATAAATAATGAAGGCAACTCATCAACGGATATAAAAAGGAGAACAGAGCTTGCCAAATCGGCTATGACTAAACTAACAAAAATTTGGAAAGATTAGACATTACGCAGGCAACAAAATGCAAGTTAGTTAGAATACTTGTATTTCCCATTGCCATATACGGAGCGGAAGCTTGGATCTTGAGGGCTTCTGACATCAAAAAGCTAGATGCCTTCGAGATGTAGCTATGGCGAAGACTCCCGAGGATCCCTTGGACAGCACGTAGAGCCAATGTTGCCATATTGGAAGAATTGGGAATTCAGGAAAGGCTGTCAAGTGTAACAAAGCGGCGGAAACTCAAATATTTTTGGACTCGTCGCTAGAAGGAAGGACGACAATCTGGAAAAACTGGTTGTGCAGGAAAAGCTGGAAGGGAAACGACCGGGCATGCTCCCCAAGACGATGGATCGACCAAGTTAAGGAATTCACCGGTGTTCCGTTTCAAGAAAACATCAGGAATGCCTCAGACAGGGATAAACAGCGGAAGATTGCCCAAAACACAACTTAAATGGCAATCTAGAGATCACGACACTTCAGTCATGAAGTATACGACTAGAGAGAGAGATCAATGTGACGAATAATGGTAATATTACTGGATAATGCGATATTAATCCAGAGACAGAAATCATAAGCTAATCTCAGGAAGTTTCTGAAACCATACAGGCAATACCCAAAAAAAAATATGTACTGCCAATAAAAAATGAAGCAAAGGTGAGATTGGATAAACAAACTGAAAAAATGAAAGCTACGTTGATTAATAAATATCCAAATGTGAAGAATAGTAGCAAAAAGTCATCAGGATTGTTTTGTAATTATAAATGCCACATTAGATCACCATCTTAAGACAAGTAAAATCCTTGTTTTTTAACATTAATAAAGGTAATTATTAATACCAAATGTTAAGTATTTTTATTTATTATACTGCGTTAATAGTTAGCAAAGTGGACTGTAATTTTGAAGGTGAGAATTAATATAGAAAATGATGACGATTTACGTAACGAGAAATATTTATTTATGAACGAAACTCACGCTTGAAATATATGGAGTTATTACACGTATTCTTCTAATCAAGAGTCGAGTGTTGCTCGTTCACGAGGTGGTTTTTTTCCATTGGTTGAGCATAAAAGCGCGGGGCTATTGTTTTTAATCATCCCTTTGCCTTTCTGGTCAAGGCACACATGTGCAATTGCTTCATCTCATTTTGTGGGCGCTAACAGATTATTTCTCGTATGCTTTTTCAGCAAATTTAATTTTTCAAACCGCTTTTATATAAACGAAACATACTAGTTAAAATTTCAAAATAATGTACTTGGTGTACTTTGCTAATAATTTTATTTTATTAATAAATACTTAATAATTATATAACTATTTTTCTTACTTAACATCATTATTTTTTAACATATTCCGTGCCTGTGAGGTAAACCTAAGATTTGCTGAGTGAATGCTGGTAAAAATATGAAATTGACCCTAATCATAGAGCAGTATGGACTGTTCTTAATTAAAAATCCCAAGAAATACCATAGTTCGAGCTTTTACAGAAACATATATAAAACCACCAAAAATTAGATGTTAATATCCACTTTTGGCAGTGAAAGTAACGTTGATCGAATTTTTTTCATTTTCAAATTATCCTGCTATTCTTTGCACTATTCTTTGGCATGATGATGCTCAACTTCACGTTGTACCTCTGTTGTACCAGTCGGAAGTTAAAGTGTTTACTGTTAAGAAAAAGCTCAGTAAATAAAATACATTAGTTTTGCAGAACTCATACCCTAATGGAAATTTTTTTAACACCGAAGAAGTCCATTTACAGACAATTAAAAAAGCTCTCCAATTTTTTTCTGGACAGAACTTTTTGGTAAAATTGGGTACATGTAAATTTAATCAATAAATTTTAGTTGCATTAGTCGTGTCTATTTTTTGGCAAAATATTAATTTTACCACTCAATTCCAAAACTATATTCTCCCGATAGAAAATTGGGCTCTTGTTCACAGAAAATAAAGCACTTACGTGTTTATTAACTCCTTTATTTTATTGTTCCAAATCCCGAACGTAGTAAAACGAAAAGCTAGCGCGTATCCAACGTAGAAACGTGAAACAGTGTTGCCGATAAATTTTCATTTAATGTAAGACATTTGGAATTTTCGTGAGAACTTCTACAGTTAACCTTAAAAATCAATGATAACGGTAAAAAGTGAAGTAAAGGATAACTGCACTATAATAAAACTATCTTGGCTCTTCGCGTTGACAAAATTGACCATTTTATAGGTACGTAATAATGTCATGAACGTGCAGTAAGAGTTGAAAACACTAACAATGCCTAAAGTAACTGAAATATACCCAGAAGAACTTGACCTATCAAAAAACACAAAAAATTTGTATTCTTTTTCTTTCTTCTAATCAGGCATAATACCTGTTCCTCATCGTAACTCGCTTTATGGAGGTAGATTGTCGCTCCAACGTTTTCGAGGCCTTCCTGTGCTTCGCCTCCCCGAAGGTGATTTATCTCTGGCAATCTTCACTATTCGTTCTTCTGTCATACGTGTGATATGGTCATTCCACTTAATTTTTCTACTTAGCACCCAGTCGTTAATATTCTCGATCTGGCATGTTTGTCTGATATCCACGCTTCTTTCCCTGCCCCGTAATGTTTTTCCAGCTATTCTTCGAATTATCTTCATCTCTGTTGTTTCCATAATTTGGCTTGTTTTTGATGTTTCGGCCGTATATGTCAGTATAAGTCTAATAGCAGTTTTGTAAATACGGGATTTTACTTCTGTTTTCAGGTGCCTGTTACGAAATATTGTGTCGTTGATTTGTGCAGCCGTTCTTGTTGCTTTGATAGCTTGTGCTCTTACTTTTGGTTCTATGTCTCCGAAGCTTGAAATTTCTATACCCAAGTATCTGAATTTCATCTCTTGTTGTACTGTCTTATCATCAAACACTTCCTGCGTACTTGCCTTATTATTTCGTCCATGATAATATTGAATAGTAACGGGATCAGCGAGTCTTCTTGTCGTATACCCCTCTCTACGATTATTGATTCTGTGAGTTCGTTGTCTATCTTTGCCTGTATTGGGTTATTTCGGTAAATATCTTCAATAGTTCTAATGATATTACTCGGTATTTGTCTGTCATACAGGAGATGCACTATATCTTTCAAAAGTATCCGGTCAAACGCCTTTTCAAGATCCAGATCTAAACCCTTGTTTTTCATCACATAATGTAATTCGTTCGTTTATTACATTCGTTATCACTTTAGTGACTAGTTTTAGAGTGGACGACAGTAAATTTATTCCTCTGTAGTTCCCAGACACCTTCTTAAAAAGCAGGATTGTCGTACTTGTTCTCCATTCATCGGGAATTTTTTGATGTTCAAATAATTTTTGCGTTAGAAATGTCAATTCACGAACCAATCTTTTGCCACCATACTTGAGGAGTTCGTTAGTAACGTCATCTTGACCCGGACTTTTTCTATTCGAATTTGTAAAAAAACATATTATTTTTTCAAACGTACAATAATCAGGCCATAATTGTACTGAGCAAACTTTACCAGTGGCAGTTTTACTTATCCTTTTCCCTCCGCAGGAGGATAGTACATAAAATTTAGTTTTTTTTAATCACACAAATGTTGAAAAATGAAGAGTGTCTGAATCTCTGAAATGAGGAAAAGGAAGAGGTTGTCCATCCCGGCATCTATGCACCATTGTTCCATTTGTACAGCCTCCCTGGAGGAAGATTACCTCTCAAATATTTAACCTGCTTAATATTCCATAGTAGGTGATAACATCTTGCTAATAATTTAGTTCTATTTTTTGAAAAGAATATAAATATTGTTGGGATTGTAAGAAACGATTGAAATCAGTTTAGTGTTTACTTCACGGTAGTTATTTAATAATTTTCAATTAAATTGGCAACACTGACCTCTCTGACTAACCACAGCGATGGTGGTAGCTGTCGGTGCAGTTGCCAAGCGACGACGTAACGTCACGACGCCCATCGTCGTTCCCGACGGGTGACGGAGTCGCGGCGGTGGCGTCAGGGGCAGTCAAGTTGAAGGTAGTGTTAACGAACTCGGTATATGGAGGCACAGAATGTGAATTTAATATCCGCAAAAAATTCACAGATGAGCAAATTCAATTTGAGAGATAAAAATGTTTCTTCTTTGGGTATATGGATCAAGAGTTCACCGATATTTGTCTCTGGGCATTTTATGGCCGAACATTAGGACCAAAAAAATGATCTTTTTTACCTATAGCTCCATTATTCTTAGTTTCTAATATTATCAATATTTTTATTAATGTTGAAAAATTATACGGGCGTCAATTGTTTTTTTATTTTTTCAGTTTTATTTATAAATAGACTTGATTCAAAAGCGGTCCAAGTTTTGTTATTTATTTACTTGCTTGCCACCTAAAATTAGAGTTTTAAAAATATTCAGTTTTTTTATAGTTCAATTTATGGCAAAAATATTTCTTTTGAAATTTGCGCAAATAATTTTTAATTGCATTATAATTAATTGATGTTTCCCAACAATAACATATTTTTTAATGACTCTTATTTAAAAAAAGTTGTTATTCATATTAAAGTTCTTATTTATTACTAAAAAAATTGATATTCATAGGCACATAAAAAAAATAGAACAGCAACGAGCGGTGTTCCATAAAAAGTCAAAATCAAAGTGCAACTTTTTTTACTATTTTCCTTCATACAGTCCAAACGTCTGTTTGTTCATCGGATCCAGACGTCCAAAGAAAAAGCAATCGAAGCTTTCAAAAGGGAATAGTTACTTAGACGATAAATAAAATGAAAGTTTAGCAATTTTTCAACTTTGATAACAAGCAAATACAAGTTTTACTTATATAAACTTAATATCCACATCCGTGAAGATTCTTTAATAACAGAGGATGAAATTTCTTACCTTCTATTGATGCACTTTTGATATATTACAAAATGAAAAGGCTTCAGTTTTTTTATTTTTCAGCCAACCCACACCAACGTAAAGCCGTCATTTATAAAAAGTTATTCAACTTTGCGGATTTGAATTGGTTTTTAAATTAAAAACGTCTATATTGGCTTGAGCCCTCCTTGGTAATTAAGAAGAGATTTCCTTTAAAAAAATTAAAATTTATGTCTATTGTCAATATTCTATCGATAACGCCATATGGACGATTTAACACAACTTCGTATCAGTACTAAAAAAAATTATGTTAATTGTATTATTTAAAAAAACATTAATAAAGACAATACATACATATAGTTAGGCCTTTTTTAGGTAGGGGAAGGCAGTGACCACTCCCTTTTACTTGCTACAGTTCTAACTCACGGCTCTCGCTTCTTTTACTTTCAACAGCGCTCTCACACATGCTCGTCGGTTGATGCTACTCTTAACCTGGCCTTCTTTCATTACAATGTCGATCTGATCAAGATATGTTGGCCTATGTCGACCTCTACCTACTTGCCCATTCAAACTCGCCTTATAAATCTATTTCGTCAATCTTCTTTCATCCATCCTCTCTACATGTCCTAAGCATTCCTTTATCTATCTTTGTTACCACAACCTTTTTCACACCACAGCGTTCCCTTAGTCACTCCAGCTATACTTTTCAGACTACTTATTTCCGCAGCATTGATTTTATTTTCATGTTGAGGAAAATTTTCGGACCCACCAAAAACCAAGATACGCGGAGCTACCGAATCAAAACAAATGCAGAACTAGAACAAATATACAATCAGCCAGAACTAATTAACCTCATAAAGGCACAAATGTTGAGATGGGCAGGACACGTACGAAGACAGCCAGAGGATAGAATGGTTTAAAAAGTGTTTATAAATTATGAAATTTAAATAGTTGTAAAAGTTGTAATTAGTTGAATATCTAAATAAATATCTAAGTGATTTATAAAAGTAAAATTTATTGTGTAAGAGTACTGGAGTAAAAATTGTTTTGTTACTGTATCGAGAGTTTAAAATCAACGAACCCAAGAAAGAAGTGATTTTCGTAACAGTATTAAAGAAATGAAAAATACGCGTTAAGATGTTTTATTTTTTTGCACAAAAACGGCGCCCCATACGAAAAAAAGACAGGAGAGATTTTTTGTCACAAATTTACCGAGAAATTCAAATTTAATTTTTAATTTGAAATATCTCAGTGCAGTACCATTTTTTTCTTTAAAAAAATTTCCCGTATGCGCGCCAATGATAAACATAAAATTCTTAATTGCATGTTAAAAAACGCGCAATAACTACCTCTTAAAACCCACCAAATTTCATTTGCATATCTCGACCGGTTTCAGAGCAATAAATAAATCGTCAGTTTTTAAGAAAAACTTTAACACCCCGTATCTCTGAAACGAAGCATTTGCAGACATACGTTTTTATAGCAAACTGTTATTATTTTTTCATGTATAATCACCCCCTGAAGTTTATCGCACTCATTTACTAACACCCTGTACATAATATACAGCTTGTACATTGGGTTTGAATTTGCTGCATATTTAAGAAGTCAGATCAATCAATTGTGTATACTATTTTGTAAGATAACTGAGAATTAACGAACTGGCGAAATTTTAATTTGGTATATTTTTATTTATCTCACTATTGTTAAAAATTAAATAATATTATTTCCTCTGCACAAAAATCCAGATATTATTCAAGCGTTTGATGCACATGTGCACACAATGTCATTTGCGTAATTATAAATTTGCACAGTTTCAAAACATGATAATAATTAAATAAAAGAAAGTAACAGACGTAACAAAACCGTGTTATTAATTTGTTTTCGTCGAAAACAAAAAACAAAACAACAATTTAATAATGTAATCAATTGAATCCGGATTTGTTTTATCAGAGAAAAGAGATAATTGATGATTCAGTGAAGGACAATTAATAAATATGCGATAAATTTGTATCTTTTTTCAAATAAAATTGGTGTTTTATAGATAAGTTTTTGATTAATATTTTGTGCGCATTTCGACAAGGCATTTTTCGTGATATCTTTGCTGGTAAAGTTATTAACAATAACGTTGGATGAACATTTCTTTTAAGAATGCTTTTTATGCTCCCAAGTAAAAAAGAAAAAATAAAATGTAATTAATTTCTAATTTTTAACTTCTGTTTTGATCTAAAATACTTGTTGATAAAATCATGGGATTTTTGGTGCTTAAAATGTCAGACTTTTATTAAATGTACAAACGAGCAGACAAGTGCAAATACAGAAAGAATTTTTCAATTACTTTTCATCGATTTTTCCCACTGCGCAACCAAAGATGCAACATTAGTTTTGCAGAAAATGTATTATTCGTTTGTTTTCAACTTTAACTGGGCAATTTGCATGTTCATTTTTTTAAAATGGTCATTTCCTTTAAGCCACCATCCGGATACGCAAGAAAATTGTGTATTTTTGTAATGAACGTTTTAAAGAATTTTCACAAATGACCATAAAGCATCTTGCTGTCATTTTTTGCACAGCCTAAAATATTAATTTTTTTTTTACTAAAAATAGTCGCAAAAAGGGTAGACCTATCGTGTGGGCCGCAGACGGCCCGCACTGCGACTATTAGAAGGGAGAGGGATTATAGAAAGGAGATGATTGTGGACCCGCTTTTTGAAAAGTTGCAGGTCATATTTCTCAGGAAAAACTGATTTTGGAAGCTTGTTCCATTCTGTAGCAGCCCTGTAAAAGAAGAGATCTTGATGAAGATTGGTCCTTGTAGTATTAATATTGAAAGTAAATGGGTGAGACCGATCAGCGTGCCGAGTTCTTCGGCCAAATGTGGCCAGTGGTGGTATAAAAGTTTTTATTTCTCTGGAGCATCTGCCATGGAAATATATGTAGAGTAATGTCTGGTCTGCAACTCTTCTTCTATATTCTAGTGGGTGAAGGGTATCTGTGAGAGTTGAGCTGTTTATTAACCGAATGGCCCTTTTCTGAATTGAATCTAGAAGACGAAGAAAATGCCTTGGTGCTGAACCCCAAATGTGCGAGAAATACTTCAGGAGAGATCGGATTTGAGCTTTGTACGTCGTCAATAGTTGATCAGAAGTAAAAAACTTTCTAGCTTTCCACAGAAAACCTAGCCTCTGGCTTACTGAATTTGCGATGTTAGCAACATAAGGCATATTATTAGACACCGTGACTTCCAAAATCGAGATGGAGGGACTTGATTCAAGGGTATTTTCGGACATTGTGATGGAATGATATGAGGAATTTACTTCCTTGGAAAACGTGGCGCTTTGTGGTTTCTGGGCGTTGAACTGAACAAGATTGTTGGTTCCCCACTCGACGATTGCTTTAAGATCTCTATTGATGGAGTCAACCTGTTCCTGCCTAAATCTATTTGTATCATTCACCAAAAGTTATCGATAGGATGTGAAAGCTGAGACAAGTGTGCTGTCGTCTGCGAAACTGTAAATGGGGTTCGTGGTAGTTTTCAAAAGGTTGTTAATGTGTAAAAGAAATAGGGTAGGGGACAGGATGAACCCTGGGGGACCCTGGCATTGGTTTTTATCTTTTTTTAGTTCAATAGCTTGGACTATCGCAAACTTTATAAACAGAATGTGCAAGAAGTTCTTGTATAACTCTTTTGGAAAGTACCTGATTGTTTATATTTACTCAAAAGTTGTCGATGGTCGCTCGTGGATGTTTTGAAAAGAATTAAGATTAGAAATTGCTTATTATTAGTATTACATGCATACATGTAGTCACGCTTTTTTTCCTTAGATGCAGGCAGATACCTCTTCTTTTCAATTATTACGGTCCTTACACACGTCTTTCGCTTTTTCTACTTTCTACAGCGCTTTTATACATGCTCATCGGTTGCTGGTACTTTTGACCAGACCTTTTTTAATCAAGATACGTTCGCCTAGGTGGACCTTTGCCGACTTGTCCATCACACATGTCAAAAGTTCATGAATTTGCGTCCTCCTGAAATGGAACTTTCTTTATTTGTTAATTAAATAAATGGAAGATGCATGAAACAGGCTGTGGGGATAAACATAATCAGTAGTATACCACGTAAAATTGATGAATATCTTCAGCTGCCGAAACCAAAGAAATATACTGGCCATTGTTTTAGGAGATTGTCAGCCACTATATTATTTGATGCAGGAGGTGACAAGCTATCATTAAAGCGACTAGGTAACTGCCAATCTTCTACAGTGGCGAAAGGCTTTGTGAATCACCCTCATAAAATATAAATGACAACGCATTACGAATATCAGAAGCGATTACCAATTATCAAGCTTCGTCTTCTGATGTACCGTGCAGTACTACAATAATTGTTCAATTGTTATTAATAACTATTATAATAAAGTTTAAATAATTGCGATTTCCTTTATTTAATAAATAAAAAATAGATGGGCGTCGAAAAAGTATAGTACATTACACGAGTTGCCTAAACCTTTTCACTTCGTATGTAATGGGTTTTGTCGCTTTTGGCTACGTCGTCTACGGCTTCTGCTTCTATTTTTTCTTCGTCTTCGAGTCTCCGTTATCGGCAAACCAAAACCTAATTTAAACCTTCCCCCGTTCTCTTTGATCAAACCAGCTTTCAGTCCAGTTTTTAATGCTTTTTTAACACAAATTGATGCATTTTTAAACGGCTTCTTGCACTGATAAATTATTTGATCTAAAATTTTGTCGGGGGGAGAACCATTAGAGTCATTAAGACACGCTATGGTGTCCATAACATCTGCTAAAAACGACACCTCTCCTTGGACCATTTTAATGCAGCAAAAGCAGAACTTAATCAATAAACTAATGAAAAGCACTTACATTTTAAATTTAGCTACTAAATTAATTTGTCAAAATGACATAAAAAATGTACTTGAATTTGTCAGTTTGTTGAATAAGGTTGCCAAGTTACCAGTCAAGAAAAGTCGCATTTTATATTGCTCCAGTGAAAAACATCCGTCTTACGAATTTTCGATCAGGTCACGTGTCCTGACGCGAGTTTAACATTTTTTACCCATTACAAAAAAAGTGTACAACGCCGCTAAAGAAGTTTTCACTTCAAAAAAAACTATGAATGATTCTTGAAGAAGAACCATTGTTTGCTTGTTACAAAAAAATATAAAAAAGTGCAAAAAAATCCTGAACACTCGCTGATCCCTCGGACTTCAATTTGTGTTAAAATATAACATTGAAAAAAACAAAGTTTGCAATTTATATTATTCTTTTTAATAAATTTCGTACAAACTATCAAGGTTATTTGTCATAATAAAAAATATTTAAATGCACCGATACAGTTTTGGTTTGTTTCAGGTGATGGAAACGAAAAATATGATCTACTTGGTTTCAGAATATGCCAGCCAAGGAGAAATTTTTGGTAAGTTTTAACGAATTTTAGTCTAGATGTTTTCAGGCAGAGCTTTTAGTTTTTTTGGTTATTTTCCTTGTACGTTAATAAAAGTAGGTAATATTAAGTTAAAAATACACTTGGCATCAAAAGTATCGCATGATTTTAAAAATTATAAAAAGTTTAAAATCATGAAATAAATCTTAACGCAAAATATTAGTATTGATTTACGTGCATGTTTTTATTTACTTGTCAAAACACCTAAATTCTGACTTTTTTGTCAAATAGAAAAAAAACATCAAGAAAAGTATAATGCGTTAAATGTATAGTCGAAGTCAGATTTAATTTTTTTCTTTACTAAATTATGTATTATTAATATAATCTATATATGTATATTCACAGACACCGCATTCATAAATACTCAAGCGCACAGTTGTCAAACTGCAAAAAAGTAATGTTACAATTTGTTATTCCTAAGCAACTGAAACTATTGGATTCCGTCTGGTCGGTGATGCCTCATTTATCCAACGAACAACGAGGTTATGGAACACATTGCCAATGGAAACCAGAACATAAAAAAAACGAAATTGTTTGCTATCATTGGCAAGTTGTTCATTACAACCTATTAAAGTTTGGTCCTAGTCCTGCTGTTGGTTAAATTATTTGAGGTGCCGAATTTGTAAAACATGAAATATTATTTCTGACTTTTGTATTTCAGTTGGCGCGAATATTTATTGATAGAGTCATTAAAAGAAGGTTTGTATAAAATTGAAATACAACAGAACTTGCAGCCAAAATGATGGCTTTAAATGCTGATGAAAGATCACAGCATTATAAAGCCAATTTATTGGTATTAAAGATACGAGCGTATCTAGATCATTAAAAAGGTACAGAGAATCTGGGAGATACAATAAAAGACCAGGACGTCCAATGTGTACCATTCCTGAAGATGACCGTTATTTACATATGCAGGTCCTGCGAGACGCTTACAGCACGCAAATTGTATAATTATTTCTCCAGGGTCCGTAATATCCGAGTAAGCATTAAGAGAGAACAAGCTAATTAGAAACTGATCGACTGGGATTATTTTCCTTTTACAGATGGGTCCAGATTTGCATTCTTTGGATCCGATAGACGCATCAAAGTCTAAAAACGTAAAGTTGAGCGATTTACAAAGTGCACCATAAGACCAGCTTGGCATTTTGGAGGTGGGTCCATTATGATATGGGGTACCTCAGGGTTTGATAGTATTTCGTAGAGGACCCCTGACAGCTCATGGGTTTATTAAAGAGTTTCGTGAAAAATATGACGCTAGTTATACGTCTGCACATTGCTAGAATAACAACCGTGTATCTTTGTGAAGTTGGTGATCAATTTTAAGGTAACCAAAGCTCAGTCTTAAACCCTATAAAACATATTTGAAACTACCCAGAACGGCGCATAAGATTTCGTAATATTGCTCCAATCAACCTTGATGAGCTGGAACATGCTTCAATAGACGCATGAAAAAATTTAAATATAGATTTTATAAGTAATTTGAGAGAAATCTTCATTAGAGCCAGAGGTAGCAATACCAAATTCTAAAAATCGGTTAAATTGTTCTAAGATTTGTTTTTCTGCTTTTAATAAATAAACGTTGTTTTTGAAATTTCTTCTTGATTTTGTTACTTTCAATGACCAAACCACTTTATGAAGTTATAATAGATATCTTTAAAAAATTCATTCCAATTGTGCCTTAAACTTTTTTGCCGAGTTTACCTATTTTATGTGAAAATTTCTTTTTAAAATCTTTGACATTCGCGAACTTTAAAACTTCTAGTAAAACTTTTTTAGTTTCGTAAAATTATAGTTGAAAATTTTTTATATAGCAAAGTTGATGTCTTCCTGGAATCCTTAACTGGCAAAATTGGAATGCGAAACTTTAAAGTTTTATCCAACTGAGAATAAAAAGTTTGTTATTTCATTGAATCGTTCTACTAAAGTATTCATGAAAAGTTAGTTGTCTACGATCAATGATTAAAATAAAGTATTAAATTCACGTTTCGTTATTACACAATTCTTACATTTGTACTCAGCATATACCCAAAATAAACGTCACAAAATCGTTGTCATCTTTTGTTGATGCCTATCCGTTCCGGATTTTAGCGAGCATAATAGCTATACGAACTTTATTCACTGATGCCTGGAATAAGCCCACGGCTGATGTATTAAGCCACACTTGGAGATTCTTCAGCTATGAGATTCTTCTTCTTCCTACACTCCTTCAACCTTTTTTTGCCATGGAGTATAAGCCGTAAAGGCCTGTTTCTTTCAGGATTTCGCATGATGTGGCCGAGGTATTCAAATTTACGTTTCTTTACCCGAATATTGTTACGGATTGCGATTAACGGGTCCGCCACTGTCCTATTATTAGGCTTGATGCGATGGTGCGGCTTTTGGATGTAATCAATTGAGCGGATCGATTGAGTGATATTAAAATATTTGGAGAACTCCGGAATAGACGTTCCTTTTTTGAAATATTTAAGATCGTGGGACGCAGTTTTTGAAGTTAATTAGAAAGTGTTATAGTTATGAAAAAATTGTTATAAAAAGTTTTGTAAAATATCTGAGTGATTTATCATGTAAGATTTTATTGTGTTACCTGAAGAAAGATTTGAATAATTTTTTTTTTGTACTGAGTGTTATAAATTATCGAACCCAAGACTAAATATCGTAACAAAATGTTACAGATAATAAACATAATACATAAGAACGTAAGCGATAAAATCGTAATCGGTACTTTGATTGAATTTTTCAACATTATGGGTTATTTAAATATGTGGCTGCTTGTGTTAATAAACAATATATTTATATCTGTCCTTCAAGATGTCTTAGTCGTAATAAGGTTTTTTAATGATAAATTTGAATTGTAAATATAACGCTTGTCCGATGTATGGTAGTGAATAGGGGAGAGTAGATTGCGGTGTCTTCTTAAAAGACCCCTCACTTAGCCTGTCGTTTTGTTGGCCCGATTACAGTAGTGTGTATCAAGTCGAAATGACAGCCATTACCGAGGCAGCTGTCTAGATACTCCGCAACGAACAAAAGTTCAGCGACTGCCAGGCTGCTATCAAATCACTGAACTCAGCCTACTTGACCGCTAGGGCAGCGGTGCAATGCCGAGCCGCCCTGAATGAACTAGCAGCTAAGTTTAGAGTTCACATTGTCTGGGTACCCAAACATAGGGACATAACAGGCAAACGTAAGGCGAACGAGCTATCAAAAGAGGGCACCACCCTCCCAGCTGTATTTGTCCCATCTCAGCAAGGAGTACCGATTGCAAACTGCTGGCTTCTCCTGCACAGCAAAGTAGTTCAAAAAGCCAACTTGAGGTGGCAAAATGAACCCACATGCACATCATCGAAACAGTTTGGCCTAAACTAGATCTACGTCGAACTAATGATGTTTTTACTCTACCCAGGGAGTCTATTGGAAATGAGATCGTGGCCATAACAGGTCACTGGGCCGGTGGATCCTGTAGTATAAAAAGTATTCGCGATTTAAACTACTTTCCTGTGCTAGGATAATGCTTATGTAGTGACACAAATTCCAACCAAGGAGCAATCAACCCTAAAAATTTTAGAAGATTTCTAATTCGGGAATATTTCGTCTACATTTAAGATACTGAGCAACTAATAATCTCTCTAACTGCAGAACACTATCCAGGACGTTTAGATTGTGAAACTCCCTTTCGCGAGAGGTTTTTCTATCTTTTTCTAACCTTAAACCATATTAACTTACTAATACTCACATATATGTAATCATCCACGGTACTTATAAGCACTGCCTTCCTGGAATATCGATTCATAAAAAACTTTCTTTAGAAAGTCTTAAGTGTAGAATTACTGACCGAAAAAGTATTTCGAAGTAGCAAAGAAAAGTTGGCTTATAACGTTAAAATTCCTACGGAAGACGTTGACGGTTTTACGTCATGGAGCGCGTTAGATACGTCGGAACGCGACGAGGGTTCGAAATAATCGACGCACACAACATGTAACGACGCGACCCTGGACCACTGTCGCTCAGAACAAGGATATATCGCTTTCCCGGTTATCCTAACTACAATTTGTGTGATTAGCAACGAAATTGAAATATTCTGTTTTTAATCAATTGTAATTATTTAGTTTGGGTTACTAAATAAATACTACCGGCCCTATTTCAAAGTATCGCGTCGTGGAAATAGAACGTACATTTTCAGACTTTTGCACCCACGAGTGATAATTTAGTTATAAATTTAAATACAGGGTGGCCAACCGAAAACGAAACAGAGCCATTTGCAGGAACCTCGTCAACTACATTTTAGAAAAACGCTCAGACCCGCTGATTTTTGATTTTCCGGTATTTTTGACTCCACTACTTTCAACCCCAAGCAAATAAAAGAATTACCCCAAAGTTTTTAAATGGCATTGGGGTTTGAATAAAATGTCTTTCAGAGGCTCTTACAGTTCTCTTTAAAATTTTAAATTTCGTCTATTACTTATTGAGAAATTAGATTTTAAATGCAGAACTTTATTTGAAAATAATCCACAGTATGACGAAGATAATTTTTATTTTCAACAGGATGGTGCTCCTCCGCATTATGCAGCGATTGTTCGTCAGTATTTAGACCAACGTTTTCCACGGCATTGGATTGGGAGTAGAGGCAGCGTTGAATGGCCTCCACGATTGCCAGATTTATCGCCCCTCGATTTATTTTTGTGGGGACATCTGATAAGTAAAATCTATAAGACACAACCAGCGACTTTGGAAGATTTGCGTCAAAGAATCGTTGACGAATGCCGTCGAATTACTCCGGAAATTCATCGGAATGTGCGTGAACGTTTTGAACAAAATCTTTATAATTGTATGGAAGTGGGCGGTCATCAGTTAAAATATTTAATCAATTAAGTAGTAAGTAAGCAATTAAAATAATTGGAAATTTAACAAGTAATTTTGTAGTATTGGGAGTAAATATAAAATTTAAAGACTATTGTAAAGAGAATTGTCATAGCTTTCAAAAGACATCTTATTCGACCCCAATGCTATTTAAAAATGTCAGGGTTATTCTTACCCTCGCTTGGCGTTGAAAGTAGTGGAGTCAAAAATACCGGAAAAGAGTGTCCCCCTTTAATAATAAATCGACGGGTCTAAATGTTTTTTTAAAATGTTGACGAGGTTCCTGGCTCTGTTAAAAATGATCTTCGTCATGCTGTGGATTATTTTCAAATAAAGTTCCACATTTAAAATCTAATTTCTCAATAAGTAATGGGGGCGGAATTTTAAAATTTAAAGACCATTGTATAGAGAATTTTAAGACCTTTTGGAAGACATCTTATTCCACCCCCAATGCCATTTAAAAATGGGTTGGGGGCTGAAAGTAGTGGGTCAAAAATAGCAAAAAAGAGTGTTTTTCTTTAATTAAAAATCGACGGGTCTGAGCGTTTTTCTAAAATGTTGACGAGGTTCCTGCAAATGGCTCTGTTTTGTTTTCGGTTGGCCACCCTGTATACATTATCAAGTGTAGGGGTTCTGAATCTGTTTACTTAAGATTGCTACCGTTTTATAGTTGACATATTTTAGAAATCTTTTGAGTGAATTTTTATGAATTTATTACCTTCGACATCTAATAAAAGAACAATTAAGGCGTCTAATAAATGGCATGTTTAAACTCGATAAATTAAAACATTTATTCAAACACTTACAATTTAAACATTGTCTATCTTCGAGAACAAAAGCGAGTTCTAGAAAAGAATTGCACAATATCAGTCGAAGACATTCGGTATATTTTGTATGTATCGAAATGTTACAACTACCACAGTGGAAAATAAATGGTGAATCGATAGCCTCTTCCTGTAATTCAACAGAGTTGAAATATTATTAATAATTACTTGCAGGATACTTAAAAACAAAATTAAAAATCAAGTACGAGTTATTATATCAATCCAACTTATAAAGTCATTTTATCAATGATGCAATTTATTGCTTCCAAAACTACGTCACGACTGCTTACTAATGTATACATAAAATATCAAATAAGAAAATAATGTCTTAATCTGCTCTATTCAGCATGTAACTACTTGCTTGAACGTTGATCCAGACCTGATAAAAAAATTAGATAGATTGGAGCATGATCTGAAAAGCTGCCATCAACAGCCCTTATTCTGTGTGATAATAAAAACAATAAGAAGAGACCTAATATTCTGCGGCTCCAGACAACTAAAATTTCCAAACGGTAATTGGTGAGGCAATCGAGATCTAGAAGCTCTGTGTTTAAATAGGTATTGTACTATTTTATAGAAACCAAAATAATATCAAAAATAATAGTTTTAAAAGCAAATACTTACAAATACCAACAATCGAGATGTAATTGGAAATTATGCCTCAATATGTTTACTACCTTGCTGCGAGTCTCTTTATCAGTCGCTTTTGAGTCTCAGGGGTTCGTGCAAAAGAAAAATAGACTGATGCAATTGATAGAAGCAATCAAGATAAAGAAAGAGAAACTGATGCAAACGAGCTGTGGTTCCAATTGTTTGATGTTAGTTCTACTCTAGATGGAGTCATTGACTACACATAACAATTTGGTTTTATAATCGTTGATAAAAAGTCTTGAAGAAATAGTTGTTCAATGGTTCTTTAAAAAATTAATATCAGTCTAAACACTTTCACGTTGTATGAATGTATTTTTTTCTTTTTCAGATTATATAGCAAGGTACGGTAGGATGTCTGAGGATCAATCTAGGAATAAATTTTGGCAAATATTGTCAGCTGTAGAATACTGCCACAACCGTAATATAGTACACAGAGATTTAAAGGTAAGGATTATTTTTATTGTGTTATCATTGATTGATTTTATAAAAATTATTCTTAAACAAAGTTTGATATTTAATGTACATTTTCTAATTATTCTAGTCCATCTTTACGTTAATTGAACTACTCTAAACAATATTCACCAAGAGGTTGCAAAAGTGATATGATGTCGATTAAGTTTTAATAATATGAATTGCCTTTTAGAAGCATTGTTAAAAATTCGTGATTTCAACAGTATAATTTCTCTCCACGCAATTCCTTGTTTTAAACCCCCCTTATTACTGTGCCATGGCTGTTTAATTTATAGATAGATGCTTGCTTAAAAGATTTAAAAAAGAGTGCGTTTGGATTAAAAATTAGTCGTCAAAATGCCTTCTTTACGCCGATGATTAGGTCATATTAGCGTCATCTGAAGAGGAGTTGCAGGCGATAGTTAATGTTATGCATGGTGCCCTGAAAATCAAAGAAATGAAAATAAATGTTAGCAAAACGAAAGTATTGGTTTTTAAAAAAGAACAACACATGAAAAACTGCGAGGTGCTGATTGAAAGAGAAAGGGTAGAACAAATGAATGAGTTTGTATACTTGGGTTCGAAGTTTACGAGAGAAGGAAAGTATGACTAACATTGAGCGTATGGTATTGGCAGGGAAACAAATAAATGAGGCTTAATTAATTTCATAAACAGCCACAACGTGTCAAAGGTAGCACAATTGGCTGTACATGGAGAAGTGCTGTCCTATACACTCATACATGTTCCGGTAGTGAGTGTTGGGTTTGGCAGAAGAATCATAAAAGTAAGATCAATATTTCGGAAATGAGTAGTCTGAGAAGTATTTCTGGAATGGATAGAGTAAAGAATAGTGAGATAAGGAAATGCTGTGGTGTGAAAGAAGATGTAACAAAGATAGATAAAGGAATGCTTAAATGGTTTGGATTTATAAGGTGAGTATAAATGGGAAAGTCGGTAGAGGTCGACCTTGGCGAGCAAATCTAGATTAAAACGACATTGTTTTGAAAAAATGTCAGAAAAGACCAACGCGCATGTATAAGAGCACTGAGCAAAGGTAGAAGAAGCGAAAGATGTGTGTAAAAACCGTAGCAAGTGGAAGAAAGTGATCTCTGTCTACCCCTACGAGAAAAAGGCGTGACTATAAGTATGAAAATCTCAATTAGATCAAAATTGTTTTGAAAAAGGCCAAAAAAGACCGACGAGCATGTATAAGAGCCCTGATGAGTGTAGAAAAAACGAAAGATGTGAGTAAAAACCGTAGCAAGTGGTTTATGCCTACCCATACGGAAAAAAGGCCTGACTATAAGTATGTATGTAAATTCTTATTTTTATGTGAACAACTGTTATTTTAATAATCTACCTTGTTTTTTGTAATACTTTCTACACATTTGTAATAAAAAAAATAAATCTTTTTCTAAATCATAAATCAAGAATCAAAATCGCATCGATGCGATAATTTTTTTTTATTTCACTATCTCATGACAGATCTGTTTATCTGAAGATTATGGGAATAGCACTCTAGCACTGCAGTCAAGTACATCAGCCACTTCTCTCGGGAGTTTTTCACGTCGACAAATACATAGGTGGGCTTTAAGATGCACTCTAGAAACGTGCAATCTTTTTTCTCGATTTATGCAGTTGAATTGTTTTTTTCTTTAAATTAAGGAGGTTCAATAATTTTACCTTACAATGCTCTGGGATTCCTAAAGTTACAAAAAGCAACTATAATTTTTAGCCCTTACTATAAATATTATTTTAATTTTGAATATTAGTAAAGAAAAAAAAATAAAAAATTCATCCCATGTTTATCTAATTGCAGAATTATTTTGAGTACTTTGAAAATAAAAAAATGTTTAAAACACATTGTAATTCTTTCACAGGAATTAGAGAGAAAAAGCTCTGCATATCAAGAAAACCGTTTAAATTTCTCGATTATTTTTGCGCCCTCTAGTGAAACTTGTATAAATTGCTTAGTAAACAAATATTCATCGCTAGCAGTTCGGGAGATTTCATTTGAATGTTTTACTAAACAAAGCTGACCACCACGTTACATCTAAGATTTTCATTGCATTGTCCTTCGTTTTTTACATTTTGTAGCACATTTTTACAAATATCCTTGTTTGTGGTGTGTTGGAAAAAAAAAATCTAAACAAATATTTGGACCATCGTAGCTTAAATTTTGAATGAAACACGTTCGAAACGATTTTTCTTAATGAAACTTGTTGTAATTAAACCACCCGGCTGACGCCAAGCGTTTTATGTCGATCTGATATTATTAATAACTATTTTGTTCCAGGCTGAAAATCTTCTATTAGACTCCAATAATAATATAAAAATAGCGGATTTCGGGTTTTCCAATTATTACACCCTCGGTGGTCAATTATCGACGTGGTGTGGCTCGCCACCCTATGCCGCCCCAGAAGTCTTCGAAGGGAAGAAGTACGTAGGACCAGAAATTGATATATGGGTGAGTGCATTAAATTTTATTTTATGATTTTTTTGTTAAAGTATTAAAATAAAAATAAAATTATTGATACTTCTATCCAAATATTTATTTAATTATTAATAGTTGGCAACATAAATGAAGCGCAAATCATTCAGAACTAAATGTACCAAACCATTTGTCACAAAATGGAAATTCGGAAAAACGGAGAGATTAAGTCATTTCGTGTAGATTACGAATTGGACAAACAAATCTCACCCCAATGTACTTACTACTAGAAGATCCCCATCCTATGTTTGAAGAATGTGAAAAACCAATTACTGTAGAACATATCATGATTAACTGCAGAAAATTTACAAATCAAAGAAGAAACTGCATTTCAAATACTTACTTCGTAGGAAGAACCATTCGATTCCTAAAAGATGTAATCCTGTATAAACGAATTTATTAAAACAAAAACATAATTATGTGCTAATGACCTTAGCAGTCCATGCACCCAATCACTGAAAAAAAATTATAATAATAAAAATAATATTTCTTTTTTCAGAGCTTGGGCGTAGTCCTTTACGTTTTAGTATGTGGAGCCCTACCTTTTGATGGCTGTTCCCTTCAAGCACTTCGCGACAGGGTACTCTCCGGTAGATTTAGGATACCTTATTTTATGAGTTCAGGTTAGTATTAAAAAGAAAACCTTAAAAAACATTGCTTACAAAATGTATAATGTAAAACTGATTATGTAATTGAACATAAATAACTCATCCAATCCTTAACCAAAAAAAAATAAACTCAACACATTGGGCGATAAACAACAAGGATTCAGATCAGGAAGATCTTGTACAAATGCGGTATTTGTTCTGCGACAAATAACTGAAAAATCCATCGAGTATAACAAACCAGCCTTCGTGTGTTTTATAGACCAATCTGATTGTAGAAACCTACAGATATTACTATTCAAATTCAGCACAACGGCAAAAAGTTTAAAAATGAAGATATCCGCAGCAAAAACGAAATGCATGACCACCTCAAAAATACCTATCAGATGCAAACTGGTTGTGGATGATAAAATAATACAACAGGTGATGAAATTTAAATACCTGGACATAGAAATATCACGATACGGTGACATCGAGGCGGAGGTAAGAAACCAAGCGGCAAAAGCAACACGAATCTCGGCTTACCTGAACGATACAATCCTCCGAAATAAATATATCGGAATTGAGACCAAATCCCGAATCTACAAGGCGGTCATCCGACCTATATTAACAAACACAGCGGAAACTAGACCAGATACATCGAACACAAAGAGAATATTAGAAACCACCGAAATGAAAATAGTGCCCAGGATCGCTGGAAAAACACTTTTTGACAGGTAGAGAAGCGAGGATATTAGAACATGTAAAATAAACGATATAAATGAATGGATACTGGGAAGAAAGAAAGTGTGGAACGAACACTGACTGACGACTGAATGGTCAAAATAACTAAAGACAAGTCGCCCTTAGGCCGCCGAAGCGTTGGAAGACCCCGAAAGAGATGAAGCCACAACCTAACAATTGAACGGCAGAGGATACGAAGAAAACCAAGCAATTTGCTTGCATTAAAGAAGAAAGAAGAAGAATCTTTAACCAAAAAAAGTCTCCTCGATTTAAAAACCTACATTTATTATTACACGAGGGCTGTAAAGATAAATTAATTATGAAAGGGACACTTAAAGTGTCCACGCTCCATCTTTACGGGAAGCGGATTTCAAGTGCCGCGTATATACTTTTACTTATTAATTCTAATGAATGTTGAGGCCAACCAGCTCCTCGACAACACCAATCAGACGAGAAGACTTAAGAGCCTATTTGTATTAGAATCTAAAGAACTTCTATTGAGTAAAAGTTAGTTTTAAGATTAAAATGAGTAGATTAAAATTGCTCATCGATCGTTACCGATTAGATTGTAATTTTAAGAAAAGCCTGCTACGCTTTTTTTCATAAAAAAAAATAAAAATTAATTCTAAACGATTCTGGCAAATTTCTGTATCGGAGAAAATAGTGTATGCGACACATTTTTATAAAAAAGACCAATTGTGGCGTTTATTACGATTAAAAAATATATTTCTCAACCCACGTACGTCGGTAGGCAGAAATAAAAAACTTATTTGACACAGCTAACGTCAAACCATATCGAAAATTGATGTCAGTTACGAAATTAATAATCAAATAATCAAACATTTACCTTATCTCTGACGCAAGTTCGTACAAATACAGTCAATTGATAATTATTGCTGCCAACCGCAATGAAAATTAATAAAACAATTGTAATATTTCAAAAATCGTTAGAATAGTTAGCTGACAAAATTTTTAAAAAAATTAAAATATTAATATTTGTCGAAGTAAAGATAATTTTTATGAAGGATAATAAAATCAAAAATAATTTTTGGCTTCTTCGACAACCGCCTTCCATCTCTATTTCCAGCTGTTATAGTCGATTTCTGTACTCTCAGCTCTTTCAGGTTTTCTAGCACATTATCTTTCCATCTTGACCGAGGAAGTCCTCTAGGTCGTCTGCCCTCTGATGTTCTAATAATTTCTTCTCTAGAAGATTGTCTTCGCTGCATGGTCAACCGTATTGCACGTATAAAATGTTGGTATCGCTTTTAATGCGGGAAAATGAAAATAAATACCGATAAACAAATGTTTCGTTTATCCCATGGGAAAAAATAAATAGTTAAAAAGTCGATTGTAAACCTCATAAAATGGTGATAAAGGAGAGCTATTTAAATAAACATAATAAATAACGGACACTTGATAAACAATTTTAAACCAAAAAATAACATATTCCGAACATTGCGGATGTGTGTAACTTAAAAAATTATTTTAAATTTTTGGTTAATAATTGTAAACAAAAGAATAAAAAAAATTTAATCGGCAAAGACATACATACATATAGACACGCCTTTTTTTCGTAGTGGTAGGCTGAGACCACTTCCGCTACGGTTCCTACACACATCTTTTGCATTCTCTACTTTCATCAGTGCTCGTCGGTTGTTGGTACTCTTGATCTGGCCTTTCTTCAAAACAATGTTGATCTGATCGAGATCGATGTTCGCCGAAGTCGACCTCTACCGACTTCCGTCCATTCACACTTGCCTTCACGTGCCTTTTTTGACACTTTCTGGCTGTTCATTAAGTTATGCAGTGCCCCATTCATTTGTTTTCCTGCCAACACTCTTCGCTCAATGTCACTGTCATACTTTTCATCTCTCGTAAACTTTGAACTCAAGTACACAAATTCATTTACTTGTTCCACTCTTTCTCCCTTAATTAGAACTTCGCAGTTTCTTTGATTTTTAGGGCATTATGCATAACATTAACCATAACTAAAACTAAAAATCGTCTTTAGATGACGCTAATATGACTTGATCATCGGCGTAAAGAAGGCATTTGACGATCAAATCATTCATTTTAAATCCATACGCACTCTCTTTTAAATATTTTAAACAATCGTCTTTGTATAAGTTAAACAGCCTCTGCGAAGCCACACATCCCTGTCTCACACCTTTTTCGATGTTAAACCAGTCCGTGCAAGCTCCGTTTATCCTGACCCAAGCAGTGGAATCCTCATAAAGTGGCCTTTTTAGTCTATAAAAGCGCAATAGACCTTTTGACTTCTAGCCAAGAATTTTTTGACAAAACCTCGTAATGAAAAAACCTGATCCATACATCTCCTCTACCTCTTCTAAATCCTGCTTGCACATCCCATATCATCTTCTCAGTTTCATTCGTTACTCTTTTAATTAATATCTTTGCATACAGTTTGCCGACTATGCTGAGTAAACTAATATAAAGATGATACAAGGATAAGCTACTTTTAATCCAACGAATATTTGGTCATTATGCAGCAAAGTCCGAGCCAGCAGGCAGCTATGTGTTCAAGGATGCGTCGATGTATTGTGTAATGTACCAATAAGGACTCTCTGTCAGTATCTACCCATGAACCATGCAGCTCCACACATCCAGGACTTTCCAATCAAAACAGTTTTTTGTAAATGGGGCCTCAATCGTTTTCATCATCAAATGCTCGTCAATTACATTGAACTTATTAATTATTTATTTTTATTGATCGTTTACAAATATCCAACAGGGGTGACAAACTTTAAAAATTAATGTATACCAACCGAATATTAGATTAAGCTGAAAAGGCTGAAAAGAAAATACATGCGTCTATTGATTATTTAGTGTACAAAGAGCATTACCGATACTATAGGGACCGTGCGTCATGACATTAAGCCAACTGGTGACAAAAATGTGAACTTTATGTGATTATCGTAAAAAAAAGTTGCATCTATGGATGTACAAATATGTAACGTGGATTTAATTCGTTAGTGAAATTTTATACGAGAGCACATTTATTGTATCACTTGTGAATAATTGCAGTAAAAAATAATGTGTTAATATTATTAATATTACAATTGGCAGAATTTGTTATTTTATTAATAAAATTACAAATACTCGTATTTGAAAATCTAAATCCTGTTATATTGAAATAAAAATTATTTCCTACTAGTATTTAAATCCATTTGATAATAAAAAGGTAACATAAAATTTCAGTAAAAAATTAAAAGACTACTACTACTACATACTTTCATCAGCGTTTTTGGGCAGTATGCAAATATAATGGACAGTATTTACTAATGGGAAATGCAAAAAATTAACTGATTAAACGTCAATGACAACTATAAAAAATCTTAGATCCATCCCGTTTTGGCTGAAGTTCCCTTTTTTATTCTTTCTTCTTACACTGATGAACTCACTGCATTTTAGGGATACAGAAAGAGAAACTTCACTTTATTTTCTTGTTGTCCGTCTAACATTTCACTGCTTGTGTCAGGATAAACGGAGCTTGCACGGACTGGTTTAACATCGAAAAAGGTGTGAGACAGGGATGTGTGGCTTCGCCATGGCTGTTTAACTTATACATAGACGATTGTTTAAAAGATCTGAAAGAGAGTGCGTATGGATTAAAAATAAATGATTTGATCGTCAAATGCCTTCTTTACGACGATGATCAAGTCATATTAGCGTTATCTGAAGAGGAGTTGCAGGCGATGGTTAATGTTATGCATGATTCCCTGAAAATCAAAGGGATAAAAATAAATGTGAGCAAAACGAAAGTAATGGTTTTTGAAAGAGAAGAAAGCATGACAAACTGTGGGGTTTCGATTGAGGGAGAAAGAGTGGAACAAGTTAATGAGTTTGTGTACTTGGGTTCAAAATTTACTAGAGATGGAAAGTATGACAGTGACATTGAGCGAAGGATGTTGGCAGGAAAACAAATGAATGGGGCACTGCATAGCTTTATGAATAGCCAGAAAGTGTCAAAAAAGGCACGTCTGGCGGTGCATAGAGGTGTGTTAATTCCTACACTTATGTATGGTAGTGAATGTTGGGTTTGGCAGAAGAAGCATGAAAATAGGATTATTGCTGCGGAGTAGTCTGAGAAGTATAGCCGGAGTGACTCGGTTGGATAAAGTTAAGAATAGTGAGATAAGAAAACGCTGTGGTGTAAAAGAAGATGTGGTTACAAAGATAAATAAAGGAATGCTTAGATGGTTTGGACACGTAGAAAGGATGGATGAAGGAAGATTGACGAAACAAATTTATAAGGCGAGTGTGAATGGGCAAATCGGTAGAGGTCGACCTCGGAGAACATATCTCGATCAGATCAACATTGTTTTAAAGAAAGGTCAGGTCAAGAGTACCAACAACCGAAGAGCATGTATGAGAGCACTGATAAAAGTAGAGAAAGCAAAAGATGTGTGTACGAACCGTAGCAAGTGGAAGGAAGTGGTATCTGCCTACCCCTATTGGAAAAAGGCGTGACTTTATGTATGTATGTAACCACATCTCAAACGCTTCTAACCGATTAACTGTAGCGGCCTTAATGGTCCAGACCTCTGCCCCGTACAGCAACACTGACCATATGTAGGATTTTACCATTCTCTGCCGTAATTTTAGGTTCAGATTATCATTGCAGAATAGTGGTTTCATTTTTTGGAATGTTGTTCGGGCTGTCTCTATTCTACATCTTATTTCTCTATCTGTATTTAGATGTTCGGTGATATAACATCCAAGGTACTTAAACTGGGTTATTCTGTCTATATTCTTCGTATCAATCTGCAGTGAAGCATCGGGATGTGGTTGTCGACTAAAGACCATAAATTTTGTCTTGTTGATATTTATGTTGAGCCCCATTTCTTGTCCTTCTGCGTTTACACAGTTTAGTAGATGTTGCAGATCTTCTAGTTTGTCACTCAGGATGACAGTGTCGTCAGCATATCGTATCGTATTTATATATTCTACATTGATTTGTACTCCCATTTCTTGCTCTTGAGTAGCCCGTTTAAAGATTTTATCTGAATATATGTTAAAAAGCAGTGGTGACAGTATGCAGCCCCGTCTGACGCCTCGTAGAATTTGTCTTTCTTCTGTGAGCTTTCCGTTTAGTCGTACTGCTGCTTTCTGTCTCCAGTATAAATTTTCGATAATTCTTACGTCCCTGCTGTCCACCTCCATGTTCCTTAAGATATAAGCTTTTTGTGTTGTACTCTATCGAAGGCCTTCTCGTAATCAACGAAACACACAAAATCGTCTTTGCGCTGGTCACGGCATTTTTGTAGTAGTATGTTCAGAGCAAACAGTGCCTCTCTAGTTCCTAAAGCGTTTCTAAATCCAAATTGGGTTTAATCCAAATCTGCCTTACATTTGGCTTGAATGGTATTTAACAAGAATCCAGTGACACTGGACACCTCGGTCTGACATTTTGTCATTGACAGCGCCATATAATTCATATAATATAATTTATCAGAATCTAAAAATGATAACTCTGGCGTCAATTGGGTATTAACGACGGTTAACCGTGATTTTTAGTTTAATATAAAAAATAAACACACGATCGGTAACTAACAACTCATCACCTTTATGACGCAAGTTAATATTTTTACGAAGCAGCGTTTCTTTATTTAGTAGACGTTTAACGTATTTAGATACACTGCGTTTAATTTTAAAAAACAAAAAAATAGAGTCGTTAATATTGTTAATATATTACGCCGAATGCACGTTGTTAATGCTTGAATTTTACAAATCAATACTCTATAATAAAAAATAAAATTTCGCTATCTACAATATTATTTTATCATTCTTATTGCTTAAATAAAATCCAAAGTCTTCTAAAAGCTATATGCTTCCGCAAAAGTTGCTATCCAAAGGTAAGTCTTTAGTTGAAAATGAATAGCGACCGTTGAATATTATTTTGATTGTTGAATTGGTAGGACTTTTGCCGGGACATTCAAAACTTAATTATTCCATCTTCAGAACCATTTACAGTGGCTCTCGGTGTTAGTCTTTATATAGATAACACAGATCTGCAACTAAAAAGCTGTTTGATTATTTTCAACTAATTTTCATGTATTTTGGTGTGCTGAATGTGAAAAAAAAATTCGAAAAAATCCTAGACGTTATGATTTAAAGCAAAGTGCAAAATTCTCTTCAATTTTTGGTAGCTTTTTATCTTAGGGTTTTGAACTAAATTTAAAGTCAAAATTACTGCTGGCCAGAATGTTCAGTTCTAGCTCAACCCTCGAAACAACCCCCAACGATACCTAGAATAAACTCATCAATGCCTGAAGTCGCTAATCGCCATCGCACTATCAGGCAAATCCTACGAAATCTTGACTCTAATAAGGCACTAGGACCAAATGGAACTCCGACAATTGTCCTGAAGTCCTGTGCTCAAGAACTCACCCCTTTTTTCTGTAGACTCTTCAAGCTATCATACAGCAAAGGAGTATTTCCGTCCATGTGGAAAAACGCTAGATTCCAACCCATTCCGAAAACAGAATAGAAGATTATTCCTGCGAATTATCGCCTTATTGCATTGCTCTCAGTCATATCCAAAGTTATGGAAAAGCAATCAACATAAAACTCATTAAATATCTGGAAAAATATGAGATAATTCATGAAAGACAATATGGATTTCGACAACTTCGGTCTACTGGAGATCTGCTGGCTTATGTCAATCAGTTTTGGACAAACACTATTGAGAACTTTGATGAATCGCGTGCAATAGCCTTGAATATA
The DNA here is from genome assembly GCA_950111635.1 of Agelastica alni. Lineage (NCBI taxonomy): Eukaryota > Metazoa > Arthropoda > Insecta > Coleoptera > Chrysomelidae > Agelastica > Agelastica alni. Next base: position 5,365,639 of record OX467718.1, on the reverse strand, counting down.
TCTAAAGCCTTCGACCGCGTCTGGCACCAGGCATTTTTAAGCAATTATCTACCTACGGTCTCCCAGCCAAACTACACAAATGGCTCATGAGCTTCATGCATGTGGCAGTAGACGGTATTTTCTCTGATGCGTTGAAAACGAATGCCGGGGGTCCCCCAGGGTTCCATCCTGTCCCTCACCCTATTTCTTTTACACATCAACGACCTCTTGAAAACCACCACGAACCCCATTTACAGTTTCGCAGACGACAGCACACTTGTCTCAACTTTCACATCCTATCGATCACTTTCGGTGAATGATACAAATAGACTCAGGCAGAAACAGGTTGACTTCATCAATAAAGATCTTGAAGTAATCGTCGAATAGGGAACCAACGATCTTGTTCAGTGCACCGCCCAGAAAACACAAAGCGCCACGTTTTCCAAGAAAGTGAATTCCTCAAGTTATTCAAATCACAATGTCCGTAAAAACCCTTGAATCAAGTCCCTCCATTTCGATTTTGGGATTTCGTACTTACGAGTAGTATTATTGTTTTTTCATGTGCAATCTCATGCCATTCTGCTAATTCAATTTCCGTCAGATGCAAGGCACGTTTGACAGATTCTCAGCAATAATATTGTGAGATTCTTGAAAGAATAAATTATGTGTTAGTAACAAATATTTTAATGCTTTCGGAAATTGACGACTGCCGTTTCTAAAATTAAACGTGTGAAAATCTAAAAAATTGATTCGGTGGAAAAACACTCGCGTTATATTTTGGTGTCACTGGGTATAATAATCCGATATTAGCTCTCCGTGACGCAAAATGGATATTTTCGGAAACAAATTTATTTTCATAATCCGTAAATAACCATTTATCGGAAAAATATAGATAAGGAGTCAGAAATATTATTTTTCAGTTAAATATATCTGGAAATTTACGTTTCTATTTTTATCGAAATTCAACGTGGAGTAAATAATTTAAATTTTGAACGTGATAAAATATCAATGAAATCAGTATGTCAGGTAAAATTTTAGACCTTGAACTCCAAATTATAAATTAATGAAGGCAATCAAAGAACCTTGTAATTTTAAACATTAATATTCACAAACATACGATTATGTTAAAAACACATTTTTTGTGTTAAATGCACTTGTTTGGGGTACAACTTTAGAGGTTATTGTCACTTGGCCAATTAAATATTTTCCCACATTATATGTACTATACATGGATAAATTGAAATAATTTTTTACAATTAGAATTAATCTGACCATGTATAGCAGCATTAATCCTATTTTCATGCCTTTTCTGCTAAACCCAACATTCACTACCATACATGAGTGGAGGAACCAACACTCCTCTATGCACAGCCAGACGTGCCTTTTTCGACACTTTCTGGCTGTTCATAAAGTTATGCAGTAACCCATTCATTTGTTCCCCTTCAGATGACATGTATAGAAATATCATTTGGTCTATGGTTAATTACTAATTTATTACCATATTGGCGAATTTATTACTCTTCATTAAAACGAAATAACCAATGGCTCTTCATATTATCTTAGCAGAGCCACACCTTGAAAAATATTCATATTTGATAAAGGTCATAATTTGTTACTCTAAGGTGTGACTCTGCTAGGTTTATGTAAAGCTCGCAGAGCCATTGGTTTTTTGTTTTAATGAAGGGTAATAAATTCGCCAATGAAGTAATGAATACTTGCACCACTGTAGTTTTGAAATTTGCCAATGGCTCTGCTAGGATTATTGGGGTACGATATAGAATCATTTATTGCAATTAGTTTTTTGACGAAAAATAAATGTGATGATGAGTTTGGATCTTAAACAGTTAAAGGTTAAGAGAAGAAAAAAAAACTTTACATGAAAGTGAGATTTACAATCTAGAAGTTGTGTTCACCAATTGTCGACCATGTCGGATAGTTGGAGTTGCAATAGACTGAAAATTTTATTAGGAATTTTAATCTTATAAGATATATAAATATATCATTTTTGAAAAATTGTGGGACCATATACTAAATTCTCTCATCTGGTGACAATTTGGTAGATGCTTATCTTATCCACTTCGAGTGCGTGTAATTTCTGGGCACTATGACCTGATTATCGTTTTTGATGGATCAATAAGTAAGTTTCCTCGCTGACACTCTCTTGGGTTATTGAGTTGTCCTATTTACTTAAATTGTCTTTACTGTATCACTTCTGATAACTACTGTTCGGTGTTGAAGTTTTTAAGAACATTAAGGGTATTAAAACATTATAATTTTTGCTAAAAAATAAACAAACAATGTTTTAGATATTTCTGCATGCAATTTCCTTTCTAAAATTTATTAAGGTTTGTCGTCATCGCTATTACATGGTTTAAATATTTTCTTGATGTCATTCTAACAGAAACGCTGTGATGACGCACTTGTGACGTCAACGAGGCTAATGTACAACCCCAATCGCTTACGGTGTTTGATAGGGGGAGGATTTGATATAACAGCGTTAACGGGTTGATGAACAACGTAAGCTCGCCGTCGGCGTCGAAAAGAGATTGGAATATTTCGAATTGCTCACATTGTGGTGAGCGCAGGACGGAAATAAGGGCGAAAGGGATAATGTAAAAAATATTAGGAACGTTGAACTGCGTTGAAGGTCAACCACAATAGAGATTGAAAGTGTTTGATAAGATAATTTTTGATATTTGAGTGTTTATATTCACTCATCAAAAATGTTTAAGAATCGCAACTATTACTTCACTTTTTTTAAAAAAAAATTTCTTTTTAAATACCACTCGATTCGTAAATTTGTTTTCTACAAATCAAGATATACCATAAACATTAATTATTAAGGTAAAAGTGACAAAGCAACAACAATTTTATGTTAAGTACTTTAAACAATAAACAAGATTGTTAATCAACAATTTGGAGATGTCGCTGAAAGTTATAAAGATCATCAAAGCCTTGACAGGATAAATATGTGGTGTGATTATCTCTCTTAAATTTGCATGCAACTGAACGCGTACTCTATGAGATGTCTGGAGACAAGTATCAAGTTATTAACCGTATATTATACCCAATTGTTCTTTCATTTGCCACTGCTGCAGGCTCTGATTTGCATTACATGCAGGATGTGCAAAGCCACGTACTGAGGAAACAAGAGATTCTTCTTTTTCTTGTAGTGCCTTTCCATTCCGGATGTTGGCTAGCATATTGGCTGTTCGCACTTTATTGACTGCAGCTCGGAATAGCTGAGTTGTTGTCTGGTTGAACCAAGCTCATTACGCATTACATGTCCCAGATATTGTAACTTTCGTGCCTTAACCGTATTGAGGACTTCTCTTTCCTTGCCTATCCTTCTCAGCACTACTGCATTGGTAACCCGGTCCGTCCAAGATATTTTTTTAATTCTCCGGTACAGCCACAAGTTTCTTGGAGGAAGCCTTCGCAAGCGTCCACGATTCGACTCCATAAAATAGTATTGAAAACACGTAACAACGAAGTAAATGTATTCTCGTGGTTAGCTGTATGTCGTGGCTTGTAAAGACTTTTTTCATCTCGAGAAATGCGGTTCTTGCCTTTTCAATGCGAGTTCTGATCTCAATAGAGTGGTTCCACTTGTCATTAATGTTTGTGCCCAAATATACGTAACTATTAACCCTTTCTAGGGAGTTCCATCTGCTAATAAGGTTCCACAGATGTCTTGGATTTTACTTATTATCATAAATTCGTTTTACTCTTGTTTATTTCCAGCCCATAGTGTCGGCTGAAAGCTGTGATTCTGTCTAACAGAAGCTGCAAAGTAGCAAGGCTGTCTGCTAAAATAGCAGTGTCATCTGCATACCTTATGTTGTTTAACTTTCACATCCTATCGATCACTTTCGGTGAATGATACAAATAGACTTAGGCAGGAACAGGTTGATTCCATCAATAGAGATCTTGAAGCAATCGTCGAGTGGGGAACCAACAATCTTGTTCAGTTCAACGCCCAAAAAACACAAAGTGCCACGTTTTCCAAGAAAGTGAATTCCTCAAATCATCCCATCACAATGTCCGAAAATACCCTTGAACCAAGTCCCTCGTCTTCGTCTTCTAGATTCCATTCAGAAAAGAGCCATTCGTTCAACTCTCACAGATACCCTTCACCTTCTAGAACATAGAAGAAGAGTTGCAGACCAGTCATTGCTCTACAGATATTTCCATGGCAGATGCTCCAGAGAAATAAAACCACCATTGGCCACATTCGGCCGAAGAACTCGGCACGCTGATCAGTCTCACCCATTTACTCTCAAGATTGACACTACAAGGACAAATCTTCATCAAGAATCCTTCTTTTACAGGGCTGCTACGGAATGGAATAAGCTTCCAAAATCAGTTTTTCCAGAGAACTATGACCTGCAACTTTTTAAAAAGCGTGTCCACAATCATTTCCTTTCTATAATCACTTCCGCTTCTAATAGGGCCGTCCGCGGCCTACACGATAGGTCTACCCTTTTTGCGACTATTTTCATAAAAAAAAAAAAAAAACGTTCACCATTCACTAAAGATATATTCAGAGTATAAATTAAAAATGACTGGGGACAGTATGCATCTTTGTCTTACACCTCTTAGTATTTTAATGTATTCTGTTCTGTCTCCGTCTATCCTGACACAAGCCACCTGGTTCCAGTAAAAATTTCGGATGATCTTGATATCTTTTCCATCCTGGCCAGTTTTTTTCAAGACTTCCATCATTTTGGTGTGTCGTACTCAGTTAAACGGTTTTGTGTAATCGATAAAACATTCATACATATCACAGTTGACATCCCTGCATCGCTGAAACAATACTTGGACTGAAAAAAGAGCTTCCCTGGTTCCTACGGCGCTTCTGAATCCGAATTGGGACTGAGATGTCTGTTTTTCACATAGTCCAAATATTCGGTTGTGGATTATTTTCAAAAATATCTTTAACAGATGACTCATCAAGCTTATAGTACGAAACTCATTACATTTTCTAGCATTCGGTTTTTTGGGAAGGACAATAAATTCAGATTTCAGCCATTCTACGGGTATGTCGCCCTTATCATATATTTTATTAAAAGATCTAGTAAGAGATTTGTCTAATAATAAGGTATTACCGTTCAACCAGAACAGTCGCCAGACCTTAATCTCATCGAGCATGCGTGGGATATGCTTCAGAGACGGATTGTAAAAGGCAAATCAAATTATACTGAAATTAAGATAAATTCTTTGCCGACTAATCAGGTATTACAACGGTATCTAAAATTCAATTAAAATTGATGTATGTACGAGGAAAAATTTCTGTTCCTTAGACATTTTTAATGAGTATAATTCTTTTATTTTAGATTGTGAATCTCTTATAAGAAAAATGTTAGTATTAGAACCAAATAAAAGGTACAGTATTCAACAAATAAAGAAACATCGATGGATGCAAATGGGTGTACCGCCCCCTTTACCTCACACCATTAGCATGCCCAACGCCCAACCTAACGAACAGATTTTAAGGTTAATGCAAAGTTTAGGCATCGACAGCACAAAAACTAGAGAGGTGAGTGAAGGAAATGCTATTATTTTTTTTTAAATTACACAATAGAGTTGTTTTTGAAACTTCTTACTTATTATCTCTTTTGTATAAATATTTACTGGGTCCGTTTTTATGTCTTCTTTCTTCTTCTTTTGGTGCCATATCAGGTCCTTCTGATGTTGGCAATCACAATGGCGAGCTGTGCTCTGTCTTCGGCGATTCTAAAGAGTTGTTCTGCGCTTCGAATTCCGGTCCAATCTCTAAGATTCCTTAACCACGAGGCTTGTCTTCTACCGATTCCTCTACGGCCTTTTCTCTTGTCCTTTATTATAAGTTGAAGGATACGGTTACGATCACCCCTAAGTATGTGACCTAGATAGGACAGCTTTCGACATGTAACTGTTATAAGCAGTTCGCGGACGGCGTATGCTCTATTTAAAACTGCTTCATTTGTGTGCTTGGCTACCCATGGGATTCGGAGCATACGTCTATGTAGCCACATTTCAAATGCTTCCAGACGATTATTGGTTGCTGCTTTTAAGGTCCAAATTTCTGCCCCATACAACAGTATAGACCATATGTAGTACTGGATCATTCTCTGGCGAAGCTATAAATTTAGATTATTATTGCAGAAAAGCGATCTCATTTTTTGAAAGGTTGCGCGAGCTGACTTAATCCATTACTTGACTTCTTTATCCGGGTCGAGATGCTCTGTTATATAACAACCAAGAAATTTGAAACATGAAACCCTTTCAATGTTTTGACCATTCATTTGCAGCGCAGCATCATTATACGGCTGACGGCTGAAAACCATAAACTTAGTTTTAGTGACATTTATGTTTAGACCCATTTCTTGTCCCATCATGTTGACCAAGTCTCAAAGACGTTAAAGGTCCTGGAGATCATCACATAAGATTGCGGTGTCTTCGGCATAGCGAATGGTATTGATTAGTTCGCCGTTAATATTAACTTCGCAATCCTGGTCATGCAACGCCTGTTTAAGGTCTAATCTAGTACTATTAAAATATTTAACAGTTTTTATTTAAAACAAAAGTATACAAAATAATATATATATTTTTTTTAGTCAATAAGACTGGGAAGCTATGATCACCATGCGGCGATCTACTTCCTTCTTCTGGATAAACTACGAAGCCAATTGGTAGGCAACGAAAGTCAAACTGGAGTTCGAGAAGCTCAAAGACGAAGACCCTCGAACGTAGCCGAGCAAGCGATGAGAAAGATATGCAGAGCGAGTACTACAGAAGATTGCCGAAGATTACTACACAATTCAATTACTGCGGCACCGACTGCAAGTAATAGCAAAATTTGTACGAAATCCAATAGAATATGCGATTCTTCACCTACGCATGGGATAGACGCTGCCAAGTTACTGGCAGCTACCAACAGCGAAGACGCCTTGAAGATTTTGAATCAAGCAAGTCCTAAGACTACGTTTAGTATGTGCAACGAAGCTACGAAATTAATGTCTACCTTGCAAATGTCTGCTATACCTTCTCCATCTATCGATAGTTCGGTTTTTAAGGATTTTTTTCATCAGGGTCACGCCATCCCGTATTTAAACATAGGAAGTTGTCTACCATCTTTCGATATTTCCGAAACGAAGGGGTCCATCGGAAGGTTTTCCACAAAGTAAGCTCGTCAAAAGTAATTCAAAATATTCATTTCGTTTTGAAGTTAACATTATTCAATTTTGGTTTATTTTTAGTTTCAAGAGTGCCGAAATTCAAACCCAATACTCCAGTTCCACAGACGAAGGCGTAGAGACCGATCTCGAAGACCATCCGCCGCGACTAAGTTACGGCTCGTCAAATTCATCGAGCGGCGTCATGACCAATTTCAATACATCGAAGAGTCTCAGCCAAAATTTAAGCTGTGATAGTAATTTTGAAAGTTTAGAGTATCCTTTGTCCGAATCCAGTGAGTTGGCTAGCAGTTTACCCAGTTGCACTTCGACCGAGAAACAACCGGAACCCGCATTAACGTCTGCCAGTGTTTTATCGACGCATTACTCCTCAACAGCGAGACCGGTTTTTCACAAAATCAATCCGCTAACGCACTTGTCAAGCTTTAAGACTACCAGAGGAGCAACCAGGTCGCCCGTGGATTTTAGAGAAGGAAGAAGGGCCAGCGACGGATTGGTCGCCCAACAAGTCGCTGATACAAATAGAGTAGTGGCGTTCAATTCTCAAAAATTTACCGAAAAACGAAAGGCTAAAGGTAAACACCAATTATTTCACTACGTAGCGCATTTTTTGTTCCTGGCTTCTAAATCTTATATTTCAATTGCTTGCATCTAAAGTGTATGGAAAAAGGGCTATATTATCTAAAACTTTGATTTTGTGACCACGGCCTGCAAAAATTTCGTTCTTACAGGGACAAAACAGGCGAATTTTTATTTTTTCTTCCCTTTAGAGAAAGAAACTATACACTTACATTGCAAAAACAAAAAGACGGTTAAATTGATTTAGGAATGAGTAGGTTTTTTTAGATTTCCAGCTAGACTGCAAATCGCTTTATCGAAGAAGCCCTCTTCATGGTTTTGTTATACTATCCTTGGTAACGACGTTCAAAGTCCATTACATTCTGGCCTTACTCCCGAAGTAAGCTCACATGTTTTCCTTCTGTATCCCATTTTGTGAATTATGAGAGTCTGAAACAGCTAATGGTAGTTTTCAGTTATGTAATTGACTAAAAAGGTGTAAACCACTGCAAAGAAAATTTCCCTAGTCGCTTTATCTTTCCTTTTCAGCTTCTTTGCGGATTTGCCATATTATGTTTTCCTATGGTCACAACAAATTGTTTGATGAAACCTATCTTGATGTGAATCAGCGCATCTCACTTGATATTGTTGTTACCCATGAAGCAGTCGATCCGCTGTGGTTAATTCCTTAGAATGATTATTAATTAAATATTGCTATAAAAGGCTCTTACTTAATATTGTTACCTATGAATAACTTGGTTCGCTGTGGCAATTCCCTTCTGTGATAGTACGCTTTAGTGTTCTTCTTTTGGTGCCTTATTTTCGTAGGCGATTAACATGGATATTCTTATTCTATCAGCTGCCTGTTTAAATAATTGTAAAGATGTTATCCCAAACCGCTGGCGTAGGTTTTGCAGCCACGAGTTCCTTCTTCTTCCTGGTCCTCTTCTACAGTCGACCTTTCCCTGTAGAATAAGTTGTAGTAGTTAATACTTATTGTTCCTCATAATATGTCCGAGGTACTCTATTTTTCTTTTCTTTACTGTGAATGCCACTTCATTCGTTTTACCCATTCTTTTAAGTACTTCTTCGTTAGTTATATGCTCGATCCATGAGATGCGCAGAATTCTCCGGTATATCCACATTTCGAACGCTTCGAGCTTTTTCATTAAGGTTTCTGTCATGGTCCACGCCTCAATGCTGTACAAATGGACTGGAAGGATGTAACATTTGACCATTCTAATTTTATTTTTTTTTTATTTCTTATTTAGTGTAACAAAATGCATCTCTTAGTTGCAAGCAACTTCTTGATGCCATCTTAATTAAATGTTGCTATATATGAAATATTCACTGTGCAAAAATATGATGTTGATTTAAACACCTGTATGTGAGGATATTACTGGATGGTCCCAGAAAGTGCGAGACAGTTCTAGAAAATTCTTACCAAGAGCAGAAACTTCTTCACAGTCCTTACTGCTTCAGAATGTTCTGTAACTCTGATCAGCATTGAATGTGAATCGAAAATGTTCTTAAAACACGTGCATTTCAAAATATCTTTGTCCTAATCACAAAAGCAAAGTTCTGGTGGAAAAATTGCTATTTTTTACTTATCTTAGATGAAAGAAACAAAATATCGATTGAATTTTTTATATAGTGTTAGGTATACTTGATTTAATTTTATTTTTTATTTCTTTAACACAACAACCGTTCATTCTTCAAGGCGTTCTGGACATGCACTTAGTACAACGCGAGAGTCAAAGACTGCAAACCCAATACCAAATACAAACAACTGACGAAGTAACTGCTAGACAAAATCAGTACCTACAACCTAGACCTAATAAAAGGATTAGTTTACCCGATAATTTTAATTATACAAATCCAGGAGTAGAATCTGTCCAACTCCAAACAGCAATGCAGCATAGGTAAGAGCTTGTTTTGGATCGTTTGGATTTGTTCTTTTTAAACATCACGAATATTATTCTTTTTTAATTGCAGGTTGCTCCAACAAAAGCGACAAATCTTGCAAAAACAATGCGCATTATCTCACCAAACAACGCCCGTTGCCAATTTAGATACAACGCATTCTTTATCCAGAAGACAAATGTTACGACAAGCTAGTTATAAAATAGCTCAGCAACAACCTGTCCTGCCGCCTCTCCCTCTATCGGAAATAGAAAGCAAGGATTTGATGGCTTTTCAGGCTTTGGTGGAAAGCTCTGGGGAAGCTTGGAACGTTCCTAATAATTGTCAACATTCCGAACCAGTGTCACTGCCGACTCCATCGTGGCAAACTACGAATGCTACTTGGAATCAGGTATCACAGCGTTTGTAGTGGGTAGTTTTTGTTTTATCAGCATTCATTTATGAGATGAAGAGGTAAGATAAACGTTTGGACAAAAATCATTTTTTGGTGTGGCATTCTCAACGTTTTGCCAGTTGTTGTAGAAGAGTTTAGAAATGACAGTACAGGAGAAACTTTATTACAGACGTGTCGGATTTTGACATATGATGGGTATGTGGCTATATGTATAAGTACTATCATTCCTAAGATTCCTACAATATAAACGCTCTGAATAAACTTAAAAAATTGATTAGTTTTTTAAAAACAATTATCAAACTTTTCTCTCATCTTATAACTGTATCGTTTGTATTAGTGCTTAGTTTTATAGGCATTATAAACGCTTTATTATTAGAAGATCAACGGTGTTGTGCTTTTTTCTTTCTTATTATATTGTTGACGATTGTATAGATATATTAGGGAGGTATCAGTTTGGGTTTGGAAAGTTAAAAAAGGTATCAAAATAAAGAATGATTAAAATAAAACATTTGAATCTTAATGAAAAACACAGAGTATGTGTTAAATTTATTTATATTGCTGGTGGAAACTTTGATAGCCATCATTCTAAGCTTAAAAATACTTTAAAACAATGTGTTTCAGTGATATTGTTGAGTTGAATACTTGGATTAGCAGTCACAATGTCAACTCTTATGTTCATCTTGAAGATCTTTTTATTTCTTTTAGCTGTAGCGAATATCTTTCCATCTTATTTAAACTTGCATATATTTGACTCTTCGATAATTAAAAACCCCATGTCTAAAGCAGTGTTAATAAAAAAAAGATTCATTGTCAATTTAGGTAAAAACAAAACATTTTTTAAAATTATAGGAATGGAATACGAACTGATGTCCGAAATAATAGGGATATCACTAACTCCAATAGTTTTCTACAGAGATGCAATTTAATAGTATATTACACACCTAGGGCAGTAAAGTAAGAAATGTCTCAGAGCACATGTTTGTTGACCAAGGCGAAGCCTCATGTGTTCTGAGACATTTCTTACTTTAATGCCCGTGGTGTGTATAATATTTTTATAATATTTTCTCCCTACTGTAGGGTAGGAAGAAAGAAAACAAATTTTTGAGTCGTTTCTATATTTGTGAACATCCTTTATGCCACGTCATGTGTTCACTCGCACCGCTGTCAAAATGCCAAAAATTTACAGAGAATATATCAATGTTGTACATGGCTATAGTAACGAAAGTATTTCTCCAATCAATGTTTTCGTTATTTTTTTTGCTGATACGAAATCTACAATTTTGGATCAAATGTCCTGGTTTCCAGCATCACTTTATCCAACCGAGGTGATCTGTTATTAAATAGCAAGCAAATTAAAAAATAAACAACTCATTACTAGTTCATTTTAAAACTATTTCAAACAACTTGGAAACGCTTAAATGGATTAGAATTATAGCAAAGACTAAACCAAACAAAAACAATACCTCAAGAATTGTGCAAAAACAACTTGCCTAGAATGAAGCTATTAAAAACAGTCATTAATATAATGCTGACAATATAACTAAGCCATCATCTCTCCAAATTATTATTTTTTTAACTCTCTTCGTATTGCATAATGTATATTCTATTTTGTGAGTAATAAAGACGTTTATTATTATATTCTTTTAAACTAATTTTGTTGCAAAGGATCGATAACTTTGATAAGAGTTTGAAATCTATTGTTTACATTTACACTATTGTTAGTATTGTACTCAACACATTGAACATTTTTTTAAACTTTCCAATAACCAACTGTGTTTTGATCAAATGTTTTCTATTAGAACCTCATTCCACCTAGTAAAAACCAATAATTATATACACATATCAAAGTATTAAAACTAGTCTTGTTGATTTCTTCTAAAAATGTGTTAGTTAATTTATTTTCGCAGTTATTAGTTTTACGTAATTGTTGTATCATTTGTTTACTTTAATAAATAATATACTTGATACTTTTTGCATTTTATTTTTGAGTGTTGTGTTTTTAAGCATGTTTAACAATTATTTTTATATTATTTTTAAGCATTGTGAAGTCTAAATGTTTTATTGTTATTTTACATTGAGTATAAATAAAATAAACCAATATTAGTATTTCTATCAATATGCAGTAAAGATGAAGTTCTTGACTGAAAAACATCAGATTGGCAGATACAACCATATTGCAAAGGTCTGACAAAGTTTTCGACGATATGAGAGGAAACCCTATAACCCTTTAAATTTTTGGAGGACCTCAGGTATGGTCTTTAGAGTCTAGTAAAAAAAAAAGGCCTGTACAGGTACCTCTAACACAACATGAGGGTACACAGCAAAGGTCGGAGTGGAGAGGCTTCTTGCCTCATACAAATCTAATCATTAAATGCTTTAAATCTCCAAGTTTCGTCTAAAGTCTTAAACATTGATGAAATACGTAAAATGTTCATTCATTTTATTCTTTGAAGCTTCTGCACTTACTTTTGATTGCTGTTAGTCTTTTAAGGCTGCCTAAAGCAAGCTCAGCGTCAACTGCATTCAATCGAAACGTATTAATATGACTTGCTTGCTATTATATAATTGTTTTCTTGTATAGTGAAGTAAGGCGACAAATTGCCAGATATATTGTCAGAAAGATTCTTGTCAAAAAGTCAAAAAAGCCAAAACCGCCTTCTTTATATTAAAAAGAATTCTCTGCAACAAGGGAATCACTTTAAAATTAAAAATCAGATTAACACACTGCTATATATTCTCCACATTGCTGGATGGAGTAGAGAGTTGGACGCTGACCGAGGCGCTGAAGATGCGGGAGGCCTTTGAAATGTAGGTCTACAGAAGGATCCTACGAATAAGCTGGGTGGACCGAATAAGAAATGAGGTGGTTCTACTATGAATGAGGAAAAACACAGAAATAATTAAAATAATAAAAAGCCGGAAACTCGATTACTTCGGTCACGTGATGAGGCATCCAGAGAAATATTACCTCCTTCATTTAATGATTCAGTGTAAGATTGCCGGAAGTAAAGGTCTAGGACGAAGAAGAACATCTTGGCTCAGAAATCTTCGAGAGTGGTATCGCAAAACATCCGCTGAACTATTCCGAGCTGCGATAAACAAACAGAGTTATTTATTATAGCAAATATGATTGCAAACGTTCGATAATCGGACAGGGTACCGGAAGAAGAAGAAGAGTTGAGTCTTCAATGCCCTGTCAGGAGGCCAGTCCTGGTTAATTGCCTATTTTGGCAAAGTAAGTACTTCACGAATTTGTTCGATGGTACATAAATGAACTCTTCGGCCTGGCTCATTCCTGGCGCCTTGTTTCACCATTCTCAAAATTGCTATTTCATCCTTAATGTATAAGAAATTTAAAGAATGTAGTCTGTAGCGTCTAATTGCACAATAAAAACCAAACCAATCATAATACTGTAGTGGAAAAAATCTGCAGAGATGGCAATGATAAAAAGATAAAAAAAAATCGTGTACCTATTTCATTTCGTTGTAACTCTCGACTGATTCTAGAAGTGTTTGATTTAAGGAACCTTTATAATAACTAAAAATAAACAAACGGATTGACTCGAAGAGATAGGGAAAAGACCGGTCAGTTAAGTTCAGAAAGGAAACAAATTTATGAACCCAATTATTTTTTTATTGAGACAAATATGTAGAATTAATCGTTAATGTTCTTGGTTGTTAATAAAAGTAAAGATCAACTGGACATTGAATTTTATTTAGAATCCATGGATTTCGTATCCCATTAAACCCGAGGAAAACCAACTTTTTTCAGTAAAGTATAATAAATCGTAGAGCTCAGTAGTAATAATTTTAATGATTTAAATAAATATAAAGTTCACGGATCATGAAACCCTTCAACTTATACAGAGTGGACCAAAAGTCTGGAAACAGACAATTATCCCGTATATTGCTAGTCCGACTTGTACAAAATTTGGGATAGCCTATTTTAGATACGGAGATTCCAGATTTGACATTTGCAATGTTGTCAGATTTGCCGTTTCTCTGATATTGTTAGTTACTTTGGTTTTTTACAAATTTTATATCCTGTATATTTAGTCATAATTAGAATCTCCTCTTTAATACGAGTTCAGTCATATGTAACACTTATGATTTTATGTAGTCTAGACAAGGTCTGGAAAAATGTGGTAGACGCATTCTACCATCGATTAGGGTGCTGTCAACTTACAAATGGAGCACATTTTAAACACTTGATTAAGTAATCAGTATGTTAAAAATGTTATCTTTCAATTGCTACGTTTAAATGTAGTTAAAAATAGTTTGTATTAAAAAAATGTTTGAGACAATTGGGCGTTGCCACACTTCTGTTTTATTTATTTAAGACCTTCTAGACTACATAGATTCATAAGTGTTATATATGGCTGAACTCGTATTGAAGAGGAGATTCCAATAATGACTGAATATACAGGGTAATGTATTTAAAAAACCAAAGTGACTAATAATATCAGAGAAACGGCAAATCTGACAACATTGCAAATATCAAATCTGGAATTTCCGTATCTCAAAATAGGTTTATCCCAAATGTTGTACAATTCGGACAAGCAATTTACGAGATAATTGTCCGTTACCAGACTTTTGGTCCACTTTGTATATTTATAATGGTGAAAATAAACGTTTTTGAAATTAAATTATCATGAAGTACAAAAATAAAAACTTGAAATGGACTGCGAATAATATAATTGTGAAAAAGTTTGGAAAAAATGGCTTTGGTGTGAGTTAAATTAGACAAAAGATTAAAAATTGAAAATGCACCTTAACCGGGATAAAGATAAATAAATCAATAAAAACTGGAGCAAGTAAGGATGATATACCTACAATTCCCAGTTTTAAAATGGTTTAATGCCATGAACTCCAACTTAAAAAATGCAAAAACCAGGATAGCTACGAATTCTTCTCTCGTGGGAACGGTCCCAAGTCCCTTTTTTGTAGAGTAATGAGTAAAGTCCACTCTCCTCGCTACTTGACTCTCCTAAAGACTATAACCTGTGCAGTTTACATTAGTCAAGTAAACGGTAGAGTAAAGAGGCAAGTAAAGAAAAGCATATCTACTCGACCAATTTAAACAGTCGAATAAACAGGCGTAGCCTCAGCTACTAGACGCAATTCGCTAGACCGAATTGTTCTACCAATGTAAACACCAACAAAAAGAACTAAGGAAAGTCGAGTAACTGCACCGAGTTACTGGGCCCAGTTTACTACCAATGTAAACCAGCCTTAAATGGTGGTTTACACTATTTACAAACAAGGTATGAAGTTATTTTGTCATCGAAAACTAAAGCACATTTGATGCTCAAATGTATGGTCCTTTATCACTGTCACCCATGTTAATGGTCAAACCACTCAATAAAAAAAATTTAAAACTAGAAATCATCGACAACACGGTTCCTTGCTAGGAAATATAAGACCAAAGAAAATTTAAAAAATTAGCCTCTGTTAGGAGAACAAAATTCAATATTAAGAAATATTGAATATTTTATTAAAATACGGGGTGTTAGTAAATAAGTGCTACTTACTTCAGTGAGTGATTCTGCATAAATTGCTCTGAAATCGGTCGAGATATGCAAATGAAATTTGGTGGGTTTTATGAGGTACGCCACTGAGATATTTCAAATAAAAAATCATGTTTTAATTTCTCGTTCAGTTTGTGACAAAAAATCTCTCTTGCCTTTTTTTCGTATGGGGCGCCGTTTTTATGAAAAAAATAAAACATTTAATGCGCACCCTCCAAATTTTATTTGGATATTTCCACCGGTCTCAGAGTAATAAATAAATCGTCAGTTTTAAGAAAAACACCCCGTATTTGCGGACATACGTTTATATAGCAAACTGTCATTATTTTTTTTATTGCAGAATCAGCCTCTGAAGTTTGTCGCACTTATTTACTAACACCCTGTATATTGGTATAATGCTAGTCGTAAATTTTAAAGCAGTGAGTTTTTTCTCACACCATAGTAATTAATTATTTTCTTAAAAAAGATTTTGATCCAACGAAAAATTCTGTAGCATAAATAATAATGGAAATCCATTGCCCCAAATGTAATTATTTTTCTGGCATGGTACTATTTTAAGTGTTAATAAAATGGTAGGCAAGAAGTAGGTACTTTCTGATTAAACATTTATTGCTGTTGAAGTTGTTGGTGGGTTCGTTTGTAGGTAAGTAAATATAAATTGACAATTGATAGAAATTGAAAGAAAATAGTGACATCTTCATTACGTTATGATTTGATTCATACTTTTTAAGGTTCGTCTACTAGTAGTTTTATTGACAACTTCCTTCATACTTTTTTGTTTGTTGAATTGGTAGGATTTTGGTCGGGGTATTGAAGAAAAGCAAGTGTTAAAAAGTCTACGTTTCAAAGCTAAGGTAATTGTTTCATCCTCAGGAAGTACCTATAAAAACAATCTGTTATAATTCTGTTGTTTGATTTAATCAAAACATCCAATGATCAATGATTTTTAAAAATTAGTCAGTTTTTAGAAGCAAATATTCCATTTTTAACTACAAACAAATTTTTTTTTCAGGGACCTCAATTTCCAGCGAATCATTCACCAGTTTGGCCTCCTCTACTGCCACTACGGGAGAGCCCAATATTAGAATTAACCGAACACATGGAGTCCATGTAAAATTTTGGGCTCCGATTGTTGATTATTTCTCTAAAGATGGTCACATTGACTATTGTACAGATTGTGTGCTTTAATGCATTGAAAAGTTTAAGGTGCGAATTCTACTACATTTTTTGGCATTTAAAAAAATTATGTAACTAAAACATTTGCAAACATTTATCGTGTTAGGCAAAGTATAAAGAGTGTTAATTTAAAAATAAATGTCAATACTTTTTACTAATTATCAGAACCAATAAATGAAAAGTTCTGAGTAGCTAGTTAGGTTACTAGAACTGCTGTCATCAGATTTTCTTATGAGACCGCACCTTAAGTAAATTTAGGGGTCAAGATGGGTCACGTCTAGGTTTCTTCTTCTTTTATCCTATAAAAACAATTTGTTGTTGTATTTAATCAACACATCCATAAGCGCAACCCTGTCATTTAGTCCTATTTCTTTACAGTACCATACTTCACGTCAAAAGTGGCCTCAAGCTGACAGCACACTTTTATTGGGTTATTTATTATTTAATGATTTAGAATAGATGAGAAGAACAATCTTACATGGGACTTTTAATGAAAAAAAATCCACCAAATTGTGGTATATAAAGATAGGGCTGGTATTCGTGTGGTTAGATCTGAACTGAACTGTTGTAGAAAAAATGAAGTATACCAAAGGAAAATAGACAGGCTCGGACAGCCTGCTTTTGGTACACAATCATTACTTATATCACTGTAAGCTAAGTAAAAAAATATCAAAGATAGATAAAAGAATGCTTAGATGGTTTGGACACGTAGAAAGGATGGATGAAGAAAGATTGACGAAACAAATTTATAAGGCGAGTGTGAATAGACAAGTTGGTAGAGGTCGACCTCGGCGAACATATCTCGATCAGATCAACATTGTTTTGAAGAAAGGCCAGGTCAAGAGTACCAACAATCGACGAGCATGTATGAGAGCACTGATGAAAGTAGAGGAAGCAAAAGATGTGTGTAAGAACTGTAGCAAAGGGAAGGAAATAGTCTCTGCCCACCCTTACGGGTGAAAAAGGCGTGACTATATGTATGTATGTAAGCTAGTAACAAAGATTATAACAATCGCCACATTGGGCGATGAACAACAAGGATGCGGTATTTGTCCTGCGACAAATAATTAAAAAATCCATCGACTATAACAAACCAGCCTTTAAGTGTTTTATAGACCTGGAAAAGGCGTTCGACCGAATAAAACTGGAGGACGTGGTACATCTTCTATACAACAGTCAAATCCCATATAACATCATAGAAACCATCGAATATATTTACCAGAGAAACAAAATACAAGCCGAAATTAATGGCACAACTACCGAAGAAATTTCTGTAAATAGTGGTATTCAACAAGGAGATATAAGGAAATTATAGAAAGCACTCGTAACCTGAAAGGGTATAAAATGGGGAACAAAGACGTCAAAATCCTATGTTATGCCGATGATGCTGTTCTGATTGCAGAAAACGACTACAGAGATTACTATTAGAATTCAGCACAACGGCAAAAAGTCTAAAAATGAAGATATCTGCAGCAAAAACGAAATGTATGACCACCTCAAAAACACCTATCAGATGCAAACTGGTTGTGGATGATAAAATTATACAACAGGAGATGAAATTTAAATACCTAGGCATAGAAATATCACGATACGGTGACATCGAGGCGGAGGTAAGAAACCAAGCGGCAAAAGCAACACGAATCTCAGCTTACCTGAACGATACAATCCTCCGAAACAAATATATCGGAATCGAGACCAAATGTATAAGGCGGTCATCCGACGTATATTAACATACACAGCGGCAACTAAAACAGATACATCGAACACAAAGAGAATATTTGAAACCACCGAAATGAAAATAGTGCGCAGGATCGCTGGAAAAACACTTTTTGATAGGGAGAGAAGTGAGGACATTAGAAGAACATGTAAAATAGACAACGTAAATGAATGGATACTGGGAAGAAAGAGGGAGTGGAACATACACATAGACCGGATAAATGACGACAGAATGGTCAAAATAACTAAAGACAAGTCGCCTTTAGGGCGCCGAAGCGTTGTAAGATGCCGTAAGAGATGGAGCGACAACCCTCTCTAATAATTGAACGGCAGAGGATACGAAGAAAAATAAGCAATATGCTTACATTAAATAGGGAAGAAGAAGAAGAATTATTATTTAAATTCAATTGGTATACAATCATTACTTATATCACTGCATAGTATTGTTTTTAGACTTTCCAATAAAGAAGTGAATGACCATTTAAATGTTTGTATTTAGGGTAGATGTTATTCTACTTTTATTTTTATTTCTTGGAAATGGTTCTGGAAAATTATTGACATCTTTTTTTATTCAAAAAATATTGCCATTGCAGATATTTAAATTCATACCCTGCGTATATTTTTTTATTACAAATTAAAAATTAGATTTTTTATATTTTTTATTGACTGTTACTTATCGTTGCAATGTGGCCTGATATAAAAAATACATTTTGTTTTCAAATGTTTAAAGTACAATATTAACATTTTGTGCAATTATTAACCCGGGGTAAATAATGGAAATTTAAGCAAATTTATATTTAACGCAACCCAAATGAAAAACACTCCTAACATCCTTTCGTAACCACATGTTTAAACAAATACATTTTTTTAAGTAATGTAAATGATAATATTTAGCAACTTAAATTAAAAAGAATCATGTCTGACTAAAGTAAAGTCAAATATTATCAAGACAAATTTTATGAAGAGGGAAAATCATCATTGTTTTGTTATAGAGTAAATCCTTAATTAGATAAATAGAGATTTTGATTGTAATTGTAATCTTCATCGGGACTTTTTATTAATATATATATGTATATATATATATATATATATATATATATATATAATTATTAAAAAATTGTGTCTAAAGGTTAAAAAACTTAAAATGGATGCTTATTTATAAAAATTAAAAAAATTAAAATTTCGCCCCGAAGAAGATTGTACTAACAATAGAAACGTCGGTATCGGGAAAAATGTAACCATTAAATTATAAAAAAAATTGTATTTGAAAGTTATCATTAAACCATACAGTAAATTGACTTTGAGTATAGACGATGAAAACGATAAAAAAGAAAAACCAACGATTAGTATTTTTTGATGTGTCTCGCTTTCTTGCATATGTAACATCTTTCCTCTCGCTTATTCGCAATTTTTTGGGGTCATTTCGTGAAATGTGTAACAGTGACAGTAACATTTGATTTGACGCGCGGTTAGAGTTGGCCGTCAGATAGATAGAAGTCAACAATAGACGTTGACCAATTTTCCGAGAGTTGATTTGACGAAAGAGCGCGCGGTTAGAGTTGGCCGTCAGATAGACGTCAACCAATTTTCCGAGAATGTCGTGTATTAAGTTTGCTGTAAGATGCGTAAACTATATAAATAAATATTTACTGTTGATAATAAGTCTTAATAAAGTGCAGATCATTAATAAAAAATTCAATTAAGTAATAATAAACAATTATTCGATTAAAATATTTCAGTATTTAGCTTTTTTAAATTATAAAGTTGACTTTTGTCACTCCCAGTGTTAATTAAATAAAATACAATTTTTATTTAAAAGAATTATTGTTTGTTATGAAAAATCATTACAAATAATACCTGACCCATTTTTTTTATAATATAATTTTAAAATTGCTTATTACTAAGGTGAGATGTCAAATGTTACACATCATATGCGTCTACTGTAAGGCTCGCACTTTTTTTTTAATTTTAATTTTATGTAATATTAGGTGTATGGAAAACACAATCAAATGACAAATTTCGCATTAAATATAGGGTGTCCTGCAGCTTATGTTACATGCCAAGTTCATTGCTAACTGCAAATTTTACTTGTGAACATTCATACATTTGTATTAAATTTAAGACCACTGCTTAAACATTAATTAAGAAAAATACCAATTTTTATTATTTTTAGAGCTACTACGCCATATACAGGTTCTTCTGGGGCACCCTGTATACATTAAAAAGTATGTTTGGTAGTTATACCCAAAAAGTATACTCTTATACTCTTTGGTTATACCCGAGAATAACAAAACATACGAGAAGTGACAGCATAGATATTTGTGGGGTCGATTTTTGGTGACCTGCGAACATCTTATAATACACTGCTTAACAAAAAATAGGAATCGGGTCGGAGTGTAACGTGTTAATACACTGCAGGCTATCGATACTTTATTAGCACAGCGACGGGGTCAAATTTCTAATCAATATTAGGTAGGTATATTTTTGTATCTATTGTTTTTGATAATATTTTTTAATTTATATTTATCACAGGTTTTAGATATTGAACAAATACGAAAAAAAATAATGAGCCGTCTTTGGACGCCTGGCAGATGTGAAACATCGAAACTATTTGATATAGAAAATTTTGATAAAAGGATGGTATATAAAAGGAAATAAATATGGCATAATCAAAAACAAAATAAAATTAAAAATATGTGCTGTCACATAAATGCACACCTTAATTATAAAAATATAATTAACTTACTCCCCTATATTTTAATGTTTTATTCAAATAAATCAAAGATCACATTTGTTTGGTTCTTTCAGCCAAATGAAAAAGTTTTAAGAATTTTTATCCTTTGTATATCGAATAGGCAATAAAAATAATGAATAAATAATAATTAAAACAGGATTCCTGTAGTCGCCAACGATTTATAATGTTTCAAACTAGTTTCAAAGGGAGAGATCAAAAGAGCCGGTATTTTTTGCAATAGGCGAACTTTAAACACCATATTTTTGGTTATGCTCAAAGCAAGTTTTTGTCGCTTCTCGTTAGTTTGTTTTCTCAAGTTACCCCAAAATAGCTACCAAATTAATGAGAAGCAGTCTCATACAAAAACCATTGTTTTCATTGTCCTACTTTTAACTAGATCGATCTCATTAAATGTCGATTAATATTTGAACTATTCAATTTTTTTAAGTGTCGTTTTGTTCGTTTCAAATATTGTTTGGTGTATAAAGGCTGTGACTTTTTTAGCGTGAGTACAGGGATAGTCTCAAAAATTGTTGTACCCTAATAATTACAGAAATAAGTTTTTGCTTTAAAAAGATAAAATTTTAAATAATCTTTTAGCCGGGGGGAGGGCGTTTCTATAAAAAAATTACTTACAATTAAATACTCCCGTAAAATTTAAAGATTGGTTTTCAGGGTGTTAAAAGAATATTCCTCGGAGAAAGATTTCTCTCAAATTTAGAAACACCCTGTATACTTATTTTGAATTTTAAATACGGAAGTTTGATACGTAAATTTCGTATTTTGAATTATTAGAATTCGATAGATATATTTTTAGGAAAAAATTAACTAAACATCATAATTAATACAAAACTAAATCCGATGCATGTTACACAATTCGATAGCAACTCCGTTGCTAAATTGTCGATTACAGGAGAATCTAGGAATAGTAGGAAATTTAAAGTTATGTTTTCACTGAACATCTTGACATTTTAAATATAAAACTAATTTTTTCTTTCTGAAAAGTACAATTTTAAAAATAATACATAAAACGAAAGTGAAGCAATAGCTTGTAGTCCAGTCACCTTAGGCCATATTTTACGAAGTTCTGTTAAAGAGGCGTACCCTCTGGCCAAATTTTTTATATGTTGTTTGGACAAGAATATACTCCTGAGTTTTCGGTCATTGCTGGGGTATATTTTAGCAAATGAAAAAAAAAGTTCCAACATTGTTAATCAAGCGGTTAAAGCCAAATGAAAATCCTACATTTCGTTTTGGCAACCGCAATCGGTATAACGCGTTGTAGCGTTCATCATCATCATCCAGCCTTATTCTCTTGTCCATTGCTGAACGTAGGCCTCCTCGAAATATTTCCATCTTTCCCTATTTTGCGCCTCTGCGATCCAGTTCGTGGTTATCCTTTTGAGGTCATCTGTCCATCGTGTCGGTGGTCTACCCCTGCTTCGCTTATCCGATCTCGGTCGCCACTCCAGAACTTTCTTTGTCCACCTTCCGTCCTTCATTCTAGCCACGTGTCCTGCCCATCTCCATTTCTGCTTTGTAATTCTCTCTATTATGTCCTCTACCCCCGTTTTTCTCCTTATATCCTCGTTTCTGACTCGGTCGTTAAGGGAAATTCCTAACATGGATCTCTCCATTTTCCGTTGCGCTACTTGTAGTTTTTTAACTATTGTTTTTGTTAAGGTTAGGGTTTCAGCCCCGTATGTCATAACTGGGAGAACACACTGATTGAAGGTCTTCCTTTTCATACTTACGGGAATTTCTGATTTAAATATGTCCCTAAGCTTTCCGTACGCTCCCCATCCCAGAGATATTCGTCTGGACAGTTCGCACGTCTGGTTGTCCCTGCCGATCCGGATTTCATGGCCAAGGTAGGTGTATTTTTCTGTGATTTCGATGATTTTGTTTTCTATTTCTACAGGTTCGCTTGGTACTAGGTTGGTTAACATATTTGTTTTGTTATAATTTATTTCCAAACCTGCTCTTTGTGTTGCCCGTTGTAGATCTTTTAGCATTTCCCTGGCTTCCTGCATGTCATCTGCCATTAGAACTATGTCATCCGCAAATCTTAGATGGCTCAGTCTTTCCCCATCTATCATAATTCCCTTATTTTCCCAATTCAGAGTTTTGAAAACATGTTCCAGGACCGCAGTGAATAGTTTTGGAGATAACGTATCGCCCTGCCTGATTCCTCTTTTTATTTTTATTTCCCTAGACGATGTATGCAGGTCAATTGTTGTTGTTGCGTTTTTGTAGATATTGTATATAATGTTAGAGTATCTTCCATCTATTCTGCATTCTTTTATTGCTCGTAATATTGAAACTAATTCAACGGTGTCAAAGGCTTTGTAAAAGTCCACAAAGATTAGGGTAAGCGGTTTGTTGTATTCTACTGTTTTCTCGATGAGGGTTTTTATGCATTGCAGATGATCGTTAGTCCCGTAGCCAGAGCGGAACCCTGCTTGTTCTCTAGGTTGGTAGAAATCCAGTTTATTCTCTAGCCTGTTGGTGATTATACGGGTGTAGAGTTTGTACAGGTGGTTGAGAAGGCTAATGGGTCTATAGTTATCCAGGTCTGTCATATCGCCCTTTTTATGAATTAGGATAGTAACAGAATTGTTCCATTGGTTCGGGATGGTTTGATTTTGAAGGCATAAATTGAACAATTTTTATATTGCCTCAATAAGGGCAGGACCTCCATTTTTTATGGATTCTATCACTATTCCATCATTGCCAGGTGCTCTATTGTTTTTCATTTTCTTCAAGGCGTGAATAATTTCTTCCTTAGAGATTTCGGGGATGTCCTCAGATCCTTGGTTTGTAATTTTTAGAGATGCGTGTTCATCTGGTTCTAGCTTTAGTTTGTTTTTGTATAAGGTTTGATAGAATTCTTCAACTATGTTTAGCATCTTTTCCCTGTTTGATTCTATTTTCCCATTTTTATCTTTCAGCTTTATGATTTCTCGTCTACCTGTCGTTAGTTTGCGTCTCAATACTTTCATACTTTTATTGTTCTCTATAGTCTGCATGATTTTTCCTTGTTTATATTTCCTGATATCATTTCTGATAGCTTTAGATATTTCTTTGTTGGCCTTATTTATTTCCTGATGATTTGCATTTTTATCTTTTAAAAGTAACCTTCTGTTTTCCATTTTCGACTTTGTCGTTGGGGTAATTCGTTCTTCTTTCTCGTTACTTGGGCAGAACTTTTTTTGGGCATCTTCGATTGCGTGGATTATTGAGTCATTCCTGAATGTTGTAGCGTTATCAAAAAATAATTCTTCTTCTTCTAGGTGCCATGACCGTTTAACGATCGTTGGCGATCATTCTGGCTATCATGTTTGCAATCATTATTTTGTTGGTAGCCGCTCGGAAAAGTTGTATAGTGGTGAGACCAAACCACTGTCTGAGATTTTTGAGCCAGGAAGTTCTTCGTCTGCCGGGGCGGGGCGTCTCTTAATATTAATCTTACCCTGTATTATAAGATGTAGAATGTCATACTTTTCTGGGTTTCTCATGATATGTCCGAAATATTCAAGTTTTCGTTGTTTTACAATATTGACCACTTCTGTATCTTTATGCATTCTTCTTTACCTCGCAGATTGATAAATCTTGCACGACGTCTTGGAGTTTGGCTCCTTTACATCATGTACTAGTTTCAAACCGATATGTTGATAAACACCCGATTGCGGTTGCATAAACGAAATGTAGAATTTTCATTTGCCATTAACCGCTTAATTAACAATGTTAGCACTTTTTTTCAGGACCTTTTTTACAGAGAACGTTATGATGAACACATTTTATTGAAAACTTTTTTCGATAGGACGCGTTCCAAAAAAATTATGTCAAAAATATCCAGTTTTTAATTTTCAATAATTTTTTATTGCTAAAATATACCCCGGCAATTGCCGACTATATTCTTGTAGGTCGAAACAACCTAATTTTTGCGCCTCTTGAATAGGTCTTATGCTAAGGTTACTGGACTATTGTAAACGTAACCAAAACACATCGAATTGAAAACGTACTGATTTAAGTGGTAACAATCCATTTTGATCGACAAGGCCGCCAATTGCGTATGTCTTGAGTTGCGTCACATTTGCACGGAATTTTATTTTATGGTAGTTGAATATCTTGTTTTTACGGTTATATAGTGATAAAAACAAGTTTAGTTATATTATTTTATTCTTTTTGTAATTAAAGCATAAACTGTTATGGAACGATGTGTACAAGTAAGAACGTATATAAGGACATGTAATTCGAGTGGTAGCGGTGGCACGGGATACGGCCCCTGTGTCAGTTAAAGCTTCAAACGATTCGTTGCGTCAGTCTGTCATTTTCATTTGATTTATAGCCCAGTATATAAAGGATCCAAAAAGTGATTCAGCTAATTGCAGCAAAAGATTTGTTTTTCTAGGATCGTTTCGTATATGTTGTGGGTATAACAAATCTAAGTTTGGAACCTCGAAAGTGGGGGGACAAACTTTTGGTCGCCAAAAAACCTCAAAATGTTCCAATTTTTCGTTTTTATTTTGAAAACGGTCCATATTTTGTAAATAACCATACCATGGTAAATTAAAGAGGACAACATTTCGAGTCGATTAAAAAAAAATGCTAAATTGGTCCAGTAGTGCGATTTTTTATGGGGATCCAAAAAACAGTAAAAACTGTGTTTTATCCATTTTCAATAAGCTATAAATTTCCAACATCAAATTTCATTAATACCCCTTCTTTTCTAAAAGTTGTAGAGCATCAATCCGTGAATTCAAAAGCACTAATTTTAAAAAAAAATGTGTCGACTCATAAAGCAAAATTGGGGAAAACCTTAAATTCACACTATCCGGTTTTCGCACTTTTTTATGTAGACGAGTCCGGGAATCAATTCTGACTTTATTCTGAGCCTATATTATGCCATCTGAATGCATTTGAAACTGGTTTTAATATTGTGAAAATTTTAAAATCCAAACTTTTTAAAATTTTGACCTGGCTTGTTTCGTGTTCCCAAGAAATATTCTAATGATTAAAAGGCTGTATTAGGTCCAAACGCATTGGGTTTTCAATGTTCCTACTTGCACATTCAATTTAAGTATGAAAAAATTGGATTTTATTACTAATTTAAAAAAGTTGATCATCCAGAACACATTCTGCTTGATTTTGCTACGATTCACTTCTAGTCTATTTCAAAAGGACAACTTTCCAGGCTAATTTTTATATTTCCAGATGTCAAACAATATTAAATTTCTTTTTCCAAATATGCAACTCGATCGTTTAATTGTTCCTGCTGCAAATATATTTCTTTAACCGACTCTTTGATATTTTCAGTTATATTGTTCTCTTGTTGAAAAATATCTTTTTGTATATCGGCTCTTAATTGTTATAATAAATCTCCAAGTTCCTTACTAATTTTCCTTGAATTCAAGGGATTGATACAGTATAATGTTTTATTGTTATTTTTCTTAATGTTTTATGATTTGGTAAATAATGTAATAAATTGAGGAGGAAGAAGAGCCTCGGTTGTTGGTACTCTTGATCTGGCCTTTCTTCAAAACAATGTTGATCTGATCGAGATATGTTCGCCGAGGTCGACCTCTACCAACTTGCCCATTCACACTCTCCTTATAAATCTGGTGCGTCAATCTTCCTTCATAGATCCTTTCTACGTGTCCAAACCATCTAAGCATTCCTTTATGTATCTTTGTAACCACATATTCTTTCACACCACAGCGTTCCCTTATCTCACTAGTCTTCACTTTACTCATCAGACTTACTCCGGCTATATTTCTCAGACTCCTCATACCCGCAGCATTGATCTTACTTTTATGCTTCTGCCAAACCCAACATTAACTCTAATATTCGCTTACGCCGATGGACCTGGTCATATGAATATTTTAACAGGTGCATTTTAACACTGCTTTAAACATCTACTTCGATGACGACATGCATCGGTTTTTTTTTTGCATTTACAGTGATGTCAATAGCGTTAAATAATAAAAAAAATAACAAATGGAACATTAGTGGAAATGGTATTTAATTATTAAAAGCAATATTAAAAATATTTTTCTTAACATTTTAAATGGCGCAAGGTAATGTGTAGAATTATTTTTTAAAAATACCGCGTGCTTTGTAGACGTTTATTCAATAAAAATTCCAATATTGAAACTGAAAATCTTCATCGATTGAAAGGTTATATAACTTCCTTCGAAATGCTGAAGTAAAAGGGCATATAACTAAAACGCTGATTTGTAATTTAGAAGTAGATGTGCCAATTGCTATTACTAGAATCTGTAGGTAATTATTAAGTATATTGAATATGTAACACAATCAAAAAATATATATTATATGAATCAGAACTCCAGACTGTAATACTAAGATAATAAATATTTCGCTGTAGATTGTAGTATGTATACGACTAAATAAATAAATTGCGCTCACATTGATCTAAAATTGTTAAATTAGTGGAATAAAATGAGCAATGATGAATGGTATGCCTACTACTTATTATTAGACCTAGTTTAGAGAACTCGGTACATAATTCTTGTTTAATTTCTGAAAATATATTCCTTAATAATCCATTATTAGCAATAATAACATTTAATGGTTATTTTACGAGGGTACTTCACTTTGATAAATACTTTATACTACGAGGGTGCATCATAATATTGCTTGCTAAATTAATGTTATTGGAAGAGATAAAAAAATAAAAGTAAAGACATCACAGCAACGAGTTTATGAATAAATACATAACAAAAGACTTCTCTTCTACTTAGTTCTTCATGATTTGTTATCACGGTTTTTTATCAACATCGCTTGTGTACGTTTTAAATTTTTTTCATTTCTATACCAAAAAATTTATTTTCTGCTTTCACCTACTATATTCATTGTTATAGATGGCTTCAAAATTAGCAAAAAGACTAGGTTTTAAAAATATTTGTATTATATTATATTCTAAGTAAAATATAATTTGCAATATTTACTCTAATTTGTATCAAAAACGATACAAAGACCTACAAAATAGATGAGAAACATTTTACATTTTAGGAAAAAATTCCATTTGGTGAAAATTTATTTTTGGACTTAAATAAACAACATTTATAAAATAATTTATTTAGTAATGTAACATTTATTTTATTCCACTAGATCATTGCATGTATCATAGAAACATATCACTTGCGTCTATCTTTGGTCATAGAACAATATTTATAAGGTTAGGGCGAACAAGTGTTATAAACCGTTCTTTTGTAGTAACATGACAGCTTTGAGAAAAAAGCATTGTGTAGTTTAGCAATAATATATTTGTATATTTGTAATATGTATGGTATTGTTTTAATGGTGCTTTTGTTGATTTTTTTATTAAACATTAATGTTACGATTGTTCGTTGTTTTTTTTTACATTTTTCCAGCAGGCAACGCCTAAGTCGTTAATGTTACCATTGTATTTGTTTACTTGTATGGAAAACTTAATTCGGTTATTTAAAAATGGTGATTAATGCTCATTGTTGCGATCACATATGCAACACATCTTTTGATTTCTTTTATTCTATTAAATGTTATTTGTTTTTATTTTAAAATACTTTTTCGATCCGTTCCTGCATTTCCCCTACACACAGCGATATCTCTGACCGGTACGGCTACCGGCATTTTTCCTCTTTGTTTTCAATGCGCAGACTCGAGTCGGCGCAGTAGTGAGTTTGTTCTCTCAACGCGCTGTTCGGTTCCCTCTTTTCACGGCGATTAGACATCGCTTGTTATTTGCAATAAGTTGTATTCCTCCGCCTTATCATTGCCAATTTAATCCCATTGTTTGGGGAATATGCAAAACTTATTGAAACAATCACATTGGATATAATGGTTATTGTGACAAGGCTGTTTTGGTAACCTGGCAACGAGCAATTAATACTGCCACTCCTGAAATTTGGGAAAAATGTGTAACAAAATGTGAAAATTTAATTGGGGAATGGTGGGTTCGTGAAAACCGCATCGAAGCAGTTAATCCTGTTATCGTTTACAATCCGATTGAGGATAGCGACGACGGTGATTCCGATTCTGATGACTATAAACCTGATGCTTGATAACACCGTAAGTACTGCATGATTAACATATTTATTAAATTTGTACCGATAATTTATTTTTGTTGCATTCCCTTTTAACATAATTAAATATGTGCCTATTTCTAACCAAAAAACTCATCTAGAGCCACATCAACGTTTTCTTTTCACAATAAAGCAAAAAATAAAAATAAAACGTCTCAGCAAAAGCATATTAATAAAAAAATTTCGGGTTTAAATCTTAGGGGAATTTACTAATGTACCTCTCAACACAGTGCGCCCGTTAAGTCGATGACTCGGTAACTAATCCGATACCGTCGTATATAGGTGAAATGAGCTATAAATCAGTCACAACAAGGTAGATAATTATACAGGTAAATCAATTAAAAATAGTAACACACAAAAGTTAGATAAATATGAAAAAAGTTGTCCTAACCTAATCTAAGCACAACAAATAAAAATTTAACTAATCCTTCCAAGTGCTAATAATTATATTGTTTTTAAAAATTGTGCATGTTTTGAAATGCCTTTCAGAGCAATAATTATAAAATACGCTTAATAAAATCCATTTTTACGCGAAAACCACATAATTAACCAAATACAAATAATTTGAGTGCATTACCATTATGCGGGAAGCATCGATCTGATTTAAAAGCCATCTTAAGAATGGTAAAACTATAATCACACTAGCGACACGGCGGTTGTCTCTAAACTAAAATCTCTCAAAATTGACTCCAAATTTGACTCGCTAGCTTCCATATTCGTTGTCATAATGCTAGATATAAAAATACAATGGTGATACTTGACACTAAAGATTAATTATCGGTACTTGTTATCCAGGATTTCAATAACTTAAGGTTAAATTTTCATTCACGTTCTAGATGCTCTGGATGCAAACGTTTAGTCTTAATTAAAAGTCTAATTATGGATATTTGGTAAGGTTTTGAGTGAACTGTTCAAACACGTCGAGTAAATTGGGAATTGTAAGTTGGTAGGTTCATTAAAATAATAAGAAGTCTTTTAGTTGGATATTGGTTTAAGGGATTAAAAGTGGAAATGAAGGGTAAAAGGAAGTCAAAAAAGATCGAGACTCCAAAGTTCAGCAAAACGACCGTTGGTGAAGAACTTAAATTGGAACGAGGTTAATAATTGATTAAATAAAAACACACCAGGTAATAAAAATAAAGTGTATTATGACACTGCTTTACAATTGTATAGATCTCATAAATATATCAACAAAAAAATATAATCAAGTCAATAGCTGCTTCAAAACATCTAGGACATTAAACAACAACTAATATCTCGTTTTATGATAGGTATAAACAAAAGTAGTGAAATTATAATTGGAAGATGTAAGTTAATAAATTTTTATTTAAATTCTGTCAAAATTTTTCGCTTCATGTTTATTATTTTTACTTCCGACATTTAAATTACATTTCAACAAAATAAGTTGACTACAAGCATCAGAATTTACCATTTTTTGATCGAACAGACTCAGTTAAAATTAAAATATCAAATTTGATGTAACCCTTCAAATAATATGCATTTTAATATACAATATAAATAATGGTTCAATTAAAAGTGTGTCACATAAATTTTAAAATTCGTGCGGTTTTTGCTTCGATTAAAAACTATAAAATCTGAAAACGCATTCAATAAATTCGTTGGTTTTTGACATGTTTAGACTACTAAAACGATATTCTCTCTCGTTTGCTTATTTAACCTAAAATAATATGCTAATGTCCCAGAATTCACAGAAAATTAATACTTAAATAAATATATACAAACTTTGTCATTGTATACCCGAAAACATTTTAGAAGTGAACCACGAAAATGAATAGAGTTTGAGTACATATACATTTCTACGCCTAATTTAGAGCTTGGAGCCAACACGGAAAACAACAGTTAAATGCCAAAATAAAAAATATTCCCGTATGCACAAAATCAAGGTTAATTGTAAATTGTACTTCATGTTTTAATTATTTCTTAGTTATCTACAGTTATTATGTTAGTTTCTGCAGAAACCCGACCAAATCCTGACTCAAAATTGAATGTTCTTGCAGCGATTTCCGAACTAACAGTCTCTGCTAACGGATTTGAGGTTGTTTTATTTGTATTAAGTTTACATAAAAGCATAATCGTAGATTTATAACTGTTCTTGCAGCAATCAATCACAAATCATTTGCAAACAGTACATAACTGCACATGCGCATTCACAATAGTGAATAGTCTTCTGTATGAAACGTGCTGCAGAAACAAATTTAAAATTTTATCAGAATGGGGAAGACCCTTAAGTGATGAAATCATTCTAAACCTCTTTCAATTAATAAATAATGGTGCTGGTTTAGTGAGTCATAAGTCCTATCTGTCCTGTCTATCAGGCATGACGGAACCTCAGGACCACGGATATGCATGGATTTACTATGATGAAACAAGTACCTACGATTGGTTAGCTCAAGGTCGATGGACGTGTAGGTCTAGCACGACACACTACATTACACCAATTTAAAATGGAAACTATGTAATTCATATTACAGAACGAATAAAAAATATAAAATTACATTTCATGTTATAAGTTTTTAAGAATGAAGGATACGATTATGCTGATTCCAAAATTTAGTGGTCTCCCCCATTTGTATACATCAAGTAAATCGCATACGGCTATGAAACATTTGTGAAGCAACTTCGATTTTGTGTTTTTAAGGACAAAAAGGAAGTAACGCACTAATTTCGATTTTAAATTTACATTATTCATTATAAATTACCACTTAACATTGTTATTATAGCGCAGGAAAAATTTTTCATAGAAGTTGTAACGTTATGACTGAATTTTGTTAAAATGCTATCATAAGTATAGCAGCAACGTGCAGATTTCGGGGAATACAAAAAAAAAAAATTGTTTTTAACGAGTTAATATTATTTGGAATAATCTTTTTTGCTGATTTTAAAAATATACCATGTGTTTGTTAACCCAACCTTATACCATTTTTTAGTCATCAAACGTCGAATATCTTAGTTAAAGTGGTTATTGTAAATATGCAGAAGTTAACGTTAATTTAAGTAAGCTATGAAAATGAAAAGTGTCATATCTTTTAAATGACCTCCTAACAGAATTCGGATTTGATCCATATGGATTCATTTCTTTTTGGGGATTTCTCAAAGGCATTGTCAATAATAATTATGATAAAAAAATTAACGTGAGTGTCATGGAACACTCAGTTGGAACGAAGTTCCTTTCGTAGTATATTATTGATAAACGTATTATATTTGCTCTCACGATTGTTTTTGTATTTTTTGCATTATTGCTTTATTTAAAGGTTTTTTTTATTCAATTTGTCAACTAATTGGCAAAAAAAATAAGAGAGTCGTAATACAAAAATGTTGGGTTAAAAATAAATAGTCCACGTTTTTGTCAAAATGACAATTACAAAAGTAACGCGCATGCGCGTTACTTGTGGCGTTAATGGTGGTGGAAATTTTTTTATTTATATTTAAATAAGTCTTTGTTGCCTATTTTGTATGAAATATTTGGACCTTGTCTTCCTCAATGTAAACCATGTCATAAAAAAATGTCAAATGTGAATTTCATTTGTACTGAATAAAGATTATATTATTATTATTACTTATCAAACACAATAGTTGTAAATTTCATAGCTTACTTGAATAATGTTAACTTTTGTATTTTTACAGTAACTATTTAACTATGATAATCGAATTTTTATAATTAAAAAATTCAATGATACAGAGTATCCTATTAAAAAAAATAAAATAATTTTCTTGTATTCCCTAAAATCTGCACGATTCTGTTTGATAACATTTTGACAAAATTCACTCATAAACCACACAATTCCTATAAACATTTTTTTTATAGGCAATAATAACGGTGATACGGGGTGGGTAATTTATATTGAATAATCCTGTACCTATATAAAGTTACCGTATGTAAACTTTTAGTTACTACCTGGATTAAATTATTGGCATTTTAATTACTTATAAATCATTAATTATTGTTGAGTGCTGACCCCACTAAAAGAGAGTATATATTTCAGAATCACTAATGTGTACCAAATATAAAGGCACAATTTTGGACGGCTACAATTAAATACATTTTAATACTGGTTGTCGCGAAAATTTATATCGAAAATCTCTGGAGTACACTTGAACTACTACTAAACTTTTATTTGATAAACAATACAGATAACCAGCAGATCTTTTAATGTAAATATGCATCATTCAAACGGAAACTAAAAATGTATAAACTTAATGACTAAAGAGTCACTATGTCACATATGCGACGATCCATTTAAGTAACTTTCGAAAAACAAATGGTGTTAATTTTAGTTCTAGAAATATAATCGAAAATGGAATGGAATAAAAGATTTTAATGTACTTAAAATAATAATTTTGCCTCCTCGAAGTATACTTCCGATTAGAATCTAAATTGGTACTTGGGTAATATGTTCTAATTTCTTTCGTGCGTCAACATTTTAGTTAGTGAATCCTACGTTCATTTATTTTGTTAAGATACCTCGTAATCACCAATAAACAATGCAAACAAAAAAGCATGTTCTTTTATATAGTTTTTCTATACAAAATTCTTTACGGATCCTACTTGACAAAAAAATACTGATCTACATACAAAAGAGATTTTAGTACTGATGGTGTTACATCCGTAAAAATCTATTCTTCGTCTTTTCCAAACAAGATGTGAACCGTCTGTGATTTTGTATTGTAAAATGTGGAGATCAACTGATTACCAACTTAAATGGATCGTCTCGCATCCTCCAAAAACATTTTAAATTAAGGACTGCAAGTTAAATCCATAAAATACCAAAAAATATAAACTGTTCGTTGATACTTGCTAAACGCAATTTTTCACAATGAAAATAAGTACTAATATTTACAAAATTATACACATTAACATTTTCCAAAATTATCTAAGAAGATACAACATAAAAATAAAGATAGAAAACAAAAATAACGCTGGAGGGTAGTAATTCATTTGAAAAAATCTGATAATTGGAAAAAGCCTCACGAAAGTTATAGTAAATAAGGTGTCTTTGGGTAATATTGAGCCAATTTTTTAATTTGGCGCCACCGTACTCTAAGAAAAGTAGTTCGTTATACTGACCAGTATACGACCAATACAAACCAATACAAATTAGAAAACCAAAGCGCAGTATACGAGGTCTGGCTATTAAATAACGAGACTGCACGCGCAAAAGGCGTCCTAAAGGGGTAGGGTGGGAAAACGAATGCAGCGTTGTATAGCTGGAAGTGTGTACTATTTCAGTACGAAAAAACGTTTTTGTCGCTGCAGTAGTATTTTTATATAGAGGTTAGAAACGAACATGTTTTTTTCTCGTGCCGATAACAATGTGTGCCGTTCATCATGCCCAAGATAGAGAGTCCTGAAAGCAGCTCGTTCAAAGAGTCGTGACATGATGTTATTACACCCTTACGAGGGTTAGATCAGGAGAGAGAAGCTTTTTCAAGGTGTAAAATTATTTTTAAATTAAGTAATAGACCATATAATATTCATGCACGTTATTCAAAATTATTTATTGAACCTGTTCGTCAATACATGTTACACAAGGTAAAAACTAACCTTGAAAATTAAAATTAGCCTAGCGAAAAATACCGTGACGATAATTCAGTTCTTTGTTTTAGATTATGAGAATAGTTAATTGAATATTTTTTTAGCCTAATGGGTAAAAATTGCAGGGGAATCGGAGCGAACAGGACTACAGAAATTACCAAACAGGAAGAGTCGTCTAATGATAATGATATTCATCTGAATTGTTTTATAATCAATACTAATTTTGAGAAAAGTTCTGAATGCCCGAACCGTTCAAGTTCAAATCAGAAAATAAATATGTTCAGATGGCTTCTGAACCTGATTGTTCCATGCGAAAAGATATTTTTTAACCTTAGAAAGAAGCTTCAACACCTGGCTGCTCCAACTGGAGCTATCTTGCCAAGAGAAAATTATAAAGGCCACAGTAATTAAACCAAATAATGAACGCATTGCCACACAAAACTCTAACAGCTGCTCCACATTTTCAACAGATATTCCAACTCTTAATTTTACTGCAATAAAGAAACTTGTAAAAAAGATAAATCATAAACTAAAAGAAACAGATACTATATAAGATCTTTTCCATAAGTGTTCTGCAACATCTAAGCGATTAATCATAAAGCTGAAGAAGAAGAAAATATCCAAATTGTTTACCATAGTTTTTTATCATGGGGGTGATATTTCGGAACTTGTGGACGTCTGTAATATTGCCCATTCACAATGTTTTTAAAAATTTTAAAAGAATTAACTCGGAAAGAACTACTTTTTAAGAAGCCCTGAGGATGAATGTAATAAAATTCAAAATGTTGAAAAGAAATAGAATTCTTCTAAATGCCGATCCAAATCCCAACTAACCATTTAAGTTAACTGTTATTGAATCATCAAACCTATCATGTTTTTTTAAGGGTTGCTTTTTCATTTTCTTCCTAACTCATTTATTTTTCTTTCATTAGTAATAATATGTTAGGCGAGCGGCATTACCCAAACACACCTTATTATTTTTTCATACAGACAATTATTTTCCGTTTCCAAACTAGTACTGGAATACTTTCATTTCTCACTTTAAAAAATGTAAGTACAATTTTAAGTGTAAGCTTGAGATCAGTTCAAGAAAATTATTTTTAAACACGAAACAAAATTCGAATTTTATAGGCATAAACAATATTGATGTAAATGAAGTTAAAGGTTTATATTTAAACTCTGATACGTCAAATTTAATTTACAATGACGCCAATACAACTTATTATATCATCTGTGATGCGTTAGGTTTATTCCCATTCCATAATCTTGTCAGTAGAGCGAAAAACTATTGTTCAGTTGTTTTTATATACAGATCCTAACTTTTGTGCCGTGCATGACCCAAATGTATTTGAATAGATAAGATATGTAACATCGGCAACATTCTTAAGGGTCCTCTACACCATCGGCCACGATGGACGAATACGGGAGATCACGAACATGGAGGGTATAATAATTGCCTGTAATTGCCCATGATCGAGCGTATTCGCCGCTGACATATGACAATTAAAAAATATAGGATTCACGATCGTGTGGATAGCTGCAAAATGATGGAGGCAATCATGGCCCATTCTGTATTGTCAGTAAAACGCTGTGTGGACTTAACACCAAACTCTGATTCTTAAAATGCTACGTTTGGTCGGTGCTCCTATACGGTGTAGAGGTTTGGACGTTTAAAAGTTGCAACGACGAATAAGTCAGAAGCGTTTGAAATGTGGTGTAACAGGCGTTTGTTAAAAATTCCTGTCACAAACATCGAAGTGTTGAGAAGACTACAGAAAGATAGAGAATTACTTCTAACAGTCAAGCACCGTAAAACGACTTATTTTGGCAACGTCATGTGGAGTACAAAGTATGCATTACTACAGTCAATCATTAAAGGTAGACGAGGCATTGTTAGCAAGCAGGAATCATGATTGAGAAATGTAAGAGATTGGACTGGATTAAGAACTATTGGTCAATATCGTAGCTAACATCCAGTAGTGTCAACAATGTGATCGTCAACATTCAGTAGTGGATGGGCAGCAGAAGAAGACTGGCGAGGATATTCTGCGACAGATTATGTAAATCTGTTTGCAGTTAAATTTCAATACAGACCTACTCCTGATAGGCAAATGGTTCATGATACTTTTGAAAACTCGTTGTTTACAAAACAGTTCACAATGTCAAAAAAACAGGTTTCCGTAGGAAGAGAAAGACAGCAAATTAGGATATTGCCTTGCTAACGGTGAAGAGCTGCTACAAGATTGTTTTATTTAATTTGTTTTTGTATTATTAATTTTATTTAGGAATTTGTATTTTATTTTGAAACTAAATTTTTGTTTGTTTTAAATATATCCAATGCTTTTTGGTTCATTTTATTCTGTAGATATGCATGACCCACAATAATCATGCTCATTAAGTTTTATTCCGTTTTTTTATTAACAAGAGTAGTTTAAATAGTACAAGTAATATTTGAATGAAAACTATGTAAATAAATCCAACCTATCAAACCCCCACGAATGGATAATTACTATCACGACCACGTTGCCTATGCACAGCACAAACTTTATGATCTGCATACGTCAAAAGCTAATTAAATTTTATATTTTTTAAGAACAATCTACACCATCTGTGACATTACTCATCGTTTCTCAATTATAAACGACCATGTTCAAGATATTTGTGTGTAATCCTTTAATGCGAACTAATTAAACGTAAATACATAATATTTTAACAACTGAATGCAAATTGTGTTATTAACACTAAATTACGCCGAGAAATAACAAAGATTGGTCTATTTTGTATAAAGTCAATTAAAAATTTTATAATTTTTTCGTGGAATTCGACTTTTTTAGTTTTGTGATTAAAAACTAGTAATTAAAAAGTAATAAACAATAAAAAGTAAAATAAGCAATGCTTGAAATTAAATATTTCACAATAAACATTCACAAATTATTCCTCAAGAATTAAAATCAACGAAAAGTGTGTGTATAAAGAAAAAAAACTTAAAACCTAAATGTAACACGCTGAATGTTACAATTAAACGAAAAATAATTTTTTTTGGTACAACTAAAAATAAAGTTAAGACTTATTCTTAAAGTTATCAACAGTTATATGCAATCTTATAGGTATTTATTACATATCAGCCAAAATAATACATTAAACATAAACAACAAAAACATTTTGTTGTATTTTCCTAATTAAAACTGTTTTCGTTGGATAAAAGCTACTCAAAATGTATGAACCTGCCGGAAATCAGTAAACTACACTTAAACAAAATACTCCGTTTCCTATTTTAGTAACTTTATGAGTTCTTTTTAGCAAGCGACTAGAAACGTGTTACCAAGTGGCCAAGGTGGCGCTGATGGTTAAAACGGCGCTCTGATTGGCTACGCTAGCACGTGACACTCAGTTGTACTGAGCTGTTACTGTTATTGTACTGGCGTTTAATACTGAGATGGACTCATTACCTTCTATCCTTATCAATTTATTTATTAATAGCTTCACAAAATTAGTTGTAGCAACACTGTTTTTTATTGGATAATTTTTCCTTCTTTAAATACCCATTACTTGTCTCTATATATAAAAATTCAGCTTCTGTATGTTTGTATTCGCAAAACTAGAAAAGTAGCTCACAATAAATGTTCGTTTAGCACCAAATGTGGGACCGATGGGTGGCGTTGTGTTTGTTTTGTATGTATCTAGGAAGAAGGTAATCTCTGGAACTGCTAAACCAATTAAAAAAATTCTTCCACTCATAAAAAACTATTTTATCCCTGAGTAACATATATATTTATGAGTATGTAGTGATTCTGTTTAGTAATAACCACGTCTATAACACAAGACATGTTAAATATGTAATTCCAGCGCTTTCATTAACAGAGCGAACTCCACACAATCTAGTGCGAGATTTTTTAATCATTAAAGAAATTACAAAAATTATCATTGTTTAAAAAAAATGGTCAGGCATTTTATTGTGATTATGGAGCTCTATGAAATTGAAGTGGCCTTACAAGAAATGAAGAACAACAGAGCCCCAGGAGAAGATGGCATTGTTATTAAAAGTATTAAAGCAGGAGGGAAACATTTAATAAATGCTCTCAAAGTCCTATTTAACAGATGTTCAGAGACCGGACAAAACCCAACTTCATGGAACAATGCCATAATGATAATCATGCATAAGAAAGGCGACCCCACTGACCTAAAAAATTACCGTCCAATCAGTGCTCCCAGTGCTCGTGTATTGTGCAGAAACTTAACACTCACTAAAGAGAGTTTAAAAAAATAAGAATGGCTCAGTGAGCCATGGAGAGGTCGATGTTGAGAATAACACTAAGCAATAAAGTGCCAAATGTAATTATTAGAACTAGAACAGGGATCAAGGATGCTGTAGAGAGAATAGCACATATAAAATGAAACTGGATAATATCAAGAGAATTGCAACAAACTGGATTCAATCAGCACAGGATCGGGAACATTGGAAACAATTGAGGGAGGCCTATGTTCAGCAGTGGACACTATAGGCTGTGTGATGATGATGTGGAGCTCTATACAATGAATGAAACGTTGTTGTTTGTATTACTATTATTTTTTTTATGTGAAACATCTATCGCGGCGGGTAAAGATTAAACTGGCTGATCACCTTAGCTGAAGTTACTAAAAAATGATATCTTAATGATAAAAATAAAGAAAATTACTGATGCCAAATGACAGTTGTCAAAAACAATGCGTTTTATTATTTTTATAAGTTAGTGTTTTCCTTTCATGCGTATTTTATCTACAAAATAGTTTCGATGTTTCTCATCTACAAGGCGTCCCACGACGGCACATTTTTTTTTAAAACGTACTGTATAAAGAGTAGTAAGATGTTACTAGCGACATCTATGTAGTGGATTTAAACGCCATTTCCACAACTTTTCATTTATCAATTAGACACATTAGACATCACTAAATAATGATTTAACAAAAATCAAGTACTTATGTACTTATACATTTATAAAGTAAGATTAGGAATTTTTCTCGTTATAGCGGTTATTTTTATGCCGATAGTTTTAAATCGACAGAAGAATAATTAATTTATTTTGACTGATGTATAAAATTACCTTAGTTATAATTTGCATTCTTAATACCCCGCATTAAGGGCACCAATAGAGCTGGAGGTCCCGCCTGTCGTAGGAAAGGATGGGCCAATAGCTCTTGAGCAGTTGCACGTTGAGCAGGATCTCTTACTAACATTCTGTCCAGGAATGATTGCAACCTTGGTGATACCTACAAATGTTAACATTGTAATATTTTTAAGGAATATGTGTATATCTTATAGTGTAGTAAAAAAGAGTTTTAATAGCTACCTTCAGACGGAATCACTAAGAAAGCAACAAAAATTTTGTATATATATATATATATATATATATATATATATATATATATATATATATATATATATATATATATATATATATATATATATATGTCATTTTTACCACCAATCTTAAGCTGTGATGTCACGTACACGTAACCTATTGTAGAATTTAATTTTTAACAAATATTTTTTAAAACTGCAAACTAACTTAATAACAAACAGTAATTTTGTTTTACCTTATGAGCATTTTTCAGTTTTGGTGGTGGCATTTCTCTGATTCTTCTCATAGCCTGTAATGGCGGTTCATTGAATAGAGGTGGTTCCCCATCTACCATTTCTATAACCATGATGCCCAATGACCAAATATCGACCTCTGGGCCATATGGAAGTCTTGAGATAACTTCTGGAGACATCCAGTATGGGGTTCCTACTAGCGATTTCCTTTTTGGTAATTCTTGAGAGACCTAAAATAAAAAAAAAATTTAATAAGCATCGTTTCATATTTCTAAATAGATGAAAACATTTGAAAAATCGTACAACTTACTTGTGCACAGAATCCAAAATCTGACAATTTTACTCTTCCATCAAGTGCCAGCAATATTGAATCAGATTTTATATCTCTGTGTATAACTCCTTGGGAATGAAGATATGCTAAAGCTTTTAAGCATTGCTTGCACACTGTTGCAATTTGCTCTTCATCCATTCTTGAATGGGTGACAATATCAGTTAAGGCTCCACCTAAACATAAAAAATGGCATTAAAAAAGACAAAGGCCTACTAAACTCAACTTACCTTCTAAAAATTCCATTACTACCCATAACTCATCATTCACTAAAAAACTATCAAACATTTCAACAATATTTGGATGGTGATAATCTCTCATTATTACAACTTCGTTGAATAAAAGTTCTCTTCGTTGTTGTTTTCGTAAATCCATTTTTTTAACAGCAACTTGTCTTCCTGTTGTACGATCATGGGCTATACAGACAGTACCTGTGGAACCTTCCCCAATCTTTATAAACCTTTCTAGGTTTTCTCGCGGGTCTTTCGAAGAAACTACCATTTGTAAAGCAGCTCTAAACTATAAAAATAATTCACACTTTGATTTCAGATACGCCAGATTGATAGTAAAATATTATTCTAGTCACTTTAATTATTTCTTATATTGGAAACTATCTACTCTATTATTTGTAAACTCTATTTTTTTAAAATTACTAACCTGCTCATGAGTCAACCTTTGTTCATGATGCTTGCTAGAAGAAACCTGACCCGCAGCACTGGCAGGAGCATGCACTGCTTGAGGTTGTTGCATCCCATTTTTGACATTTTGATTTTGATCATGCCTTAGTGGTGCTGGATGATATCCAGCATGCTGGAGGCTTTGATGAGATCCACTATGACTTAATTGGGAATGGGCTCCCATGTGAGAGAGAGGCGCCATAGGAGGTGGTCCTGATGACATCATAGAACCTGCTGGTGATATTTGTGGATGCTCACGAGATTGATAGGTGACATACTGATCTGGGATGTTACCATTTAAATATGGATTTGGAATTTCATGATTACTAAGAGAGCGTTCAGCAGGGGAATTGTCTCTTACTTGAGGTTTACCTACAAATAGTTTTACTGTTTTCATTTTCACATTTCTTAAGAATTACATAAATATTGCTATCTTTTTAATCTGATTAATGATTTCTATTAAACTTACAAAGGTATAAAGGTCATAAAAATGCATACAAAAAAATGTAGGTACTTTTATCGAAAATATAATTTTAAGAAAATAAGAGATAATAAGAGATAATAAGAGATCAAAATTTTTAAAATGTAATTAGTACACCATTTGCATTAAACTAACTAACCCAACCTTATTATTTTTAAATTTGCCAACTTAAAGTTAAAATTAATAATCTTGGAAGCATGAAATATTAATTTTAAAGCTGGCAATATCAAAGTTATTATCACTAAAGAGCAGTAACATAATTCTTAAAAATTAATAAGATATCTTAAAAAAACGAACTTCCACATCTACTTGATTTAAATAAAAGTACAATATATTTCTTCCTAGATATATCTGAAACACTGCAAGTATGTCAATACCTTAAATAAGAAGTGATATTATTGCAATAAATTTTTTTTAAGAAAGTTACTAAGAAACAATTATTTAAATATCTAATCTAAAAATCCTGTTTTAAAACAAATTAATTTTAAAGTTAAAAACATTAAATAAGTGAAATTAGAAAACTCACTTATACTAGGATCCCTTCTCATTGAAGTATATTGCATAATTTGTTCCTCGGGTACTGAAGGAGGCACATTTGTGTTATTTCTATGATCTCTTCTTAGTCTTGGAGGACTTGAAGATCTAAGAGAGTTAGATCTGGCCACATTTGACATTTTTGGAAGTACAATACCATTGTTAGGCTTAACCTGAGGAGCACATTGCTTATTTTCATTCTTATGATCACCTCTAACTATTGTTTTTAAATCTAATATCTCAGTTGGTGTTATTTCCGAAGGGTCAACCAATGGTAAAGGTCTATTAGTTGATTTTAATATTTGATTGTTGCCTACAATTGAAGCCCATTGTAATGGAAGTCCTACATATTTTCCCTCACGTTTATCATAGCCAGTGTGTACTCTATGCTCAAAGTTTGTAGGCTGCGAAATTTGAGGTTTCTTCTTTTTCTTGACGAACATTTTAATGCTTCATTAATATAGAGTAAAAATAGCGAAAAAATCCACTAAAGGATGTTAAAAGACTTTAAAAATGTTTAAAAGCAATCGCGATGGTATCAACATACGTGCTACATAACCTGATTATTACAATGTTTGTAAAATAACACGTCTCCCAAGTGCTTCTTTTCACTATCATTTTTTGTATTGTTACTTTATTATTGATTTACGTTAAATCAATCATAAAAATATGTATGAATTAAAATTACAATTACATTTAACAAATAAACAACTTATCGCCCAGTTAACAACACTTCAGACCTCTAGTGGATGTATCATGAAGTTACTTAGGAATTTGACAAAGTGGAACCATCCCATTAAATAAAATCATCTTCGTTTCAAAATTTTATTTTCTTTTTTACTTTACAAAAAAGAATTAGGTATAAATTAAATAGTACACTTTTAATTTAATTTTTAAATTGGGAAAAAATTGTCAATTAGTATTAAA
Organism: Agelastica alni; assembly: GCA_950111635.1. Taxonomy (NCBI): domain Eukaryota; kingdom Metazoa; phylum Arthropoda; class Insecta; order Coleoptera; family Chrysomelidae; genus Agelastica; species Agelastica alni. The sequence goes on along the minus strand of OX467718.1, from coordinate 5,322,293 downwards.
CCACAAATAAATATTTTTTTTGGTATACAGGTATGATCGTGGTCACAAAAAAAAACCATTTCTTTTAGACTATCTACATTACTTTGCATTATAATTCAGATCACATTTTTTTTAAATATATATAGTTTGAATTCAAATAACTCATGCGCAGACGTTAACAATAAGATTTACAACTCAATAACAAACACAAATCGTTCTACTGTATAACGTACCTATCTGTGTGGGTTATTGCTTTAGCCATCATTCGCGATTGGTTAGGTAGGCCATTCAGTTGTCTTAAACGCGATGCCGGTAAAGTGAAAGACAATACGAGTTTCCTTTTTTATATTGTTTTTATATTAAAAAAAAGAGTGTATATTTTAACATGGCAAGTGAAACTAGGTAGCTCAATGTTCCAAGTGTCATAGGTACGTTTGTGATATATGTATAAATGAAAAAATAAATGAATACAAAAAAAAACTGGCAATAAGTAAAAACATCAACTTTTTCTTATAAAAAGATACCAAACTGAACTGGACATTTAAACTTTTTTGGATCTCTTACAAACTAAAATTACAAAAAATTTTCATCCAAAACACTTTCTTTTAAAACTATTTAGGAAACTCGCGGTTATTTAAAATAGCTTAAAAAATAGACATGGCATGTATGCGTTACAATTATTAATTTCATTGTTTAAAAGCCGATATTAGACTAAATTGTCGGGATTAATTTTTTTGCGTCAGTAGTTTTGAATACCACATACTCTCATAATGTTACATTTAAAGAGGAACATATTATCATTTAGTATATCACAATGATTTATAAATTTGAAGCAGGTATTAATTGAGGCAGTAAAAGTAAAAAAATTAGCCTAAACAAACCTAAATTCCTAACCTAACACCAACAGTACCTGGTTACTAATCATTGCGACCAATGTTCGTCACCAGATACTGTTGGTGTTAGGTTAGGTTATGGTGAAGAACTTTAAAAATGCAGAGACATATTAGAAAACTTCCAAAAACACCACAAAAAAATATGAGAACACTATTTCCATAAATCCGCCGCAAAAACAAATAATTTGAATAGAACTGGGACTATGTGTCAATATACAGAAAACAGTCTACTTGAAAGTGTCAGCCTCAGAAGTCCGGAGAACAGTTCAAGACCTTCAGATAGAAAGCGCAAAATTCTAGGGAGTAAAGCAATTCAAGTATCTCGGAGAGTTAGTCAGCAACGAGGGAAAAACCAGCACCACCATTAAAAAAAGACTCCAGAGAGGCAACCGAGCCTACTTTGCCAACTTGAAACTCTTAAAAAGCAAACTGATTACAAGAAAGACAAAGCTAAAAATTTAAAAGACATTAGTTCGACCAGTAATAACCTATGGGAGTGAAAATTGGACACTCACGGTACAAGATCAGGAGAAGATAAGAAGGTTTGAACGTAAAATAATCAGAAGAATATATGGAGCAGTCGGAATCAACGAAGCAGAATGGCACATTCGCAACAACCGGGAAATAACGGAGTTCCTGAACGGTGAAGACATTGTGAAATTTATAAAATCCCAGAGACTCCGTTGGTTTGGACACGTCCAAAGAATGAAAGACGCCAGGATGCCAAAGAAAATTCTAAACATTAAAATCTATGCTACCTGGAAAAGAGGAAGACCACGGCTCAGATGGATGGATCAAGCATTGCTTGGAGGCGAATTGTGGAGGAGGCCAACGCCCACATAGGGCTGTAGCGCATATTGGTGAGGTAATTTTTAAAGTTCTTCACCAGGTTCTGTTGGTATTAGGCTAGGACGTTGGGTTAGGTTAGGCTAATAATAATCGGTATTAATTGAGGCAGTAAAAGTAAAAAAATTAGCCTAAACAAACCTAACGTCCTAACCTAAACATCAACAGTACCTGGTGAAGAACTTTAAAAATGCAGGGACGTATTAGAAAAGTTCCAAAAACACCACAAAAAAATATGAGAACTCGATTTCCATAAATCCGCTGCAAAAACAAATAATTTGAAAAAAAATTCTAAAAAGGTTGATTTTTCGATTTTTTATGCCCAAAAAAACCGGTGACCGTGAAAGAGTATAATTATCTTTTCAATAAATACGTCTGTTCGTAACACGTCTAATATTAAAAAATAAAAATTGAACTATTTAATTTATTTTTTTTGCAAAAATCATGTTCACTCTTCCAAACATGGAGTAAAATGGGGTGACTAAATATTTTTTAAATTATTTCAAAAAAAAAAATTAATTAAATATTTGGTGTTTAAAAAGAAAATATATTTTTATAAATGAAAAAGAATACTTTTGGAGATAATAATTATTGTCGTAAATTGAAAATATTTCACCGATGTTAATTTGGTTAATCAATAACAATACCACACAAGCTTTTTTAACTAAACGTGAAGAAATTTTTAAAAAGTGTCTATGCAAAACAATTTTTTAATGTGTTTGGTTAATAATTACGGTCATAAAAATGATGCACGTCAAACTGTGGTGTTACATAACTAATTAAAATAAATAATGTACATTTATTTACCATACTATATTATTCTTAATTTATAATATCGCATGAAGTAAATAGTACCTAATGAATTATAATGTTTTTCATTTTATTATTATTAGTAATGAATTCTATGGATCAAGTAAAGTGGCCACTGTGAAAAAATATTCTCGAATACGTGGGGGGACATTTTGCACTCACCCGCATAGAGAATACCATCAATAAAAAGCCATCAACAAACATTAACCTTAACCTTTAATTATTAAAAGCATTTAACACGTCATAAGTAACTACGTGTTAAGTCCTTTAAGCGTTTATTTGTTTAGTTACGTCTTATTGTAATTTTCGATTATTATTGTGTAGCAATAATATCTCCAAGTTGGTAATCCAGAGAAGCTAGTTTTTAGTGAATCACCGATTTTTAACTGAAGCATCTCGCTTTGTTGCCACACAATTAATAGCCTGCTTAACAAGGTTGTGTAACTATAATTCTTTTCAAGTTACTGTTGATTATAAAAAGTTTGATAAAATAATTGCAGTGCACCGGACAACCAATCTAGAATTATTTCGAATCATTTTCCACCATAGCCTAAAATAAAGTTGACTTTTAAGAAAAGAAAAGCAATAAAAAATTATTCGTTTAACCACAAGTTAAGTTAAGTTCCAACGTTTTTCCGTTGTTTTCAAGGATAAATAATTGACAGCTAAGATGGTTATGAAATATTTGCACAGCGAAAAAATAAAAAAAATAAGAGCACCGCACACAATCAACTTTAACCTATTCTACATAATTACATATTCCCGTACTTCTTTGTTTATCGTCAAGCAGGGTTCTTCGGTAATCGTCGTGTTGACATGAAAACAAATGAATGGGGCACTGCATAGCTTTATGAACAGCCAGAAAGTGTCAAAAAAAGGCACGTCTGACTTATGTATGATAGTAAATGTTGGGTTGGGCAGAAGAAGCATGAAAATAGGTTTAATGCTGCGGAGATGAGTAGTCTGAAAAGTATAGCCGGAGTGACTCGGTTGGATAAAGTGAAGAATAGTGAGACAAGAGAACGCTGTGGTGTAAAAGGAGATGTGGTTGCAAAGACAGATAAAGAAATGCTTAGATGGTTTGGACACGTAGAAAGGATGGAAGAAGAAAGATTGACGAAACAAATTTAAAATGCGAGTGTGAATGGACAAGTCGGTAGAGGTCGACCTCAGCGAACATATCTCGATCAGATCAACATTGTTTTGAAGAACGGCCAGGATAAAGTACCAACAACCGACGAGCATGTATGAGAGCACTGATAAAAGTAGAGGAAGCAAAAGATGTGTGTAAGAACCGTAGCAAGTGGAAGGAAGTGGTCTCTGCCTATCCCTACGGGAAAAAGGCGTGACTATATGTATGTATGTAATGATAAAATGTTATATTTGGTCAGTGTTGCTATATGCAGCTGAGACCTGGACTCTACAGGCTGCTACAATCAATCGCCTGAAAGCGTTTGAGATGTGGTTACATAGAAGAATGCTCCGAATACCCTGGACAGCTAGGCAGACCAACGAAGCAGTGTTAAATAGAGCAAATTAATGCGGTTCGTGAATTATTTGTCACTATAAAGATCAGAAAGATATCATACCTGGGGTATGTTCTTAGAGGAGACCGATACAGGGTGCTTCAACTTATAATGAAGGGCAAAATTGAACGCAGCCGAGGAATTGGAAGAAAACACATGTCGTGGCTGAAAAACATTCGCGATTGAACAGGAATACGTAGTGCCGAACCATTATTTAGATTAGCCGAAAACCGCGAACAACTCGCCAATGTAATTGCCAATGTTAGGGGGACCTGATATGGCACCGAAAGAAGAAGAAGATTAAGTAACTAAATAAAAGTGCATTTTTTCAAATATTTTTTTTACTTTTAAAATTGGCACCAAAATCTAAGACGGCTCTGGCTAACAATAATATCTGTAAGTACCTACAGAAATAAATTAGAATTTTTTTCAAAATTAATCGTTTAATCATATGGTAATTTATTAAAAGTGGTTTCGACCGGATTTTAAAAACAATAATTTAGAATTGGTCCCAGATTGTAATAAATTATTATAATTGACAATAAAAAAATATTGAAGGATATTGATGTGTTTGCAACACTGCGGATGTTAGTATTGCTAAAGCTAAATTAATTTTGAAGCACATATCAGATTAATGTTAATCTTGTGATATTTTTATGTAATAAAAATAGTTAAGATAATTATAGATATCAATAGATTCTGATGAATGATCGTCATTGTTGGTTCTTTTTTAAAGGACACTTTATTAATAATTATGCTACGTAAAGGCTTATGTACCAAATAAAGCAAAAACCAATCTGAATAAAATATATTAAGTATCATCATTTGCAAAACAGCAAGGAAGTACAATGTAAACCTCACATTTTTACATTCTTCTTCTTCTTTACTGTCTTTCATAATCTCTTTTCTACTTATGCCAATTAATACAATAGTCTTTAATGCATTCTTTAGCTTTCAATTGTCTTTGGGGCTAACGGGTTGTGGGTTGTAGTTTGGTGTGGTCATAAAAAAAACAATTACATCAAACACCACTCTAAATTTAAGCCAAGGAATTGGTTTGGCTTAACCAATAGGTTTTCTGAAAAGGTATATATTTCTACAAATCAATACAGAGTATCGGAGATAAGAGACATTAGGGCGTTTATTTTTTATGTTATAATAATTATTTTGATTAGGGTGTGTGATACTGTCTCTTGTTATGATCGCTAACCCTTTTATATATCTCCATATCACAATTCTAGATCATTCCACCTGTTTCTCCACCCTTCGACGTGGCTTTGAGAGGTTCCTCGACCTGTCCAGACCCCGTCGGTGGCCGACAAAGCAAAGCGGTCTAATACGGACCCTAGACGCGGTCGAATCCTCGGTTGCCGACAGGACCGGATTTTTTAACATTATCTTTGAGCATAGTTATTAAAATTATTAGCAGCGAACGTGTTAAACATTAACTGGTGTCTAAATTTGTTTGTTATTCTAATAAAAATTGGGGGTGTTTTATTTCTATATAGCATTTAGTATATTGTAGACCGTATATATCACGCTTAAGATATTTAACAAAAATATTCGAACATGAAGAACGTTACCATGTCTGCAAATAATTAAACAAACACTGGAATTATTTATCTGATAACTCTAATTTTATTGTTTTATTTACAATCGTTATTTCCAAGTTTTAAAGGATACTTACTTAGTCAGATAACATTGTTTGAGAGATTTACGACAATTGTAAAGACTAAATCCGGGACACATTTTTTTGTGATACTCACACATACCAACATATTTTTCACTTATTTCATTAGCTTCAGTTGTACTTTTATTTTATGATTGCGAGCACGTACACAGTATTAAACAAGTGTTGTTTCCAGTTCTATTAAGTCCTTTTACTAAGATTTATAATGTAAGTATTGTTTTTTTTAGGGTCGATTAACGTGGATGTGCGGGTATAATGGAATGGTAAGTAGAGCTATGGATTGAATTATAATAGTCAAGACTCCATAAATTTTGAAAAGATAACAATCACTAGGACAATTATTTCATAGCTTGTAAGACTTTTACTAAGGATCAAATGACACATTTTTTTAGGTTTTTAATGATAACTGATGAGTTAGGTTGCAGAAAATTAAAAAATTACCAATAAAACATTGAGGACCAGACGACATTTATTGCAAATTATCAATTCAAACTACAGGATTAAAAAGATTAAATAATGCATAAATAAAACATATTTTTTTATGAAATACCGTCTGAATTAAATTTAAACACGCTTGTAGTTAAATCTCATCGTAGAATTAATCCATTCAATCTAGTTGGTGGGCGACCGAACAAACATTGAAAAAAGTACATGAAACTATTAAAATATTTAAATTAGGTGCGATGAATGTTCACAGTTTTAAATGCAGCTGTAAGAGGGCGAGTTCAATAAAACGCGCACAGTAAAAAATATAAAATATTTACATAGCTTAATATTCCAAGACACTTAGGTTTATTTCGACAAATATAATAAACGTATATAAAAGAATTAAAAAAATTTAATGTTTACGTCCTGACACTTGACATTCTTCTCTCCCTTTCTTTCTATTTCGGGAGAATGTACATCTAAAGTGAATCATGCAGAGTGAACCATCCAGAGTAATCATTACATATTTTCACCCAATCCTGTGATTTCACTTCACCCAAACTGTTACTGTTCCCTATTTCCTGTCTAATTTATGTGTGAAGTACCAGGACAACTTCTGATACCAAATGGCACGATGTTTTGTTTAAGAAGGAATGCAAGGATTATATATGAATGCATTTACTTAATTTCACGTGGACTGATACATGAACTGAACTCAATTATATCGACAACTGGCCGTGCTCAAAGACGTTGTACAGAAATCATTTAAGAATGAATGAGGACCAATTCGCATATCTTCTCGAAAAAGTAACTCCGTTTATTGCAATGAAAGTTTACATTTTTCACTGTTACTTCACTCTGGATGGATCATCGGTTCGAGAAACGGCTCTTTCATCAAAAGTTGGTGGGGGGTCAATATGTTCTATCGTCCATTTTTAGTGTACACTTTAGATGAAACAAAAATGAAAGTCAATCTACAGTTGTCATTTTGGATGATTTCTCCAAAATAAACATCCAAAGTGATAAGTGTAAGTAAGCTGTAAGCAACAAAACACATTTTAGCCTAGGAAATATAGATTGGATATCTTATCACTCTCCGTGGACGCTTCTATTTCAATGAGAATCTTGGAAAAATCGAAATAATTGGTATTGGATATATTTAAAAAACTACTCGATATTTCTGCCTCATATTGCTCACATTAAAGTGACGGAGGATCTTCACTAGCAATTTTATCTCGTCGGAGTCACCAATTGTAGTTTTCTACTACATAAAGAACTGATCTTCCAAAAATTATCTTTCACTCCTGACAAGTATAAATTATCACAACTCCTTTTATTTATAATTCTTAGTATCCTAATTAAAAACACACGTCCCGTTTGGAATTTGGATCTGCATTGTGACATTGTGCAGTGGTGCATTCGGTCAGATTATTTGTATTTACTTTAAGAAGGTTATGTTGGTGATTGTTAGACATTACTCAGTTAGATAGGTAATCGATTGAACCAAGTAGTTGGTTTTTATAACTAGCTGATTTTAAAAAGCAACTAAATGTAAACAATTGCTCAGGAAAAGCTTCTGTTATTATTTGAATATTGCTTGTGATGAAAAGAAGATCGTGGATGCACAAAAGACACAGAGTGGTTGTAAACACGGATTATTTTTAGAGTGAGTTATGTTTAATAATGAAGCACCACATAAGTAATTTTTATATTTGAGCCTGGTAGTTAAAAATATTCTTGGAATTGATCCGTTATCACTCAACAGAAAATTAAAAATATAAATGGTGTAATAAGTAAAATGAAGGATTTACTTCTACTTTCCTAAATCCATTGCACAAAGATGTCAAAGAAGATGGATTATTATTGTATCAGATTATCAGAATTTGTGAAGTCAATTTAGATACATCATGATTATGAAGTATAATTATTCTGTTCAAATTGACTGTGGTTCTCATTGTTTTGGATTTTTACTTAAAACACCATAATCATCATTTTTTACTGATAAAAATATTAGTTGTTTAATTTATTTATTTTATTAAGTGTTATTGTTGCGAACAACGTATGAATTGTTTACACAAGTTTTATGTTATAATCCCGATCTTTTCTGCCACGAATTTGATGTTTTGTCAAGAATAGCAACGAAAAAATAATAATGATTTTGTAAAACTTGTGTGGAGTCACTTCGATATTGGAGTCAAGAAGGACGAATAGGGTTTTCGTTTGGAATACTGATGACATGGACTAACCCAAGAAACCACCTTGATGATTGCTGCTTTTGTGCTTGTGGTGTAAAAGTTATAAACCAATTCAAAAATTGCCACTGGATTTAGCCAAATATACAATTCGTTAAGTCTCCAATGCTGCATAGAGAAGAATACAGATTACATCAAATCATTAGAACTCTTCCAAGTTTTGTTTCCATTTCCAAGAATCCAGACTGTTATGTAGTGAAAATAAAAAAATAAACAGTATTATTTAAACAAGAAACGAAGAGTCCCTAAGAGAGTGTAAAGACAACCTTATGAAATTTTTCCAGAGACTTCAAGACAACGACCTACATCTCAATGAAGCAAAATGTCAGTTTTTTGCAACTAACATATACCTTGGTTTTGAAATATCCTTCAAGAAAATTGCCAAAGATCCGAAAAAAGTTCAAACTATCATCGAATCACCGATACCGACTAATGAAAAGGAAGTAAAAAAATTCCTTGGTCTTGTCACTTACTACAGTAAGTTCATTCTAAACCATTCGAAGCTCACAGACCGCTATGATCAGACTCCAGAACCATATTGGAAGTAAACAAACTCTGGTACCATACGATCCTACATTGCCACTCACTGTTGCCTGTTATGCCAGCTCGGTGGGAGTTGCCAAAGTGCTCTCTCACATTATAGATGGAATCGAGAAACTAGTATGTTTCGTGTCGAGGTCACTTACGCAGAAAAGAATTGCAGTCAAATTGATCGCGAGGCTTTGGCTATTGTGTTTGCACTGAACCGACTATATACGTACCTGTATGGTAGAAAGTTTATGCTCATCACGGACAACAAGCCTTTAGTAAGAATATTAAATCATCACAGTAATCTACCCCCTATGACAGCTGCTAGATTACTCAGATAAGCAGCATATTTAGTTAATTTTAACTATGAAATAGTGCATTAAAAAGTGGAGCATATCCGTCTCAAAAGCCTTATGAGTTATGTGCTTAAACTATTTTTAAAAATCCTACATCGCAGAATATACAAGAAATGTGAACAAGACCTAAGCGCTTATCAGTATTACTGCAAGAATGTAGAGACCGACACAGACAGTTGAAGCAGTGGATGCTGACTAAAACATCTTTAAAAGCAACAAGTTTAAAAAACCGTTCATATTGTTACAAACCGGCCCTGTTTATTTGTCGGCGTCCGAGAATCGACCACACTTAGGGTGCATATTAATGAGCGCTTTGTTGGCTTCCGCCTTCGTCTGGTAAACTCTCAAACACCTGGTATAGTGGATTCCATAAGGTAGAAGAATTGTTCCACACTCTCGAGAAAAAGGTCGAATTATGATTTAGAGGTATAAAAAGGACAGCGGCCGCGAAGAGGAAAGTTTTTAAAAATGTTATGAAGAGTTATGAAATTTAAATAGTTGTAATTACTTGAATATCCAAATAAATATCTATGTAATTTGTAAAAGTGAAGTTTATTGTGTAAAAGTATTGGAATAAAAATTGTTTTGTTACTGCATCGACAGTTTAAAATCACCGAATCCAAGAAAGAAGTACATTTCTTAACAATATTGTATGTGATTAATATTAGACTAGTAATTAAATCTCCTTTTTCCTCATGTAAGAACAACTGAGAAACCTAGAAAAGTCACTTTAATTAACAATCAGCATTCTTCCAAACGTAACATTTGCAAAAATATTTCAACTACTTATCAACTACTTTATATGAAAAATAAATTACAATTATGAATTTCTTTGATATTGCGATTAAAAATAATGTAAATGATGCATTAATAAAGTTGTCGTGTCAGACCATTTTTAATAACACTAACAATATGAAATATACCTTTTTCCTTCGCATAATAGGAAAAAATATCTCCTGGGTCGTAAAACAGTAACCTTGCTCAAGTATCATTGGCCTCAATACATGCACAACTGGGCATATATGGAACTCGCTTTACAGTCTACCAATTAAATATTGAAAGTGGAGTAATCCATTTTAAACAGGTATTCATTTCAGCGGTCGGTTGTATGCACTTTTGCTTTTAATATTGATAAATTTCGCTAAAGCGAAGTGTCTTAATAAACTCTTCTTACCTAATAATGGTATAGTTGTGTTAGCAAAATGTACAGTGTGAATCTGTAGTATATTTTGTTCACTAATAGTTTTGAAAATATTATCACTAACACTTTGTTATCATTTACATAAATAGGTGCATTATCTATCGTACTTTTCCAAAACAACTGTTCCATTTCATTATATTTTTATTTTTGTACGTTCAAAAGCAAAAATAAAGATAAAAAACTTCGTTTTCACCATTAACACTTTCTTGTTATCATTTACACATCAACGCAATTTTTGTACCATGCATGGGAAAAAGGGTATTAAGCATAAAAAATTCGTTTTTACAGAGACAAAACGTGACAAAACAGGCAAGTTTTTATTTTTTACCCATTTGGAAAAAGAAACTATACACTTGCACTGCAAATACACAAATTTAATAGAAACCAGTCAAAATTGAGTAGATTGTTTAGATTTTCGGCTCTACGGCAAATCCCTTTCTTGAAGAAGCCACTGGTGAAAGCACTTTGTGATTGCCTAGAAAGCCGTGCAATAAAATTGTCCCAAGCTAATTTTTCGTTTCTTTTTAGCTTCTTTGTGAATTCTCTATAATCTTCTTTATCTGTGTTCCAACGAAGATATCAGCTTTGACCTTTGTTTTCGACAGCTGTAGAGATCTTGGTGGTACGTGAACGCTGTCGACTCTTTGACTAGGGCTGCGAAAAATTGTTTGATGAAGCTTCAGCTGATGTTCAGCGATGGTTTGGTGCCCAGAGCTTGTCTTGATCCTCGACATTCATGCCAAACATGCTTTGTATCCCTCGCATATCTTCACAAAGAACTTTTTCGCTTTTGTCTCGATAAATTCTCTACACACGTAGCAGAATGCATCTGATGAATGAAAGCAACCCTTTAATGAAATATTCACGGTTCCCTTACTTAGCAATAATATGAACTAAAATATTAATTTTAAAACACATGTACTTTTATACGTTTGCGGATACTGCTGGGTGTTCCCAGATAGTGCTAGACAGTTTAAAAACATTCCAGAAAGTTCTGAATAATGCAAGCCAATAGTAGAAACTTCTTGACAATTCTTACAGTTGCAAATGGTTCTGGAACTTTAGTTAGTGTGAATGAACAATATCCTCATCAACAAATGCATTTCAAAATGTGATTCTCTTGACCACAGAAGCCAAGTTTTAGTGAAACAATAGCTATTTTTTACTTATTTTAGGCAAAAGGTATTTGAAAAACCTAATTTTTTCCAAGTACAAAAAATAAATTAAATACATACTGTTATCTTTCCTTTCTGTATCAATGAATCTATTTTTCTATTTCTGTACGTTTAATAGCAGAGAAGGAAGTTGTAAGTCTTAAAAAAAAGGACTGATATATCCATAAGGATTGGGTTAATCGGTTCTTTCTGGGTGGCATCCAGCCATACTGTCGTATAGTAATATGAGAATTATTCTAATGAGTTTATTGGCATGCTAGGAATTATTATTAAGGAATCCATAATTTAATAATTTTTTAAAATACATTATCGGTTTGTTTTTATCTTGAATTATTGTTGATGAAATTTTTGTTATAGCCAAAGCTACTTAATCAATTTTTATATCGATTAAAAATAAAATTAGTCGGTAAAGTTTATTTTCGGATTATTTTTGATCTTCTCGAAAAATAACTCACTATAAAATAAAAGTCATACATCTTGGTAACTGTAATAAATAAAATGATATAATAAATGGGATAAATATAAAAATGACTGGCAAAGTGCACCATTGTACAAGGGGTTGTACATTCTCCCTGAAAAGCGTTTCCTGCAAGACATTCAACCAGTCTAGCGTTCCTAAAGATATATTACCCAGTTACCAGGAAGTATGCGAAGTCATTACGTGCTTAAAACACCATAAAGCACCGGGGATCGACAATATAACAGCTGAGCTGTTGAAAAACGGAGAGAAAACCATCTGAAGAAGATTACAATATCTAATCATTCTAATTTGGAAGCAAAATAAATTACCAGAAGAATGGTCGATGGGAGTTATTTAACCCATACATAAAAAAGGATACAAGCTGGAGTGCTCCAATTATAGAGCCGTAACACTTCTTAATTTAGCTTACAAAATGCTATCTGGCATTATTTATAACAGACTGTTACCAATTGCAAAGGAACTTTTAGAAGAGTACCAATGTGGGTTCCACCCAAACCGCTCAACATACATCTATATATAGACTACAAACAAGCTTTTGATAATGTTAATCGAAATAAAACGCCCAACGATCTTTTAATACTAGGCATCTCAAAAAACCTGGCCCAACTCGTGAACATGACCATGGCCAGTTCCAACGAAATCGTAAGAGTTAACAATGAGAATGAATGCACAGACGGCTTTAACATCACATTGGGAGTAAGATAAGGCGACGCACTATCTTCCATACTATTTGATCTTATTTTAGAAGCAGTCATCAAGAAATTAGATGTGAGAATTTTCGAACGAAAAATCTTGAAGCACATTTTTGGACCAGTGCAAAACGAAGATGGAACATGACGATCAAGAATTAATTTTGAACAGGACAACTTGATAAAGAGCGTAGACATTGTAAAATTCATTAAAGGCCAGGGCATGTAATTCTGGTCTAGTTTTTGCCGTATATGTTATGATAGGTCTTACTGTTGTTTTTTAGATTCTAGTCTTGGCCTCAATTTCTATGTGTTTATTGCACCATATTGTAAAATTCAAACACCTTACTATTTTTGTTGCTTTCTTTATTTGTTCCCTTATTTCTGCCTCAACATCGTCAAAGCCTGAGAGTTCCACGCCGAGATACTTAAATTTCATTTCCTGCTGAATAACTTTTCCATCTACCGCCAGTTTACATCTCAATGGTGTTTTTGATGTTGCCATACACTTTGTTTTTGTGGGAGATATTATTATGTTAAGAGCTGTACGGTTGAATGAGTGTAGGAGTCTCTGTCGTCTTCGTTCTCTGCTATCAGCACGGCTTCGTCGGCATAGCATAAAATTCTTACCTCTTCATCTCCCATTTTATATCCTCTCAATGAGCAAACCTTCTGTATAATCTTGTACATGATGATGTTGAAGAGAAGTGGGCTTAATGAATCCCCTTAGCGAATACCACTATGAACTGGTATTGGCTTGGTGAGTTCTCCGTCTAACTTTGCTTGTATTTGGTTTGCTGCATATATATTATCTATAGTTTGATTTTCTTCTTCTTTTCAAGTACCATGTCCTTCCAGAACGTTGGTGAATATCATGGCTATTATTATCTTGTCAAATAGCAGTCTTAACAGCGTGCTGAAACTCACGTCAAACCAGTCTCGGAGATTCTTCATGCAGGATGTCTTTCTTCTACCTGGAGTTCGTCTACCCGCTATCTTGCCTTGCATTATCTTCTGGAGCAATCGATATTTTTTGCCTCTCATCACATGCCCAAAATATTCTAACTTCCTTTTCTTAACGGTGACGATAATCTTGGTGTTCATCTGTACTCTCGCGAGTATCTCGGAATTTCCAACTTTTTCTGTCCACGCTACTTTTAGTATTTGCCTGTAGGCTCACATCTCAAATGCTTCTACGCCGTATAGGATGGTAGAAAACACATAGCATCCCGGAAGACTGATCCTCAGGGAAGATGAGTAGAATCTTCCTGAAAACAGTACGAGCCTGTTCAATTCGTGACCTTATTTCAGATTGGCTATCAGCGGTATTTGTCAGAATACTGCCAAGATCAACTTTGATTTTACCCCTGGACTTAATATGAAAATCGATTCTTAAGGAGAAAACTCCAAAAATGGAGGACTACAAATATTTCGTAACCTTAAACCGAAAATTAACGATAAACAGGATATACATACTTACTTTATACCTTTTAATAGATTGTTTTTATTTTGTCGAATCGAAAATTAAGGAAATTTGAACGTGCATATTTACTACTGCTGTTCAAGGTGAATGCAACGAATTGTATTACATACAAAATTTAATTGGGATAAACATGTTTTTCACCGCTTAACTAATTACAAAATATATAATTTACTTCTCCATTGTCAGTATAAACAAGTAGATGTTAATATTACATTAGAATTTAAATTAAAAAAAGTAATTGATACAAATTTCGATGTAATTATTTATTAAACTTAAAAGCTTGATTTTTGAAATAATGATACCTATGAGTAAATAATAATAATTTGAAATAAAATAAAATTGTTAAAATTTAATTTTGCTGAAGCAAAATTAGCTAACCAAAATGTAAGCGCAGCGGCAGAAATAATGCGTTAAACAATTTAAACATATTGTAAGTTTGATCGCAAATAGAGTGAAAGCGAAACTGGACCTTTATCAGTCAAGGGAACAGGCTGGGTTTCGACCAGGTTATGGCTCGAACGATCATTTCCAATTCCTGAAGAATCTTATAGAAAAGTTCATTGAATACAATAAACTACTTGTCCTGATATTTGTGGACTACGATAAAGCCTTTGACACTATAAACCAGTATCAGATGTTAAAGTCACTCTCCGACTGTAGAATAGACCATCGATATACCTTAGTAATAAAGTCTATATATAAAAATGCTACAGCTAACGTAAAACTGCAGGAGACAACAAATACTTAAGCTTGTTTAGTAACACGTGGCGAAAAACTGTCAAGAAATATAAGACGTCGACGGCGATTGAAATACTGCGAGAACAAGGTTAGGTGAAAATGGCGGATAAACGTTTATATTTAAAACAATGTAATTCATATTACAGAACGAATAAAAAATATAAAATTACACTATATGATAGTTTTTAAGCATGAATGTTACGATTGTGCTGTTTCCAAAATTTAGTGGTCCCCCCATTAAAGACTACATTCCATGCGGTTGAAATAGCAGTTGTTTTGATAACAAAAAAATCAGTTCTGTCGTTTATGACACTTTTCAACAAGCAACTCTTCATCTTTAGATCTTTTTAAAATAACTTAACCGTACTTACTTGGATTGAGAAATAATTCGTTAGTTTTTTTTATTGTTAGACTTAACTACATTTTGGTTAGTTTAAACGGTTAAAAAATAGAACAACCCTAGATCTTATTTCGTGGTTGACTTATCTATTTTAAATTTATCTGATAAATAATAATTAAGGTTCGTGTATATAGCTAGTGTTTATACCAGTAAATGTAAATTTACAATGACTTTTCTTGTCAATGCGATTGAGTTTTTCATTTAAGTGGAAAAACATTAAATTTATGTTCGTCATCAACACAGCATTTCATTTGCATACTTACAATTTAAACTCATTACAACTATAATAAATCACTCGATGAGTTAAAATATAAATCATTTTATTACTGTAGATTTAAGATATTATTTTTATTTGTTAATGGTTTAATGTTGTTTTCCACTTTTCATCGACCGAATAGTTAATATCTAAAAAAATCAAAAACCAAAGGTAAAAATTATTTTTTTTTAACACTCTCACTGCCACCCAAAACTGTGAGGTATCTCAAGATGCATAATCCAAAATGTATATACAAAGTGTATATACAGCTTACTTTATAACTTCAAACTTAACCAAATATACTTTTTTTACATGACTTTACTTATTTTTTATTTAATGTTTAAACGAAGCAAACATAAATATTAGAATTGAAAACGCAACAAAACTATATTATTCAACTTAATATACACTTATCTAAAAAGAACAAATATCAAAGAAAACCAAACCAATCTTGACATATGCTTGTAAAATTTGATAGGGAAATAACAAAACAGTAACATACAAGTTGTCGAGATGATACCTAAATAGCATAAAAGGAATAACAAAAAGAGACAGAATACGAAATAAGATAATAAGAGAATAGCTAGAAATGGAATTAATAAGAAACAGCTCAAAGAGACAGCAAATAAGATGGTTTGTGCACATGGTCAGGATGAGAAACAACATACAAACAAAAAAGTGTGTCAAGCAAAGTCAAACCAAACACGAAAGATAGGCAGACCAAAGAAGAAATGGGAATACGTGATTGCTAAAATCTTAAAGAAGAAAAACAAGACTCGGATATAGGGAAAAAATATGGCACAAAAAAGAAAAGAATGGGCTAATTTTATTTATAAATAACAATTATTATTGGCTTAACACCTTCGGCTAAACAAGGTTATCGATTATATATTCATATAATGAAAATAATATCAATTACATATTAAAAAAAACGAATACAAATTTTTTAGCACAGACGTCAAAATGACATGATACAAAGTTGGTTTGGTTGGGGTAACCTGTATATTTATAAATAATTTTGGATTATACATCGTGAGATGATTAACCATTTTATGATCAAGTTATATTAGTGATATCCGAAGAGGAGTTGTAGGCGATGGTTATTGTTATGCATGATGCCATAAAATCAAAGGGATGAAAATAAATGTGAGCAAAACGAAAGTAATGGTTTTTAAAAAAGAAAAAAGCATGACAAACTGAGGAGTTTCGATTAAGGGAGAAAGAGTGAAACAAGTAAATGAATTTGTGTACTTGGGTTCAAAGTTTACTAGAGATGGAAAGTATGATAGTGACATTGAGCGAAGGGTGTTGGCAGAAAAACAAATGAATGGAGCACTGCATAACTTTATGAACAGCCAGAAAGTGTCAAAAAGGCACGTCTGGTGGTGCATAGGGGTGTGTTGGTTCCTACACTTATGTATGGTAGTGAATGTTGGGTTTGGCAGAAGAAGCATCAAAATAGGATTAATGCTGTGGAGATGAGTAGTCTGAGAATTGTATAGCCGGAATGAATCGGTTGGATTATGTAAAGAATAGTGAGAAAGAGAACGCTGTGGTGTGAAAGAAGATGTGGTTACAAAGATAGATAAAGGACTGCTTAGATGGTTTGGACACGTAGAAAGGATGGATGAAGGAAGATTGACGAAACAAATTTATAAGGCGAGTGTGAATGGACGGAAGTCGGTAGAGGTCGACCTCGGAGAACATATCTTGATCAGATCAACATTGTTTTAAAGAAAGGCCAGCTGTCAAGAGTACCAACAACCGACGAGCATGTATGAGAGCACTGATGAAAGTAGAGGATGTGTGTAAGAACCGTAGCGGAAGTGGAAGGAAGTGGTCTCTGCCTACCCCTATGGGAAAAAGTCGTGACCTTATGTATGTATGTATGTAATTATGTTTTTGTATCTATTTAAAATAACGAAATCAAGAATTTTACCGCACTATTGGGACACTCCGTACACATTTTATCATCGATCGACTTACCTTCATTAACACCATAAATATTGCAATTTGAAAGATGTTGATAATGTGTTATTAATTTATTTTGCTATTTTGCGTAACTCTCGTGTCGTGTTTAATATTACTGAAGTAATGGTACAATGGTAATGGTAATGTTGTACAACCGCTTTTTGTGTAATTTATTTATGTTAAACCATTTAGTCTCATCAAAGCAATTAATTCAATAATTAACTTACGGACCTAGAATACAATGGGTGTTCATTGAGAACGTCATAACATTTAAATAGTGTTTTTTTTTTCACTTATCATAATGCCCCTTTCCAAATGGATAATATTTAAACAAATCGTAGCGTTGTATGAGAAAACTGGCTAGGAACATTAAATGTTTTCATTTCATACCGACTGAAAATCATAATAATAATAGTTTTTCCCTACTACACTAGAGCTATCAACGTCAGCTGCTACAGTAGCGGTGAAGCTAAAGGTGACAGCATATGAGAAACTTGTTAGTTACCACATAAAACTTGATTTTTTTGTAATAAATTGACATAATGCTGCCTGAAATAAAAATATTATTTTATTATTAATAAAAATAAAGATCATCGTCAGTGGAATGTTTGTTGGTATAGAGATCGTCAGTTTACTTGCAAAAGTAATTATGCTACGCTCAGATGGGCTGAGCGAGCGGCATGTTTATGACGCCGACTGACGGTCTCCCCCCCGTTAAAGCGGACGATTGTTTTTATTTTTGTAGAAGTATAAAAATTTAGCTGTAAAAAATTCATACAGTATAAAATGAATTTTTTTCTAAAACATTGAATTAAGATTATATACACGACTGACATATAACCCCTCCCCTTCAAGACAGCTGATTATTATTTTTTAGATGGAAATCTGGAAAATCATATCATTAATTTTGGCACGGTATAAAATCACTAAAACAGAATTTTTTTCTGACCACTTTCATATGCTGCGACCAGCTGACGCTCACTTTGCTTATTCTTGAGTATTGAACAACTATCAAAATTAAATTTATCCGGCATAAAATTCCTAGTGAAAATGCAACGCTACCTCCCGTACTATTAGACTCGAAATCATTTGTGGTGCCTGCAAAGTAAAATGCAATGCCTTAACCAGTGGAAGTTTGTATCCCGATTTCAGCAACAGCAGTAGTAGAAAAGCCAAGGAATATTTTAGCTTCTTTACTGGCTGGTGATTCAGTTCTTTGTATTTAATGTGATCTAAGGTCTTTTGTAGCATGAAGTACCTTTCATCCTAGGCAGGGCCGGCTCTACCATATAGGCGAACTAAGCGACCGCCTAGGGCGCCAAGCAAAGTATGTCCAAGAGCAATGCCTTAAACTCGAAAAAGCTTTGGCCACTGATCAATCAAAAGATATTGATGCAATAGAGCTGTGTGGTGAACTGCAAGCTATTTCAAGACGAGTGAAAAAACAGTCAACCCCTAAGGACGTCCCCCGATATGGAAGAAAATTTCCCGAATTTGTACGTTGCACTGCGGATTCTCCTTACACTACCGGTCTCAGTAGCATCAGGAGATTTTGAGCTTCTCAAAGCTCAAAATCATAAAAAGTTATCTACGGTCATCTATTACCCAAGAGAGATTGGTAGGCCTAGCAACGATTTCTATTGAACAAGAGATTGCACAGAACATCGACCTCAATGGTTTGGTAGCAACATTTGCCAAACAAAAAGCCAGAAAAAATTTTTAAACTTGTTCAATTCCTCTCCCAGTAAATAGTGTAAATAACTTTAACTTTTGAGTTTTATTGAACAGAGATAAATATAAATATAATTTAGAATATATATACGTTTTCTCATTTCCAATTTCCTATATTTTGTGGTTGGATGAAAGTGGTGGCAGGTATAGTGGGGGGGGGGCCGAGCAATGCTTTCGCCTAGGGCGCCAAAATGTCTTGAGCCGACCCTGATCCTAGGGCTATGGAGGATGTTTTTATCATCCAAAAGTGAGCCGTACGTTTTATAGCAAATCTCAAAGTTGGTGAATCGTACGAAACAAATTTCGTAAAACTATTTGTTTTGTTTATAAAAATAAACTTTTATTTATTAATTATTTGACACAATACCAGTTAAGTACTAAAAATAAAGGCAATTTATATCATTCACATCATAAAACTATTTTACTTGAGAGTTGTTTTTATAAATGTTTGAAATTATTTTGACCTGTTGCCAAGAAACACATTTAAAAAGATTTCATTCCGCATCTTAATGATGCAAAACCTTACACTGCAAGTGAAATCACAGAACATATATTTAAATAGTTTCTTTTATAATGAGCAACATAATTGTTTCTATTCTTGTACTATTATAGTACTGGGACCAAGTGCAATAATAAGTAAAAACCAAGACATCCTTGGAAACTTATTAGCAGATAAAATTCCCTAGAAAGGGTTAATAGTTACGTATATTTGGGCACAAACATTAATGACAAGTGGAACCACTCTATTGAGATCAGAACTCGCATTGAAAAGTCAAGAACCGCATTTCTCAAGTAAAAAAAAGTTTTCACAAGCCACGACATACAGCTAACAACATACATACAACTTTGTGCTTTAAATACTATTTTATGGAGTCGAATCGTGGACGCTTACGGAGGCTTCCTTCAAGAAACTTGAAGCATTTGAAATGTGGCTGTACTGGAGAATTAAAAAAATACCTTATAAAGACCGGGTTACCAATGCAGAAGGGCTGAGAAGGATGGGCAAGGAAAGAGAAGTCCTCAATACGATTAAGGCACGAAAGTTAAAATATCTAGGACATGTAATATGATAGCCAACATCCGGAACGGATGGGCACTACAAGAAGAAGGAAGAACTCTCCCGGTAAAAATAATTCCAAAACGGCTGTAACTTTTGGCACACATAAAGATTGATACCTAAAAATTATATTGTCCGCACTTAAAGTGGGGTAGTTCATAATGTTCGCAAGCTGCTCTATTAATTTTTTAATTGTCTGCGTTGTCTTTAAAAACTGTACCCCAGAAGTTAATTGACAATTGAGTAAACCTGAAGCCGTTTATTTATTGCTGTCTCTGTGAACCTTTCATAGAAATTCTAGCCGTGCTGTTCCCTGTCATTTTTTTGATTGTTCACAGGTTTGACTTACGTTTGCGGTATTGGTCTTGATTTTATTATAAAAGAAGAATTAAAACATATAAAATACTGTTTTTTTTGCACAAATAAAGGTTACTTATCAAATTTTCGGTAAAAATGTGCATGCAGTTCATTAGTGAAATTCTGTGTTGTTATGATATGTAAATGATTTAACATTTTATATTATTGAACATGATTTTGATTATCGCCAGACTGACGTCAAAATAGGGGGTTTTTGCGTTAATTAAATGTAATAAATTTTCCATGCAAAGTGCAGATTTATTTTTAATAGGAAGAAACATATAAAATTTTTAAATATAAAACCATTTAGGGTAATAAGACTTTACTATTAATATAATATATTTAATAGTAAATGTTGTTATACAAAATTGTCTAAATAGACTAAGTCTAATTCTTCTTCTTCTTCCTTTTTGAAAGGCATCTGCCATGTTCTCTAATTTCTTAGAGTTGTAGCTGGGATGATGAATTCCAGCTTTCATACCAACGTATGAGTGGACGTCCAGGTGGTCTGCTGGATCTTGGGAGACCATCCCTTGCAATCTTCGGCAATCTGTTGTCGTCCATCCGTTCCACATGATCTCACCATTACCGACGTCTGGTTCGGGACCATCTAACTATGTCTTGGACATCGCAAAGTTCTCGGATGTCTTCGTTTTTTTTTGTGTTTTCTTAATGTGTAGCCTGCTATGGATCTTAGAGACCTCATCTCTGCTGTACGGATAATCCTAATTCTAATTTATTATTGTAAATAAATTTACTACGTTAAAAATATTATAAATTTAAATAGAAATTACGGAGAACAACTTTTCTTTTTTTTGTCAAAAAATACACATCAGGGTAATTGTATAATAAAAGAAGTGCAAATCTTAGTGATGTTTTACAAGTTACATTGTTAAGGGGAGACAGGTTAAAGTGGGTTTTTTGTTGCATGGAAAAAATAAAAATATAAATTCTGTTGAAACGCTTCTTATAAAAAAACATTGAATTGCCAAGTTGGTTAGGCCAATTCTGGTCAACTCTAGGAGCTATAGTTTGGAAATGCGGATTTTTTTTAATTACCGCCTCCGCAACCCCCATTACGGGTGGAATTTCGTAAAATCCGTTCTTAAATTAAGCTCACTTAAATTCGGTGTACTTGATTTAATTAAATCAACCTGTTTCTTTTTTAGAAATAACCGTGACAGCAACAAAACACTATACTATAATTATGCTATACCATAATTATAAATTTTATTTTATTCGCGAAAAATTGCCTAGATATATTTTAACAAATCACTTGCGAAAAACTTCCCCAATAAAAGATAGGTTAGCTTGACGTCCTTTTTTCTCGAATAAAATTTACACTGACTCTTTGACAGATAAAGTTCCCGAAAATATACAACTACATCAACAGGAAAAATTTCGCGGGTGGAATTTCGTAAAATGAGGGGTAGTTGTTTAATTTTTTTGAGTTATAACATGTATTTAAAAAACGTTGGGACGTCCTTTTCATTTGATAAAAAACAAAATTACATAGCAGTTATTTGTCCCGTTCGCGTTTAGAATTCAATTAAAATCAAAACCATACGTACTTCTAAACATATTTACCGCTTACTGTCCCCCTAACGTGTGTCTTTATCACCTACAAAATGCTGCACGGTGCAAGAATCATGGAGAGAGTCATTCACTTTGGTAAATAGGCAGAGTCCTCGTATTCAAATAAACGTTGTCATTCGTTGATAAAATGATAACCGCATTAACGCGTGTACGTGAATGTTGAAAGTTTAGCGATTTGTTATATTTTGTGATGTTCCAGTCGTTTATCGTCTGTTTCGTTTTCCTCTAATAATAATTGACATTTGGTGAAATTGTGTCGTTGAGTTGGAGTTTTTTTTCTCGTAAATGTTAATACGTTGTGGTGTTTACGGAGAAATGTAAAGGTCAGTGTTTTAATGTTATCTTCACGCTTTGCTAGATATTAATTTCATAATCGTTACACAACGTATAAATAATAAATTGCTGGTTCCGTTTGTTTTTTTTTACGGTTATATCATTCACAGAACATCTTGATGTTTCCTCTGGTTCTATAAGTACCTATTGCTCCTTCTGGTTATTGTATTATTTTGTTATTTATAATTTAAAAATGTTTAAACTTTTGAGAATTTTAATTTTACAAATACGAAAAATAAATATATACGTACTTTTTTAAGAATCCAAACACCCAGTAAGAGTTGAAGAAGCTAAATAAAATTTATACAGAACTAGCAGACCCACAGACCTCGCTAGGAAAATATATTTCTTGAAATTCAATCTTTTATTCAGTACAAATATCAAATATATTAATGTAATTAGATAACAAAGAGCAAAATTAGAAAAAATGGATTTTGGATTTCTTAAATCTAAATAATGAATGTTGTTGATCTCTGAAATCTAACCTAGGTAGTAATAAATTATGAAATGAATTAATATAAAATTCTGCCATTGCAGAATTACTTAGTATTGCCAATTAAATCTTGCAACGTTCTATTTAATGACTCAAGAGAATGTTTATTTGGAAATTGATTTGATCAACATAGACATTTTTAGCTGCCAAAATCGCTCGTTCATTGAGCCAAGTGTGGTTAAATTAATAAATATTGAGGGGTGCAGGGAGGATGTAAAATTTCAATTATATATTTTTTAATGTGAGAAATTCATAAATATTTGGTCAAAAATAAAAATAAATTTAATCAAGGTGTGGGAAAAAAAAATTCATGAAGGCTTTCTCGGGATGTACCAGACAAACGTATGTAGATATCATACAGAGATTTCTGAACAAATTGCCAAACAACATCTTAGATGCCACTTGGTCCATCGGAAACAAAGACCTCCATCGGGACTTGGAAAATGAAGCTGACCAGACCATCAAAAAATTTGCCAGAAACTCTGGATGATTAAATGTTTACACTAAAATTTATTATTCCTTCCACTTGCCACGGTTCTTACGCACATCTTTTGCTTTTTCTACTGTCATTAATGCTTTCATACATGCTCGTCGGTTGTTGGTAATCTTAACCTGGCCTTTTTTCAAAACAATGTCGATGTGATCGAGATATGTTCGTCGAGGTCGACCTCTAGCGACTTGTTCATTCACACTCGCCTAATAAATCTGTTTCGTCAATCTCCTTCATCCATCCTCTCTGCCTGTCCAAACTATGCTAAGCATTCCTTAATAATTCTTTAATAATAAAAAAATATTAAAAAGCGATAAATTCTACATAAAAAAGTTACTCTTGTTTGATTCATGTAGGTAACTCGATCGGATATCGAGTTATTTGCTTCTAAAAAGTTCAATGAATTTTAATTTTATAAAAAAATTTGTAAAGTAATTTAAAAAAACTTTATTTTTAAAAACTATACAATGAGAATATAAGTGACTTAATTAGATGAAAACTGCTTGAAGACTAAATGAATAACAAATACCAAAATGAAATTACCAACTATGTTATCTGTTTAATACTAGGAATGCTAACAAATAAAATAACATTTATTTGATTACGAAGAATTTTAATAAGCGAATATTATCTACATAAGAACGTGGGCTGTGTGAAGATACGATCCTATTTATTGTATTTCGTGGTCGCAGTAAACAATAGATAACAATTAAGAAAGAAGCGATATTTAATATATATATTTTTCTGTTATTCCCTCCTAAATACATATCTATTTTATTATATAAATAGGTAAAGAAAAAACAGTGCAAAAAGCTAAAATTTATGTGTAATATGTGTTACAAATTCAATAAATAAAATAAAATAAAACATTCATTGTTTACGTGTGATGGATAGAGGAGGTTTTTCTATTCACGCTCAACCATAGGCGTTTTCATATCGCCATAGGTTTTGCTGGTTCAATGTGTAGATAGTTCTTGCACTTTATTTGTTTTATATTTTGGATCACAATTCTAATAAAAACAACTTCTTATTAATTTTTTTTTAATGTAACAAAAAACAAAACAAGGAAAACAGAAAATATTCTAAGCCAGTCATTATTTTTTTAAGTCCAAAAATAGCAACGTCGATACAGCAGGACAGCATTTTGGAAACGTTCCTCTTTTTTATTGAATTTGAAAGAATAATTTAGTTTATTAAAGAGTGGTCATTGTATTTTTAAAAAATAAAATCGTGTTTTCTAAAGTGTAAGAAGATATGTTAAATTTGTGGAGAGGAACGTCTTGTTACAAAATTAGACAGATCTATGTAGGCGAAGTAACTTTCAAAACATCTCATATTTTATTGCAATTTTTCTTCCATTGACGTACGTACTTATTGTTTAAAAATGAATTTAATCCTATTGATACTCGCTCAACCGTAAAATATTTAAGTGCATGTTCATGTGCAGGAAGAACCTATTATTAGTAATAAAAAAAAAGAGTAGTCAGTTATTTAACCAAATAATGTGTCAGAATGTCAAGGATATTCATTAGCAGGCTGTAGAAAACCTGCATACTTTTTCAAAAAGTAAATACTGAATAAATTTAAAATAAGTTAAATTACAAACTATGGTCTTTAAAGAAAACTTTTAAAATCATTATTATTAATAATAAAATAATCGAAATGCAAATGCAAATGACATTCGTCACTGTACCAGATGTTACTGATGAAACTGTGATATTATATTCTAGTGCAGAATTCAAGTCTTGCAGCATAATCACCCGTTCAATGTTTTGGTTTAACTCAAAATATACACCCTGTCCGGAAAATTCGTGGACAATAGGTAATGGCAGAGACCTGCGCGAAAAATAGATCGATTTAGTCTGAGTTACTTAGGTACCTATATCCGAAAATGCTTCGTTAATCCGTCAGAGGGTTTGGAAGATTGACGAAAATTATTATTATTTTTTAGTACTCGAAAACGTGCTGATAGATTGCCACCATTTTTTGTGTGCGATTTTGTACTACAAGTTTAAGTTTTTCAGGGCTAATTGAGTTTAATTTAAAAGTAAGAATTGACAAATAATGACGTCATTTGAAAACAATTGTTTATAAATTCAACATCATCAGAGTAATCACAACCCAAAAAATTTAGTAGGGTAGTTAAACTAATTGAGAAATTTTTTTGTCTCCTGAAAAAGTTAAACCGACGGTTTTTTTAAAAAATAAAATAATTTAATAATAATAAAAAATTTAATTCATAAAATAAATGTTGAACATAGAAATTTGACAATAACCCCTTAAAATAATTATTTCATCAAGTGTTCGAAATAATTTCCATTTTGCTGAATACACATAAATCGCACACAAAAAATGGTGGCCAATCTATTCGAGTAATAAAAAAAGATAATAAATTTTGTCAATCTTCCAAACCCTCTGACGGCTAAACGAACCATTTTCGGATATAAGTAACTTAGGCTTAATCGATATATTTTTCGCCCAGGTGCCTCTCATTACCTGTTGTCCACGTTTTTTCCGGACACCCAGTATTATTAAGCTATTTATAACCTTTAAGGTATCGTCAAAATAATTGTAAATTAACACATGCACGTAGGAACACTTGTTATTTTTTACGATGAAATTAAACACCATCATATTTCCAACGTGTCATCGACTAGGACGACACTTCCGCGAATATTACTATGACGTAGACTTGAATTTTTAAAGAAAGAGACCTGTCAACGACTTCACCATGTTCCCAAAGTCAGCAGATGTGCAGTGCCGATTCAAAGCGAATTGGGTACCAGTGACGTATCGTAAATATTTTGTAACGGTTACCAAATAATTATGTATTAAAATTGAAAGTAAATAAAAAATATATAAATTGATAGTTTCGAGATCATAATGAATTGCTCTTTTCGCCAGTGACAATAAAAAATTACTCTCATTGTGGTAACTAGCATTATCCACGACCAAAACACTGTTTAGTCTTATGTTCGGGACCAACTGTTTTCTTACTCACCTCATAAAATTATCTGAATTCATATTACCGTAATAATCTAATAAGGCCAGATTGGCTTTATTAAAAGCAATAAATTTTAACGGAATTGATTGTCATTTTGGAATTTGGACATCTAAAGAAAATTTAAAAAAGTTTCTTGAACATATTGTACTTCGTTTTTTGAAACACATAATACAATCATTTTTTTAGTTGATCGTTTCGCCTTTGATTTCAATATTCAATTAAACATTCATTTAATCGATATTGACGTAATGTTTTCATCCAATACGGAATAACGATGTCCCATAAATTAATAAAACTGGTTAATGTCGAAGGCGATTTAAAAAAATTAATAGAAATATGTTAGGATTAACGAAAGAAAATAAATCTTTAATTGGTTTTTAATAATTGTGAAAAAATATTTAACAATCAATGAGACAAACTAATAAAGTAAACAAACATTAAATGTTTTGTTATTAAAAATACCGCGTCAGATTTTGGGGTTATTGACAGTTTACAAAAATAAAAACTACGTAGGAACCTGTCGAATATACAGGGTGGTCAACCGAAAACGAAACAGAGCCATTTGCAAGAACTTTGTCAACATTTTAGACCCGTCGATTTTAAATAAAAGGGGAAAACTCTTTTCCGGTATTTTTGACTCCACTTCTTTCAGCCTCAAGCGAGGGTAAGAATTATCCCAAAATTTTTAAATGGCATTGGGGGTCGAATAAGATGAAGATTCAAAAGCTCTGACAATTCTCTATACAATAGTCTTTAAATTTTAAAATTCCGCCCATTACTTATTAAAAAATTGGATTTTTAAATGTGAAACTTATCTGCAAACAATCACGGTGGATCTGATCGAGATCGATGTTCGCCGAGGTCGACCTCTACCGACTTGCCCATTCACACTCGCCTTAAAAATCTGTTTCGTAAATCTCCTTCATCCATCCTTTCTACGTGTCCAAACCATCTAAGCATTTTTTATCTATCTTTGTAACCACATCTTCTTTCACACCACAGCGTTCTCTGATCTCACTATTCTTTACTTTATCCAACCGATTCACTCCGGCTATACTTTTCAGACTACTCATCTCCGCAGCATTAATCCTTTTTTCATGCTTCTTCTGCCAAACCCAACATTCACTACCATACATAAGTGTAGGAACCAACACACCTCTATGCACAGCCAGACGGGCCTTTTTTGACACTTTCTGGCTGCTCATAAAGCTATGCAGTGCCCCATTCATTTGTTTTTCTGTCAACACCCTTCGCTCAATGTCACTGTCATACTCTCCATCTATAGTAAACTTTGAACCCAAGTACACAAATTCATTTACTTGTTCCACTCTTTCTCCCTTAATCAGAACTTTACAGTTTGTCATGTTTTCATCTCGTTCAAAAACCATTACTTTCGGTTTGCTTACATTTATTTTAATTCTTTTGATTTTCAGGGCATTATGCATAACATTAACCATCGCCTGCAACTCTTCTTCAGATGATACTAATATGACTTGATTATCGGCGTAAAGAAGGCATTTGACGATCAAATCATTCATTTTCAATCTATACGCACTTTCTTTCAAATCTTTTAAACAATCGTCTATGTACAAGTTAAACAGCCACATGGCGAAGCCACACATCCCTGTCTCACACCTTTTTCGATGTTAAACCAGTCTGTGTAAGCTCCGTTTATTCTGACACCAGCAGTGGAATATCCTACAATTAAAATATTTTGTTAAAATTACCTTTAGCATTAGAAAATTTTCATTATCTGCTTTCCTAATGAATTTCTTGATCTGCTCGCTGCTAAATACTTTTGATTTCTTTGCTTTATAACCAACATTTTCCCTTTTAGGACAATAATTGTGCTGTAGCAGCAGCTGCTGCTCGTAAGGCACATTTTTAAACTAACTATCGCTGCTGCTTTCCATAGTTTAGTACGTACTTCCCGGACTAGGCCTAAAAAATGCTACTTTCTCAAAGAAAAAGTGTCCGGGAAGTGGGTACTTCGCACGGTTGCAGCAAAAGCATATTTTTTACAATCTAAGATTATAGTCTATACATACAAACCAAGTCACTGGCAAAAACTACCAAACTTTCTTCTTAGTAGTATCGTATCGGTTTTAATTTTTAAATCGAGTTAAAAAAATAGTATTTGCTAATATTTGTTTTTCTTCTTTTTTAGCTTTAGCGGCTTTTGGTCCCGCCGACTTCGCGAGGGTGAACCACCTACACCCTGGATTTTCGGCGGGGTGCAATCGACTCCTTTGACATCCCCCAAAATTTGTTTGTACTCCAATACGGAACCGAATTACTTTCAAAATATCATCAACAATAACATGGAGAACGATTTGCGTGAACTATTACGCGAAAAAGCTGAGAAACACCGCGACTATTACAGTAGTTTGGTAGGAGACGATAATAGTGATGTTGGTGTTTCGTCGCTGGTAGAACAGATGGCGACATCGGTACCAAACTTGTCGGTGGACGATTCCGAAACCACCCAAGCATCAGAATCGAGCAGTACGGGATATGCGCCAACAAAATCGAGGCAAAGAAGACGGGGTGTGTACGAAATTGAAGGCACGCTTTCTGATACCACCGAATTTAAAAGCGTAAAACTTTTACGCGAAAATTATATAGCAATGTTAGAGAAAACTACGAAGCAGCTTTCTCGAGCGTCGGAAAAGACGCAAAATTTGAATGATAAAATCGAAATATCGCAGGATAAGCTAGAGATACTAAACGAAAAATCTGAGTTGTTGATACCGCCTTCCAGTGGGTATTGTAGTTCGACAGCGTCGGGTGCAAGTGACGATGAGCGAGAGAAGAATTGGAGGAAAACGGAAAGGAGAAGCGGCAGTTCCGATTCGGCGGTGCATAGCGACGAAGAGGGACCAATCCAATCGAATTGGGGGGAGAAGAAAGAAGAGATACTACACCATGATGGTAATTAAAATATTTGTTTTATTCGTTTCACATAATTTGCCGAATTTTTATCTAAATAACCGTTGCAAAAATTATCCGATGTTTATTAATTGTTTTTAGATTGCTTTATCAATCAGTTGAAAATTGTATTCGCTAATTAGATAATATTATGCTGAGTTTATCACAACATGCAGGTTAATGTACAATAGTGACGTCATTGTGTAGTAAAGTTTCTTTTATTATTCTACCAAAATTGAATAATTACTGTAACGTTTGTGTTTTCAGGGACAATGTATATAGTTATTTTTTATATTAGTATGAATGTGTACATTAAAAAATGAGAACGCGTCCCACTATGCTTCAAAAGGTGGTTCGTTTAGTTTTGCTCGTCTTCATAAAATAAAGCAACTGAAATGTAATTATAATTACGATATTTTCCCCTTGGGTTCGGTAATTCCAAACTCTCAGTACAATAATTAACAATTTTTATTCTAGTATTTCTTCACAATAAGATAGATAGATAGATATTTACATTACAATTTTTTTAAAATACTTGACTTTAAACTAACTTCAACGTAAACTTTTTAAACTTAACTTTTTAATCAATAAAATATTTGTATAATTTCTAAAATGCAGTTCATTAAAATAATTACTATTAGCTCTACAGCTCTACGTTATTCTTTAAACAGATAAAAAAATACAAAATAGATAATTCTCAATGTTGAGTTAAGGTTGGGGTGATTCATAGTTATAGGTTACTAGTCATTTGTTGATTGTAGATTGTAGGGAGGGTCGTGAAGGCTATGCTGTCTCTCAAGCACTTCGACCTATCAGATCTTTTGTGCATAACCCTTAATCTATTCGAGGCCCGGGATTCCGAGACTTTGAGCAAAGTTTATCAGTTTTCTGGGGGCTAAGTTCCTGACATCGAATGGCATTAGGGCATTAGAGAAAAAAAAATTGCATAAAGGGATTGCTATTCTTGTCTTGAGCAAATACGTGACTATACGAGGATAGTTCACGAATTATTGTCCCTAACATGAGAAGCAAAACAAGAGAGAAGAATGAATCTAATTTATTTTTCAACATAGTAACCTGCAACGTTTATATACTTGGTATATCGGTGTTTCAAACCCTTTTGAAAAAAATTCAGAACTTTAAGTCTTCAGTCATTCATCTACCGCCGACATTACTTCGTTATCATCAGCAAAGCGGATTCTACAAAGATGTTTTTTTAATTTTGAGAATACATGGTAGTCGTTGGTGGCTGGATTTGAAGAATAAGGGGGTTGTTAAAAAATTTCAAATCCCGCATTGTGAATGGCAGTCATTGCAACACAACTTTTGTGGGCCGGAGCGTTGTCCTGGTGGACGAGCACACCTCGACTCAATTATACTCTTTTCTCTGATAGTTTCGCGTACTTTTAGTACTAAATTCGCATAATTACTATGTGACTTCGCGGTAAATAATCTGCGAAAATAACACGTACAAAATCCCAACAAAACTGTAGCCATGACCTTACCAGCCGTTAAGACAACACAAAATTTCTAGGGGTGATGAACCCATGTTTCATCGACCGTAATAAATTTTCGCTTAAATTCATCAGGATTTCTGTTAATGATCTCAAAATTTGTCTACGCTACGACCTGGCGAACACGCTTCTGGTCTGCCGTCAGCATTCGTGGAACTCAATATGCAGAGAGTTTTTTGAGACCCAATTTTTTATTAAATTTTTTTAATGCTTCCAACAGAAAACACACATGTCTCTGCTATGGCCTTGACTGTAATTCTTCTGTCATTTAATACCATCTACTTCTTTGGGTGCCAACTCCCATCGGAGGTTGGATAATCATTATTGCTACTCTTTCTTTATTTGCCGCCACTCTGAAAAGTTCTATTGAGCTACAGTTAAACCAATCCCTTAAATTATTCAACCATGAAATTTTCTTTCTACCAATACTTCTTCTTCTCTTTATCTTTCCTTGCATAATTAGTCTAGCATCTTAAACCACTGACCTCTCATTATATGCCCTAGATATTGTAACTTTCTTGCTTTTATGGTGTTAATTACTTCATATTCTTTACCCATTTCTCGAAATATTTCCATGCTTGTTTTTCTTTCTGTCCATGATATCCTGAGCTTTCTTCTATAACACCAAATTTCAAACGACTGCAGTTTGTTTATGTGTTCTTGTTTAAGTGTCCAGCTTTCCAGTCCATAATATAGTATTGAAACCACATGGCACCTTAAAGTCCTCACTCTTAGTTCTATTGTGAGGTCTCTGGAACAGAGGATTGTTTTCAGTTTTACAAACTCAGTTATTGCAGTTTTGCGGGCTCCCGCAACTGGTGCATGTTGACAGGACTCTCTTCCCAGTTTGAAATCTCGGGATCAGTTCTTGATTACCTGGTACGAAGGGGTAGAGTCACCCAATACTTCTACCATGTCCTTATACATTTTTTGCGGTGATAACCCATTTTTACAGAGGTACATTATCGCACTTCAACGCCAATTATGTTAGGGACAACAATTCGTGAACTATCCTCGTATGTATGTATGTAAGTAGTATTTTTTTATTACTTGTAAATACAAGAAAAAGGTTCATATGTTACATTAGTGTCAAGTCCATAGATATTTTTGGTTGTCAAAAATTTGTTTTCTGCTTTGCTATATACCTAAAACGGGGTAGTTTTAGTATTTCAACGTTTAAATTCACGATCCTCTTTTTGCTATTAAGCGAATCTACCATCCAAATTAAAAGGTCGAGTATTTAGGTAACAGTAATGGTATTATTTTTCAGGGTATTGTCCAAGAAGTCCATACAGTCCTCGGTGTTCCGTAGATCATTCCAATGTTCCGAGTAGAACGCTTATTGAAGCACATTATGTTCCATTACCGCTGGATAGAAAATTTAGCGTTGATATTGTTAGCGCAAAAAATGCTGACAATTTCGATACTTTTGACGATAGCCGTAGGCATAGTTGCTTTAGGTAAGTGCACTTTTAAAAATATTACAATAATTAATTATTATTCATCCCGAAATAATAAAACTTAATCTTAAGTTTAAATATTAGGTATTTTTTATTTATCAGTGTTTTTCTTCTGTCCTCTTCAACACTTTTAACAAAATTACTTTCTTTTATAATTCCAAGTAAATACACAAATACACAATTTTCCGGCCCACAACACTTTTAAGGACTCTCCAAGGCCCACTTAAAAGAAGAGGTTCGACGCTGGGAAACAGATAAAATGAAATCTCACTGGAATAAAGTCCCAGGACAAGGACAAGCGAAAAGGCTAGTAAGCCTTTCGCCAAGAAAAGCTAAACAGCTTCTCGAGTTGGACAAGAAAGACTTGAAACTGGTAATGGGACTCCTTACTGGACACTGCCATTTAAAACTAATGCCGGGGTCCCCCAGGGTTCCATCCTGTCCCCCACCTTATTTCTTTTACACATCAACGACCTCTTGAAAACCACCACGAACCCAATTTACAGTTTCGCAGACGATAGCACACTTGTCTCAACTTTCACATCCTATCGATCACTTTCGGTGAATGATACAAATAGACTCAGGTAGGAACAGGTTGATTCCATCAATAGAGATCTTAAAGCAATCGTCGAGTGGGGAACCAACAATCTTGTTCGGTTCAACGCCCAAAAAACACAAAGTGCCACGTTTTCCAAGAAAGTGAATTTCTCAAATCATCCCATCACAATGTCCGGAAATACCCTTGAACCAAGTCCCTCCCTCTCGATTTTGGGAGTCACGGTGTCCAATAATATGTCTTGGCATGACCATGTTGCTAATATCACAAAGTTGGCAAGCCAGAGGCTAGGTTTTCTGTGGAAAGCCAGAAAGTTTTTTACTCCTGATCAACTGTTGACGACGTACAAGGCTCAAATCCGACCTCTACTGGAGTATTGCTCGCACATTTGGGGTTCAGCACCAAGGCATTCTCTTCGTCTTCTAGATTCCATTCAGAAAAGAGCCATTCGCTTGATAAACAGCTCAACTCTCACAGATACCCTTCACCCTCTAGAACATAGAAGAAGAGTTGCAGACCAGTCATTGCTCTACAGATATTTTCATGGCAGATGCTCCAGAGAAATAAAAACTCTTGTACCACCATTGGCCACATTCGGCCAAAGAACTCGGCACGCTGATCAGTCTCACCCATTTACTCTCAAGATTGACAATACAAGGACCAATCTTCATCAAGAATCCTTCTTTTACAGGGCTGCTACGAAATGGAATAAGCTTCCAAAATCAGTTTTTCCAGAGAACTATGACCTGCAACTTTTTAAAAAGCGTGTCCACAATCATTTCCTTTCTATAATCCCTTTCCCTTCTAATAGTCGCAGTGCGGGCCGTCCGCGGCCCACACGATAGGTCTACCCTTTTTGCGATTATTTTCTTAAAAAAAAAAATTTATAATCTTAAATACCCAATATAATCGCTGATTGTTCTAAGTATAAATGGATTTTGAATTGTATGTCAAAATTCACATATTCTTCCAGGGATTTCACAACCATAAATATTAAAATTTTCGTGTATCTAGTTTCAGTTTTTAACTTTCTAAAACCTTTAATAAACAATTTACAAAGCAATTATTCCGTATTGATGCATCACCTTCGGGAAATGCCCACCTAATGTATTAAAAATTCTCAGAACCCAAACCAGCTTGCGAATAAATGGGAAATTACGCTTATTGCTCGGCCAACCACCCCAAATTTAGACCATTCTTTTGGAGCGGCTGTTGGTTCAAGCAGTGCACTGTGCTCTATTATATAAATTTATTCTTTGTTTCAATAGCAAAGTTTGTGTTATTCGTTACTTTGATGATAGTATCGATTTCGTTATCAGTAAAGAAATACGTTTCCGTTGTTTGATCGGTTAATTTTGTTTCAGCGAAGGAGAAGAACAACCGCGTTATCGGTATTGGCGCACCCCGTCGGTCGTGGTTAGTGATTATTCTGACGATATAATGGGTTTAACCCTCGAAGATATCGAATATATTCGCAGTCGTAGAGAAAATTCCATATCGCCGGATTCGAGTGTGCATAGCTCTTGCAGTAATTTGAACTATTGCGGGTCGACGATAAGCGGTTTGGATGGTGATTATGTGTTGTGTGAACCGTACAGGAAATCCTCTAATTGTTCTACGTGTTCGACGTTGAGCGATGAAGAAGAAATCTCTGGCGGGGATACTTTGTTGCAGCCGCATAAAACTAAAGAGGTAAGTTTTTCACTTTGCAGTCAGTACTGTAATAGTATATTCTATAACAAGTATTGGAATATGCCATTCCAAACGTGGTAAATGCTAAAATGTTTGTAATTTTTAATTGCCCATTAGATTCCCTTTTTAAAAGCGACCATAGCTTAGGTTAGGTATCATGTGCACTTGTGTTATTTGAAGTAACAGTACTAGCAGGAAATTGTCGGTTAACGTAGTACTGCATTATCAAATAAAAGAACAACCACATTGGCAAAATGTTGTTTGGATAAATCATTCTAAAATTTTAGTAAGTAAAAACTATCCCTCTGCTTATACTCATGCTATTTGTTTCATACTGACAGGATTAACTCTCTTGATTTACGGTTGTAAAGCTTTATTACATACCTACGGAGTCACTATCAACATTTTAAACTTTAAAAGACATCGAGGGTGGTTGTTAAAAAATTAAATCAAGATAATTAAATGGCTGACGAATGTATTTCGTATTCATTGTTGATTACAACACTCGGTATAAACATCTTGCACAACAGCGCTGGTAGTTTGATTCACAAACAACGACTCGGGAATATTAGTTCCTCGAAAATTTATGGGTATCAACTTCCACAAATGGTCGGCTATCGTTTATGATGTTGATTTATCACCTCGTGTAGTGTTGTTAGACTTCGAGTTAATTCTGATCAAATGGTTATTTATTGTTTTAATCGACGATTAAGATACGAAGATATTCCTCTTTTGTTTAGGCATCTGGTCGCGCGATTGTTAATTGGTTTGTAAACATTTTTACTATTTCTCTCGCCGTTTTCAAATGCTCACGGCATCGTCTGTAAAAAAACCGAAAACTACATACAGAGGCGATGATGTCTTTTCGCGAATTCATTCGGAGCATCGGATAATTAATTTTATTCGATAAAATGTTAGTAGCGATGAATTAAAAAAAAAAATTAAACTATTTTTTGGTACTTTCACGAAATTTGGACCCCTTCCTGCAAATGATCAAAAGCAATGGAGTTGCAGGAGTAGAAGCATTTCTCTTTAGGGCAAGACACCGAGCAGCTGATGAACTCTCTTTGATTTTCGACTCCGAGCGGAGAGCGCTTGACTCAGTCACTGAGCTCGACCCCGCTCGAAGGAAAGCCCTCCAGCTTTGATGTTAAATCGGATGTCAAGAAGTTAACTTAATTAAAGATATTAAGATCAAACTAAATTCCACGTGGACGAAGTTCAATGTTAACCACGTATAATTAGTTGCTTCTCTATAAGCAAATATTAAATCTTACAGTGATTTTAAAATAAGGTATCAAGGAACATCATCGATACACAGGTATTGTCGAAACAGTGACATCCATCGAGACCTTGAAATGGAGAATGTTAACCAAATTGCAAGTAGTCACGAACAACGACTGCTTCATAATGATCATGTAAACGTCAGTAAATCAAATTTTTCCATCGATAAAAATAAAATATTTTAAAAACTAGACAGTCGATAATACTTTTTAAGCACCCAAACGCGTCGTTGATAAATTTCCTAAACACAAGTACATTTTTTATCATTGAATTTTGCATTTCTTACAATGTTTTTGTTTATTTTAATATTAAAAACTCATGATTTCTCATAAGAACCCATGTTAAAGGAGCGAATTTTTTTTTTTATTTTTCTAATAATTTTTATCAGTGATAAATTAATATAAAGAACTATAATGACCAAGTTTAAGGGCTTATATATGTTTTTTAAAAATTTGGCTGCATTTTTACTTTGACCCCCGAACCTCCTTAACATTTTGAAGACTCCAAATGAAAAGTTTTAGGTAAAAACACCTGCAGTTTTTAGTTTTTATTGGCACTATTAGATAAGGAACTATGGAAGACAGTCTCTAGAACTATCGGTAAAAAAAATTTTTATAAACAAGAGATGCAACTTATTTTACTTTTTGTTTATTTTTCGATTTATTAAAGTAATTATTGGCTTATTGACCTTTAGGTTCTAGAATTTCTAGTTAATAAGATCGCTTGGTAGCTAAAAAAAAGATTACTTATATAAAAACAGAAACTGGACATCACTATGTGAAATTTTTTTTTATTTATTCCCAACACTATATTGCCTTCTAAATCTTCAGGTTATTATTTTGAAAAAAACATAGCCGCAATTTAAAATAACTGATTAATGAATTGAATCACAGCAGGACTGTATTTTTTACCTATCGCATTAAAAGCGCAAAGAATATTTGTTTTTTTACAAATCGTTATATTTCAAGCTACCGAGGAGCCGCCTTTCCGTTTAAATATGCTGTCAATTTTAAATAGAATTATTAACATGTCAAAATAAATCAAATAAAGGTACCAGAATTTGATCTATTAAAGGTACTTAAAAACTTATTATTTTTTATATATTTATATATATATATATATATATATATATATATATTATTTATTATTAACTTAAATAAATTAAGGAGATGTATGGATCAGGTCTTTTCATTACAAGGTATAGTCGAAAAATTCTTGGCTAGAAGTCAGGTCTATTGCGCTTTTATAGACTTGGAAAAAGCCTATGACAGAGTGGTGAGGAGTAAATTGTGGAAGACATTGTCTACGTATGGTATGGTTTAACATAAAAAAAGGTGTAAGACAGGAATGTGTGGCTTCGCTATAGATAATTGTTAAAAAGATTTGAAAGAGAATGCGTATGGATTAAAAGGGAATTAATTGATCGTCAAATGCCTTCTATAGGATGGATGAAGGAAGATTGACGAAACAAATTTATAAGGCGAGTGGGAATGGACAGAAGTCGGCAGAGGTCGACCTCGGCGAGCATATCTTGATCAGATCAACATTGTTTTAAAGAAAGGCCAGGTCAAGAGTACCAACAACCGACGAGCATGCATGAGAGCACTGATGAAAGTAGAGGAAGCAAATGATGTGTGTAAGAACCGTAGCAAGTGGAAGGAAGTGGTCTCTGCCTACCCCTAAAGGAAAAAGGCGTGACTATATGCATGTATATAATTAAATTAAGTGGTAATTATTTTACAGTTTTTATTAATACTTTATTATTTGTATAAATACTAAAAAATTACCTGTTTAAGCTTTTGACAGATATAAGCACTAGCGCTTTTTTTTTTAAATACAAGCATTACTATTTTTGGTAAACATATCAAACTATAGATTAACTAAAAATGCTTTATTCAGCAGCGAAAATTCCTTATTTAAACAATTTCTTATTGAAATTGGATCCGCTGACAATGCTATTAGCATTGGCTACTTATAAACTTTGTACGAAGTCTCAGAATCCCGGGCCTCGAATAGATTAAGGGTTATGCACAAAAGATCTGATATGTCGAAGTGCTTGAGAGGCAGCATGGCCTTCACGACCCACCCTACAATCTACAATCTACACAATCGAGCATTGACTGATTCTTTTTGTTACTGAAATCGTTGATGCAATCAAGCATTGACTTTTTCTGGATCCATAATCTACCATGATGCTTTTTTTTAAATATCAAATCGTTGACAATGTCATCTACCATGGACTCTTTCTTTTTGAATATCAAATCGTTAACAATGAAATCTATCGTGGACAGTTTTTTGTTAATATCGCATTGTTGACAATGCAATCTACCGTAAACTGTTTCTTTTTGAATATCAAATCGTTGACAATGCAGTATACCATGAACTGTTCTTTTTAAATCTCAAATCGTTAACAATAGTAGTAGATTACGAACTGTCTCTTTTGTTGACAATTAAATGTAGCATCTACTGTTTCTTTTTGACACTTAAACCGTTTGCAATGTTATTTGGAATCGATTTTTTATTTCTACCATCGATAACTACAAAGTACAGCATGGCCTGTTTTATTATGCTACCAGATTTGTTGACCTCTGCAATAAATTAAGCATTGAATCTCACATTTTCGCGGTGAAAGATTTCTGAGTTGATTTTTTAAATCAAAATTCTTTGTTGTTTTTTTTCTTTAAATAATAAACATTTCTTGATTGAGGTCAAAAAATGTGTATAGCTATTATTAAAGTATCTATTTTTAGAGTTTTGTAAGTAACGATTTATGTGTTGCTTTACGGACAACTTACTGAACAGTCCTCGTTTTTAAAATACAACTTAACACGAAGACTGCCATCTGTTGATCGTGTATATGAAAATCGTGTCCGAATTTTCCGGTTTTGGTCATAACAGTTTTCAGGTTTGTATTTATCAAGTAATAAATGTCTTTTCACACTGTACACCAAGCGAAATGGGCGTGGTAGTCGTAATCCGACTAACTCGAATGTAACTAATTTAATATGTATGAATATATAAATCTTTTTTGCTGATTAACATAAACATTAGGAGGAAATAGCTTATATTTAAAGTTGGATTCAGTTATAAATTAGCACGCCTTATTCTGAAGACGATATTAATAATGTCTTTGAATATGCATGCAATTTATCTTCATACTGTTTTTCAGATCAGCAAAAAATATAGCCTTACGTTTTCTTTTGGAGACTGTCAAGTTTTCAATCAGTTTTATTATCATTTTTTTACATTAATATACTCTTTTAAATAAATTTCTGAACGCGTGACAGATGACAGATCAACTTTTCAACCATTCGTCTGGAAATGTATTTCTAATTCGTTAACCAATTGACACTATTTTGCATTTTTAAAATCTAAATGCACGATAATACGAATGTTGTGGATATATTTTGTAGATTAGAAACCCTTATTTAATACCATATTAAATATCTTTAATTTTAGGGAACCCCAGTTACCGTACTGACGGGACGAACATCAAATGTTTGACAGGTAGGAACAGTTTGTATGGGAAAATTGTCATTTTTAGTATTTCCTCGCAATTTTTACATATTTTGTCACCGTTTAAACCTTTCCTTAACTTTCACAAATATTTTAAGATCAAAATTAGCCAAATCAGTTCAGCCATTCTCGAATTTTAGCGAGACAAACAAGCAACAATTCATTTTTATATATATATATATATATAGATTAAATTACTTACAATTCTAAATATATTTTTTCTAGAACAGTTTTTGATATTTTCAAAATTAAAAGTATTATACTGTTGAGTAAACTTATATATATATATATATATATATATATATATATATATATATATATATATATATATTTTTTTTTTTTTTTAATGAAAATAGTCGCAAAAAGGGTAGACCTATCGTGTGGGCCGCGGACGGCCCGCACTGCGACTATTAGAAGAGGAAGAGATTATAGAAAGGAAATGATTGTGGACCTGCTTTTTGAAAAGTTGCAGGTGATAGTTCTCTGGAAAAACTGATTTTGGAAGCTTGTTCCATTTCGTAGCAGCTTTGTAAAAGAAGGATTATTGATGAAGATTGGTCCTTGTAGTGTCAAGCTTGAGAGTAAATGGGTGAGACTGATCAGCTTGCCGAGTTCTTCGGCCGAATGTGGCCAATGGTGGTACAAGAGTTTTTATTTCTCTGGAGCATCTGCCATGGAAATATCTGTAGAGCAATGACTGGTCTGCAACTCTTCTTCTATGTTCTAGAGGGTGAAGGGTATCTGTGAGAGTTGAGCTGGTTATCAACCGAATATTTTTCAACATACCTGTATAATAGTCATACATTCTGTATTTTGATGGGTGCATTTTAGTTTTTACACCAGGCAGAACTTTTTATGAGAAATATTAATAATAAAGTTTCCCATATGCTGCAAGCTTAAGTGAACATACTGTATATTTAATTATTTTTAAGAATCACACCACACCGTTATCATTGAATGCCGTTCATTCCCAACACCAAGTTACGACTATGACTTTTTAATTTTTTTTATAGAAACGATTTCGTAATAGATTATATTTTTAATGGCTATAAAGGTGCTAGATCCTTTGCGAGCTGTATGTGGATAAAAATATCTTTTTTATTCGCCGCTGAATGGCAATTAGTCAATAATGAATGATTTGTTAGATTACACTATTTATTAATGGATATGGATACGTACGAAAGATTTTTTTATCCGATATGACTATGATAAAGACTCGGTCGGTACTTGGTTAAGTATGCTAATTATTTATTTTTTTGGTTGTAATTGCAGAATTTAAAGCAACATTAAATGAATAGATGTTCTTAAAATACATGCATTGACATTAAACAAATAACAACCGAGGTATTTTTCTCACACTTCTTAAGCACATTTTTAAGTAGATTAATTTAATTTGTTTTATGTACGTGCATGCATATCGTTGATCCTTTGCAAAAAAAGCGCTGAAAATTTTCTGCAGTTTCAGCGAAGTTCTCGCAGTAGCGGCAACTATCATTCTCTGTTTTGCCCATCTTTTTCATGTGATACCTCAGAGGGCAGTGTCCAGTAATAAGTCTTGTTACCAGTTTTAAGTCTTTATTGTCCAACTCGAGAAGCTGTTTAGCTATCCTTGGCCAAAAGGCTTGCTAGCCTTTTCGCTTGTCTTTATCCTGGCACTTTATGCCAGTGAGATTTCATTTCATCTGTTTCCCAGCGTCGAACCTCTTCTTTTAAGTGAGCTTTGGAAAGTCCACAGAAGGGTTTTGTGCCGGAAAATTGTGTATTTGCCTCTTTTTTGGCAAGGCAATATGCTTGTTTGTATATAATTTGATGCCAACTGCAAAAACACCAACATTTTCAAATTATAGTGTAAGAATTTTGGTTGTTAACGATCCGGATGTAGCTGTATAAATCTAATAATTTAGTTCCAAACTTTTAATGACCTAATTACCAGTATCTTTAAAGTAGTAATTAAAAAAAATACTTATCGGTTTCCTTTAGATTGAACTGTCACTGTAAAAATAGTTTTTTCCTACTATCAAATGTTAGTGGTTTTTATCAAAGAAACATTTATCATGTTTGACTCGTTTTTAGTTCATTATAATTTTTTTTAATAACCTTATAATTTTTTTTTGTATGTTCATTAGAATGTTTACAAATCGTCTGTGTGTCATTTCTTATCTTTTTTCTATATTTACTTTAATAGCATGTTTAAGTATTGTTATGTTCGATGCAAATTGTTTTTGGTGTTCGTTTAGATTTTAAAATAAATTATTGTCAGAAAGGATTAAAATAGTATTTTATGTAACAAGTGTTATAAACGTCCCTTTAGTAACGAGTGTTTAATAAACGAGTGTCTAGAGGAGTTTATAAACGAGTAACATACTATACTTTTCCTACGAACTCATATCAAAACCACAAAACTGTATTTTTTATTGAATAACTATTAACTCATAATGAACAATTCCATTTGGACAGATAAACATTCAAGTTTATATTAGAAACATTTGGGCAGTTACTAAATGATATCAGCCAATGATATTCATCTGATGTTATCATTTTCAACTAATAATTTTGATACGAATAGGTATAAAGTTTGAATAATCTCGAACAAATTCTGAAAATGACAGTTTCAACCATTGACAGACCTGTCAGACAAACTCACGACTTGGGCGGTTTCCAGGGCTTAATAAGCCGCTGAAATCAAACGGTAACTATAGTAATGTTTTTAAAGAACAGAGTTGCCATAGTAATGTGTTTAAAATCGCAAAAAATCACACCTTGTGAGAACCTCTGACTAATCTATCATTTCTTTTTCTTAGTCGTTTACTCGTTTCGAGCATTATGAATTCATGTATTGTTTTCTGTGATGGCTTTCCATTCTTGTCTATCTTCTGCCATCTTGAATGTTTGGGTGAGGTTTTTGCCGGTTAGACCGGTTATAAGATCCAAGTATCTTGTAGGCAACCTTTCTCTTGATCTTTTGCCAGGGACTGCCCCTTTCAAAGTGAATCTCTCAAGACCATTTCTTCTAACCACATGACCAAAGAATTTAGTTATTTTCTCCGCTACCACAATGGTCAATCTCTTCTTAATTCTTAGTTGGTCCAGAATGGATTGGTTGGTTCTTTTCTCTGTCCAAGTCACCCTTAGCATACTGCGCCAGCAAAACATTTCGAAAGCATCTATCTTTCGTTTATCAGTCTTTTTTAAAGACCAGCATTTTGATCCATATAGAAAGACTAAAAAACACCAAGCTCTTGACCAATCTCATTTTGGTTTTAAGGGATATGTGATGGCTTTTCTATACTTTGGTTAGTTTGGTCATGAATTCTTTCGCTATTACGCTTCTCCTTTTTATCTCCTCGTTGGATCCGCCCTTGCTCGAGATTTTAGTACCAAGATATATGAAAGCGTCAACTGTCTCGATGTTGCTTATTATTTTTATTTCAGGTCTGTTATTATTTTGGCGATCAATTATCATTATTTTGGTTTTCTTTTTGTTTATCTATAGGCCTACTTCGTTGCTTGTTTTTTCGACTCTTCGTATAAGATTGATCAATTCTTCTTCCGATGCATCGATTAGAGTCGTATCATCGGCGTAGCGCAACTTGCAGATTTTGATGCCGTCAATGGTAATTCCTCTCTGCCAGTCATCGAGCGCTTTTCTATAAATCTATTCGCCATAGATGTTAAAGAGTAGTCGGCTTGGTGTACAACCCTGCCTGACTCCTTTACTTACTCTAAATGGATTCGTCAGATCTCCTTCTTCTACTCTGACGTATGCTGTGTTGTTATCGTATAAATTTTGTATTAGCGTAAGTGGTAAGGTGCGCCCATTTCAGTTATAATAGTTCATAAATTTTGCCATCGTATGCAGTCAAATGCTTTAGAGTAATCTATGAAGCATAAGTAAGTAGGCACATTGAATTCATTCGATTTTTCGATTATTTGTAGGAGGTTTAATATCTGTTCTCTGGTTCCGCGCCCTGTGACAAAGCCGGCTTGTTCTGGTGGTAATTGTGGTAGAAGGTAAGGCTTTATTCGTTCCGATATTATCTGTAACATGACCTTACTATCGTGTGAAGTATCGATATTTAGCGAGGTACATATCCGTACGCTAAATGCCACATTAGTTTTGTGAGTAAAAAAAGTATAGTTATTGCTTATTGTTCATCACTTGATTTATCGATCTGATTTTAAAAAATAATGCCTCATTGACAATACTCATCCAATTTCATCGTTTTTTCATTAACTTTTGAATCTGTTGAAGTCTTTGAATTATGATGTTTTGAAAATATCAACCTTTTTAAATATTTTTCTTCTATTGTTCTAGTTTGTTTAGTAAAGTTTAAATCAATGACAACGTAGTTGGAGATCAGCTAAAATAAAGTAATAAAATTTTATCAATAAACCGGTTTTGAATGTAATTTTAAAATTATAGTATTAACGTTATTATTTACTAATTTATTAAAGTTTTATCACAAACCGACTGTTAACATAGTAGTTGTTAGAAGCGTTTAAGATTATCTAATTAATATTGACGTATAAAAATGCGGTAAGTGTATAAATAATATATACAGAGCAGGTTTT
The DNA here is from genome assembly GCA_950111635.1 of Agelastica alni. Lineage (NCBI taxonomy): Eukaryota > Metazoa > Arthropoda > Insecta > Coleoptera > Chrysomelidae > Agelastica > Agelastica alni. Next base: position 5,278,010 of record OX467718.1, on the reverse strand, counting down.
TTGTGCATTAATTAATGTAAAGAACAAGGCATTGCACTTAGTATAAAACAAAGCATGGAAAACAAAAAGATACTGGAAGATTGAAATGTAAAACAGTAATTATTCCGCTGCTTGAGTAGACACCATAATAGTGTGGTAATTACAGAGCTATTAGATAATGCTAGCTAAGAAATTAATATAGTGTTAAAGATCTAGCAGGCGCACAATTTAATACTTGAAATGATCGAGATATAGTGTTAAGGATCCTCTTCAAGCTAGCCAAGTCAAAGTCAGATATGGTAAAGAATGGACTTTTTGTTAAAGGTAAAAAGATTAGCTCTCTTGAGAAACAATTGTAGGTACAAGCATCGCTCAAAAACCATGCGAAGGAAAAAAATATTTCTTTACAGATTACCATGCAAGATTTTTTAAAGGACAAACAATTCCAAGATTATATAGTTATGAGTTTCTGTACGTGATAATATTCTATTGGTGTTAAAGAAAAAAGTGAAGGTGGTCTTTCACGGTATTAAGTTTCGTATACAGCTGTTGGAAGTACCGTAATGAATAAACTTTGAATATTGTTATTTTCTTTAATTTGTCACTTTTTCTAAACAGACGTTGTCCTGCCCAAACGATAGCTTGCCTGCTTTGGGAATATCACCATCAAACTCAGCGACCCCGAAAACTATAAATTTGACACGTACATAGTCGTTTTTAAAAGATTTTATATTCCATTCCTTTTCCATCCCTTTCGTAGGGGTGCTAACAAAATACATAACTGGGAATGTTACTATCAAACTTAGAGTTCCCGAAGACTATGAATTCGACACTAATATCAGCCGTTTTTGATAGTTTTTAAATTTTATTCCCATCTCATCCCCCATCATAGGCGTGCTAAAAACACTAAAACCACCCCTGGTATGTATAAATCAACTTCTGAAAATTTCATTTCTATTGGTCCAGCCGTTTGGGAGACATACATGCAAAAAAATTCGTTATATATATATATATATATATATATATATATATATATATATATATATATATATATATATATATAGGTATAGATAAGCTTTTAGGTTTCTTCTGTCATTTCTCCAAATAACCTTAAAAATTATATTATCCACCTCAATTGTTTAAAAGTCGTTTAAATAGAGGGGAACAATCGATATTTCGTACGATGAAGAGATTGTTGATACCTGTCAGTATTATCAATTATGGAACTATTAATAAAAATATAGTAAAAACATAAATAAATAGTTGCAATATTTATCAATTTTATTTAACATGATGAGAAAAAGTATAGTGTTGGACTCGTGAGAATTGGTCATTTCCACTCGGATGAACCGTTCCACGCGCCTTCGGCTTGTGTTGCAAAATTTCTTCCTCGTGAAAAAGGCGACCATTAGTGAATGTAATGATTCCGAAATTATTTTTAAAAATTGAATGTAAAATTTCTCACTTCTGAGTTAGAATATTGGCTTCTTGTGTGTTTTGCACGTATTTTAGTTCTATAACAAGTTACATAATGAATATTCCGTAATCGATCTTGACGAGATAGATTACCATGGATTTCAAAGCTGTTAGATGTAAATAGCGGCATCGTAATAATTTTTTCAGACAAGTGAAATAAAATAATAAGTGAAAAATCAAGCAAATCAGGAAAGGAATTTAATAATATTACTCCTGAAATTACAAATTATATTAAAAATATAAGCAGGAACCTGTTGCCGCAAAAAATGAAACATGAATATGAAAAGGAATTATGCAAGAGATTGGAAACAAGAAGAAATCAGACTCCTTTTCCGAAAATGTTTTGCATTTTCAGTGATTTATTAAAAAATGGAAATATTTGACTCTATGGAAAATATATTTGTCAAATATATTTAATCCTGAAAGCAACGGTTAATCTGAAACACGATAGCAATAAACAAATGATTAAAAACTTTTTTAAAGGGCTCTTCTGAAGGATTTACAGAAGAAAATGTTAAGGTATTTTTAGTAATGGTACCAACACTGTAAATAAATATTAATACAAATATTTTAATAAAAAACTTTTTGTTTAAATTTTTCTGGCCTTGGAGAAGTCTGTTATAGTGCAACAGAAGTAGCTTGGCGGGCGAGAGATCACAAAATCTGCGCACAACGAAAACATTCGAATAACGATCCGATCGGCGGCGAAATTTTCTGTAACCGTGAGTCTCAAGTACAATCGGAGGAAGAAGTTTACGAATGTGAAGTATATTCAGCCGAATATTTGTTATTTTAGAGGCTAGTCGCCCGCCAAGCTACTTCTGTTGCACTGTACTTGGTAAGAAACAAAAAAAGTCGACACTTGTGGTTCAGAATTGTCCACTCGTATTGAATTTTTTCATTCTAACCTTGTTACAGAATAAAAAATCGTTCTGTAATCATTTTTTACCAAGTAATAATTATTTAACATTTTAAATTAATGTATGCTAATAGTAATAAAACTACAAATTGTGAAAATATTATGTAGTATATTTAATATAATTGGCAAAAATTATTAATTGAAAACAAAGCATTTAGTTAAAAAAAAAGAAGTGGCAATGAAATTATAATTGTCTGTAAAATAAAAATGAAACCTTTTTGATTAAGATGTAAATTCTCGAGTTGCAAGAGTGCAACAGGGTATGAGTTTGGACCCGGTACGCACACCAATAATCAACCAGTTATCTTAACGGCTTCTTCTTCTTTTTTTCTTTCTTTTGGACTAATCCGCGAAGTAGCGTCGTTATTATGTAGTAAAACGGGCGGTAACGTGTGTACGGGAAAGGGTTCACTCAACGCTCAGTATATGCTCATGGGTTACTACGGGTTCTCTCATCTGTTAGTATTTACTTAAAAGCCGCGAAGCGTGGTTCGGGAAGTGCTGATTTCCGGCGGATTATTGCGTTTGCGATTATTGCGCTGTGTTCTGATATTTATTTCATCGTGACAATGTTGATCGCATTAGTTAATTATTGTGAAAATTCATTTCGTTTCGGAACGCTGTCGTTTTCGCACACGTTGTTTTAAATATTTCGCATGGAGTTTCATTTTTAATTTAACGAAGTTTAATATTTTTAAGGCATGTATTCAAACCAACAAATTCTGAATTTTAAAATGTCCCAGCAGGATAATAAAATTTCAATTTGTTTTTACAACTATAAGCCTTTCCTTCAACTGACGAACAACTAGTACATGCAGTAAAAAATTATAATAATATAAATAATTACAATTTTCCTATAAACATTAACTAAAGTCAATAGATAGATAGATATATTTATTCACAGTTTAATCACAATACAGTTTACAAGTTATAAAACAAAAATTTAATAATAACGTGGTTTTAGCCGAACTATAGGAATTTTCAAGTAGAATTTGTGTTAAAATATTCTTGTAGAGTAAATATGTTGTTGCAATAAATTATTAATTTTCTTTTTAAATTTGTTATTTGTAAGCATTTTCATATTTGCAAAGTGAGTAAAAATTGTCAATTATATTTTGCATTTCGGGTTTTATTATGTTCATTTTATATAAAAAAACTTTCAAGTGTGCTGATATATTCCTTCAACGGACAAAAAACTAGTACGCGCAGTAAAAATTAAACTAAAAAATATAATAATAAAAAACCAATTTTCCTATAAATATTAAACAAGAATAAGTTGATACGATCAATTATTTTTTTGCAAATTTATCTTGAAAATCTTTAATTTTAACATTTTCTCCAGTTCCTAGTTTCTTCTCTTTGGGTGTTTTATTTAATTCAGGCAATATAAACAATCGGGAAATAAATATTTTAAACAGGAATCCTAGTTAAAATTACTAGAAGTTATTTTTTAATATTATTAATATTGTTTTAAATATAATATGCATATTTAATTAAAAAAAAATATAAAATTTCAAGTGTGCTAAGTATAATTGTAAGATATTTTCTTTTGACTGACAAAAAACTAGTATGTGCAATAAAACATAAATTAAATAAATAATAATTTTATAAATAATTACAATTTTCCTAAACAATTTTTTTCCGCATATTTACCTCCCTAGTATTTTATTTGGGATTTTATAATTTTGAATTTTAATAAAAAAAAAATTAAATGTCCCTCCAAGAGTTCCTTTAGTATTCTCTTTAGACGTGTTTTATTTAATTTAGACATTAATAACATTCGAGAAATTATTATTTTAATCAGACATTTTAGTTTATCGTAATAAAAGTTATTTCTAATATCTGATATTTTTTTTACATAAAATTTTAAGAATGCACTGTATTTTTATAACTGTACGAAATTTTCCTTTAACTGACAAAAAAAACTAGCTGAAAAATGAGTTCTTAGTTTCAAATGATTTTTTTCACATTAATTTTTTTTTGGGTTTTATAATGTTGATCTTAGATAGTTTATTTCTCTTAAATCAGATTCGTTGCATTTTGCTGTAGTAAATAGTTACTGATTTCTTATTACTCTAAAGCTTCTATTAGTTCAAAGTAGTTTGCATTATTTTTGAATTGATTCCAGCGGCTAGTGGAAAGCTCATCGTTATCTACAACTTTTAGTGTATTTACAACAGTTGTCGACTTCCACCCAGCATGTCTTTAAATGGTAATTATATCCTCGTCTGCATCTGCTAATATATTTGCAGAGATACGTCTGAAGCAGTGACCACTATATTTTTTCGCATTAGAAAAAGTTCTAGATAGATATTTTGGTTGGTATTTACCAAAATGTATTTTTCCAATGACGTGTCTCAAAGTTGCCATAATGTAGAAAAAACGCTTTTGATTACAATTTTTGCAATGAAAAATATTTTCTGTAAGGATCCACATAACTGATAGATTTCTGTTCTTTATCGATGACATCCATTGTGATATTTGCCAATTCCTAGCGGTGTCATGCTCCACAAATACCAATAATTAGTAATACCTACAACCATTTCTCACATTATTATACTCCCTAACAATAAAAAATATAAAAATAAAACTTACTTCTATCCTATCATAGGATACAAATCGTTTAATATATAAATACATATGGTCACGCTTTTTTCCGTAGGAGTAGACAATGAACACTTCTTTCCACTTGTTGCGGTTATTACACACGTCTTTCGCTTCTTCCACTTTCATGAGAGCTTTCGTACATGCTCGCCGGTTGCTGGTACTCTTGACCTGACCTTTCTTCAAAACAATTTTGATCTAATCGAGATACGTTCGCCTAGGTCGACCTCTACTGCATTGCCCATTCATCCTCGCCTTATAGATCTGTTTCGTCAATCTTCTTTCATTCATCCTCATTACGTGTCCTAACTATCTAAGCATTTCTGTATCTATCTTTATTACTACTTTCTTCTTTTACACCACAAGGTTTCCTTATCACACTATTTCTCACTTTATCCATTAGAGTAACTTCAGATATACTTCTCAGACCACTTCATCAGTACCATTAATAAGCACTCCTTTATGCACAGACAGACGTGCCTTTTTGACACGTTTTGGTGACTCATAAAGTTACTCAGATCCTCATTCATTTGTTTCCCTGTCAACACTCTTCGCTGAATACCACAGTCATACTTTTTGTTTCTTGTTAACTTGAAACTTACACTTGAAGTGTACAAACTTATTCACTTGCTTCACTTTTTCTTCATCAATTAGCAACTCAGAATTTGTCATGCTTTCTTCTCTTTTAAAAACTATTACTTTTGATATAAAAATAATTTAATTTTACTTCGACCCAGAATCTTCGATTTCTTTGTTTATAACCATTATATTTGTCTTTTAAAAAAGCTATTAAATTTGCTTTTTCACTGATAATTATCTCTATTATTAAGTACACTTTAAGACGCTTTTAACATGAAATATAATCTTAATATACAGCCTTAATGCAACCGTGATGTATTTATGTATTGCTTTATAGATAAAAATGTCCTAACAGTGAAATATCAGATATATCGGTTGTGCATAAAATGTTGTATTATTTCGGGCGGACCTAGGTGTTTTAGTTAGGTTAATTGCCCGACACACTGCGGTCCATAAAAGCCAATTTTTCGCCTTTATTATTATTTTTTTCTGATGCGACTGGCTAAATGACGTGAGTCAAAGCAAAAAAAAAAAATTAATTTTTCGCCTTTGATACATAAATAACTATTTTTATTCGGAATTTTATAAAGAACTCAAAAAAGACCAAAAAAATAATACTATAACTTCATCGTTTTTTAAATTTTTAAACCTATTTTTATGTTCTGCTGATCCATAAGCTAATATTTAAGTTTTCTGTTGGTGTAGCAGAATTTCTTATTTCTTTTTTGAGAGAGTACTTCAATTCTGAAGCGATAATAATACGTATAAATAAATTCGTGATATGTTAAATGTTGACGTAACAATGGCTGTTGTGCTGTTTCTAGACAGAATGTAACGTTTTACATACTAACATACTTTCGCGATTGAAATCTTTATCACTAACACTTAAATCAACTTGTGGTATGTACACAGCCAGTCTTATTAAACAAAATGGACCAAAAATGATTATAATATTAAAATGGATAAACAACTTTAACCGTTAAATATTACTAGACTTAACTTTTTTCTAAATATTAATGACATTTTTCTTCTTAAATTAAGAAAATACTACACTCAAGTTTTTAACTGAACCCTTTTAATTAAACATTTCATGTAAAATTTTTGCCGACTTGATTTTCTTTTTCGTGTTTTCCAAAGCAGCAAACATTTTGTAAATTATTAGGCTACAACTACAGCTGTACGCTATTTTTCGAAGTTTTCCCGGACTATAGTAATTAGATATATTTTGTATCAGGAAATAATTTATACATTTACCGTAAAAACCAACTACCGTATATTTCTCTCTTAATTGCAGATAATATTATTTATCTGGATTACAGAGAAAACTATCAACATCTCATCATTAAGCAAACATATTTTAAGGATATATTTATTTCATTATTAATTTTATTCTTCTTCTAAAACTGTTTTTAAGAAGCAGGATGTATATGATATAAAGACACCCTTCTCTTTCTTAAATGCTAGATTTCTTCTTCCAATCGGTACCACAAATTGCCCCTCAAAACTGTGTCGTATGCCTTCTTCAGATCTATGAACAGCAAATAAGTTCATACCTTTTCGCATCTGAAAAATTCAGTAAATGAAGTGTCTCTTTAATTATTTTGTAGCATTCACATAGCTTTATTGACATTGTGCGAGTTCATTAGGTTGTATTTATCTACATTTTATTCTTCTTCTCAGTCGTATTCTCATGTCTGAGAAATCGTAATGTCATAAAATCAGGTACATCCATTTACTCTAGTTCTGCATGTTTGTCGGTCCATTGTTTCGTTAGTAGAGTTTGTAGTGATGTATTTGTGATTTTCTTTACTTGGTCTATCCATCTAATAGGTGACCTGCCTCTCGGCCGTTTACCGTCCACATTTCACTGTACTATCAGTTTTTCTAGGTTGTCTCCCTCTTGTTTTTTAGTATGTCCAAAGTATTTTAGAATTCGTCTGCGACATATTGGGGACAATCTGTCTTTGACCTTCAGTTCCTTTAATATAGATGAATTTGTGCGTTTCTCTGTCCATGAAATCCGCAACATACGTCGCCAGCACCACATTTCAAACGCCTTTATTTTTCCTATGTCTGATGTTTTCATGGTCCAGGATTCCGCTTCGTACAGGAATATTAAGAATACGAGAGATTTTTTTTTGTAATGTTTCCATATTCTTACAAGGTTGCTCATGGCTTCTCGTGCCATTGCCATTCGCCTTTTTATTTATTTTTCGCACCGTCCCTGGTTACTTATTAGGGATCCCAGGTATACAAATTCATCTACATTTTCTATATTTGGAATGTTTGGTCGTGGGAGGATTTCACCTCTGTCGATTAACATAAGTTAAGTTTTGCTGAGATTTATTTCCAGGCCCAGCTTAGCACTTTCTCTCGTCACTTTATCCAACATTATCTTTATTTTTGCCTCTTTTCTCGCCAGTAACGTTGTATCTTCTGCGTATCGTAAATGTGTAAGTCTTTTGCCACCAATTGACACTCGTCCCTCAAAGTCGTCTAGAGCTCTTCTTTAAAAAGCCGAGACAGTATGCATCCTTGTCGCACCCACTTGCGTGTATTAAATGTCTGTGATGTGTGATTATTTATCCTTACCATGGCTTCGTTTGCCTCGTATATGTTCTTTATTAGACTTATTAGGTGATTAGCTACTCCCATTTCGTTTAGTATCCCCCACAAGCATTTCCATTTTACGCAATCGAATGCCTTTTTATAATCGATAAAGCACAATATCATAGGCGAATTGAATTGTCTGGATTTTTTATTAGTTGTCTAATATTGAAGATTTGGTCTCGTGTTCCTCTTCCCTTCACGAAGCCTGCCTGCTCAGGTGGTATTTGTGAGTCCAGATGACGTTGTAAGCGGCTATCGATTATTATCAGGAGAATTTTACTTGCGTGTGATATTAAAGAGATTGTCCTATAATTTCCGCAGTTTTTGGTGGAACCTTTCTTGTGTAACGGGATAAATATGGATTTAGTTCATTCACTTGGCCATTCCCACGTATACCAGATCTTGTTGCAAATGTCTGATAGTATCTCTATCCCCGGTTCTTCCAGTATCTTTCGTATATCTGCATTTAAAGGTTTTATTTTCACGAAAATTAATTTAGGTTCAATGCTTTATTGGAATTTTAAATAAAATCGGGAAATGTTTGATTCAACACTCAAAAACCTGAAAACTGTACAAACTTATGTACTTTCGATTATTGTTGTTGCAGTCACTATCACAATTTGCTTGTTTTATAATTATTTATCCCAAAAAGAAAATAAGAATTGGTGAGGTCAAAGGACATATTCTATAATAGTAACTAAAAGAAAATTCTCGTGATTGCGAAGAAGAAAAATACATTAAATCTTAGATGACATTAAAGGAAAAAAATGAATATGACTTTTCTGGTCGGCAATGATTTGCTACAAATTTTATTGTAAATCTCAACCATGACACGATGCAAATGCATTACTGAGAAATAATGAAAGTCACGGTCTTCCTCTGCAAAAAATCCAGCCTACCTTAACACTAACGACGAAACTGCGCGCGCCGTTGCATCACACGAGATAAGAGATGCAGAGGTAATAAAGTCAAGAAACTGTGTAGTGCTTAAAGAAAGAAATACCCGGTATTTTTAAGTCGTTCATTGAATTGTTGAATTCTTCGATGCACGCAGATGTAAAATCAACTAGTAGAACGTGTGCTTATTGTAAAGGTTATACGTTGTAAAAACGCATTCAAAAAGTTATCAAAAAATAACTAGCAAATATCCGGTTATAACCTGGTGGTTATACCTGGTGACCAATCTAGAAATTATATAAAACCTTTTATTGGGTGCAATCCACTTAAACGAAGCTCAATAAATTATCCTTGAGTATAAAAAAACCTTGTATAAAAAAAGCCGTGTGGTGTCATTGGACACTCAATAGGAACAAAATTTATTGCGCTATTTATAAATTTTGATCAAGGTATTTTTTAAAAAAAAAAGAAAAAAAAATAAAATTGTTACTGATTCTCATACAAAATATATATATATATTTTCACCATTGTCTCCCCATAACTTAAATAGTAAAATAAATAGTAAACACTTAAATCACATGTACAATAAACGAATGTAAACAGTAAATACTTGTATCAAGTTATACAATTTTATCAACTTACTTTTCTAAATCTGTATTGCCCACATTTTCTGCAGTATCCATTTTTTAAAACTTAATTGCAATAATAAAACAATATTCACGTATGATCTAACACAATAAATTATAGTTTAAAAAATAAAAAAAAACACGCTTTTAGAGTTAATCAATCCAAATATTAAAAAATAATTCTTAACATAGGAATAAAATTACTGACGAGAAAATTAATGTCACTGTCCTTTCATTCCGAAACGCAGAGTTAGTTTAAAAATGTCATACAAAGCAGTGACATTGATTAACATTAATTTTTTTTTTGACAGTGACATTAATTTTCTCGTCAGTAATTTTATTCCTATGTTAACAATTATTTTTAACTTTTTAGTTTGATTAACTCAAAAAGCGTGTTTTTTAGTTTTTTTAATTACATAATTTATTTTTCGCTTTTTAATTCGACTAACTAAAAAATTATGTATTAAATGGTAAAAGCACAAAAAGAATGCATCGGCCGGGAATCAAACTCGGGCCGCCTGCGTGGCAGGCGAGCATTCTACCACTAAACCACCGATTAATTTCATTACGTGACGATTTCTATTAAATTGCACTCACCGTAAGCCGCGTTAAGAAACTTCGTTTTAAAAAGACCTCAACATATCTGAAAGAAAGTAATTGTTGGTGTAAGTTAAAGGTTAGAATAGGAAGAAAAAAGTTCTTTTAAGTACAAATGTTTCAGTTGAAAGCCTTTTTTGATCTTTGTTGTCACAACATAGGAAGAAACCGCAATAGAAAACTTCCAGAGTTTGGTGCAAGGAAATATTAAGGTATAAATGTAGAAAGGTATGGATAGTTGAAGAGACAAATAACACTCTTCTGGGTGAATTCCATCGGCCTAAAAGCATTACTCTAAAACCAGTTAAAAGCTAAAATACCTATTGAATGTTGTCATTTAAAAGAATGTGGATCGGATTAGCTGTGAGAATGAGATCATTTATATAAGCAGAAACAGAATACGGACATTTTAAAATTAAATCGTTTTTGTTCTGCTTGCACAGCTAACTTGGCATAAGGGTTATTATATCTATAGGTCATCGATATGTCTGGTGATGTTGTTTTGTGTTTTTGAAATACCTTATACTCACTAGGTACCAGAAGAATTTCTTAAACTGATGTGATTATCTAATACAGGAACACACGTCTGCATGGTGTGAGTAGGCGTATGATCAAAACCTTTTGTGATCCTAGTTGACCCTGCAAGGTGAGCAACTGCAATAGAAAACTTCTCAGAGTTTAATCTACGGAAATATCTTTAAATAAAGACACTGACACTATTCTGGGTGAATTTAATCGGCTTAAAACATTATGTAGGAGATAACAAAACCCCAAGACTCTGTTTTTACACTTTTAAATGTAGCTAAATAACTGAACACTAAATATTGTCATCTGAAAGAATATGGACCGGATTAATTGTAAAAGTGAAATCATTTATCTAAGCAAAAGTACACTTCTTCTTTTTATGGTGTCTCCATTGGCGACCACCTGTCTAAATGCCTCTCTGTCTTTGGCTTCGTGAAACAGCTCTACTACTACTGTCGTATTTGTCCATTCCCTAATATTTCTCAGCCAGGACTTCTTCCGACACCTTTCCTTCCGTCTACTCATTCTTGCATTATTACTTGTAAAATGAGATATTTTTCATTACGTAGTACATGTCCAAGATATGCGGTTTATTTTTATTGTTCTGTGTTACTGTTGTTTTTGGAGAATCTTGTACTGAGTTTTCAGTACCGGAAGGATTTTTTTTAAATAATGTTAGGATCTAATACAAGAGTAAAGTAAACAAAATATTTTTCAATAATTAAGAAAAACAATTAAACGACTTAATTTCATTAATCTTTTAATTTTTAAATACTGTTATAGCTTTTTTACTTGGAACTTATATAACAGGCTTGGTATAATTATATATTTAGAGCAAAATTAAAAACCGATTAGTATTTTATTATTCATTATACAGTTAATTTATAGTGTTCTGAAATGTGTGTTTATAATATTTAGCTCTACAATAATACAGCAATTAAACTACTAAAACAGATGTTAAATAAAAATATTGTATATTACTTTTTTGTAGATTTACGTCAATGTAAAATATAAACAAAATGGTATCTACAACGAAAACATTAAATTTGTATAAAAATGAGTCATACATTTTTTTATCTACAATTTAAAAAATGTACACCTGTTTTCTATGTTATTTAATAAAAAATAAAATGAAATATTATATTCTATCGCAATCAAATACTAAGTGTGAAAAATTAAGTGTAAAAAGCTTGGATTTTGCCTTATTGTAAATAATTTGGTTCAAGGTCAAAATGTTACAAAAGAACAAAAATTGTTTTGGTTAGTCCACCTGTTTTATTTTTTGGTACGCTGAATCTGAAAATGACCTCCGTTTTGTCATAAAATATTACGTTTCTTGACAATTCGGTAACTAATAAGGCAATTCTTTAAAATAAATTAAAATGGACTTAAAAATTAATTTTTAATTACAAGTTTCAAGATAATAATATTTAAATTGAAATGAGCTTACTAAAACACACTAAAATCGTTTCTTTTTTCTATGAGACTCCGCCTGGTACATAGTGTGAGCAGCATCTGGAATGTTTTTCTGAAGCATCCAACTGTAGTCTGCCATGATTGCTCCATTTTTTCCGATATCTGCTTTCCATCTCTTTAATATCCTAATGGAATTGATCACCTTGTTCTTCACTTACAGCTCCTAACTTTTTAGAAAAGTAGTTAGTGTGGGATTGGAGAAAATGCATTTCAAACTCATCAGGCAACCAAAAGCTTGAAATAGTTTTACCATTCGTCCGACGATCTTTTTGTTGTCAGGATCTTTATTGCCTAAAAATTTCTCTACGACCTATTTAAATGCAATTCACCCTTCTTTTGGAAAATCCGTCTTGGCATTTAAAAACTCTTGAAAAACTAAAGTAATGGTTTTTGAAAGGGAAGAAAGCATGACAAACTATGAAGTTTCGATTGAGGGAGAAAGAGTGGTACAAGTAAATGAATTTGTGTACTTGAGTTCAAAGTTTACGAAAGATGGAAAGTATTACAGTGACATTGCGCGAAGGGTGTTGGCAGGAAAACAGATGAATAGGGCACTGCATAGCTTTATTAACAGTCAGAAAGTGTCGAAAAAGGCACGTCTGGCTGTGCATAGAGAAGTGTTGGTTCCTATACTTATGTATGGTAGTGAATGTTGGGTTTGGCAGAAAAAGCATGAAAATAGGATAATTGCTGCGGAGATGAGTAGTCTGAGAAGTATAGCCGGAGTGAATCGGTTGGCTAAAGTAAAAAATAGTAAGATAAGAGAACGCTGTGGTGTAACAGAAGATGTGGTTACAAAGATAGAAAAAAAAATGCTTAGATGGTTTGGACACGTAGAAAAGATGGATTAAGGAAAAGATTGGTGAAACAAATTTATAAGGCGAGTGTGAATGGACAAGTCCGTAGAGGTTGACCTCGGCGAACATATCTCGATCAGATCAACATTGTTTTAAAGAAAGACCAAGTCAAGAGTACCAACAACCGACGAGCATGCATGAGAGCACATGAATGTAGAGGAAGCAAAAAATGTAAGAACCGTAGCAAGTGAAAGGAAGTGGTCTCTGCTTATCCCTACGGGAAAAAGGCGTGACTATATATAATATACCAATCAACACACTCTTTGTCAATTTTGTCACCAAGAGGTCTGGAAATTCAGCGACCAAATAATTGAAGCATTCTTCATCTTTTGAGAGTATTTTTACGAGTTATTTAATTTTATATCGAGAGTCGGTAGAAGAACTTTATGTGAAAATATCAAAGTTTTTCGTAGCACATTGTTTTAACCGACTGTGAGCACCCTTAGCTTCCAACTCTTCTTGGTCCAGTAATTTTGTCAGTCTCGACTGTCACATATACATGGAAAACAAGGATATTTAGTATATCCAGCTTGTTAACCGAGTATCATGCAAAAGACCATGGTCTTCATTTATAAATTTACAAAGAACCAATTCCAATTTTTCTTAGATTACTTTTAAATGTACGAAATGACCTATAGAGGTGAAAAAGTAAAAACCGAGGAACTAACACAAAGTGCGATAAAAGAGCCTGTGCGGTCAGCTTGCAATACGTTGATTTCTGGTTTTCATTAGCTCACACTAGAAATTATTTTATTTGAAATTTCTATTTTTGTTGGCAATGTTTTTCCTAATTGAACTGCACACAATTTAAAGAAAATTTTGCATTTTGCTTTAAATCCTAGTGTTTAGGATATTTTTCAAAATTGTTTTTTCGTATTCAGTATACTAAAAAGCATTAAAATTAGTTAAAAATAATTAAACAGATTTTTAGACTTGTTTTTTGAATCGGGACAAATGTAAAAACAAAGGATCAAAATAATCACACCTTAATGACTTATATATATATATATATATATATATATATATATATTCTCTTTAAATATAAATCCAAATAAATATTGCAGAATGCATAAATATTAATGTAGCTTTTATATAAAATTAATAAGTAATCATCAGTAACATCGCAGTTTTTATGTGACATCGATTTGGCAAGAGAAAAAAAAAATGTTAAATTTATTGTTTAAATTTTTAAGTTTACATGTTTCAAGCTGTGGAAAAAGTAAAAATAGATTATAAGTTCTGATTAAATAAACACTTAATATTACATGCAAGTCTACAAAAGTTCCAAAATAAAAGGTATACAGAATGTTTCCCAGTTCATTCATAAATTAATTTTACCAACATCGTTTTACCATATTTTTAGCAGTTGTAACTTTTGAATGAAATGAGATATGGACTATGGATTTTTAGTATTTAACTGCATTATTGCTGGACATTATATTTGCCCTATTGCCAGTTTTTGAATTTGTTTCGTGCCAAGAGCTATTTCACTTCTAGTCAGCTGCTTATCATCTATAAGGTACAGATCTGACTTGTCCTGGAATACTGTTACCATATTTGGAGTGTGGCACCTAAACATATCCTGAAGCTATTGGATTCTGTCCAAAAAAGGGCAATTCGTCTCGTCGGTGATGCCTCGCTTACAAACTCGCTCACTTGTCTGGAACACCGTAGAAAAGTTGGCGATTTGTCTCTATTTTATAGATATTTTCATGGGCGATGCTCTTCTGAAATATCAACAATCGTTCCTCATTTAGCTGTTTCTTTAAAATTAACCCATCAAGTTCAGACTTTACACCCCTTCGTGGTCACTTTGGAGACCTGCAGAACATCACTTTCCAAAGACTCGTTCACCCAACGAACAGCGAGGCTTCGGAACACATTGCCCGAGGCATAAAACCTCCAGAAATTTAAGAAGAATACCAATTTCTACCTTTTATCACTTGGTTCTCACGATGTTCTCTGAGTATTACAGGATAAATGTCCATTCAGAAGAGGTTTTCGTTGTGTAGAGGTGTCCGGTAACAGAAGTTTTACTGTATATAAAAATACTTTTCTTTTTAAATGCAACGTTGTAAAAAAATTGTAAGCCAATCCAATACAAACAAACGAAAGCTGAATTTTTAAATATAAAGATTTCCTATACCTACCTCTGACGCTTTCTGAGATATTTTCTTTTTATAAACAAAATCCAGTTTTTTTATTTGATTTTATCAAGTTAGTTATGACTTAACTGCATATTTTCCGATATGTTTTGGTAAAATTAAAAAATAATTCTTTTTTATTCCTTCTTATTTATTTTAAAATATTAAATGTAAAATTGTAAAACTATAAACAGTATTTACCGCACTATTGGGACACCTTGTACATACAAAAGTCATTATCATTAATTACAAGCCCCTTATATCAAACGTAATGATCGCTATCTATCGGTCTTTCGGTAAACCTTACCTACCTACCTATAATGCAAAATTACCAAGTTTTGGAGTATTTTTTTTTAAATAACCGCATTTTCATTTGCATACTTAAAGTATTAAAGTCCTCGTTAACATTGTCGATCGTTTATTTTAAACGGTCCATTTAAAGTTGACGTTTAAAAATATTTCTTAACGACGGACCCAATGAAATGGAAGTAAAAAAAAGTAAGACAGTCGATCCATCTTGAAAATCTTTGTTACAGATCGACGAACGTCGAAACTTCTAAAATGCTAATAACAACAACCGATAAACAAATGTCATTTAAAAAATTCAAAAAATATTAATTCGACGTCCAAACTATTCCATTACGAAAATCGCGAACTCCGTCTTGCTACGATTTCTTCGTCGGCTGTGACATAAATACAGGCATTCCAACTTGACGTTGACACGGCAGAGGCATCGTTCGTCGATAAATTAAAAATAAAAAAAATAAATAAAACAGCGCACAAAAACCAAACGGGTCACTCAGGTAGCTATTATGTATGTTATACATTACACTGTCGATAAGTATCTCTGGTGTATAACAAAATGTTCCTAACAAAGAATTAATAATTTAGAAGTATTGAATTACCGTTGAAAAAGCTCGACAGGTGATCAATAACTTGTGTATAAATTAAATAACAGTTTATTTATTTAAAAGATACTACGTTCCGATAAAAATAATATTATTGTAATTATTCGGAGCTGGAAACAAACACAAATCGCTTTGAAAAGATCGTCAGGGCGTAACTTAAATACCCTCGGGGGTATTTTAATTTCGTTAATTTAATTCAGATTCATCTAAACTCTAAACGACATGTTATATGTTGCATTGGAAAAAAGTACGAGTGTCGGTACAAAAGTTTTGAACTTCAACACGAAAATTACGATATTAGTCTACACTACAGCATTCTTCCTCTTCTTTCGGTGCCATATCAGGTTCCCCTAACGTTGACAATTACATTGGCGAGTTGTTCGCGGTTTTCGGCTAATCTAAATAGTTTTTTGGCACTGCGTATTCTTGTCCAAACGCGAATGTTCTTCAACCATGACATCTATTTTCTTCCAATGCCTTTGATTTTGCTCTTCATTATTAGTTGAAGTACCCTGTATCAGTCTCCTCTGAGAACATGCCCCAGGTACGATATACTTCTGATCTTTATAGTGACAAATAATTCACGAACCTCATTTGCTCTATTTAACACTGCTCCGTTGGTCTGCCTAGTTGTCCAGGGTATTCGGAGCATTCTTATATGTAACCGCATCTCAAACGCTTCCAGGCGATTGATTGTAGCAGCCTTTAGAGTCCAGGTTTCAGCTCCATATAACAACACTGACCAAATATAAAATTTTATCATTCTTTGGCGTAATTTAAGGTTTAGGTTGTCGTTAGAGATGAATGCTTTCTTTTTCAGAAAAGTCGTGCGAGCGGTCTCAATTCTGCACTTAATTTTTTTATCTGGGTCTAGTTGTTCCGTGATATAGCAACCAAGATATTTGAATTGGGTAACTTTCTTAATATTTTGTTGGTCTATCTGTAGGAAAGCATCGGCGTGCGGTTGGCGACTGAATATCATAAATTTTGTCTTAGTGACATTCATTTTCAGACCCATTTCTCTTCCTGTCGTATTTATACAGTCCAACAATTCTTGAAGGCCCTGAATACTATCGCTCAAGATGGCCGTGTCATCGGCATATCGAATATTATTAATCAGTTCCCCGTTGATCTTTACTCCAAGGTTTTTATCTTACAAAGCCTGTTTGAAGATTATATCCGAGTAGATGTTGAATAATAGTCCCTGTCTGACGCCTCGTTGGATGCTACACTCATTGGTCAGTCTTCCATCAATACGGGTTACTGCTTTCTGCTTCCAATACAAGTTCTCTACAATTCTCAGATCTCTACCATCGATTCCCACGTTTCTTAATATGCTTAATGGTGTTCCATGTTGTACCTTGTTGAAAGCAATATTAAAATATTTAAAAGAATACAATAAAAATATATTACGTTGCCTTTTAAATCAAAATGAAGCCACTACCCCAGGGATGCATAAAAAAAGATGCAAATTTATTTAAACCCACAAAATACTTCCTGGCAAAAAAGGACTGAAAGGACTGCTTTAGCTACATCAAACATTTGTTATTAAATCTTAATTTTTTTTTAATTTTTGTAGCCCAATGCCAAGTGAATATATTCTTACCCAATAAAACACTTTTAGATCTCGTAAATAACAAAAAATAAAAAGTAGTTAAAACAGGTATTCTTGAAAAATTCTCATATTCCTAAAGATGCTTCAACTAAATACTGTTTTGTGATAAATAACACTGCAATCTTAAACCAAGACGCTGTATATGTTATGCTTAGTTATTTTATTTCATGTTTCTTCAGCTTGAGAAAATAACTAGCTGGCTATCACATACAGGATGGTTCGTTTTAATTTGTATATTAATAAATCTTTCACTTGCAGATCATTTGTGAAACCTTTATTCTATATTTTGGTATATTAACTATTTACGAAAACAATATCTAAATCAACAAGTTCATTTATAAAAAACTGCCCTTGTTGCCCAGCTTTTATAGAAGGAGAACACAGTCCTTGAATAAATCTGTAGCAAAATAACTCTTTATAAAAAACCATTAAAGAAATATTTTTTACCACACCTGCGTGGAAAGTTTGAATTTTTCAGTTTTCAGTTTTCAGGGAAGAAAATGCCTCACTTTTACTTGCTTAATTTTTACTCGGGCAAAAATAATTTCATTAAATGTGCGCATGTGTCTACTTTTTCGTCAGATATAAATAATTATAACTGTAGCCTAGCAACGCATAATAATAAATAAAGTAAAGTTTAACCTTCACTCAAATTAATTAATTTTAATTCTTTATTATTTTAAAGATAAAAAATAGTCCAATTTATTACAGTTAAAATATAACTTATTAAAAAATGATTGACTCTGACGAAGTTGCTGAAGAAGAAATTTGAAATTGTAATGAAAGAATTCCACTAAAACTAATTGAAAATCTTGCTTCAGTCATCGTGGAATTTTTGTGTTGCCTGTCGTTTCAAATTCAGTGGTCTAAATTCAGTCTACAATAAACATATCGTCTTATACTCCAATTCGAACTACGTCATTCAGTAATCCAAACAAAATACCTTTTGAAACGTTAACATCTAATTCAAAACATATACCACGAACATTTTTGTCTTCACAACCATCGAAAAGATTTAAAAAAGATGAATGGATAAAGCAGTCCGCTGAAAAAATCACGATCCCAGATGTACTTACCACAATGATATAGATCTACTCCTAGTATTAAATTTAAAAAATGCAAGATTGATAACTTAATAATTAAAAGTTATTATTACAAAAATAACAGAAGTGAAAATAATTAATATTTTTTGGTTACTTACTATTTTATCAGAACTGTGGTTGAACAGGTGTGTAGTCTATTTCTGAATAGAGCTGAGCAGATTAAAGAGGCGCTGAATCCTTAATGTTGGTACAATAATCAACACTCGGTCTTATTATAGTTTTAGCAAATCAGCATATGAGAACATACTTGGAAAAGCATTGTCAGTGAAATAAAAACCTTTACTGTTGAAAATATTCTGTTCGTTTATACTGATACAAAAGTTGTTGGCGGTAAATATTTATATCACTACTAGCTGACAAGGCAAACGTTATTTTGCCATATAAATAATTTCCTAGTAATTTCTAGTGTAGACAAAAAATAGCTTACTTATTGTAAGTATGTATGTATGTTAGAATGTATATATTGTATGTATGTAAGAATGTGGTATATGCGTGAAATAAGCATGGAGCGCTGTGAACGATGAGGGAATATAAAAATAACAAAAGGCAAACATTATTTTTAAGTTATTATAATTTATTCCTTAAAATTATATATCATTAATTAAACAATTACGACAGTAACACTATTAAACAATATCAATCTCTTATTGCTATAGCGTGAACAATATTTTTTGTTAGTCCATCTTTAGCTAACACAAACAAACTGGATGGTTTACCCACTCGAGAGAATGCCACGTATAATTGTCCGTGTGAAAAACATGGTGTTCTCAAATCTATCAATCTTTTTTTTAACTAATCGTGCAAAATACACTCAAAATTGATAATTTAATTATTATTGATAAAATAGGAATGATTAAAAGTTAATATGAGAGTTACACTGAGATAGCAAAATAATAATTGTCAACGTTACTACTACACTTGATGCATAAACAATAATGATGGCCGACAACTGTGTAGGGAGTGAGAAAGAAAGGAGACCGGCTTCGTTCTCATACCTACTCCGTGCTGTTTACTGGGTCAGAAGTGACACCTGTAGACATCTGGCGGGGATAACTAATTAAATGACGATTGATCAGTTTTCGACCGGAGAGGAAAAATGATTAAATTACTAAAATGGCTATTAAAAAATAAGGGTTGATCGTAGAAGGGTGAAAATTGAGGATTGTATGTATTTTTGTATGTTGTATCATAAAAAAATAGAAATTAAAAATTTTGTCTAAAAAATAAAAAAAAAAAATTTAGGGGTGGACTACCCCTAACATTTAGGGGGATGAAAAATAGATGTTGGCCGATTTTCATAGATACCGGATAAGCAAAAAAAATTTCATCAAAATCGGTCAAGCCGTTTCGGAGGAGTATGGCAACGAAAACTGTGACACGAGAATTTTATATATTAGATAATAACTTCAACTAATGAATTATCTTTTATTCCGTAGATTTGGAACTATGAATAATCCTATTAGTTTTAATATATTATTTACTCTAGTGTGAATGGAACCACCAAGTATACTCTTGGAGTTTCATAGATACTCTCCACAACATGAATTTTATCATTACACAACATCTTTTGAAAATTATTACAATGGTTGTCTATATCTTTCGTTCGGTATTTGCTAGAGTATACAGAAGCAAGTGCAAATAGCTATAATAACTTTGTGACTAATATCCGAAGACGTTTATGGCGATAAATATTACCAACAGCTAAAACTATTCATTTTGACAAATTAAAACAAAAATAAAATAATACAAGGACCCGAAAAAAGTTATTGTATCTATTTTTAAAGAATTAAAATGGCTGTCTTAGATTGGATTACATAACCGAAAAATATGTCATTGTTATTCGAAAATGTAAAATGAACTCTAAAGTTGCTGTTGGTGCTCTTCTCATAATCTGTTTCATTCATCCAGTCTTTTTGCTTTTTTCTGTATTGGACTTATATTTCCTCCATCTAGTTTCTTTTCTATTTCTGTTTCTTTTTAATCTTTTTCTCTTCGTCTTTGGTTATGTTTGGTCCAAGTATTTAGTATTTTCCTTTCTAGTGTTTTTAGATCTTATTCTTTTTTTTTATTTATAGTTGTTGTTTCTAGGGCGTAATGACTGGTCTGATCAATGTGTGTTTTGTTGATTGTTTTTATTTTTAATTATTTCCTTCTTATGCCAAGAGTTTGGTTTTCTTTTAGTATTTTGTCTCTCCCAGTTTGTCCCGTCGTTGAAGCTTGGTACAATTTCAAACTTTGAATTTTTTCGTTTTTATTTCAATTGATTTTTAAGATATTCCTGTATCTTATTTATAATTTTTTAACTTGTAATGGTTGTTTTTTTTAGTTATGGTTATCACCTTTTAAAAGTTAGACAGAATTTATCTTTAAGTGGTCACTTATGTAAGCTTACTGTTTTACCACTTTAATTTTATCAAGTCGTTACTCTGTTACTTTTTGTCAGTTACTGTTGATAATTTATATTTGTCAAACCTTTGTGTAGTTTTGTTTTAATGGTTTTGTTTTTTACTTTTTTGCAGCATTTTCGACGTAATACTGTATGCTAACAAGAAATATTATTACCGAGACCGATAATAGTGAATGTCATTCTTGCAGTCACGACTTGTCATGTCGTTCATCTTCGATCTAAATAATTATAAATGTCATTAACTGTTTTCGTAATAATAATCAATTAAATCTCTTTAGATCAGATATATCAGTTGCGTTAACTGTTGTATTTGCATATGAATGTTATTCAATTTAATAGCCAATAAAATTCAATGACTGAATCGCCCGAAAGGTAAAATAAATTTCGCTTATCAGTTTCTTATTTTGTGTGGTATACCTAATGAATAATAATTTTTTTAAAAATTTACAGTTTAACATTTTTATGACGAAAACATTAATTACAAATATTTAGGAGGTAAAGGTTGGGAAAAAGAAATAAAATGATCTGATATTGTGGTTCTAAATCTGAAATAAGAGGGAAGGTACATTATTTTTGAATAAGGTCCCTTAAAAATTTACATACATATAGTCACGCCTTTTTCCCGTAGGGGTAGGCAGAGACCACTTCCTTTCACTTGCTACGGTTCTTACACAAATCTTTTGCTTTCTCCAACTTTCATCAGTGCTCTCATACATGCTCGTCGGTTGTTGGTACTCTTGACCCGGTCTTTCTTCAAAACAATATTGATCTGATCGAGATCGATGTTCGCCGAGGTCGACCTCTACCGACTTGTCCATTCACACTCGCCTTATAAATTTGTTTCGTCAATCTTCCTTCATCCATCGTTTCTACGAGTCCAAACCATCTAAGCATTCCTTTATCTATCTTCGTAACCACATCTTCTTTTACAACACAGCTTTACCTTATCTCACTATTCTTCACTTTATCCAACCGAGTCACCCTGGCTATACTTCTCAGACTACTCATCACCGCATCTCTGCCAGAGCCAACATTCTCTACCTTACATAAGTGTAGGAACCAACACTCCTCTATGCACAGCCAGACGTGTCTTTTTTGACACTTTCTAGCCTTTCATAAAGCTATGTAGTGCCCCATTTATTTATTTTCCTGCCAACACCCTTCGCTCAATGTCACTGTCATACTTTTCATCTCTCTTAAACTTTGAACCCAAGTATACAAACTCACTTAGTTAGAACTTCACAGTTTGTCATGCTTTCTTCTCTTTCAAAAACCATTACTTTCGTATTGCTTACATTTATTTTTATCCCTTTGATTTTCAGGGCATCATGCATAACATTAACCATCGCCTGCAACTCCTTTTCAGATGACGCTTATATGACTTGATCATCGGGGTAAAGTAGGCATTTGACGATCAAATTATTCATTTTTAATCCATACGCACTCTCTTTTAAATCGTCTATGTATAAGTTAAACAGCCATGGCTTAAAAACGGGATTATTCTTATAAATAGATAGCGATGTTGCCAAGTCAGCTTTTTTTTACTATGAATTCTATGGATTCTCTGATAAACGCGGCGCCTGCGGCAGAATAAAATAAAATAGAATAAAATCTCAAAAAATAATTATTTTCTGTAATGAATACCTCAGTAGAATAGATGAAGTTCATCGGCAAGGTAGATTCATAGTTTCTCTTGATTAAACTTGGTCACTCATGATATTGTGAAATTGGAGTGATCAAAATGTTTCGTGAATGCTTTCCCAAATAAAGGAAAACATATTATACGTATTTCGAATTGCTATTATCGTCAAAGAATATTTTGAGTTGTTCGTTATATCCAATTAAAATCCGATCCTGGACCTCATCATCATCATCATCATCACTCAGCTATAGTAGTCCACTGCTGAACATAAGCCTCTCGTTTATTTTGCCACTCTGCTCTATCTTGAGCCATTTGTATCCAATTACCACAGATTCTTTTGATGTCATCGGTCCATCGTGTGGGGGGGCGCCCTCTACTACGATAAGCTTCGTGCCTCGGACGCCACTCCAATAGTTTTTTAGACCATCTTTCGTCAGTTCTTCTAGCTACGTGGCCAGCCCAGTTCCACTTTAAAGTTGTTATTTTTTCGATTACATCTATAACACCTGTTCTTTGGCGAATAATCTCATTTGGTATTCGGTCTCTGAGGGAGATACCCAGATCCTGGACCTGCCGTTGGATAAATTATTTGAGGTTCCGAATTCGCGAAACGGGAAATATCATTTCTGACTTCAACTATACTGCTGAACAACTCTTTAAGCTTGGCATAATTTGGTGCTTGTACAATTACTTTTTCCCATTAACAAAGATAGTTGTTTTTAATTGGGTTAAAAACATTTTTTACAATTAAAAAATAAAATACATTTTTCAACAAACACACATATTTAATGATAGTATTTGGTCGTGAGAAAAATGCATGCAATTATTAAAAGTAAACATCATTAGCAATTTGTGTAATCATATTGAAAATAAATTTAAATTTTGACATAGTATAAACTTAATCAAGCAATTTGGTAACAAACGATTCTTATTTTGTAAAATACTGTACACATTTAATTGGAGTGAATGAGAAAATGATTAAATATTAATAAACCACCTGTAAACACCCGATCAACAGCAGCGTGGTTGATTATCACTGTTGATTATCACTGTTAAATTCGGTTTTATCGTTTAATTTTATAGTTTAATCTTGATTGGAATTTTGCATGCGATATTTGGGTGGATGATAAACAAAGCAATTATCGTGATTAAAGATAACGATCTGTAGATATATAACGAAACAGTTATGTAGCAATGTAGCACAATTAAAAAATAATATCAAAATAAATTGCATGTGACTATTTTTAATCTCGCATACACTACGAACCCGGCGAGCTATCAGCGTCGTGATCAGCGCAGATCTTATTACTGCTTTCCTGCGCCGCTTCCTTTTATACCAAAGAATGGATAGCTGGTAATGGAGAATTAATTTTATTAACATATAGTTTATTGTTGTAATAATTCTTCTTCTTCATAGACCTATTAATCAGATGAGACGCAACATCCCATTCATAATACTCTGTTTGTTATGTCGTAATAATTACACGAGAGTGGCCATGAGTATGAGAAAGAATACCAGTTGATTCTCTTTGTCCCGTTCTCGTGCTGGCAACGCTGTAACATTATTGTGGAGTTATGGCCACGCTTGTAATCAGTGACGTGCTGTTTGTTCAAAATGAGAATATATCTATCGGGTAATATTTAGTTTTTTATGAGAATATATTTATGAATAGGTTATACTCAGTTTTTTATCAAATTAAAGTGTTGTAGCCTACTAAAAGCATTTTTCCAAACCCCAAAAGTTGGGCGACAATTTTGTGTTAAAGTTTCCTTTCTCAAGCCAATTGTGTGTAATGTTATCTTTATAAAACTAAATTATTCCAACTCAAGGGCTGCTAATTGTGTAGCAAACAGTTTTACTAATACCCTTTAAACTAAATTATTTTATCAAATTAAAGTACTGAAAAAGAATTTTAAATAATTTTACCTAACTGTCTGAAATGAAAAAAAAAACTTAAATAATTACCTATTATTAATATTAATTGAGCAAATAAAATGTAATGTATTTTAAATTTTAATTTTAATGTTTAAACTATTTATTAACAGTAACCTAAGTAACCTAAAGGAAAAGATTAAAATATTATACTCAGGGTACTGTGACTCCTTGATTTCTCGATTGGATTAAATTTGAGGTGATGTATAGATTTCTTATGAAATACTACTATAAAATGGATCAGAAAGGTATATAGTTCTTCTAATAACAACGAAAGAATGATAATACCACTGAATAAGTGGGAAATAATGACCTTTTTAAGAATATCTCGAAAAGTATTGATTCCGCATCGTTTGATTTTCAGATTCGTGTTTTACGCCTCAAAATAATACCTGTTTATTTCGATATTGAAATCTTCATCTCTACACTGGATGAAAATATAGTAAACAATGAGATG
This sequence comes from Agelastica alni, assembly GCA_950111635.1. Taxonomy (NCBI): domain Eukaryota; kingdom Metazoa; phylum Arthropoda; class Insecta; order Coleoptera; family Chrysomelidae; genus Agelastica; species Agelastica alni. Next base: position 5,252,656 of record OX467718.1, on the reverse strand, counting down.
TTCCAACTTACTTGTGAAAATAAACACTGGGACTTAAATAGTCCGGGTTTTTACACCCTTGGCAATGACGAATAATTTTTTTCACTAAATTTCACTCAATTTTACCAATAATATGCTGAAAATCACCGATAATACTCCAAAATCTCGTTGCAACACCTTTGGCAACAGCGCTACTAATTATAACCGAAACTGTCAGAATTCGTAGTACTCACGGATCTCTGCACGTGGAACCATTCAAACAAGCCGTGCGGCGTTGTCGCTTATTGTGCAACACATTTCTATGATCTAACGGAATGAAATAGTTAAATGGTTTAATATTCCATAAAATGGATTGTATTATTCAGGTTGTTATAATTCATGAAATATTAAGGGATAGCATTATGGTCACATTATTGTTGTAAATATAATCAACAAATACTATGGACGATTTAATATCAATCACAAATCTCTTGCAATAACTGGAAAGCAGGCAACATCACAGCACAACACATTCCAATCGGCGCACAACACATTCCAATCGGCCGTATTAAGATGATAAAGTCGACCAGTGGAGATGTATGATCGTGATTAAAAGTAAATAGTTCCGTCTTCTCTGATAATAGGTCTATGTTCTTCTTAAGGTACCTTATCCATTTAGTGGATGTGTTGGCAAAAATCATGGCAAACTCATCTCGATCTTGTGCGTCTCTAAATAAAGTGTGTGCGTCTAGATTAGTCCAGGGTTTTATGTTTCTGAGCCATAAGTATTTCTTTCTGCCGACGACGTCACGTTTTCCTTCCATTATGAGTTTTAGGCATTGATATTTTATGTTGCGAAAGATATGGCCAAGATATGCAGTTTTCCTGCGTTTTGTGATCGTTTTAAGTTTTCTGTCCCTGCATTCGTTGGTTCTATGTGAAGTCCATGATATTTTTAAAAGCCTTCCGAAAACCCACATTTTAAATGCTTCCAATTTGTTGATTGTATTGACTTTAATAGTCCACATCTCGACGCCATATAGTAGAACGGAGTAAATATAGTCCTTAACAAAGCGATATCGCTGCTCTAAATAATAATAGTAAGTTTTGAAAATATTAGACTTCAGAAGAAAAGTAAAAATAAATAAACTAATTGTGAATATAACAAAAATAATAAAGAATGTCCACATCGTCACGGTCATCTTTAGTGCCTTTACTTCAAGAGCAAAACGATGAAGCGCCTTCTCAGGCTATTAAAAGGCCATCGAATCTTGATCTTAATTTTAAATCGACCAGTCTCGAATTAAAGAACACTGCAATACCTCCAACGCCTTCGAGCGAATCGCGTGTTGTGTTATTGGAAGATCTCGAAGAATCTCATCGCAAAACGAACACCACAAGATGTTTAACGGAAACAACTTCTTCGTTAGCAGACGCCTATCGAAATTCCAATCCTTCGATTCAAACGGAACCTGCAAATTGTTGTGTTCGATTAAAATCTTTAGTTCCGCCAATAACGTCTCCTTCGTCTTGTTCAAAAAATCCGAAAAGTTTGATGGAAAGTTTACTGGTCGCGAAAATGGAACAAGCTGCGCTTGGTCATCCCGGTAGACAGTTAGTGAGAACTGATAGTGCGGATTCGGCCAGCTCTTTCGGTTCGATTAACTCTCAAACTACTAGCGACGTTTGCAGATGTGACGATTGTTTGTTGGGTATTGGAGATACTTGGCAGCAGGAGGGAAATGAGGAGAAGAAAAAAAAGGTAAGGAATAAGGCTAGAAGTAAATGATTTTGTACCGTTTTTTACCTTTTGTAAAAGTTCACAAATTTTGTCACCGATAAAAAAACTATTGCGGCAAAAATTAGCAAACATTAGTCCATACTTGTGGTGCTTCAGTACCAAATAAACACATGTAAGTAATCTAAGTGCATTTATTTTTATGTAATTATGATTAAATTGGTGTATTAAATATATCGTATTTTTAATCCATATTTTTCGTCACTATATTCTCTAATGTTTTTACATGGAAAGACACTATTTAATCCGCAATTAAATGCGAAAGTCATTGGCACGCTGGAAAAAAACGCTTGATAAACATTTAATACATCTTAAGGCATTATTTGCCGCTTGATTACCAGAAAGAAAAACATTTTATTCATCATTGAAAATTCTACAACTGTAGTACATACATTTATAAAATTTTATCAGAATAGTCAGAACACACAAACAGTTTAAAACATATTTAAAATTTGATTATTGATAATACCAAATATAGATAAAAATATAAAATTGATCAGATAAAATACTCCAGGAAATGGGTATATTAAGAAATTATTGGGATAGTAGAAATTCCTCAACAGAGTAAAAAGCATTTTGTATGAGATGATTATATAGAGCTGATTTGAAGCTTCTCAAGCTACATGTGTATCCAAATAGTTTGAGTGCATGGTTGTAGCAGATGATACCTTGATAACTCGCAGAGTCCTGTCCCAGAGCCAGACGGCAATAGGGTAACCGTAGTTCATTACCTTTTCTGGTATAGTAGTTGTGAATCAAATTATTTTTGGTATAGTGTGTTTCATTTTTTTTAATATTCATGGTGATTATGTAGATGTACAGGCTGGGTAAGGTCATTATGGCTAACTCAATGAATGTACTCTTACATGATTCTTTATAATGTAGTCCAGCTAGACATCTTATTACTTTTTTTTGTTGTTTAAAAACTTTTATTGTATGGGCTGAGTTTACCCAGAAAGGTAGTCCATAGGATAGAATGGATTGTACAAGTCCATAGTAGGTCAGCTTAAGAACATGTAGTGAAACTGTTCCACGTAATTGCTTTATTACAAAACACAGACAGCTCATTTTTGAGACGAGGTTTTCTATGTGTACCTCCCATGTTAATTTCTGATCTATAGTTAGGCCTAGATACTTGAACAGATTCACTTGCTCTATGGATTTGTGATTAACTTTTATTAGGGGACAGTAGTCATAAGAAATGTTTTTTTGTTGGAAAACCATAAAGACTGTTTTACTGATGTTAATAACTAAACCACTATTTTCACACCATCTGGCGAATTCATCTGCAGCTGAATTTGCTGCTTTTATAGATAGCGGGAGCTTATTCTGAGCTATGTTGAAACTAGAGATGTGTATCTAAGAGATATCCAGAACGGATGAGATCTAAAAACCTTAATAAAGATCTTTTTTTGCAATTAGCTGCAAAAAAGAACTCTACGCTAAAAGCACCTTAGTTACAAATGCAGCTGTTGCAAACACACGAAACACAAGTTTCTTCCAGGACTGTCATAAATAGATTGCACTTAATATCAAGAAGACCGCTGAAATGTCAGTCTTTAACGAAAGACAATCGTGCTGCTTGTTTGGCTTAAGGTAAGGAACAGTAGGTACGTTAATAAAATACTTTGAACAATTGTGCTTTCATATGCCGCAGCATTTGGAGAAAATTTCGATCGGATGCATGGTAATGCATAACCACATTTTGCAGCAACAGTGGCTAGCTTTCGCGAAGATAATAGTATCGCTATATTGCTATGGCCTGCGCAATCACCAGGCTTAAATCCAAGGGAGCCTGCATGGGAACATGCTTTAACGAAGAGTTTTTAGAGGTGGCAGGAGTTTTCAGAACCAACAATTATTTGGGGCTTTGCATGGATGATAGCTATTCCTTTACTAGAAATTGATAACTTGAATCTATCCATGCAGGCCGAACCACTAAATGATTTTATTTTGGAAGAAATTAAATTTACATTTAAGTTTATATTTGCTTTATATTTATAATATAAAATCCTACAGACCAAATTTATTGTTGCCATCACATCCAAATTATGCGTTAAACGAACTAATGACAATCACCTTTCCAAACTTTTTGTTACGAAATTTAGTTTTTAAACACTTACTTTCAGCAAACTAATATGTCTTTTTTTGAGCTGTTAGTTACATCAAATTTTACGTAAATAGTAATGTCAAACTTTAATAGCGTCGTGTAGTGGTCGCTTGTGACAACTTAAATGGTAACTGTTCTATGTTCAAATAAATCGCTTAATCAAAACGGTTTAATAGTCGGAAATCTAAAAAAAAAAATAAAACATATTAGCATCGCTACTAGTAATTACAGACGAATAAATTGCATTCAAAGAATTTCTTAATAAATAAATCTGTAAAACATGAATCAACGAACAATTAGATCACCATTTGTCCGTAACTTTGTGTCTATCGAAATATGTTGCATGTGACAGATTTATGGTTCTCGTTTTGCGTATTATTCCGTTAAATATAGACAAGCAATTAAATAAGCTGTAAGCGTAGAAATATCCATTATAGTTGGTATTTTGCAGCCACGATTGAGATAATAGTATACATTTTTTTACAGAAGTTTATTTTTGGAATTTATTAATTAAATACACATTTTACAAACAATTTATAAAAAAGCTTTTGATTAGGTCTATAGACAAACACTTTGTAAGATATAAGCATATAGAGGGAAGATTAAAAAAAAGAGCCCCTGGAAGGCAAAGTACATCCTGGCTCAAGAACTTGCGTCCAAGATAAATATTGCAATGATGATCGCCAATCTTTGATTAGAAAATGTTACTACTAATATAGAAATAAAGCAAAGAGAAAGTTGTAGTCTACTATTATCCATCACATGCAAAGATGAAATTCTAAATAAGTGTAAATCAGTAAGTAAAAAGCCATTTGTAGGACATTTACATATACAAAGAGTAAAGAAGAAAAGTATCATTTGTAGATGATGTGAAAAATAAAATGAAAATAAACAAAAACAAGACAAAAATAAAAATTATTGGAGATAACGCAAAAGAAGTAAACATAATATACAAAAAAAATAGAACAACGTAGTAGAGAATTTAATATCTCGGAACCATAATAGATAGAAAAGAATCCCAAGAAGTACCTAGAATACAAAAAACAAATAAACTTTGCTTCGCGGTCAATCCTAAATTTAAAATAAAAATATCTCGGGAAACAAAAATAAAAATAAAAACGAGGAAGCAGACTGGCTTGTCAAGGAAGGGGCGAATACACAAGGAAGGAAGAGGTTCGATGCTGGAAAACATATAAAATGAAATCTTACTGGAATAAAGTGCAAGGACAAAGACAGGCGAAAAGGCTAGTGAGCCTCTCGCCAAGGAAAGCAAAACAGCTTCTTAAGTGGTACGAGAAAGACTTTAAACTGGTGACGGGACTCCTCACTGGACACTGCCCTCTGAGGTATCACCTGAAAAAGGTGGGAAAAACAGAGAGTGATACTTGCCGCTACTGCGAGAAGTTCGCTGAAACTCCAGAACATTTGCTTTGCGAATCCCCAGCGCTTTTCTGCAAGAGGCTTAAATTCCTGGAAGGGGTCTTTTTAAAGCCCTCCGATGTCAGGAACTTAGCTACCAGGAAACTGATAAACTTTGTACGACGTCTCGGAGTCCCAGACCTTAAATGGATTAAGTGTTATGCACAAAAAATCTGATAGGTCAGGGTGCTTGAGTGGCTTCATAACCACCACAACCTACCTTACAATCTACAATCTACCCAAAAAAGAATAAACTGGCACGTAGTCAACGATATAAAAACATTTGGGTACCTCTGACCTTAAGGATCTACGAGTACTAGTTTACAATTTTTAAAGCTTATAGCTTCAAATATCTAAAACTTTTCCGAATCTACAGATCTCGTAAAAGTTTTTCCTACCTTTTGTCCACTTTATTCAACTCATAATTATGGTTAATAATACAAATTTTCTTATTAGTGTGGTTTTTGGAGTAATCAAATTTATTTTTATGGTATTTTATTACTTATCATAATTAATTTTGTACCCGTATTTTTAATCACATGACACGATTTGGTATTAGATTTGTAAGCATTCACAACAAATTTTAATTAACCAAAAAAACACTAAAAATACGAGGGCAGTTTGATAAGTCAGTGACTTTTTGATTTTCCCGCGCAGTTACTCCAAATGCAACAGTGCTGCCGTCAACTATAATCTATCAGTGGGCAACTTTCTAATTTTGAGCATGCTACGTCGTACTGTTGGTGTTTGATAGCCGTTCAAAGCAGACAACCTCGTGAATTTTTACGAAAATGGAAAAAAGTGAATTTCGTGTGCTGATTAAGCATTACTTTTTACGTAAAAAATCCATCACTGAAACTAAGGAAATACTACGGGGACTCGGCACCATCAATTTCAATGGTTAAGAAGTGGTTTACAGAGTTCCGTTGTGGTCGTACCAGCACTAGTGACGCCGAACGTCCAGGTCGCCCAAAAGAAGTGTTCACGCCGGAAATCGTCGATAAAATCCATGAAATAATATTGGATGATCGGAGAATAAAAGTGCGTGAGTTGTCTCATGCTGTAGGTATCTTAACTGAACGGGTACATCATATTTTACACGAATATTTGGACATGAAAAGACTCTTTGCGAGATGGGTGCCACGATTGCTCACACTCGACCATAAGCGCAATCGTGTGACCACTTCAAAAGAGTGTTTGGCGATGTTCAGCCGTAATCCGGACGAATTTTTGGCGCCGTTTTGTTACTGTGGATGAAACATGGATCCATCACAACACGCCAGAGACCAAGGAACAATCGAAACAGTGGGTTGCTCGGGGTGAACGAGGACCAAAGAAGGCGAAACAGAGTCTGTCAGCCAACAAGGTCATGGCCACAGTTTTTTGGGATGTACGCGGTGTCATTCACATCGATTACCTCAAGAAAGGTAAAACGATCACCGGCGAATATTATTCAAAGCTTTTGAACAGATTCGACGTTGATTTGAAGCAAAAACGGCCGCATTTGGATAACAAGAAGAAAGTGCTGTTCCATCAAGACAATGCACGTGTGCACACTTGTCTAGTCACGACGGCCAAAATCCACGAATTGGGATACGAACTGCTACCCCATCCAGCATATTCTCCAGATTTAGCCCCCTGCGACTATTTTCTGTTTCCAAACCTAAAGAAATAGCTGGGCGGTAAGAGATTTGAGTCGAATGAAGAAGTCATTACCGAAACAAACGCGTATTTTGAGAGCTTTAAAAAAACCTATTATTTGGAGGGAATAAAAAAATTAGAAAAACGTTGGACTAAATTTATCGAGCTAAAAGGTGATTATGTAGAAAAATAAAATGTTTATTTGCGGAAAAAAATTTGTTTTATTCAAAAAGTCACTGACTTATCAAACCGCCCTCGTATATATCTTTTAGTCCATTACTACATATTTTTCAACTTAGCTGCAAATTCCATAATCGCACTTCCTAAATTAATAATGAGCCCAATTAACTTGCACATAATCGAACTATTGAGGTGGCCATCATTTAAATCTTTTATGGATTTAATTACAGTTATACTGTTTTACGACTGGCCCACCCAGTTGTCGTCGTAAACAAGAAGTGTAGTTAGTACCGTACAGAATATATTTTCGAGTAAATACATTTTTGTTTAAAACAATGTTACAAATTATATGTTGTTTTTTTTATTTTCCTTTAGCATTAGAAAAAAAAAATAAAAGTAAACGCTGGCATTAAAATTATTTTAATAGGTATTTTCTTGAATAACGGTGAAAAATAAATTTTTTATTAATTGCTTCCTAATTATTTATTTACGTACATTTTTACCAAAATGTATTTTTTTTTAATTTCTTTCTATTTTTCATATTAAATTTATTTTTGTGCTTCGGGAGATTTTTTTATTTTTAATTCAGTTCTTTCTTTACAAACCATTCAGTTACTCTGTATACATACCTTTATGAAATATTCATTCATTATTTTTTTTGTTTTCAAAGAGAATGCATGTTTGAAAGGCCATGTCAATGGAGTTTTATTGAGAAAAGTCGTGTGTACTTTTATAAATCTTCACGGATTTAACTTGTTAACAACCCACAACGAGAATTGCAAATTGCAGTCACTGATTTGAAGTGGCGTAGGTTCCAAAAAAATTACAAGGGACACCACTTACTTTTTTTAATACAAGTATATCGTTACGAAATTTACTTTTTTTCTTGGGTTCGATGATTTAAAACTCTCGATACAGTAACAAAATAATTTTTATTCCAATACTTTTACACAATTAATTTTAATTTTGTAAATCACTTAGATGTTCAACTAATTACAACTTTTACAACTATTTAAATTTCATAACTTATAACGCTGAAACGTCGAAAAAAAACCTTAAATCCAGCTGTTTAACACAAAAAATCAACTTAAAATTCTGAGATAACCAAAGTTCCCCTCAATAAAAACTACAAGTGATAAAATGACAGAATATTTGTCTCAAAAGATGTGTAATGATTTATAAGATCAGGTCCTCTTGTGGTCTTTTTTGGTACGGCCAGGGAAGCAACTATAGAAAACAGATCCTTAAATTATAGTTCACAAATACATCTATGCATAAAAGAAAATGTTAAAGTTGAGTCTTTGATCAAGCGATCAGCTCTCCTCTGGATGAATATAGATGCTTAAGTTATGATGGAGACGAAGCACTTAATAAGTGAAAACAATACCAAGTTTGTTCACATTTGAACAGTGTTGTTAATAAATTGACAGTTGAGACTTTTTTTTTTGACTGATTTTAAGCTAATGTAACAAAAAGTAAATCAAAAGATGCAAGTGTAGTAACTGTGTTATTAACTTAAAAGTGGTTGGAATAATTAAATAATTCCCTTTTTTTCTTATTATTTATTCATTGGATGTATTAATAATATAATTATGCTGTTTAAAATATAGTACAAATATTCATTTCAACTACTACGTCTATGGTGTTTTCAAAGGTTCATTAAAACCTTGCAAATGAACTTTAACAATCTCACAAATCGTACCAGATGCCATTCTAATGAACTACAACCCAATTTATAGCATTTATAGCAGAGCCAAGTATTTCCAGTCAGCGGTCTTTTTGAATGAGCACAATACAGACTGTCTCAAAAGCAACTTCTTAAAAAGAAATTAAATCGGATAAAGTGGGTCATTTCTACAAAAGTGGTTATTTAAAAATAACGCTGACGTGAAAAAAAAGATTTTAAAAAAATCCGTATTTCTTAGGGGTAATGGTTTGAATTTCAAGTGTTACATCGTTAAATAACCAGTAGAATTCTACTACTAGGTATTTACCACCGATTCTTTTGCACAATAGACCCATGTGAAAGCTGTAACTGTTTTTTTAGACTCCCAGGATTAAATGTTCATCATGTTTATATTTGGAGTCATAAAACAACTTTAACACAATGGACGATAAAAATGTTTAAATACACGACGAGTCACTTTTATAATTTAAAATTTTTATACTTAAATTGGACGTCCCTAATTTAAAGAATCTTAAAATTTATTATAAAAAAATATCTTTAATAATAATTGATTAAAGCAATGACAAATATTTTCGGGTTCAAAAAAATAAATATTTTGTTTATTAGCTAAATAATAAAGAAAAATTAATTTTTTACACCCACTTCGAGGAGGACATTCTTTTAATTAATGATTTCGTCTTATGTTGTCTGGGTAATCTGTTGAGGGCTTTGTTCTTCGATCATAGCTAGTTTAAATAAAATGACAAACATGTTTAAAAAATAATTTGTTTAAGTTATAGTGACATAAAATTGTAGGTTAAAATACAACAAGTTGGTACATATATTGGATTTTTAATCGACAAAAGCTTAACAAAAACACTTTAGAAAATATGTATTTGTATGTATATGGCGTGTCAGATAATCTGTTAAAGAAAGTTAAACTGGTAGACCGGCAAACAGACATAAATCATTTACGGTTAAGTACAATTTCTCAAGAACCTTAGTGTAACTAAATTAAAGAATTAAAAACCTGAATTATGGCTTTATTCTTCATAATACCATGACTTATTTAACATGACATATATTAAATGTAATATAACCAATATAAAACAATACAAATGTCAAATATAATACAACCAATAAAAATATATGTCAAATATAAAATAACCAATAAAAACGTTTACGTCTTCTATTTTCTACGGCGAGTCCCGTTCGCGAAGCCCAACATAAAAAGCGTAGCTTCATAAAACAAACATAATTAATGAGGTTTTTTTGTTAAAAAGTGAGAGCCATTAACATGGACTGTATATCTGAGAAACAAACGCAGTTTAATTTTGACACTGATTCCATTTATTAAATCGTCTTCCCCAATGGTGCAATAACACACAAATAAACGTAACTTTTTATATTGTTCTTCTAATTTTCATTCGAGAAATATGATAAAGAATTTGGGATAACATATCTGAATTTTGGTGGTACCATGTCTGCAGATGCTGCATTTTAATAATTTATTCTTGTACGAACGTTATATTTATAAACTATTAATATGACTTTTAATATTTTTTCTTTCTAGTGGATCTTGTATTTCTTCATTAGTCTATTTTATATTTTTAAGTTAAGTTAAAAAATACTGAAAACCATTTTTTTGTATTCAGCTGTATTTTACCGCGTGAGAAAATAGTTTAATTTTAAGATAAGTCCATAAAAAATGTATAAAAACAGTGGTACTTTTTAAAAACTAACGCATTAGTCATTGCTAAATTTCCTCATTACATATCTGTCTAAACCAAAAGAGCGGTACCTCTGTTGTAATACAATGAATATTTAGTAATTTTAAAGTACGTACTCACTGGTCATTAGTTTTACGATGTACCGCTCGTGTCAGCACAAGTCAAATACGGAGATTCGAAAGCAGATTTCTATTATTTTGGCGCGTTCGATGCTTACCGGGGAAAGTCGAAAAATTATGCTTAAAGTTTCCGAATAGATGGATGAATAAATGATTGTTTACTGAAGAACATTTCTGTTTTATGTAACATAGGTTTTGGGTTTAAGGATTTTTTAGTTAAAATGTACGGTAATCTCATTTAAAAAATGATGATCGCTGCTAAAACGGTACCTTGACATACTTCATCATTAAGTTGTTAAGCATTTTTTTTAACTTTTGGTTTTCACAAAAAGAAGAATCCGGTTATGTTTAGGGAACATCGTGGGTACCATGGAAAAAGCGTAGGAATTGGTATCCCAGAACTTTTGGAGACTGTATGTCTCGGAGAAAACTTCCGCTTGCAATGAGTTCCAAAGCTTGACACTTCGTTGAAAGAAAGAGCCCTTAACAGATGTTCGGCAAGTCTCCAAGGTAAGGGTAAAAGGGTGCGATGATTGAACCAGTCGGGTCAATTTCGAAGACACTATCGACAATAGAACAACTAAGAATATTTTTAAATAGCGTCGGCCATAAAAATACAAGGTGATTCTTTGAGAGTTCTAATTAAAAGATTTAGAGAAACTTGACACAATTAAAATCTGAAAATTTGAGGTGTAAGGTTTTCGGATATACCGAATTGATCTACAGGGTGATTCAAAGCGTATATTTAAAGATTTCTCAACTTTCTTAAATGGGTCACTCTGAACGTTGTTAGACAGAACTTTTACTGCTCTTCAAGTTTCGTTTACAACTTCCTATACCTAAATCAAAGCGTTATTAAGATATTTAGCTTTTAAATTATGAATTGTAAGTTGGTATTTTATTTGCGGTTATTTAAAAAAACACAATGAAAAATATTTAATAATTTAAAACTTTTAAGTAAATGCTCAAAAACGTCTCCTTGTTGATGCAGCTAAAATTATAGCAATATTTTTGTTTTCCATAACACCGTTCAATAAACAATACAAAATCATAATCCATAGGTTAAAAATTGAATAGAAAGTTAAGAAATCTTTAAATATGAGCTTTGAATCACTCTGTACAATAATAATCATTTTATTAACAAAATTACCAAGTTTAGTAAAAATACACAATACTAGAAAAACATAATGCAAAAAAATGTTGAAATTTACATTAGTTATAAAGATACAGGGTGACAAATCGGACACTTTTTCGTAATAAAAATGGTCATATCTCGTAAAACACTCAGTGTAAGTAAGCAAAACCCTGTATTGGGAGAATACCCAAGAGTAGCTTTATTGAAATATGTAATAATATACATGGTGTTTTATTTAAAATAAGCAAGTTATAATCAACTTCCAATATAACCGGAAGTAGTTGGAGGCTCTAAATATTTTAGATCAATTCGGAATATCCAAAAACCTAACTCCTCAAATTTTAAGATTCTAAATATGTCAAGTTTCTCTAAAACGTCTAATTCGAACTCCCAAAGAATCACCTCGTATATGTAAAAGAGAGACATATCACCAAACTTTCTGCGGTGTTTTAGAGAAGTTAGAAAATTCGTAAAAGAAACTTCACCGACAAGACAATATGCTCGTTTTTTTTTACGGAATCCAAAAGCTCCATATGTGGGAGCAGTATTCCAGTATTCCAGTATTATAGATCACAAAGAGCTTATGGAAACAGAAATAGCTCTTAGTTTGAAACAGAACACCAAGCTTTTGAGAGGTACTTTTAGCAATAGGCCCCACGTGGTTTCCCAAGAAAAATTATTGCTGATGGTAGTCTGGAGCATTAAGATTGATGACTTAAGCAGTGTGGTTACGTCTGACGTAGAAACATTTGGCATTGTAAGATTGGTGTGTCTAAATCATAGAATTATATTTATAGAATAATATACTGACTAGAATGCGCTTTGAGCTGCGCGAGATGTCCCATGTATGGAGGCCGCAATTGTTGTTTGTGTCATCCTCGCAATAGCGGAGCAAATCCAGTGGCATTGCTGGCAGTGGGAAATAGGGTAAATTATTATAATAAAAACATTTTTTGGTATAAAGAAAATTGTAAATATAAATGTTATCTAACTATGCAATAGTGTAAATAGCAATGCTAGGGTTCAAAAGATTTCGAAAAATGTTTGCTCTTCCACTAATCTATCAAATGTCTTTACTGCACACCAATATTTGAAAAATAAGTAGGAAATATAATACCTAATTGAAAATGGGTTGTACTGTACAAAAAAACAGTTCTGCTTGGGGATGTCACCCATTTTTGGGATTAGGAATTTAAAGATTTTGAGAACCTGCATAATACAAAAGAATCATATGAAAATAAAATGTAGTACCCACAATCAGTGAACTTACTTATGAAATTATATATTTCTCATTTTTTATCCCTTTTTTCAAGTATAAGAGCAGTTATCAACGAAACACTTCATTTTACTCAATTCTTCAACTGAAATAAATATTACCAATGACGCACCAATCACAAAGAAAACTGAAATAATTTCGGCAACACCTATAAATGCCAACTGACAACGCCGTTTTATTTACAAATAGATTGTATATACACTACCGTCCTCATTTCACTTGGTTGTCTTCCTCACACACATGTAAAGTATAATGAAGTTATACTTCTATTTATTCTTTGGTGCCCTCCTTGCCTAACGCATAGGGATGCCACAATATTTGTGTGCGCAGTAGACAAAGCGCATTCTAGTCAGTATATTATAACTTGTAATTCTTAGGTCTAAATACAACCAAAGAAAAGATTATTAGCAACGCTTTCTTTTTCAATGTGCGATAAAATATAATCGGTGATAACTGGTGATTTTTAAGTTTGTCCTTGTATTGTTAAAAGATAAAACAAGGAAAAATCTTGGTACCTCTTCAAACGCACTTCTAGCCGCAGATGTATCAATATCAAGGTACTTATACATGTAATTGTTGTTCGATGATTAATAAGTTAGCAATTCTTGAATGACGTCTGTACTGATTGTTTACGTTACATTAATACACTATTAATGGCACATTGTTTTTTCGCTTAATGTTATTTATAGTTGACATGACCTTAAAACCAGGAGAAAAAAAGCCAAATATAATAATTCAATTAACATTTAAACGCTAACCGTTATTGTTCACTTAAGATTATTTTATTGGTACCTAAACGTTTAAAATTTAGGTACAATTGAACCATATATCTGGTATATATATATTTTTTTAATTTCCCCATTTATTTGCAATCTATAATAATTGTTATAAGTAAATTGTGTGATGATTTTTTTTTACTTAAAATTGTCGCAAAAATAGTAGACCTATCGTGTGGGCCGCGGACGGCCCGCACTGCGACTATTAGCAGGGGCAGGGATTATAGAAAGAAGATGATTGTGGGCCCGCTTTTTGAAAAGTTGCAGGACATAGTTTTCTGGAAAAACTGATTTTGAAAGATTGGTCCTTGCAGTGTTAATCTTGAGAGTAAATGGGTAAGACTGATCAGCGTGCCAAGTTCTTTGGCCGAATGTGGCCGGTGGTGGTACAAGAGTTTTTATTTCTGTGGAGCATCTGCCATGAAAATATCTGTAGAGTCTGGTCTGCAACTCTTCTTCTATGTTCTAGAGAGTGAAGGGTATCTGTGAGAGTTGAGCTGTCTATCAACCGAATGGCCCTTTTCTGAATGATATCTAGAAGACGAAGAGAATGCCTTGGTGCTGAACTTCAAATGTGCGAGCAATACGCCAGTAGAGGTCGGATTTGAGCCTTGTACGTCGTCAACAGTTAATCAGGAGTAAAAAACTTTCTAGCTTTCCACAGAAAACCTAGCCCCTTCTTGCTGACTTTGCGATGTTAGCAATATGGTTATGCCAAGACATATTGTTGGACACCGTGACTCCCAAAATCGAGAAGGAGGGACTTGCTTCAAGGGTATTTCCGGACATTGTGATGGAATGATTTGAGAAATTCACTTTCTTGAAAAACGTGGCGCTTCGTGTTTTCTGGGCGTTGAACTGCACAAGATTGTTGGTTCCCCACTCGGCGATTGCTTCAAGGTCTCTATTGATGAAATCAACCTGTTCCTGCCTGAGTCTATTTGTATCATTCATCGAAAGTGATCGATAAGATGTGAAAGTTAAGACAAGTGTGCTATCGTCTGCGAAATTGTAAATGGGGTTCGTGGTGGTTTTCAAGAGTCCGTTAATGTGTAAAAGAAATAAGGTAGGGGACAGGATGGAACCCTGGGGGACCCTGGCATTGGTTTTTAACGCATCGGAAGAAATACCGTCAACTGCCTCATGTAAGGAGCGATCTTGCATGAAGCTCAAGAGCCATTAGCGCAGTTTGTTTGGGAGACCGTAGGCAGATAGTTTACTTAACAATGCCTGGTGCCAAACTCGGTCAAAGGCTTTAGATATATCCAAGGCTATTGCACAGGATTCACCAAACTTCTCAATAGTGTTTGTCCAGAGCTGAGTGACATAAGCCAGCAAATCTCCAGTAGACCGAAGTTGTCGAAATGTTGATACAATTGAGTTGACATGCTCGACAGAAATCCAGTGATTACTATCTCTTACAGCTATAATTAATAACTAGATTAATTTGTTTTGTCTATTGGGGATACACAAACACATCTGGGATATTTAATTGTAAAAGAAAGTGCAACAATTTTGGACTACCAGAATGAAACCGCAAGCAAGGAATGATTTAATTTACTTTCATTCAGATTAGACTGTGACAGTTTGTTTTTGTATGGGATAATATATGACGTGACGATTTGTTCTTAACACGCTTATTATTAGTTTCACCTGTATCTTGTATCTTTCACTAGTATGTTTATAACTGACTGTGCGTGAACTACGCTTGCGCGCAGAACAAATATTAATATAGTTTATCGCATCGGTGGTTCAGTGGTAGAATGCTCGCCTGCCACGCGGGCAGCCCGGGTTCGATTCCCGGCCGATGCATTATTTTTATGGTTTTATCATTTAATACATAATTTTTTTAGCGAGTAAAACAAATCGAACTAAAAAGCGAAAAATAAATTATAGTTTAAAAAAACTAAAAAACATGATTTTTGAGTTAATCAAACTAAAAAGTAATGAATAATTCTTAACATAGGAGTAAAATTACTGACGAAAAAATTACTGTCACCGTTCTAAAAGCGTGGGGTGCTTTGTATGACATTTTGAAACTAACTCTGCGTTTCGGAATGAAAGCACTCCACGCTTTTAGAACAATGACATTAATTTTCTTGTCAATAATTTGATTCCTATGTTAAAAATTATTTTTTACTTTTTAGTTTGATTAACTCTCAAAGCGTGTTTTTTAGTTTTTTTAAACTATAATTTATTTGTCCTTTAAACATGCTGATGTGATTTGACGTTACTATTTTCCAGGAGCGGCTTCTTTATAAGGTCATTTTGTCGCCTATTTTTTTAAAATGTTTAATGTTAAATCATACAAAAACAATGCAACTAATTTTCATGCAAAAACTCCCTAATTACTATCAATGGAGCCAAGATTACTGAAATCTAATAATAAAAACTCAATTCTGTCCACTATCCACAACGATAAATGCAATACAAGTAAGACAAAAAGATTAGCATAAGCGCCCGCTTTAAAGCTGAAAAGAGACAAGTGGATTACAAAATTGTCGGCGGCCGATCGGTCAAATGCATGCTTTCAGACACGTCTTACTCCAGACCGCATCAGCTGATGGCCGTTTACATAAACAAACGGTTCGGCCAAAGTTGATTCATCATCATGCAGCCCCTTTCACCTTCATTGTTGAACATAGGCCTCCTCCAAACGTCTCCAGTTATCTCTATCCCTGGCTGTTGCAATCCAATTTGTCACTATCATCTTTAAGTCATCCGTCCGTCAAGTGGGAGGTCTGCCTCGGGTACGCTTGCCAGTTCTTGGTCTTCATTCCAACAGTTTTTTAGTTTTTGGTTAATTACGCTTTTTAATTAATTCGTCTTGTGTTTCGGCAAAGTTTATACTATGTAAACTTTGGTTTTGGTGTATGGATTTTCAAAATTTAATTTTAACATGTCCTACTTTTTTTGCCTCTGCATAGAAGTGGTTCCGTTCAGCTTCATGGTATGAAGATTCTTCCAAAACAAAGACTCTTTGTTGGACAGCACCAAATAGATTTTTGCTGCATCTAAGCTGTGGTGTTTTAGTGATTTGAAATAATGGCGTATATTTTATGAAGCAATAAATCTATTTATGTTAAATTTTTATTTTCGGTTGTTGCAAAAACTAATTTTATATTATTTTTTACCGACTCTGGTCCACTATAAAAAAAAACTTGTTTATAAAAGTTTGGAAAACGGTACAAATTTTTCGTTAAAGATGTAAGGATTCGAAAAAGAGAACAATTTATATAATTTTACTTTCTACCATTACGATACGGTTTCGTGATTTGGCATTTTATAAAACTTTCAATTGTAATAGAAATTTTTATTTTTGGATCTAACATTATAGTGTTGATTTTTCTCTGAATATCGTCAGTTTTTTTTTTATAATGTGGATTCACCAGCAAATATATAAAAATCAATCTGCTATTAAAATGTCTTGTTTTTTCTTTACTTTCACTTAAGCAATATAAAAAAATGGGCAATTATTTCAATATAACAATATATTCAGTTTATAATTGATGTCGTGTAACTGAGTAATCAATACAAATGTGACTTAATTTTTAACTTTAGTAGCGGTTGTGTTATTCTCATTTGAAGTCGTGTTGCAGTACTTTTTTCCCATAGTCGATTTTAAGCGATGGAGCTTTTTGATTTAATCGAAAAGTACTACAATAATGTGCTATTTCTACCATATCCTTTGCTACATTTAGCGAATTGTGAATGTTTCATAGTTTACTTCGATAAAAAGGTAAAACGTTATTTTTTTGCGATGAAAAGTGCGCTAGCAGTAAATACTGTGACCTAGGTTAGGTTACGTTAGGTTTCATGTGAGTGGGGCGTGGTCGCCCCTCCACCTCGACCCTTAGTAGGTCTATTGTGGCTCACCCCTAGAGGCTACAGTTCACCGCACAATCCAGCCCTTCTTACGAAGTTCATGGTTGTATATTGTGAGATTTTTTTAAAATCGCTAGGTTCTAGGTTAGTGTAACCAAATATGTTGAACCTTACTCTTCCCTGGCCGGGGCATGAACATAGTATATGTTCAGCAGTTTCGTATTCCACGCAGCAGAACCGACAGTCCGTTTGTTGGTTCAGATCTATCTTTCTGAGGTGGTATCTTAGACGACAGTGTCCCGTAAGCAGTCCTGTTAGAATACGCAGGTCATTTCTGCTCCATTCTAGGATCTGCTTAGTTGTGTTTCTCGAGGGTTGTAACGGTAAAAACGCCAGAATACGCAGGTCATTTCTGCTCCATTCTAGGATCTGCTTAGTTGTGTTTCTCGAGGGTTGTAACGGTAAAAACGCCTTCGAGTGGGTTAGCCCTGGTATGTCGGACCAGTACGTGAGTATTTTTCTCTCCGCCCAGTCCGAAATCCAGTGAACGCAGATTCGGCCCCCTGTTTTGCAAGGGTGTCGGCTTTTTCGTTTCCTTCCACCCCCCGGTGCCCAGGTACCCACAGTAGGGTCACACTGTTGTTCGCACCAAGGTACTCTAAGGATTCGATGCAATTCCATACAAGTTTAGAATTTATCTTGTTGGAGCTCAGTGCTTTTAAAGCAGCCTGGCTGTCTGATATTATATTTATGTTTTTGTTTGCTAGAGGTCTGTCGGTCAACTCTCTTGCATACAATTCGATAGCGAATACTTTAGCCTGAAAGATTGTAGCATACCTGCCAAGACTGGTAGATATTTCAATCTTTGGTTTCCTGCTGAAAACACCGGCCCCAACTCCATCTGGGGTTTTTGAGCCATCTGTGTACATTACGTATTCAGTCTCTGGGAAGAGGATTTGTCCCTTCATCCATTCGTCTCTCTTCGGAAAGAGGACTTTGAACGACTTTTCTACGTGTATTTTTGTGGCTAGCAAGTCAGGAACCATCCAAACATCCCCAAGCATGTCCAATATCTTTTTAAAAATCGTGTATAACGGTGTGAGTTATTTCTTAAATTTTTCATTGGATTTGGTTGTTTTTTTTATCAAAAAAAGAACTTTCACCTATTTTTGGTTCAAATAATAATGATTAAATAAGATGCAGTGTACTCCATTCACAAAATTTCCAATTTCGATGTTTTTCTACGACGCCTGGTTTTGATTTTGCCTTCTTATCCATAAATAACGCGTCTTTTTGTTCTTAAATTGTTGTTATGAAGTTTGTGTTATTGACCAGATTCCAATTATGAGCACGACTTACTACACTGTACGATACATTCAAACATTCAGTCACCCCACGCAGCGACAACCCTTCATGTAGCAACTGCTTAATTTGATCTTGTATGAGATGTAATTGTCTGCAAGGCATATTTAGTATCCAAAAATATTGGTATAAAGTCATCACGGTCTAGTAATGCAAAGAAGAATTTTGAAATTAATTTTTTAATGTTAATGTTAAGTCTCTTAGTAGTATTTGTGGCTTTAAAAGAGAGCTAAAACTCTTTATAAATAATACCGATAGGTCTAATGTAACTAAGCATTTTGAGAACTAGTTAAAAAAAAGTAATTGTTACTAGTAATATTGTGTTACAGCGTTATTTATCTATAATCAATATATGTATGTTTATTTATTTGTTTATAACTTTTTATGCAGAAGTAATTTTCTATTTACACGTATATTATGTTAGTTAGAGATGTGTAAACCGTACCATGTTTTTATTTGGTTTATTCATTGTTTTCTATTATCTCTAATAAATCACTATTTTTATTTATGTAGTTAATACAAGAAACACACAAAGTAATAATTTTAATAAAAATAATGCATTTATCACCAAAATAAATAAAACCATTTAACTAATCTTTAATTGTTAAGCAGTGTATTTTGGTAACTAGTTTTTGTTGCAGCTATTTATCATAGTAACACGCTTTCTGAATCAGTGATTGCTATATTTTCGTCACATTATCGTCTTGATTAATATCTTTTAATAGCACAACTTTTAATCTCAATTGTTACTGTAAGTTCTGAATAAGTTGTAGGTACCTATATTTAACTTTTAAATTAATATTTTCTAATAGTTCCCTTTATTCGACATTTTATTTATAACTAACATAAATTTTTGAAATTTTCAAAAATAAATTTTGGCCATATATACCAGTACTTTTGTTTACATTTTTTGGTAAAATACTTTATTTGTTTACTTTCTTTGTTAAAATATAAAAATGATACACAAAACAGTAGTTACTTTTACATTTTATTTTGAGAGATTACTTTGAGGTCAGATTTTTGTTGTGGTAAAAGTAAGTAATAAAGTAATTTTGACATTTTAAAGGATCACTTGCGTGATAAAAGCAGTAATAAAAATGATTACCTAATTATATTAGAAAGAAATATTTATTGTATTTGTTTAATATTTATTAAAACCATTTAAATATAACAAAAAAACAATCAAAAAAACACAATTATCCATAACAAAATTCAAATGCATCACAAATTTACTTGGGTACTTAATGTCCTTTTTTGAATCCCCACTTCTTGTGGTCTTCGTGTTCTCCTTTCTTTCCATATTTGTTTTCATGGTGGTAGTGATCGTCGTGTCCACCGGCTTTCTTGTGTCCTGCAGCTTCGTGGTAGTGAGATCCTTTTTCGTGTCCTCCTTTCTTGCCGTAGTGATCTTCGTGATGACCGCCCTTTTTGTGACCTCCCTTCTTGTGACCTCCCTTCTTGTATCCATCTTCGTGGTGATGTCCTCCGTGTTTCTCGTGATGACCAGATGCGTGGTCTTCGTCGAAGAAGTGTTTTTCCTTTTTGTATTCATCTAACTTGTGGACGTCGTGACCTCCCTTGGTGCTGTGTCCTTTTTTGTAGGATCCTTTTTCACCGTATTTGTGTCCTTTTTCTCCCTTTTCGCCTTTGTGGTGTTCAGCGTGGTATCCATCGTCGTGGTGGTGATGTTTCTTATGGCCTCCGTGTTCTTCGTAATGTTTCTTGTGGCCTTCTTTGTCGTGGTGGCCTTTGGCTCCTTTTTCGTGGTGATGATGACCTTTGTAGCCTTTGTCGCCTTTATCTCCATGGCTGCTGTGGTGTTCGCCGTGATGTTCGTGTCCTCCTCCTTTTTTCCAGTGGTGTCCGTGACCGGACGCTGCCGACTCTAAATCACTAGCTACCGGCTCTAAATCACTAACATCGCGTTTGTCTCTACTGATTTCACGAGATTGAGTTAGAGTGATGCATACGAGCGCCACAAAAGCGAGGATATATAAACCTTTGTATGTATTCATGGTGTTGTGAATACCAAGACCGATTGATGGATACTGTTTTGACTGAGGTGGTGGTCGCTTTTATACGATTTTTCTTAAAGTTTTTAGTTAAGGTGTTAGTGAAATGATATTGACAAATTATTTATTGCATCTGCGGTAAGACTTTCACTATTGTCATTTTTTTCCAATGTATGATGTAATATTCTTAAATTAAAGTGATAAATTTAATAATATTTAATTTATCCAGTTGAGCGCGTTTTAGGTTTTTTGATCAATTGCATTGCTTCTGAATTATTTACATAATTTTTACGATTGTCTGTCTGTCGGTTTTAGTTCTATGCTAGTTTTCTAAGTGCAATATCTTAATTATAAAATATTTAATATCTTTACGTTTATTAAAATTTCTATTAACTTTAAGAATTAATTAACATTATGTCGATTACATATAATCCCCAAGTAAGTCGGTATTACTGATTTTTCCAATATTTTTCGTTAAAAAAAAATATGCAATATATTTTCATTTTTGTATTAATGATGATTTTTCTTTCTAGGTAAGGCTGCATTAAATTAGTAAGAGTAAGTAATTGCTGTTTTTATTTATTGATATCAAATGATATCCGTGTCGATTTAAAAAATAAATATTTTCCGAAAAATATTTTGAATTTTTTTTTATTTCATTTCGGTGAATAATTTTATATTTTTCTCTCTATAAAGTCGTGTATTTTGTTAAAAAAATAAAAATGGTAAAATTATAACCGATTCATAACTAAATTGCCAAACAAAATATAGATTTTTCACAAGGCGAGATTTCTCAATGTAACCAGGTCGGTCGGTCATTGCTTTTTTGGTTTATTAACTCTGCGTGGAAAGAAGAAAGAATAAATTGGAATTAATGCTTGCCAACACCAATTTAATACACATAATGACTAAAACATATTTATTTTTCGTGTATACGTATTTTTAAAAATAATTTCAAAGTTATCGAGCTTTGGAAATAATTTATTAAGTATTATAAAAACATTATTAGAATACGTATTTTAGGAAAAAATAAAGTTTGACATACTTAAATTAGTGATATTATTACATTTATTATCAGAAAATGTTAATTCTTTTAGCAACTAAAAAAAATTAGCAATACAAAGATATTTAAAATAGTTCTATCAAGCTATACTAGAATCGCCATGGAGACGGAGTAATAAATCTTTGATTTTTTAATCCTTTATGGGCTTAGATTTAGAGACTTAATCAGGTGTTCGTATGTTGTGTGCTTACGATGTAAACGTCAAGAAGCTGTATTTTATTAAATAATTGTGCATCAATATGAATTAAAATTTTATAAATTGTTTATTACTTTTATCATCATCACACAGCCTGTATTGTCCACTGCTGAACATAGGCCTTCTTCAATCGTTTCCAATGTTCACTATTTTGTGCTGATTGAATCCAGTTTGTTGCAATTCTCTTGATATCATTAGTCCATCGTGTTGGAGGTCTGCCCCTACTTCTAAATGCCTGCAACCTAGAACGCCACTCTATAATGCGTTTAGTCCACCTAGTGTCTTCCATTCTCGCCACATGTCCGGCCCAGTTTCATTTTATATGTGCTATTCTTTCCACTCTAGGGTGGGCTGCATACGGTAGACTAAGGGATGTCTTTAAAAGCAGCATACCAATAAATTTTCGCAAAAAAATGAAACATAATCCTTTTTTAAGCAACATTTAAACTGCTTCAGAAAGAACTCAGTACCTATCTGTTGCATTTTTACGGTTTATTCTGAACGATTAATGAATATTCCTATATCTACTATGATGAAATAATTTAGATCACAAGCTAAATAAATTAACTACCAAATAGGTGCACCTCAAAAGGGAATTTGGATAAATCCCTACTGATAAACCTATTACAGTAAAAAAATGTTTCGTTATATGGAATTGATACTCCAGACTCTATCATTCCTTTAATGATTGTTGACTTTTATTTTTTATCCTTTCCCAAATTACGCTCAATAATATATTCACAATCCGAAACAACACAGTATCTTTTCATTTTATTTTCAACGACTTTATAAAAATCAATTATTCAATTATAGATAAAAGTATTAAGGTCCTAGAAATAAATTAAATATACAATGGCGCTTTCTATCCGTAAGCTGCTAAACTAAAAACTTAGTTAGAATGTTGGTAAAGTAGGAACTATTTTTTGCTAAAGTAGGAACTATTTGTTGCTATTTGTTTGAATCTGACTATTTGCCGCCAATTTCTTAATTCAGTTAATCTCCTAAACGAAATGGTCTGGAGATTTGTTTTTAATCGGTGAAGTTGAACTATGTTCATAGATCTTTCGTTTAAAGTGAGACAGAAGCATGTATCGGCTTATTTACTTTAATTATCGACAAAAAAATTTTAGTTTTTAAAATGAAATCAATCTCGGTATATTTGTTCAATACTCCGGTCTTTTCTGAGTTTACCCACCAAATCTGAGTTATTAAAGTCTTTTTGCGTTTTATGCTGCATACACTGTTTACACATAATTTTTGAAATCATTAAATCGTTCAGGACGACAGCTATTTCAAAAGTTTTATTTTCAACGACGGTGCTGATAGCCAGCAACAAAATAGCAACTAAAGATCGGCAGAGTTTTGACCAGCAACATTTGTTTTTGACAATACCAGCTTGTCACTCGATTATTGAAGTAAAGATCGGCCAGTTTATTTGACAAGCATGATATTTTTGTTTATCTGGCTCTCAGCATACTCCCCATCAATATTCTGAGCAGCAACAAAATTTATAGCCATTCTACTTTGTTGCTGTCTTTTTGCGAATTACTTGTGAAAATTTCAGCCAGAAGTAAAATCTATCTTGATTTATTATCATTTCTTATCCTGTCTAAAGATAGCATGGACAGTACTTAATTAAAAAAAAAAATTCTCTAATATTTTTCAATAATTTTCTCGAATATTTTGTAGCTAAGGTGGGATCTGTTACCCACCAAGCGTATACTAGAATAGTTAAGAAAATGGTACTATTTCCTATTTCCTAAGAATATGAGAGCGGCCGTAAATTGAATGCTCAATTTATTCTGCAAAATTCGAACTACTTCGTACTGTGTTATTCTTCGACTGACAGGAATTTTTTTTTGGTATTTATTTTTTTTCCACAAACACCCCTTCACAATAAAATCGGACAAGATTCCAAAAAAGACCTTGATAGGAAAAAACTATAAAACAAAATACCAACCAGAGAAGACTGGTTAAAGAAAACACCATTGACCAGCCCAGGAGTCAAACGATGGAACACTGACGGATCAGGGTACCAGGGACGTTACGGGGCAGGTGTCTTTGAAGTATCCTGAAACCACAGGGAAAGCATACCCCTGGGGAAATACGCCTCGGTCTTCCAGGCCAAGGTATATGCCATACTCAGGTGTGCTACGTACCTGACAGAAAACAATTGATGCCATTGGTGCCCTCGTGCGTTGCACCACAATATCATCGGTGCAACATAATCACACAACATCATTGGGCATGCAGGCCCTCACTGAGTTAGCGACTGCAAATCAGGTTACTTTTACATGGGTTCCTGGACACACAGGGATAAATGACAACGAGGTAGCCAATGAACTGACAAGAAATGAAATCCTGGTGGAACCAAAAAGCCAGTTGGTCGGATTGCCAATTGCCGAAGCAAAACATGAATTAAAAATAATCCTTGAGCAGGAACATATCGCTCAGTGGAATGCAAATAATGGCTGCAGAACATCAAGACAGCTGATGAAAAACCTCTCCAGAACAGGGCAGACTCCCTCTGGACGATGAACCGGAGTAAACTAAGCAGCACGCTTGGCCTGCTCACTGGCAACATTGCCAAACTTAAGCTGGCGGCTAAGAAAAACTGCTGACTATGCGGCGAAGAGGAAGATGCTAGCGGTGTACAAAATGCAAGGGCCGCATGGTAATGGATTCAAGTGATCTAAATGAGACAGGGTTAACAGAAATTCTGCAGTTTTCCAAAACCAGTGGACTAGAATTCTGATGCCCTTAAGACAACGGTATTCACAAAAGATTAAGGTGACATAGGTGCCCAACTGCAAGAATGTAATCTAATGTAATTGTATGTGGACTGGTTTTTATCATCCATAAACAGTTCTTTAATAAATTGGTTATGCGCACCATACTATCTACAAATTCGTTCTGAATTAATGCTTACCACTATAATTAGAATTAATTTCTTAAATAATATATTAAATAATAAATTAGGGTATAAATACATATTTCAGCCTATTTATACGACACTACTTTCTAAATCTAAAATAAGGGGAGGGGGGAAGTATTGCTCCAGCATAAATCTACCTCCAAACACTGCTATTTCTTTGCTGGGTCGTCCTGGTAGGTGAGGGCAAGTCTACAGCTGGTCATTTTATTCCACCTATCCTTAAATACGAAACCACTAATATATAGTGTGTTTAAACATCTGGCTTCTGGTAAATCCATTCATAATTAAAGACGAAACAATACATTTTTGTAAACAACCAAAGACGAAATAATATGGAGGTATTTTAATGTTTAAAACGTTATTGCGTCTCCTAACAGTCATTTTGACGCAACTATATATCCCATAACAATTACTTGTCGCCATTTTACTTCTATATAAGGTACCAGCATAAGATAACAGTTGTACTGCAGGTAAACAGACGATTGTAAAAATCTTGTCCATCGTCACGGATTTTTTTTTATTTTATGACCACCCTGAATCCAAAGATAGAAGTATATAAATAACTGTTAATTGTCGGAACACATTTTTTTTCCATTATTCTGCATTCTACATGGGTACTACAATCGCAAATTATTTACCTGCTTGAAATAGAATAAACACAAAAAAATATCAATTTCAACGACAAGATATTTACTATGGGAACTTTTGTCTTTGTGTACATACATTATCTTTTTCTTGTTAACCCTTAACCGGAAAGGTGTCGTCTGCCAGAAAACGCCAAATATTAATTTCCTAGTATTTCGGTAACGCGATTATTTCCAAGCATATCCCGCCTTCTAATCCTAACCTGATTGGTCAAGTTTATGTAGCCTGTTTTTTAAGTTTTATGGTTTATTCGTTACCGAGATAGCACATACGAGTTAGGTCGGCGTAGAAAAGTCGTTCAAAGTCCTCTTTCCGAATAGAGACGAATGGACAAACAAATCCTCTTCCCAGAGACTGAATACGTAATGTACACAGATGGCTCAAAAACCCCAGATGGAGTTGGAGCCGGTGTTTTCAGCAGGAAACCAAAGATTGAAATATCTACCAGTCTTTGCAGGTATGCCACAATCTTTCAGGCTGAAGTATTCGCTATCGAATTGTATGCAAGAGAGTTGACCAACAGACCTCTAGCAAACAAAAACATAAATATAATATCAGACAGCCAGGCTGCTTTAAAAGCACTGAGCTCCAACAAGATAAATTCTAAACTTGTATGGAATTGCATCGAATTCTTAGAGTACCTTGGTGCGAACAACAGGGTGACCCTACTGTGGGTACCTGGGCACCAGAGGGTGGAAGGAAACGAAAAAGCCGACACCCTTGCAAAACAGGGTGCCGAATCTGCGTTCACTGGACCAGAACCGGTTTTTGGAGACACCACAAGTGCCGCCAAAACAATTATTTCGGACTGGGCAGAGAGGAAAATACTCACGTACTGGTCCGATATACCAGGGCTAACCCACTCGAAGGCGTTTTTACCGTTACAACCCTCGAAAAACACAACTAAGCAGATCCTAGAATGGAGCAGAAATGATCTGCGTATTCTAACAGGACTGCTTACGGGACACTGTCGTCTAAGAAACCACCTCAGAAAAATAGATCTGAACCAACAAACGGACTGTCGGTTCTGCCCCGGCCTGGGAAGAATAAGGTTCAACGTATTTGGTTACATTAACCTAGAACCTACCGATTTTAAAAACATCTCACCCTATACAACCATGAACTTCTTAAGAAGGGCTGGATTGTGCGGTGAACTGTAGCCTCTAGGGGTGAGCCACAATAGACCTACTAAGGGTCGAGGTGGAGGGGCGACCACGCCCCACTCACATGAAACCTAACCTAACCTAGGTCGGCGTAGTCTGTGAGACGAGACCTGTCTATATACACCAAAAATTTCAAAAAAAATCTTTGTTCGCAAAAAATTGGCAGCTGAATTGATCCGACCGCATATGAGAAGACGGCTTTAAAATTCACGAGTATCTAGAGACATACGGTCCACTATAAGCACGATTCTTGGCAAACCAGGACAAAATTGTCATAAAATACAGAAAATTAATTACACTTGAAAAGAAACATGGTCCTGAAAATGTAGGGAGTTCTATTTAGAAACGGAATACAAAAACTTTACCGCATTATTGGGGCACCCTGTATTTATTTTTCAAATAATTTTAACGATAAAATTTAAAAAAAAAGTTTGTTGAATAAGAATTAAAAAAATTTAAAGTACAAAGTAAAATAAGAGATAACACTTTTTATACATTTGTGCAAACTGGCAATTATGTAAAAATAAACTTTATATTTGGTTGTTTAAAATTTATTTGTTTACGAAGCAAATCCTAGAAAAATATTTCTTGTTTTTTTAATTGTAATAAACAGGTCGCAACCATTACTTTAAAATATCGAAAAATAGTTAATTTTGATTGATATGCAACAATATAATCGTCATAATTCATTCATAAAGTATGGAGAAACAACGAAAAGCTCTTTGAAAAAAAAATTATTCCTCATTCCCAATATTTCTCTGTCCCATCGCATAACGTTTTTTTTTGTTCCTAAAAATGGGTAAACAGTCAACAAACTTTTTAACTACCTATGTTCCGGACAATCCATCTTAAGAGCGAAAAATTTATTGGTTAAAGTGCAAATTGTTATGTTTTTTAAAAATCAATTAAATTATTTATCCTAAATAATTGTAAAATGCAAACAGTTAACCCATATAATTATTCCCGATTTTGTTCAGTAGTATTTTTTTTAACCTAGTTATAATATTCTGTTTAAAGTGCATTCGGGTTATCAGGTTTGTATCAGACATTACGTCTAAGTAGCAGACATAACAAGTATCTTTACAAAGAGAATAATATATTCATATTTTGCTTATTATTATGTTTGTTGGGGGCAACAATCTCATTGCCAGTCATTTCCATACTGTGGGGCACGTCCCCTTAGAATGAAGAGAAGTACTTTAACAAAGACCAACATAACAGTAAGAAAAAATTACATAAAATTAATAAGAGTGGTCCAATTGGTGTAGATTAGCTTTCATTGTTTTTCACAAAGTATTACCTGCCAACTTTCTGTTTTGATGATTTAATTGATAGCGAATAGCAACACTAAAAGATGTCCCCCTCTTTCTCGAGTAGACAGTATATAAAATCAATTTTTATTCATGTCTAGCTAGTTGTTCACAAGCAATCAGACTAGATTTGCCAATAGCTTTTTAAAGTTATTAAAAGAGTTACGGATCGTTTTTGATCTCCAACCGTATTCTATTTTACCCTCTAAACTTCGTCTTTTATTGTTTATTTTTTTAAAAAAAGTCACCGTAAAATTAAGAACTGTCATATATTTATTAAAAAAACTTTAATATTATGAAAATATTGGTTTTGGACAAATTTTACCATAGACCAGGGTTGTCATGTTGTGGGATTTTCCCCAAATTTGGGGGATTTCCCCTTTGTCATTTGTCAACCACCGCCTTTCACTTCCCAACCCCTTAATTTCGGTGGAGTATTCAGGCATATGATCATCCATGATTTTTTTTTTAATATTTATACCCGTCTTTGCAAAGGTTTTAATTAATGTAAATTGCAACACCTCTTAAAAATAAAACGCAACGCCAAGACAGTTTACTCAAATTAATAATGAATTAATGAATAAAATGTTCAAAATGGTGTTCATCGACTTCCATACAATTGTAGAGTCGTCTTAGTTCTTTCAACTAATCGCGTTCGGCCGTATAAATATTGCTCTTTAAATAATTCTACAAAAAAAATCCAGAGGCGGTAAATCAAGGAATCTTACAGACTATTCAATGAAGCCTCTTCTTCTAATCCATTGCATAGGAAATCGTTCGTTATTATATTGCCTTGCAGCTTTACTGTAATGCGGAGGTGCGCCGTCTTGTTGGAAAAACAGACCTTCTTCTGGGTATCTATTATCATTTTCGATTATATCTGTGAGAGCGTGATCAATGGTGTTTTGGGATATTTGTGTGCGATGAGTGTTAGGGAAATAATGAACAATTTGATTTACTGTTAACTACGTGTATTTATTGAAAAAAAATGAAAAAGTTTTGTTACGTCGTCTGTGCATCCTAGAGGTGGAAGTAAAACTAATGGAAGAAGATAACCTAAAGTGGTTAACAAGGGTATTTAATAAAATATATGTTAAGTGCGACATACCCGTAGAATGGCTGAAATCTGAATTTATTGTCCTTCCTAAAAAACCGAATGCTAGAAAATGTAATGAGTTTCGTACTATAAGCTTGATGAGTCATCTGTTAAAGATATTTTTAAAAAAAATCCACAACCGAGTATTTAAACTTTGTGAAGAACTGTGATGTGTATGCATGTTTTATCGATTACTCAAAAGCGTTTGACCAAGTACGATACACCAAAATGATGGAGTAGTATCTAAAAACCAGAGTATTTGACCAGTGCATCCTTCCAATTCTTACATACGCCTGCCAAACATGGACCTTGACTAAAGCAAACATCGATAAAATAAACAAAACCCAAAGAGCCATGGAGCGATCAATGTTGGAAATTAAATTACAAAATAAAAAAACAAAATAACTGGATGAGGAACAAAACAAAAGTCAAATGCAGGTTAACATATAGCCAGGCTAAAAGGGGACTTCGCAGGTCATAACGCCAGACAAAAGGATAATAGGTGGAATACCACGATACAACAATGAAGACCATGGACTGGAAAGGGAGCAAGGGGACGATTGGAAACAAAAAGCACAAAATAAAAACGATTGGAAAAAACTAGGGGAAGCCTGTGTCCAAAGTTAGACTAATTAAAAGGCGAAAAAAGAAGTATCGAAGCCGGTTGCTTGTTCACAAGTATTAAATTAAATAGTACAATTGAAATTATTCGACATTTCATTTACCCTTTCTTGTAGTGATTTTTAGTCCTAACGTGGTTTTAGTACCCTCGAATTTAATCCAATTGAAAAATCAAGAACAGACAATCCTGAGTAAGAGTTATAAGTTTTTTTTAGAAATTAAATCCTTTTTGGTTATTACACAAATTTGACGCTCAACTGTTAACATTCATTACACAAGTTAGTCGTTACACTATCTAAAAAAATTGTTTTTTTTTTTTTTTTTTTATTATGTTCTGGTTCCCACGAAAAGGGATATCCTGTAATGTTCAGAGAACATCGTGGGAACCAAGGGAAAGAAGGTAGGAGTTGGTGTTCTTCTTAAATTTCTGGAGGTTGTATGCCTCGGGGAACACCTCCCTAGGCAATGAGTTCCAAAGCCTCGCAATTCGTTGGATGAATGAGTCTTTGGAAAGTGATGTTCTGCAGGTCTCCAAAGTGACCACGAAGGGGTGTGAAGACTGAACTTGACGGGTTAATCTCGAAGAGACTGCCAAAGGAGGAACGATTGTTGATATTTCAGAAGAGCATCGCCCATGAAAATATCTATAAAATAGAGACAAATCGCCAACTTTTCTACGGTGTTCCAGACAAGTGAGCGAGTTTGTAAGCGAGGCATCACCGACGAGACGAATTGCCCTTTTTTGGACAGAATCCAGTAGCTTCAGGATATGTTTAGGTGCTGCACTCCAAATATGGGAACAGTACTCCAGTACAGGTCGGATCTGTGCCTTATAGATCATAAGCAGCTGACTGGAGGTGAAATAGCTCTTGGCACGAAACAAAAAACCAAGTTTTTGGGATGCACTTTTGGCAATGGACCTCACGTGATTTTCTCAGGAAAGGTTATTGCTGATAGTAATACCAAGCATCGATATGGATGACTTCAGTGGTATGGTTACTCCTGACAAAGTTATGTTAGGCACAGTGAGATCGGCTTTTCTAGAGAAAAGACATGCTTGTGTTTTGTTTGAAAACACATGGAGAATGAGACCGATGGAATGACAAAAGGATCTATGTTCCACTGCGAATACCACGGCAATGTTTTGATTTGTTTAAAATATATTGCCAGTTTTTAAATTAACATCCGGTATAATACAAGAATATCCATACAAGAAGTGATGCGGACTGCTGAAGACAAAGAAACCTGGAGAAGCTTGACCGTCCCGGGCGTACATTCAAGAGGTCACGACGTCTAAAACCAGACATCGACCGAAGAGAGATAATACGTAGTACAAAATAAGTAAATTTTATTAACGATAGCGGTTTGTTTTACCTCAAACACCGAATCACACATGTTCGATAATTGTTTCACGTTAAACCAAAGCTTGTTTACGTAAATCCTTACGCAACTCTTCCCTATTAAGTCACGCATGCGTCGGACGTCGTTTTACGTCTCTGCGTCACTATTTCAAAAGTTGTTTGTATATGCATACCGACGTTAACGAAGATAGTGCCAACCATTTACAACAAAACCGATGTGATGGGAGGCCGAAAGAAAGTTCTTGTGAAATGTGAAAATCAGACGCGAACGACGTACAGTGTGAATCCGAGCACGTTTGACAAATAGTGTTACCGTTGGTAATCCAAAACCGAATAACCGGTAATTAAAAAAACGCGTTAATTTTTTTTGTTTTTAAAAATATTTAAATCGTTGTAAGTTATATTTTAGCACGGATTTTGATGTGTAAAGTAGGATAGTATTAATAAAAATTATGTCAGTGTCGTGTAGATCTACGTCGAAACATCTCTGGGACAAATTAAAGCTGATTATTTTGGCAGACGTGGAACGCTGAAGATGCTAAACGGATATTATAATATTGAATTGTGAAAGTGAGTGTGCCTACTACCGTTTATGCGATCTGTTTGTTTTGATAGCTGATTGATTTTATTAATATTTATAATTAAAAAGGTACGACAATTAAAACATCGTACCAAAAATGAAACGGAAAGAAATTTAAATACTGGTCTGCATAAAATCCCCACACATTTTAAATAACAATGACGAATCTTCAATATTTCAGTAGAATTATTATAGACTAGGGATATTTTTAAATAAATAAAAAATATTTTGTGTAAAATAGTACCGCAAACTTTATATTATAAATGAGGAGCAGACTTGCAAATTGCATTTTGTCCATTGTTACAAATTTTTAGGGAAAGCACAAAACTATTACAGAACAACTAATATTAAGTAATCAGGTGTAAGTATTTTAATCAAGAGTTTTGACACAAGAAATTTATAAAACAATTAAAAAAATTCAAAAAACTATTGGAAATAAAGCACTTTGTTTGTCTTGCATACATACATACATATAGTCATGCCTCTTTCCCGTATGGGTAGGCAGAGACCACTTCCCTCCACTTGCTACGGCTCTTACACATATCTTTTGCTTCCTCTACTTTCATCAGTGCTCTCATACATGCTCGTCGGTTATTTGTACTCTTGACCTGGTCTTTCTTCAAAACAATGTTGATCTGATCGAGATATGTTTGACAAAGTCGACCTCTACCGACTTGTCCATTCACACTCGCCTTATAAATTTGTTTCGTCAATTTTCCTTCATCCATCCCTTCTACGTAACACACTAAGGTCACCACACTAGCAGGTTTTCTAGTAAAATGAACGAAAACACCATCAAAATGCATTTTGTTCCTGTTTTTGGATAAAATGTTCTTTGAAAGTACAAACAACGTGGACCAAATTCAGTTTGTTTATCTAGGTATTTTTTTCCATTTAATATCACGACAACCTAATGTTTATTGACTGTCCAAGTACTCATAAAAAAGATAGCTTTTTAACTTAAGAATGTTGTGCCACTTTCATCACAAATATGAAAAATATGGACAAAATGCGTTTTGCATGTCTCCTCCTCAAATACTTGTGATAATATTTTTTTAATGAAAGTAATCATAGTTCAAAACTTGGGTCTTACCTTTTTTTTTAATATCCAAACACCAAAACCAAAATGCTTTGTGTACTCCACAAAAAAAAAATTATTGTTCCTTATCACCCCACAGATAAGGGTGATTAGGAACACGAGGTAAAATTAAAGTTTATTCGTATTAAAACATGTAGTTGGTTAATGGGAATGAATTAAACATGTAAGGAAAGAATAGAATAGTTCTTTCCACCTACAAAAAAACTTCCACTTATAACAAGGTTGGTAATATACTGGATCTTCTTTGTGCTTATTTTGAGTCCAATTGATTTTGAGGCATTTTCTAGTCTCAATAGCATTTCTGTAGCCTCATCGATTCTGTTTGTTATGTTATTACCAGGATGTCATCAGCTAATCTTAAGTGGTGTAGTTTCTCGCCATTGATGTTATACCCATTTCATCAAAATCTTTTCTTTTAAACATATATTCAAGGAGTGTCGTGAACAATTTTGGTGATATGACTCCTTCCTGGCGCACTCCTCTTTTAATATAGAAATCGTGCGTATTCTCGTGAAGTCTGACATATGCTTTTGCCTTTCCATACACATTCTGTATTAAATCGGTATATCTATGATCAACTCTGCATTCCATTAGAGCAATTAGAATTTCCTGCAGATTTATTGTGTCGAAGGCTTTTTCATAGTCGACAAATATGAGGAAGAGTGGTTTGTTATATTCTACGAATTTCTCTATAAGTGATTTTACAACCTGTAAATGGTCAGCATTTGTGTTGTAGCCAGTTCGGAAGCCTGCCCAATCACGGGGTTGATAGAAATCGAGTTTCGTTGTTATTCTCTTCATTATGACTTTCATGTATAACTTATATATGTGCGAGAGCAGACTTATTGGCCGATCGTTCTGTAGGTTTGTAATATCTCCTTTCTTATGCATGCATTGAAAAGTTCGCAAAGCTTAATTATGATTGTATTTTCGCCTTTCTTTATGGCTTCTATTGCAATTTCGTCTCCCCTGGTATTTTATTTGTTTTATTTTTGTTTTATTGTGTTATTCATTACAAATGCTCTTATTGAATCCCTGCTCAGTTAAATAAGGTACTTATCACATTCTAGAGACCCTGTTAACAAATATCAGTAGGAAAGTCGTATCAAGTAGAAATAAATGGTATAAGGATACAGTCAGAAAAGAAACTAGAGGAAAAAGGTACTTAGAGCAAATCCCAAGGAGAACCGCAGCTCCATAATTTACTAATTATAGAGGCTAATATAAACCAGAAATTCACATTGTAACTAAAGGAATATCTTTGCTCCCATATTTTAAAGGTTTTTGTAATCGACTATTTTCGTACGAGGGTTTATTTACAAAAGATAGTAACTAATATTATATTGCAACAGTAGAAAATAATTATGTAAAACGTGAATATCATTATGACTTAGTCACCAAATGTCTACCACAAACTCTTTTAATTTCCTGTGTCGTAAACCACTCGAAGTGATAATATTATTTTTTTATGTTTATTACTATAGGGTACATTTTTATACTTTTTATTAACCACTTTTAAATAAATAACTAATTTTCTTACAATTACTTAAATTTTACATTTTTCTGTAGTATCTCATTGAACGTACGAGTATATCTATAAACTTAGAAAAGTTATGATTATCTTTAATGTTATTTTCAATGTAAAATATCAAAATATTTAAAAATATGTAATACTTACAACTAAACTACCTTGACTTTATCACGTAAAAAATATAAATACCAGCGTTTGATATATTATTATTTGTTATGCAAAAATATCAACAGTTGACGTAACGATTTTTAACCATTTTTTTTAATTGCGAACAAAAACTTCTACGAAACAATGGAGAACAAAATATTTTTCTTCATTTTTAAAACGTTTTCTCTTTTTGCTTTAAATGTTGTTCTTAAATTACTACAGTACGTTACTGATTGCAGAACCACTTAATATTACAGTACTATTCTTCTTATCCAATAATTCTTTAAATCCACCAAAGACAAATGTTTGGTTTTTAATATCCACAAAAATTCTCGAATGTCCGTAAAGTTGTCTTTTTGATGTTGGTTGGTTGGTTTTAAGTTCGCGAAACTGACTATTAGCTCATTTTTCTTCTTGCTTCCCAATATTTTTCGATAATATTATTTTTTTCTAATAATTCTGGACACAATAAAAGATGTTCGACGTTTGTTTCTGTCGCTTGATTACATAAGAGAGTCTTTAAAACCTATTCTGTGAAGGTGTTATGTCAGGCAGTCATGCCCTATTAGGAGTCTTAGGTTGGCTACTGCTTTTTTGCGAGGTAGTTCAGTTATTGAATCTGGGTTGTCTATGAGTTTTTTTTCACTTTTTTTCTGTTTCTTCGGATTATCTATTGTCTGTAATTTTTATTGTTTTGTAATTTTATAAATGAACACTAAAATAATGTATAATACTACAAGATTTTCACTAACTGAGGGTTCCAAACCACAACACGTGTTTCGCTATACTATAGCTTCATCACGTGGAGTATTAAACTAACTACTATTGCAAACTAATCAAATATATATAGTGTATATAGTGTGTCAGGTAAGAAAATTATTATTATTTTGGTTTACTTAGAAGGATTAATATGAACGGAAGTTTACCTGGTCATCATTATTGTGAAATAAATTTAATAATAGGGAATTATTCAACCAGGTAAACTTCCGTTCATATTAATCCTCCAAGAAAATAAAGTAGGAACTTTTTTTACCTGACACATTTGTATATATATTTGATTAGTTTGCAATAGTAGTTAGTTTAATACTCCACCTGATGAAGTTATAGTATGGCGAGTGTTGTGGTTTATTTGTAGTTTTTAGTTTAGTTAGTGAAAATATTGTAGTGTTATACATTAGTTTAGTGTTCAATTATGGATTTTCATCAAGTATTGGCCTCATCTATTCAAAAGTTTTATAAATATTTAAGCTAAATGGAAAGTGAGGTTCCTTCTAGTGGTAGTTAGAATTTCTGATCCTCTTTTTGCTAATGTGTCTGCTCTCGCATTATCGAGTATCCCACAATGTGCTGGGATTCACTGAAGTACTATTTATTTCTCTAGATGGCAATTCATTTATATTCACTATAGCTTAAATAGCAGCTTTGCTGTCTGTTAAGGTAACGACTGTCGAAAACAGGTTCGTCTTGTCGTGCAGTGGTCTGGAGGATATTTGGTGTTTATTAGATCTGGCTACCACTGATGCAGCGTCTTGTTTTTGAATTTTTTCAGAGATGTGTTGGTGAGTGTTTACATAGTGGCTATAGAGGTCGACTTGACTGCTCCGGTGAGGGCATGGTTTTGGATTCTTTTATACTTGATCTGATTGGCTCTGTTTGCAGTTATTATCATTTTTTCACAGTACATTTTGGTTTTATGTATGTTTTCAAGATTGTATCCAGTGTTTTCCTCAAGCAGCCCCATTTTGATGTTAATTGTACTTGTTGGGCTTGCAATTGCCAGTAAGCAGTGCTTTTATAATTCTTATTTAAAAAAAATCCAAACACCCAGTAAGAGTTGAATAATTTTAATAAAATTTATTAATTAAAGTTAAAAAATGACTAATTTATTTAATAATAAGTGGGCCCGTTGCGGTTTCTTATGTAATCGATAACACTTCGAGGCATACTTGAAATTTAATGATTTATGGTTTCCTGTGGAATCTCATTTTGGGCTTCTTAAATTGAAAATGAGAAGGCCAAGGAAGCAGTCACGTTATTTTCGCGTTGTAACCCTTGCTGCTGAAGAAGGATGTGAGTTGTCTTGTTGGAAAGGAGGTTAAATTAACTTTCGTATATATGGTAGGGTAACACAGGTTGCAGTACGTTTTGTATGTAATCAATTTGCATTTAAATTTCTATCAATCAATACTAGAGGTGACCTATAGCAAATTTTGAATTTATGCGTTCTTCCCGCTATATTTCTTTGCTACGACCATTGTGGACCCAAATACAGAATCGGGACTAAATACAACAATATTTTATTTGCAATTTTACACCACTTAAGTCGAGTTGCATAATGTCGAGGTGTCAATGGGAGACTGAAAAATGGTCCAAACAAAAGAAGTCCAAAAACGCGCGTTGTAAAACTTCCGACTAAGAATTTTCAATTAATCGTCTGGTTAAGTCGCAAACCTTAAATGAAGATGCTCGTCCGGATTCATGACGACCTTTATAGATTTCTTCCTCAGAGCACCTGAATCAACATTTCCTGCATATCAACAATGCGCCCCTTTTAAATTGATTGTTATTGATCCGTAAACCTAGGCATAATGACTTAAAATTAAGCACAAATCGCGTATTACCGCTTCAAACTGAAGAAAACACAAATTTAAAAAGAAACAAAATTAAAAAGAATTTATACCTATTAAAAAATTTTGTTCAATTTAGTATCATTTCTTATTTTAGTCGAGTATAGAAGATGTCATTGAAATTCGTTGACTTTTTCTGTGTGTTCGGTCATTTTTTTTTAAAATCAGTATACGAGTTACAGCCTTAGTCTTTCTAAAGCCCTCCGATATTAAGAACTTAGCACCTAGAAAACTGATAAACTTTGTACGAAGTCTCGGAATCCTGGGCCTAGAATAGATTAATGGTTATGCGCAAAATATCTGATAGGTCGAGGTGCTTGAGAGGCTGCAAAGCCTTCACGACCCCTCCTAAAATCTACAGCCTTATTACATACAAATATTGTAAATTTCGCTGTAAATAGTAATCTTAAATATCAAAAGGTTTAAAAATACGTCTCAAAAGAGCTTACAAGCAGACTTTCTTGTGGCATAGTTGGATATTAATCGTGAAGAACAGAATAATGAAAGATCTATCTACCACTGCTACATAAAAAGGTAATTAAGAAATATTCCCAGGCCTGGTTCTTAGACATAGACAAAGTATTGACAGGATTAAAAATCACCACCAAGTAAGTCTGGTATCTCTAAATATTTAGATTTTTAACGTGCAGACAGTCATAGATAACATAATATGCTACTTACTTATTCAAATTTATTTTGTCTTCTTCAAAGTTATCCGCTCTTACTAGGATACACTTGTTCTAACGTTTTTTCGATGGAAACAGTTATTATACTTGGTTTCCAGTATAGCCTTAAAACGGCCAGCGTATTCTCTTGTGTGGCTTCCATTGACTCGAAACAATGTTCACGAATTAGTAATTTTAATCGATGTACATATAAGGCCTAAATAATATTCTTTGTTGACTGTTTGGCCAGTTGGAAGAAACTCTTTGTGGACTCTTTGTCGACGGTAGTCGAAGAAAACAGTCAACATGACCTTGATTTTTGACCTGCTTTGACGTGGTTTTTTTGGTTATTTGTACCACTTAAAAACTTAAAATTTTAATAAACATTTATCGCTGTAACACTTTTGTAAAAATTTCAATGCATCAAAACAAAAAATTTAATTTAAAAAGTTTGATGCAAATTCTTTACCCCACAGATTTTTCAATTTTAAATATCGCTGACAACAATTTACTTTTAACACAAAAAACGCTGCAATTTCTATCCCAATAAGGCCAATATTATTTATGTCAGCTGTCCCACCTACCTACCAAATAAATATATTTTTTTTAAACTGAGTAATTTTTTTGTTTATAAAACAGTGAACTTTTTGTCGGAATGAATTTAATGCTATTTATTACTTACTGTAATGTCTCCGGTTATAAAAAATAACATACGCAAAGTTTTACCAATATTGAGGTATTTTACAAAAAATAGACCTATTATTCTAATATTTAAAATTTAAAAATTTACCAAAAAATATTTACATTTATGCAAAAAAATATACAATGACATAAACGTCACTTACTAGTTTTTCGTTAAATTTTTTGAATACCTTTTCATGTGATTTTCCAGTCAATTGACTATAAAATGAGGTAGATAAGGTAGAACGTGAATCTATTTTTACTTTCTGGTAACTTACAGCGAGCAAAACTTTTAATGAATTTTGACATTTATCAATAACATAAAAAATATATTTTTTCTCTAGTTGTTTTTTATCCATGGACACACTGTATAATGATTCATGATGAAAAATATATTTACTATTTTGACAGTAGGGTTCCGTTTTTTATAAATTTGTTTGTTAAGTTTGTAAAAAATATATTTTATTTTATTAATTGAATAATATTAGGTACAATAATTATTGTTTGTGGCAGTAATAGCCGATTTTCAAAACAAAAATCCCAATTATCTACTGCGTGTTAGTTCCAGGAACTAAATTACCCTTAAATATTTGTTCGAGACTAATAAATTGTATGTAAGAGATAAAAACATTTGCTTTTTTTATGGCCTATTAATGTAATGAGAAGTAAAAATAAATAAATTGTTTGCCTAACTTAATCGAATATTTGGTATCTTTAACTGCTTTTTTTTTCGAGTTGTTTGTTGAAAAATGTTCACGTTCGTTTCCACCACCATTTTACATAGATTTAACTAATCATTTGGTTTCCCCGGTCTTCTGCAGGAACTTTCCAATTTATTATAAATATAACTGTTTTCTAGATATTAGTTAAAGCTAATGTACATAAAATATTGTTACGGATACTGGCAAGTCTTATCAGAAATTTCCTTAAATCTTTGAAACTACGATATGCCATGGGAATTTAAGATTATCTTGTTATTGTTAAAACGATCACAAAATCGGCTGAAAAGTGTGCTTACCGGTTTTTTAAATAAAAAAAAAAATTTTGAATGAATTTTTCTTATTTTAGAATAGGCCTACTTCAACAATAGTGTCAACTGTCACAGTATTTTAAACAATTATTGTAAAAATAAACAACGAAATAACTCGCTATTCACCTAATCTATCGATCTTTTAGTGAATAGATTTATTTTTGAGAGTAAACTTCGATTTGCGACCTTTGATCCAATAGACTTTACGCAGCTGTTACCTTTTAGTAAAGATGTGTTTTTTGTCCTTAATCTTCGTTCCAAATATAGACCTAGGTACTTTGCCTTATCTCGCTGTGGAATTTCTTTGCCATTTAGTCTGACCGGTGGACAGTTCCCACGCCATTTTGAAAAAGTTCGTGAACTGACTTGAAAAGGGTCTGTAACAAAGCGATGAGGAATGAATTATGGTCTACATTGTCTTTGTATGGGGTGAGCAGGATTCCACTGCTTGTGTCAAAATAAACGGAGCTTACACGGAATGGTTTAACATCGAAAAAGGTGTTAGACAGGGATGTGTACCTTCGCCTTGGCTGTTTAACTTATACACAGACGGTTGTTTAAATGATGTTAAAGAGAGTGCGTATGGATAGAGAGAATGAATGATTTAATCGTCAAATGCCACTTGTAAACAAAACAAAAATAATCGTTTTTGAAAAAAAAAAAGAAATCATGACAAACTGCGAGGTGCTGATTGTAGTAGAAAAAGTGAATGAGTTTGTTTACTTGGGTTCAAAGTTTACGAGAGACAGAAATTATGACTGTGACATTAAGTTAATGGTGTTGGCAGGAAAAGAAATGAATGGGGCCCTGTATAACTTAATGGGCATCCAGAACGTGTCAAAAAAGGCACACTGGCTGTGCATAGAGAAGTGATCGTCTCTACGCTTATGTATATTGGTGAATGTTGGATTTGACAGAAGCATGTAAGTAAGATTAATGCTGCGAAGATAAGTAGTCTAAAAAGTATAGCCGAAGTGACTGATGAATACTGAGATGAGGGAACGTTGTGGTGTGAAAGAAAATATGGTTAAAAAGATAAATAAAGAAGTGTTTAGATGGTTTGGACACGTAGAGAGGATGGATTAAACAAGATTTACTAAACATATCGGAAGAAAGGGCAGGTCAAGACTACCAACAAACGACGTGCATGTATGAGATCGCTGATAAAAGTAGAAGAAGCGAAAGATGTGTAAAATATCAGATGCTATCTAAGGATTTACGTGTAAGTTAAGTAAGCAGTAAATGTGGCCGTTAAGTCGAAGAAGAGGACCCAGTATACTTCCTTGCGGAGCTCCAATATGAATCGGGTGGAACGTATTCATTGTAATGTTTAACAAATAATTGGCGATCTTGCGAGTAGGACTTAAGGATGAGGAAGAGATTGAGAGGCAGGATATTTTCAGTTCATATAACGGTCCAGTTTTCCAAACTTTGTCAAAATACTGAACCATCACATAAATAATTATGAACCGTAAAATTGTTTAATTTAAACCTATTAGCAATAGTCCTGTAAAAAATCCTACTGGAATTAAAAAAGGGAATCGGAAATATATTTTTAGACTTTGATTGGTATTCGAACCTACCACCTTTGAGTTTGTTTCTTAATTTAATTAATGCCATTTATTTAAAAAAAGCAACTAAGACGTATAAAATTGTTGAAGGTTATTTAATTTTATATTGTTGATTAATAAGTAAATAAGAATTTTTTTGCTATTAATAATATATCATTACAATAAATATTGTATATTATATTAAACATATTTTAACGACCAACAACGTTTAAATAACCAAGACTGATTTTTAATAAAGCCAGTAATATTTCAAATACTTGGATAAAAAAAATAATTATAATTACGTCAATAAAGTAATTGTTTGCATTGATTCTGCCTTTCAAGAGATAATTATGTCTTTGAAATGGTTTATATGAACTATAAAATACAGTGTGAAAAAACTAAATGAAATAAATTCATTGCTTTCATTATTTTTAAAATATCTCCAGTCTTTATATTCTGATAAGTTTGGCAAAGTTGGAAGACATTATTTTAAAGCATTGCTAAATAATTGTCTTCATTCAAATTTCCATCAATGACAAAGGGACCAATGACATGTTTTCCAGCTACAACTGCTAAAACAATAATCTTTTCAGGGTATTGCATATGTTCTTCTCACATCCAATAAGGATTATATCTGTAGACCAGTAGCGGTACTAGCATATCCGTAAAGTGTAAAAGTGCACTCATCAGAAAACAAAACATGGTCTTTTTGGATTTCTGAAATGCAATTAACAAAATTCAAACTATTACACTGACAACTATTGTCATGCAGTTATAATCACACAATTTGCTAATGCTTACACAAAACTAACATTGCCATGGTAACTTTTTATTCCATATTCTGTAATTTAATATCGTCCAAAAAAATACTTATGTTTTTTGCTTACTTTCTTATTATTATGAAACGGTGTTGGATTTCACTACTTGTGTCAGGATAAACGGAGCTTACACGAACTGGTTTAACATCGAAAAAATTGTAAGACAGGGATGTGTGGCTTCACCATGGCTGTTTAACTTATACTTAAACGATTGTTTAATTGATTTGAAAAAAAGTGCGTATGGATTAAAAATGAATTATTTGATCGTCAAATGCCTTCTTGGTTTTTAAAAGAAAAGAAAGCATGACAAACTGTGAAGTTCTAATTAAGGGAGAAAGAGTGGAACAAGCAAATAAGTTGTATAATTGGGTTCAAAGTTTACGAGAGATGGAAAGTATGATAGTGACATTAAGCGAAGGGTATTGGCAGGAAAACAAATGAATGGGGCACTGCATAGCATTATGAACAGCCAGAAAGCGTCAAAAAAAGACACGTCTGGCTGTGCATAGAGGAGTGTTGGTTCCTACACTTATGTATGGTAGTGAATGTTGGGTTTGGCAGAAGAAGCATGAAAATAGGATTAATGCTGCAAGAGTACCAACAATTAACGAGAATGTATGAGAGCACTAATGAAAGTAGAGGAAGCAAAAGATGTGTGTAAGAACCGTAGCAAGTGGAAGGAAGTGGTCTCTGCCTACCCCTACGGGAGGTGTGAGGTGTGACTATGTGTATGTATGTATGTTGGAAGAAGTTGTTATTGTTAATTTTTGCAATAAAATTAAAAAAAAACATTTTAATTAGAGAATGAAAAGACCAACTAAATGATGTATTTTAAGCCCGTAAATTTGGGGCTTATAACTGTCACTCGAAGGGAGTTCAGTGTAAGGATGAAATATTTTCGTTGCAGGATGTTGTTTCTTAATTTAAAATTGACGTGTTTGGAGTTTTTCTATAAATAACAATAATTGAAATTTATTCCATTTAGTTGTTTCACACCACACATCGTAAGTCTTTTTCGTTATTGCCATTGTATTTAAATACAATGTTATAACCCTTAATTGTTGATTGCCTGGAAGGAATTTTCAAAAATTTTCTGTGTAGAATTCCATTTTTTCCTCTTTGCAACAATGAAAATTTTCTGTTTCTAAAAGGAGTTAGCTATTATTGTTAGTTATGTCTTTATCAAACATCTATTCCTACTGCAGGCATCAGGTAAATCCCAACAACAAAATCGATTAATTTAAAAAAAAATATAAATATTTTTTAAAATCTAGCAACTAAAATTTATCCCAAGGTACCTTTTTAGAATTTTAAACTAGAACAAATTAATCAGCTATCAAAAGTACTAATCCAATGTTCAAAAACGTCGTAAATATTCTATCCTTTCGACAGCAAGAAGAAAATGTCAAATAAAAGCGATACCTACAATTCTTTACACACTACCGTTTTGAAAGATGTGTCAAGATTGAATAAAAAGAAAAACGCCCATGAAAATTTTCTAGTTAATCCCGAAATGACATTACAACATGTAGATTCTCCGGAGATCAGATGTTCTCCTTCTCCATGTGTTTTTGATTTTGAAGAGAACGTTATTAGAAGGTGTAGAGGTAATAAATATTTGCTAATATACGTACACATTTATAAACTTCTCTGTATGTTCATCAGATTTTTATTATGCACTAAAAGATTAATAATACGGCATCTTTAAATAAATATGTTATTAACTGTATTTATTCTATCATAAAACAGACGAGAATAATCATGATATAAAATGGAAATT
Organism: Agelastica alni; assembly: GCA_950111635.1. Lineage (NCBI taxonomy): Eukaryota > Metazoa > Arthropoda > Insecta > Coleoptera > Chrysomelidae > Agelastica > Agelastica alni. The sequence continues at coordinate 5,208,748 of OX467718.1, read as the reverse complement.
GAATTAAAAATTTTACAACCTCAATTAAACATTTTTTTAAAATATTTCAATTTAAGTGGCAGTAAAGTTTGCTGACTACTTTTATTGTAAGATTTAAGTAAATAATTTTATAATCAAACTGCTCAGAGTGGTTTTTTTTTGCTAAAAAATTAATAGTTTATTTTCAAGTAAACGTCTATGAGATGGTGTGTTGGTTACGTAATATACCAATGTATTATCGTTTCAGTGGTTATTCAAATTGATTTCACTATTATATTTTTAACTATCAGTTCTGTAATACAGTAGTAGATAGCCACATATTGTGATGTTTTTATTTTTTTGTCATTAACCAATGACATCACAAAATCATTTATCTAAATTAATATCCATTAGCTACTTGATAACAAAGGTTGACGTCATAGTACACCTACAATTTTAATAATACCATCATTAAATAACGAATAGTTAAAAAACAACATAAATTATTAAAGCTCGCTTTGATAACAAATATCAATGAAAAAATTAATCATTTAAAGTAGTAGATTATGTAATTGTTTGAGAAAGAGCCGTTGGAGTTGTTTTTGTCTGTGTTGACATTAAAAAGAACTCTATAAGGCTCTCTTACAACTGCTTTAACAATTATTAAAACCTTTTGAGATAGCTTTCATTTATATTTTCTCTAACATTTAGTGTAACTTAGGATCAGGATAGTGTGTGACATGCAATAAGCTTATTCAAGTTGATTGTACAAACATCATTGTTCTTCATATGTTACTGCGTTAACTACTACGAGGTATTAATTTTTCAGTAAATATTAAATATTATATCATCAAGCAGCTGTAATGTTCTATTGATGAGGTAGAATACTCCTTTTATATCAGTGCGTATATATTTTATCTGTTCTGGCCACTTTTCCATTTTCTTCTTTCTCTGCATTTTGTTTTCCAATCTCTAATTTTTAAACTTTTATGTCTTCCACTTCTTAATCCCACTATCTACTTCTTAGCCTCTCTCTTGCTTTCGTCCTTAATGAAACCCATGTCGCCAATCGCTTTATATTGGTGCTCTTCTTAAAATGTACATACATACATAAGTCACGTCTTTTTCCCGTAGCGGTGGACAGAGACCGCTTCCTTTCGTTTGCTACGGTTCTAACACACATATTTTGCTTCATTCATTACCGCTTTCATACATGCTCGTCAGTTGTTGGTACTCTTGACAGCTGGCCTTTCTTCAAAACAATGTCGATCTGATCGAGATACGTTTGCCTAGGTCGACGTCTCCCGACTTGCCTATTCACGCTCGCCTTATAAAACTCAAAATGTGTTACATCCATTTCAGTTTTCTTGCTATTATGTATCGGACTATATTTCCTCCATCTAGTCACTTTTATATTTCTACGTTTTTTTTTAATCTTCCTTCTTCATCTCTTGTTATGTTTGCTCCATTTTTCCTCTTGAGATTCAATATAATAGAAAATTGATGCTCCTAACAGTAGATAAAGAATAAATAAACACAAAAGAACGAACCACTGCTTTTTTGACATCATAATGTCTTCCTGAAAAGACCGATTATAAATACCTATCGATCATTTTTATTATAAAATTTTTAATTCCGGGAAGGTGTGTAACTTTAAATTCGTATATAAAATATTACTGGTACTAGGTATCGACTTAACAGACGCACTATGTTAAGAGGTACGTTAGTTTTTAGTAAATTCCCCTAGGATTTAAACCCGAAAATTTTTAGTTTATTATTATGCTTTTGATGAGACAATAATGTGTCTTTTTCCTTTACCGTCGGTGTGTTTTATAGACTTTATGTTATCGTCCTGCGAAATTCTTTCTGTTCCACCTTTAACAAAAATCCAAGTTTAGTCCAGATAAACTAATAACGAGCATTCTTGTTTACAGTAAGTATAATTTGTTAAAAATCGGTACTATACGATTTTAATGTCGCTACCCACTACAATGATAACCCAGGATTACTAATTACTTTTCTACAAATCTAACTAAAAATCTTACAAAAATAAATCAACAAGCCAAATTAAAGCTTAATATCCTAGTTAATAAGTCAAATTTGTTTGGATTACTTACTTACCTACCTCTCTTATTATGTACAATAAATAAAGTCACTAAGAAAATATTTGGTTGCAAAATTAACCGTGCTAACAAACAAACAAGAAGTCCCTTATAAAATAAAACATGTTACCTACGAAATTTGTTTGAAAATATTGGAGAAATTTACTTTCGTACTTCTTAAATGTACATTTGAATACTGGTTATCGAGTTTCTAACAGGAATCCGAAATCGCCGTATATTCGTAAATTATGCTATACAATGATTCTTTTTACCATTCATTATTAAAACGTTAATGGACATTTTTTGTTATATTTACAATGCAGTAAAAAAACAACTCTTGTATTAAATATCTTATGAAAGATTAATTTTAAATTTAATTTTTTTATTTGAAAATACGTCTTTCACACTCCTATACTGTGTTAATATTTGTGAATGTAACTCAAGTATGCCATATTTTTATAGTACAGAAAAATAATCTCTACTTCTGCTATTTGATATAATTATACGAGCAGTGATGTGTTTCAATATTAACTAGACCAAAGCGAAATTGTATCTCATAATAAATAAATTTATTTAGTAATTATTAAAAAAAAATCGTTAACATGATTTAGTAATTTATAAAATGTTGTAATTTATTTGCTTCGACTAAGACGAATCCATTAACTTTTTTTAATGCGGTTGTAATTTTTAAAACTATTCTGTTGCACGTACTCATACTTTTTAATGAATTACTATTAAAAATTCTTCTCTTTCTTCGTGGTAGCTCTACAACCCTTCGTGGGGCTTGGCTGCGTTAACGATTTGCCTCCACCGATCCTGGTCAAGCATGGCCTTCTTCCAGTTATATATTCGCATAGTTTGTAGGTCTCTTAGGATGTTGTCCTTCCATCTGAGTCTCGGTCGTCTCAGCGCTCTCCTTCCGACCGGATTTTTTTCCCACACTGTCTTGATTAGTCGGTCGTCAGATGCTCTCTGGACATGTCCAGCCCACCTCAGGCGCATTGATTTTGTGGATTTAACTATGTCCTGTTTTTGATATAGTTCCTGGACATCCGCATTTGTCCTTATTCGATATTGTTCGGTGTTTGGGTCCTTGACGGTACCAAATATTCTCCTTAGGATCTTCCTTTCAAATCGCTTTAGTAGGAGCTCATTATGCTTCGTAAGGGTCCAAGTTTTGCAGCCATAGCAGATGATCGGTTTAATAACACCTTAAATTTTGACAGTCTTCACATAATTTTTGATTGCAAAAGAGTCCGCATCGCAAAGAAGCACCTATTGCCACTGTGTATTCATGCTTTAATTTCTTCGTTGCTGTTATTGTCCGAGCATATTGTGGCTCCCAGATATCTAAACTGTATGACACACTCAAAGCTACAGGTGTCCATCGTTATGTTTTGACCGATTCTGTCCCTGGTTGGGCGGCGAGTGATATGCATGTATTTGGTTTTGTCCTCTGATGTCCTCAATTTTCAGGAAGCTTTCCTTCACTCTGACGATACTTTTACCGACCGCATCAATGTCGTCGGCAAAGGCCAGGATCATCTGAGTTCAGCTGTGTTCAGTTTTAAAAATTGACTGTTAATATTTAGTCTTGGGTTCGTTAATTTACACGACTTAATCCAAAAACTAAACAATTTTATTCTAATATTTCTATATGTATTACAATAAACTCTTATTTAAAAAATCACTTAGATATTCACTTTACAAGTCTCTATGTTCACAAAACTTGAATTTAACTTTTTCGCGACGTTTTTTTACAGTAACAGCAAAGTTTCACCTATAATAAAGTAAAAAATTATAAACAAATTAATTAAACTATCGTAAACCGCTGATAAATTATAATAATTTGAATCAATTTAAAAGATAAATTCGTTTGTGCCAGTTAAAAAATTTAATTAAAATCTGAAGAACATACAAGCGTGAACTGATATTTTGGACCTTTAGAAAATAAAAAAATTTTTTGTTATCCATTAATTTATTCAGACGTTAGGTGTTATCTGTATTCCACGTTACTGTATGGAGTCGAGGCCTGGACGCTAAAAGTCAGCAGCATTAACAAGCTGGAAGTATTTGAGATGTGGGTGTACCGCAGAATGCTGCGTATACCATGGACCGATCATATCACCAATCAAGAGGTCTTACATAGGATGATCAAGTACCGAACAATCCTCGAGACCATAAAAAAGCGAAAGACTGCTTACCTTGGCCATGTCATGAGACAGAACAAATACAGATTCCTGCAACTGATTACGGAGGGCAAGATTGAGGGAAAACTTGGTACTGGACGTAGAAAGTGCTCTTGGCAGAAAAACATAAGGGATTGGACAGGCTTAGACTCAAACTCCCTGCTAAGAAGAGCCCAAGACAGAGACGAATTTGCCAGAATTGTTTCCGATCTTCATTGAATGGAGAAGGCACTTTAAGTAGAAGAATTTATTCAAAAATCAGCAAGTAAAAGAAGATTATCCATAATTTTAGTATTGGCTTGATGATATATTTTTTATTTATTGCAGTGCAATTTTTCCATAACGGATCCCAACGGAAACAAATAATTATTGTTTGTAGTGTAGAGTTGTCGCTAAGTCAGTTAAAATAAAAGAGGTTTCTATTTGCTCGATTTTTAATTATACATTTTCGTATATATGCATATACACAAATAAAATACTTGTGCATTAATCTTCATATAATTATCAACTCCATTACTTTCACAAAAGGTTGCTAATGCTAAATCGTCTTTCAGGTCCTGTAGCTGTAGATTTTCTTTAATTTCTTCCGCATTACTACCGTTTCCTGAAAAACTGCACCTAATAAAACACTTTTCAATTGTTTTGGTTGAAACATTTTTCACGCTACCACTGTCCAAATTAAGACGTAAGCACAAGTTATGGACTTTTCCAGTTCACACACACACAGCACTACGGCCCATGTAGAGCCTTGGCTTCTTCGACAACCGCCTTCCGTCTTTCTCTATTTCCAGCTGTTATAGTTCAGTTCTGTAATCTTTCAGGTTTTTTAACACTTTATCTTTCCATCTTGACCGAGGCCGTTCTCTAGGTCGTCTGCCCTCTGGTGTATTTGTAAATACAGCTCTGGCTGTTCTTGTGTTTGGCATTCTCCAGACGTGGCCCACCCATCTTTTACCACTATCCAAATTAAGACGGAAGCAAATTTTCCAAATTTTGTGATCAGATTGTCGCAACTAAATTTGGAATGTGCAAATGATGAATAGATTCTAAAATGGGTTTCTCCAAATCAAACCTACTTACTTATTTTTATGGCTACAAGTACCTACTTATATAATTAGTTTTATGGCTGCAAAAAAATAATTTGGGTTTCCCGAGCTCCATTTATTATTGGCTTTTATTGTCCGTTGTCGACAGCTAGGTAAAATTAAAAAAATAACATAAAAAAGGGGGGTAAATTTTTTCCGAATTCGTTGTAAGGAGGGTCCGTTGTTCAGGGGTGTCTTAGCCTATTTACACACATACGAAATGTTCGGTACCCTGGAAATTGTCCATTTAGAAGAGTTTTCCGTTGTGTAGAAGTGGCTGATAACAAAAGTTTCACTGTACATAATTTACACCAGGACGATTGTTTTTCTGCTCCAAATTTCCAATAAGTATGGAACTGCTGTTGTAATTGTTGCAATAAAACTCTTACGCTTTGTCCAACCATTCATCTGTGGCCTTACAGACCTCTGTGAGCTTAGCTCCCTCTTTTTTTAGCCTCGTTTAGTATTCTTTTTCATCCTTCTCTATCCGCAGCCGCTCTTTTCCAATTCCTTACGCCCATGAGTTCTCTTGCGTCTTTTTGTATGTTGCCATGCCATCTTAGTCGTCGTCCGCCCTGTCTCCTGTTGCCTAACATGTTTCCTTTGGAGATCTTCTGTGGTATCCTTTGTTCTTCCATGCGCTCTATATGTCCTGCCCATTGTAGTCGTTGTATTTTAATGTATATGACCAGGTCTATTTCTTTATACAGTTATGCGAGTTCGTGGTTATACTTTATCCTCCACCCATCTTCTTCCTGGGTCGGTTCAAATATTCTTCTCAGTTTTTTTTGTTTGATCTTTGCTAATAGGTCTTCGGATTTGGCCGTCATCGTCCACGATTGGCTTCCGTAGTGTAATAAAACAATGCATTAATTTTTTTCTTATTCTCAGTTTCCTCTTAAAGATTTGGTAGTTGGTCTTCTTAATTACTTAAATTATCTTGTAACGTTTTGGTAGGAAAACATGTCACTCCTTTTTTATTTTTTTAGTTTCTGGTTAAACATTACGCTTTCAGTTATTGTCAGTTAATACTTTTTATTATTCACTAGTGTAAAGTTGGTCTAAATTTTTAAATGTTAGAAAAATTATCGGGAAAGCACCAATTGGACAAAATATTTTTGCTTTCTTTATTTACAGTTTTTAATGTTTTAGTTTGATTCATTGTTAAACTATTTTTTAAATTGTACAAGATTGTTTGCTACTTATTATTAAATTTATTATTTTTAGTACTTGTGAACTGAAAGCCTAATGTAGAAACTAGATTAGTTAAAGATCACCCTTCAAATCTGTTTAATACCATACAATTATAAATTCCATTTTACCTATATCAAAAAAATTCAAGTGTCCCGTTTCAGAAAACACCTTATATCCAAATCGGTCCCCTTCGAGAACACCTTCCCCATCATCCGACTGTTCTCCCAGATTGGGCAGAAGGGGTAGTAATTTTCGACGCAGCAACAGTCCATCGAGTCCTGTATTGGGGTCCAGAAGAGGTTCAACGACTGGTTACGAACAATATCAGAAAAGTTTATTGGAAGTACCAATATGTTTGGATTATGGGGATCCGTCCAGTGATGATTTAAGTTCCGAATGGGAATCTGACGTACCTGAACCAAAAAAAGAGGCTACCATCAAGGTATAACCGCTAAATTAAAAAGTGGTGCTAATAAAACAACACCATATATTTATAAATGCTTAAAATATATGACCTATTTGTTTTTTTAAGCTTTATAGTTAGTACTTGATATAATAAGTAACTTTTATACCTTTGTTAATAAACTAAATGCCGTATTTATGTTTAACAGATTAAAAACGTTTCTATTTTGAATTGAACATAATTTGATATGAACATAGTTTGATCTGAAAAATGGTATTTCATTTTCATATTAGTTAATTATAATAAATGTCTTTATTACCAATTATAAAAAAGAATTACATTTTGTTTACATATATTTAGGGCGAGATTCAGTTTGTATGTAACAATAAATAAGGTACAATATGAAATATATACTTGGTATTTAACATACATCTGGTCTTTCATCTAACCCTAAAAGGAAGTCAAAGACAGCGAATAGAGTAATAGAAAAATAATTTCAATTAATGGAAAAATAATAATAGTTTAGCTGTTAATTAACCAAGGAAATACATTTTAATCCGAAAAATTAAATTATTGTTGAGAAAAGTAATAGTTAAAGAGAGCTCGTTTAAGTTTATGTAGTGATGAGTGACTGTAATCGTGAGGTAAATTATTAAGACAGTTAACAATGCAATAAGAAAAGGATCGTTTGAAAGACTCAGTGTGGTGACGTGGTATAGTAAGAGTATTTTTTTGTCTTAAGTTTAAAAAATGTACAGCGTGATTAAAAAACGATAAGCAATAGACATCTACAAACTGTCCAGATATGCTCTTTAAAGAAAGATCTGCTAAATTGAAAGCTAATTTTATTAGGATTTATCCAAAAATGCTTGTTTAGGGAGCTATAAATCTTTAAAGATGGCGCTCTAACATAGATTTAATTCAGATTACTTCAAAACTAATTCCTGTTAAATATCATTTTGTTTTTAAATAAAATTTTGTGTTAGTTAATTTATTAGTACTTCGTTTAAGATGTTAAAAAACCAAGTCAACGTTTCGAAACTTTATTTTTTCATCTCCAGAACTTTAAAGTATAAAAACAAAAATATACATATTAAAATGAAATTCCCAAGTTTTAGAAGTAAATAAATTAATTTATGTAAAATAACAATTTCGGTTACTATAAAGAACGGCAATATTGATAAATACTCTCATGTAAAGTGGCTCTCCAAGTTGTAAGAAATAATAATATCTTATTCTACACAAAAACTATATTTATCGTAAAACGTAGTCAAAACTATCAATCTATTATAAAATGCGCCTTTACCCTTCAATCTCGTACCAAAGACTGCCAAACACTACATGATATATACCGCACCCCTATTTTAGGTACCTGATCTCCAGACCGTGCTTGTTTACACTATAATTTCTCCTTGCATACAGGGTGGACTCAAATATATCTTACAAAGTATACAAAGGTAAAAAAACAAGTTGGTCATAAATTATAAATATAAGAATATAAATTTTTATCAAAGACGTTGACTTGGGCATACAAACTTAAATGTTGATTTGCTAGTCAAAGAAATGACAGGTAAAAAGTTATCTGGTGTCTACTTTGCAGTTCATATATGTTTTATTTTTTTTAATAAATTTAATAAGTTTTTAATATCAGATCTTTTGTGAAGACATTTTTTAACAGACCTTTTTTCAATATTGATGCGGTTTTGGATGTTTTACCTACTGATTAAATTAAAATACAGAATTTCTCTATTACTTTTTCCAGTTGGAAAATCCCTGAGATTAAAACAGTGTTACTAACATTGTTTCTAAACATTCTCTCGTCATAAATCCAGCTTGCATTTATAGATCTGGTGATAGCAGTAATGCGTCTTTAAATCTCCTAATTTAACATCTCGATACTTTTTCATACTTTCAAACTTTAGCAAGTACATTCACATCTGTTTTCACAAACGAACCTCTCGACAACCCTTTACCAAACATAATAACTAATCACATTCAAGAAAGCCTCACAGACGTCAGGTTTAACTTTAAAATAGTGAAAGAAAAAATGCTTGGCCTTAAAAATAGCTCATCGCTTGGTATTGATGGATTAAGTACATTTTTCTTCAAAAAATTTGCTGATATACTTTGTCCTCCTCTTTGCCCTATTATGAGTTTCTTACTCGTAACGTTGACGGTACCAGACCTGTGGAAAATAGTCTCCGTGACTGCAGTTTACAAAAAAGGTGATAAAATGAACTTTGCTAATTATCGTTCTATACGTTTGCTCTCGGTTCCATCCATGATCATGGAAATGCCTGTGTGAATAACTGGACTCTTTCTCTTGATAATAAATTACCAACTAATTTTGCCAAGGCTTTTGACAGAGTTCCATTTGTGACGTTACAATACAAACTTGAGTCATATGGCATTCGTGGGAAACTACTGTTATGATTTAAAAATTACCTATCAAATAGAAAATTTCGTGTCAGGGTTGGTCAGTCTCATTCATCTGAAAGATTAGTAATAAGTGGTGTTTCTCAGGGATCAATTCTTGGCCCACTTCTCTTCATATCCTACACAAGTCACCTACCTTATAATATCCTATGCAAAAAAGCTTTTTATGCTGGCGATACCAAAATGTATCGTAATCCTTTGCTAGAACACAATACTATACAGACTAATTTGGGCTCTATAAGTGAGTAGTGTTCTAACTGGTTGTAAAACTTGTAAGCGTTCTAACTCAGTGACATCTTCTTTAAAAATCTTTTATAAAGATTTCATTTCAATTTCAATCTTTTATAAAACTGTACAAAACGTATGTTCGTCCGTTGCTTGAATATGCGGGTATAGTGTGGTGTCCAATGCTCATCCGAGATCAAAACCTGTCCTCCTAAATACCGACTCCCGTCTTCGAGGACACTAAAGATAAAAAAAATTTTTTTAAATATGTACCAAGACAAACGTTTGTCACCAATCGAGTTAATAATAATAATTCATACATAATAATAATAATAAGACTATGTCTCCCCGTGATGGCAATCAGCGATTAATTCATACATAGGTACATACATACGCCTCCTTTTTCCCGTAGAGAAAGGCAAAAACCACTTTTTTCCACTTGCTACGGTTGTTACTCCTGTCTTTTGCTTTTTCTACATCCTTTACCATACATAAGTGTAGGAACAAGCACTCCTCTGGCACAATTCAACATCTCTAAAATCGATTTAAAATTTTCATTGCATAAGTATCCATTGCCTAACAAATAAATTTCCGAATTAGGATAGATAGCTGTAAAAAAAAAACTCCGGCTTCCTAAGCGAGCATTTTTGCATGAGGTGATTAATTTTAAATCGACACAAATAAGATCTAAATTTCGCAGTTTTCTTTTCTTTGCAGAGCATTTTTGGACACTGTTAATTTAAATTTAAACTGTCATGAAATCAGTAAAAATCACTGCGAAAATCAAAGCGATTGTTTTCTGAGCTCGCTTATCTAACTGAAGCCGTTGTTTTAAACACGTCACACTAAATGACACCTTACCAGCACACCTTCAGTGGCGTACATAAGGATTATTTTACGCAGTTTTGTTAAAATATATTTATTTAACGTTGATATAAAACATTAAAATAAACTGATTTACCCATACACATTTTTAGCAACTGTTGTTTATAAGTATTTGTTTGTAAACAAGTAAGAATTCTTGGTGGAATTGTAGAAATCCCAAAACTTAACAATATTGTTTGATTCTGCTGAATATATAAAGATCATACAAATTTCACATAAAAATTACAAGATTAAATCAAAACGATGTTAATGAATGGATTCTTTAAATATTGTTTTGCAATCTACGCCTTCAGTTTCAATTTTATGACGTCAATCAAATGTGTTAATGCACACTTTATACCTGGAAGCACAAACAAAAATATATTTTTTTAAATAAATTAATAATAATGTTTTTGCAATTATCAATTAATGCAGACGAGCACTTGGGTCCTTTTTTTAATAACATCGTTTTATTTTTTTATTGCTTAACTCCATTAATTTGTCATTAAATAAAATTGATGTTTCTCAAATTAAAAAAAACTTAATTTTTTGAACTGTAACTACAAGAAAAACTCTTTCATAGAATAACATCCTGACCATTTCTAAAGCGGGTCTGGTTAGCATTACAATATCATTTTTCCGTTAACTTATAATTACACAGCATTTATCACTAGTATCTTAAATTGAAAAAAAAATGTTTATACGTTTTAAAAATATTAATAAAATGTTGAAAACAAATTAGCAGCATTGACAAGAATCTTTGTACCCAAGAGACAAAGGTACGTGACCTAACCTAATTTATAAGCTCTGACGTCAATGACAGAATAATTGTATGCTTAGATGTTTTTGATATCAAGAATCAAATCCATTAACCGTTTAATGGGGAAGACTGAAGCAAATGCCAGTTTATTATTGTCTTTGTCCATTATTTTACAATACTCAAACTAACTAATTTATTTGATTGTCCACAAAAAAAAAACATTAGCGAACTTATTGAGTTTTAATGCGAAGTAATACGCTATCTGGCGAAATAAACTCGCATCAATAAAATGTGACCAGCAAATGTGATTGGTTTGTGTTTATTTACCTGGAAGCGTGTATTTGTGGGAAGATTATAGTTCTTTAATAGGGACTAATAATTTGTTTAAAGTGAAAATGACCAGTAGAGAAAATTGTTGTGTACCTGGATGTAACTCTGTGTATAAAAAAACCCCAACTTGTCTTTTCATCATTTTCCAAATGAGGGTCAGAGAGTTGAGCATATTGGAGAATCCGGAATGACGACTATGGACAATGGACAATAGTAGAAACATATTCGTTCAAATATCGAAATTTTCGCTAAATTGTACACTTCCCTTAGTAAATATCACACTTGGCGTCAAAAACGACAGAATTTCAGCGCGGTAAAATAAAGGTTAAAATGTCAATAACTAATCTGGTCAAATTTAAACACGAATCACGCTTACTCTTCCAATAAAAATGCCCCTTCATTTTTATACATGTTGCTGTGTATTATCTCAATTCCATTAACAGTCTTTCAAAAAATCGGTAATGTATATTATTAGCTTTACGAAAAATTATTCTTCATTAGCTCATCGTTAACCATTTGCTGATTTGTTTACTTCCCGAGTATATCTCCTTGAACCTTATTTAAAAAAACTGTACCTGGTTATATCAGTACTTATGCTGCGATTGCCCTTATCAACTTTAGTCTTGGACTTTTTTGGGTAAAATTTCCTTTAATAACAATTTACGTCTTTTCAAATTACAGCTGCGGCCTTCCAAAATGGCTAAAATTTTGGTGAGTAGGTACCTGTCAAAAGATGCATCACCCAATTTCCTAACTTTTATTGACGAGTACTGAAATGGGTTGTTGTGTAATTCTTAAAGATTGAAAATCCAAGAATTACATAACCACCGAAGTAATCGTGGACTGTAGATTTTGAGGAGGCGCACAGCTAGCGTAAATCGACATAAAAAATGTAACCGGCTTTGATAAAAAAGGAACTTACCGTAAGATAATGTTTGTTGGTTCCGATGGAAGTAATAGAAACCCCTACTGTGAGTTTCCACGATCGACCATTTCCGATCCGTTTCCGCTTCGAGTATGAACTCCTGCCCTTTTGGATTTAACAAGTTGTTTTGGTTGATTGAATATAAGATTTAAAATCTATAAGAACTTACCATCATATCTTTGGTTTTCTCAGTGTAATTAACGCAAAGGTAATCATACACTACTTAACAAAGAGACATTGACGTGCGTATAAATGCACAATAATGAGTAATAATTGCAAAATTTATGTTAAAATAAAGAAAGTATATAACTCAAGCTTTCACGCCATTTACAGAAAACGAGCATGGTAAATGAAAAAAATAAAACCCGAGACGCCGAGAGAATAACTTGACATTCAACTTTGCTAGCGTTCTCCTTCGGGGATTGACGTCAAAATAATCTATTTTTGAAATCCAAGAACCGGTGGCATAATCTTTTTACCAAAAAAAATCAAACGGTTACAATTTTAACTTTAAATAAAATTTATGTTTGAACGTTTTGAAATATTTAATGGATGTCATTACTAACATTACCTCGATGTGGTCAGAAAGGCATTGTTACAACGTTGGCTGTGACGTCAATGTCTAGTGACGTCAAACTATTATGTGCCGGTTTCTTTTTTATATTTCAAGATGTACGCCTAAAATATACGAGTATTATTTAATAATTTATGCGTGGTAACAAATATGTCAAAGCAGAACCTTATTTTTTATTTAGTTTTAGCATTATTAAATATGTTTAATCATCTAGTACTTAAGGTATTATCAATCATCACATTTATAGTTATCATAATCGGAATCATTATCGTCGCTATCCTCATTCGGATTGTAAATGATAATAGGATTGACTGCTCCGAGGCAAGTTTCACGAACCCACCATTCTTCTATTAAATTTTCACATTTTGTAACACATTTTTTTCAAATTTTAGGAGTGACAGTAACAAGTGCTCGTTGCCAGATTTCCAAAACAGCCTTATCACTGTAACTATTAGATCAAATGTGATTAATTTGCATATTCCCTAAATATACTCAATGGGATTAAATTGGCAATGATAAGGTGGAAGTCTTAGCACACAATGTTCATAACTAAGTATAACTTATAAATTCTTTTTACAGCCCCTTCACATTGCTTCCTTGCGCAGTGTATAGACAATAACACCATTTCCTATTCTTCGTTTCAGAGCCCAACAATTCATAGTTTCTTATGCATAAAGATAATAAATGAAAAATGTTAGCATGTTTTCCTAATTCAGCACTTCGTAGTTGTTTTAATTTTGTCAAGTCAAAGTGTGCGGGAATGTTTTTCATCGTATATCCCGCCCCATTTTGTGTGGGTATTTGGGCTGTGTATGGTCTTTAATGGTACATACATACATATAGTCACGCCTTATTCCCGTAGGGGTAGGCAGAGACCACTTCCTTCCACTTCCGCTACGGTTCTTACACACATCTTTTGCTTCCTCTACTTTCATCAGTGCTCTCATACATGCTCGTCGGTTGTTGGTACTCTTGACAGCTGGCCTTTCTTCAAAACAATGTTAATCTGTTTGAGATATGTCCGCCGAGGTCGTCCTTTAGCGACTTGTTCATTCACACTCGCCTTATAAATTTGTTTCGACAATCTTCCTTCATCCATCCTTTCTACGTGTTCAAACCATCTAAGAATTTCTTTATCTATCTTTGTAACCACATCTTCTTTTACACCACAAATTCTCTTATCTCACTATTCTCTACTTTATCCAACCGAGTCACTCCGGCTATGGCTACTTTTAAGAAAGTATTGTTAAATAAATTTGAACGGCGTTAGTAGGAATTTTAAAAATGAAAATTATTTGGTGTTGAAAACTCGAGATTTATTGCACCCTACGAGTCTTGTAATAATAAAAACACAAAGTGTTTATATTTTTAAAATAAATTGGATAAATATTATTTTTATCAGTTTATAAGAAATAATGTCGGATTACATAAATTAACTGTTAATTGTTCATTTAAAAATATTAAGTAAACTAATTATGTCAAAATTTAATGTAACGGTCGAAGGATGAGGATATACGATCGAATAAAAAAATTTTAATAAGTTGATTTTAATCTGACAGTTATTCGGTCTTAAATCTCGTATTAAGTTTACTTTTAACGTTATAACTCTTTAATTTTTTGTACTATTTACTCCTTTTTAACACGGTTCGCGAGATTTAAGTACTAAAAGTTACGGTAAAATCTTAATTTATGAACAAATCTTATAAGCTTGACGAAAGGTTAGACAGAGCCATAAAGACACTTAAAATTTACAATTCGTTGTTTCAAAAGTATGAATTATGGCAACTGAATTATGGCATCCTATTGGGACGACTAGAGCAAAATGAGTAAAAATCCAATTTCCACGAACCTTCTCTTTAAAATTATAACGGACCATTTTAAACTTGAAAATGTATAGTAATTCGCAAACGGAAACCAGTTTAATTACGGCAAATTAATTAATTTATAAGGTAATTGGAAAATCGACGAAATTAGTTTATTAATGAAGACATATATGGGTATTTGTAAATGGTAAATACACAATTCTTGCAACACACGAGATCAGACGATACCACACTACTTGTACATAGTGTAAAAGAAGTTACAAACCAGATATATCATCTCAACTGCAAAGCAACTGGGGTAGAATTCAGAATCGCAACAAATAATATAATTCGCGTCCAATTCGCGCCCAATGTGATTCATCTGAAGGGATATGTAATACATTAAACAGAACTAAACTGAAAAGGGCATGTCACCCGTGTAATATACAACTAAATTGCGCTTAATTAAACTTAACCTGAGCCATTATACCACCATTTACTCCGTAGCGCTACAGCCCCTGATGGGCCTTGGCTGAGGCAACAATTTGCCTCCATCTATCTCGGTCTTCCATAACTTCTAAACTATTCCCGATGCCCATTTTCCGGAGGTTCGATGTGATATTATCACGCCACCTTAATCTTGGTCTTCCAAGTGGTCGTCTTCCTTCTGGTAATCTGTTCCATATTCTATCCTCTGGCTGTCTTCGTACGTGCCCTGCCCATCTCAACCTTTGTGCCTTTATGAGGTTAATCAGTTCTGGCTGATTGTATATTTGTTCTAGTTCTGCATTTGTTTTGATCCGGTAGCTCCACATATCCTTGTTTTTATACCACCATTGTAAGATTATAAATGTACTCAGAATGCCTGAACATGGCCAAAAAAGAGTCAACTCAGAGATCTTAAGAAAGATCATGAAAACTGTCAAGGAGGGAGACCAATACAAAATTGGGCACAATAAGCAACTATATCAAGAAATATAACATCTATTTTTACTTCCAGTGGATACAGAAATCTACCTGTTAGGCAACAAGAGTTTGTTATGATTATATGCGGGAGATCTGAACATCATCACGCAGCTGTACTGGATTAGAGTAGAGGGTACAACATCCAAAGAAATAGAAATTAAGAGGGACGACGTATATCTCTACGTAATGTGAGTGTTACAAGTATGGACTTAGGTTCATTAGCTTTAATGCACCATGTTTTTAACCAGTGCTGAATAATATTTTGGTTTGTTTGTAAGTTTCTTAAAGGTAATGTTGTATCGGTGTGGGATGCCAGAATAGCAGTGTCGTCTACATATGTTGCTACCATAGTAGTTCTTGTTGTTGGTAGATCTGCTGTGTACAAGAGATATAATATTGGGCCAAGGACACTACCTTGAGGAATGCCTGACTGCCAGATAGGATTTTAATAGCTGGAAGTGGAGGTAAAGTAGAATCAGTCCTATGTGCCAAACCTTGATAAAGACATATATCGAGGAAAGCAGCTGAAAAATATCTTCTTGCGTTTAGTTCTTTGTTTATTTGGTTGACTAAGCTATGTACTTGCCTTTTATTTTTTCGTGCTTGTTACGAAATCCAAACTGATGTTTTAGGATTATTTTTCGTTCGTCTATTATTATTTAACAACATCTATGAGAAGGAGAAGGCTAATATTTTACATGAATAATCTGAGACTCACTTCTAAAACCTTCAATACTGTCTCTGGAGAAAAAGCGAGTCGGTCTAAGTGGGTTAAACTAGTTAAAAAATATTTAGAAGATTTAAGAGTTGACCCTAACCACCCTTTAACCTCTTACAGCCATATGCCCTGGTACGAGGGTAAACTGGACACAAAAACGGAAGAAAGATCACAGCAAAAGAATGACAGATTAGTTAAATTTGTTAAAGCCAACGGATGGCAACGAAAACAATTTGCATTGTTAATAGTTCCAATATTATTATTTAATTGCTACCCTCTTTTGCTTGCGTGGTATATATATATATATATATATATATATATATATATATATATATATATATATATATATATATAAAATATATATATATACATTAATCTTTCTAAAATTGATTTATTTTTAATGTTTCCAAATGTTTACAATGCAGCAATTACTTACTTTAAATTTAAATGTTTTATTTTTTATGTTTAATGTATAAAACAGTTGTACGTATTTATAGCTAATCTGTAATTTGCAACAGATTTATTTTATTTAAACAGAGCATATTTTTTGTGTTTGGGGAATTGCATCTTGTTTATTATTTTAAAGCAGTGTTTATTATTTCATCTAAATTTACAGCGAGTACTTAAAATGATTGAAATAAATTATACTTGTATTTATTGTATCCTATTTCTGCCTCCTTTACCTCCTAATGTTTTAAGTGACTTATTTTCAACTGAATCTTTACGTATAGAGTTACATGGTCGCATTAAATAATGTAAAGAAATAGTAAATAGTTTTGAGTTAGCACAAAAAACTATTCTATCTAAGCATACACACAGCTTTGCCGATGATAGTACCCTCCATACCGCATTCTCTTCCAGGGCCCCTATATCAGCCCGTGAAACCAGAAATGAACGAGGAAGAAATGTTAACAATATAAATATGGACTTAGCAACAATTCTCGAATGGGGATCCAATAACTTGGTAGAATTCAATGCAAACAAAACACAAGCATGTCTTTTCTCTAGAAAAGCCGATCTCACTGTGCCTAACATAACTTTGTCAGGAGTAACCATACCACTGAAGTCATCCATATCGATGCTTGGTATTACTATCAGCAATAACCTTTCCTGGGAAAATCACGTGAGGTCCATTGCCAAAAGTGCATCCCAAAAACTTGGTTTTTTGTTTCGTGCCAAGAGCTATTTCACCTCCAGTCAGCTGCTTATGATCTATAAGGCACAGATCCGACCTGTACTGGAGTACTGTTCCCATATTTGGAGTGCAGCACCTAAACATATCCTGAAGCTACTGGATTCTGTCCAAAAAAGGGCAATTCGTCTCGTCGGTGATGCCTCGCTTACAAACTCGCTCACTTGTCTGGAACACCGTAGAAAAGTTGGCGATTTATCTCTATTTTATAGATATTTTCATGGGCGATGCTCTTCTGAAATATCAACAATCGTTCCTCCATTGGCAGTCTCTTCGAGATTAACCCGTCAAGTTCAGTCTTCACACCCGTTCGTGGTCACTTTGGAGACCTGCAGAACATCACTTTCCAAAGACTCATTCATCCAACGAATTGCGAGGCTTTGGAACTCATTGCCTAGGGAGGTGTTCCCCGAGGCATACAACCTCCAGAAATTTAAGAAGAACACCAACTCCTACCTTCTTTCCCTTGGTTCCCACGATGTTCTCTGAACATTACAGGATATCCCTTTTCGTGGGAACCAGAACATAAAAAAAAAAAAAAAAAAAATTTTGTAATTTTATTGTATTTTTACAGCCTTCAGGATGGAGAAAGCTAAGAAATATCGTCCAGTGGACGCCGTTTTTTCAAACGTACAAAAAACAGAGATATCCTTGGGTGCAGTTAGCAGGACATCAAGGAAACTTTAAGGCTGGACCAGATCAGGGTACAATTTTAAAAAAATTGTGCGCGAAGGAAGAAAAATGTTTTAAGGTACATAATTAAGCCAATTTTAACTCTACGAAGGGATTGGTGCAATCTCTTGGGAATTTTTAAGAACATTTTATTATTATTGGTTTCTATATTTTATAAATATATTTTTCATTCTAGATCCTGATGAAGGATGTGTTACGACCGTATGTTCCAGAATATAAAGGATTAGTGACTAGTGACGACGGAGAATGTTCCTACATACAATTACAGGATCTCTTAGGAGATTTTGTATCGCCTTGTGTGATGGATTGCAAAATTGGAGTCAGAACTTACTTGGAGGAAGAACTTGCCAAAGCAAAAGAAAAGCCAAAATTAAGAAAGGTAATTTCTGAATATTTTTTCTGCTCATTAATCCAAATAAAATGCATTTTTATAGGATATGTACGAAAAGATGTGCCAAATTGACCAGAATGCCCCATCAGACGATGAGCATAAACTTAAAGGAGTCACCAAACCCAGATACATGGTTTGGCGGGAAACGATCTCCTCCACAGCTACATTGGGTTTTAGAATTGAAGGAATTCGTAGTGCAGACGGCACTTCTACTAAAGATTTTAAAACCACCAAGTCCAAAGACCAAGTTATGTCTGCTTTTGAAAAGTTTACCGAAGGATTTCCGCATGCCATTGTAAGTTTTTATTATCAAATAATGATTCTGTCATTTAATCTTTGCATGTTCTCTACATATTTTGTTTTTGCAGCCCAAATACATACAGAGGTTGAAAGCTATTAAAGCCACATTAGAAACTTCACAATTTTTTAATTCTCATGAGGTTAGTATAAATAAAATATCATACAAATAGTAAAATAAAAATTATTTAATTTATTTTTAAATTTAGGTGTAGGTAAATTACTTCTACAACAGTGACCATCAGGACATTTCATTAAAAAAACAATCCACATAAACTAAATACACAAATTCTGCTGCTAGGCAAATTAATCCTATTTGATTAATCCAGAGATCGCACAACAAATATTTGCTAATGGTAGAGAAAGTCAGATAACTAATTAACATAAGGTTTTTAAACTGCTGAAGACTTTTTGTTTTCATCTGAAATACCGAAAACCCATCATAATTATGAAACCACTAAGACACCCCATACAAACAACATTGCTTACAATGTGTACTTACTGATACCTTCTTTTTCTATGACAATTAACATTCTTCTTCTTCGGGGTAACTTTACAACCCTTCGTGGGTATTGGCTGCATTAACGATTTGCCTCCAACGATCTCGGTCCAGCATGACCTCCTTCCAGTCATATATTCGCATAATTTGTAGGTCCCTTAGGATGTTGTCCCTCCATCTGAGTCTCGGTCGTCCCAGCAGTCTCTTTCCGACCAGATTTTCTCCCCACACCAAATATTCTCCTCAGGATCCTCCTTTCAAATCTCTTCAGTAGGAGCTCATTATGCTTCGTAATGGTCCAAGTTTCGCAGCCAAAGCAGATGATCGGTTTGATTAGACAATTAACATTGGTACATTGGTACTGCCGACTTCTTTTCCTAAGTAAAATTACATCGCTCATCATAATTACAAAATTCCCAATACATACAACATTGCTTACAATCTAATCTTACTGATGCCTCTTCTTCCTGAGTAACATACATTATATTCTTGCGGTTGGGCCATTGGTATAGGCATCTATGTCACCTAGATCTTTTGATCCTCTGTGACTATCGCTGTGTCTTTAGGGCATCAGAACTCCAGTCCGCTGGTTTTGGCAAACCGCAGGATTTCTGTAGGCCCTGTCTCATTTAGATCACTTGAATTGATTATTATGCGGCCCCAGGTTTGATACCTGTACACCGCTAGCATCAGGCAGCAACACAAAATGTGTATGCTGCTCTTTTTCTCTTCGCCGCATAGTCGGCAGTTTTTCTCAGCCGCCGGCTTAAGTTTGAAAAGGTGCGCCCTTAGTGCGATGTGGCTAGTGAGCAGGCCAAGCGTGCTGCTTAGCCTTCTCCGGGTCATCGTCCAGAGTGCAGAGTTCCTGAGTAAACTTACATTTGATTTTATTTTTTATTATTCTAGATGTTTTCTCGTTCTGGCTTAATTCGTAGTCTTATTTTTCATTTTTGCATAACGTTCTACAACTCTTGTAGAATCACCAGGAAGTAACTCATTATACTCGTTTTAAATATCCACGTTCACACAAACTCTTACAAATTCTTGTCTTTGTCGAATAAAATAAGATTTAAGCAGTTTTTTTGTTCTGGTTGGATAACTTCATTTAAACATTAGGTATTTTTTATTTGTGTACATCCTGCTATTGTAGAATCACCAGACTTTGTCTTGGTTATATCTACTTGTGCATCTGCTTCGGCTTGAATATTATGTGTTTTTCTCTCGTTTTCTTTATACAACTTTCTACAACTCTTATAGAGCCACCAGACAGAAATCCATTGTCGCAGCTTATTGAAAGTAAGAATATTCGTGTCAAACTATTGCCATATTTCTTTTGCTCACTAATGTATTTTTGCTTAAAATTTCCGTTATTACGAAAACTTTTACAGATTCTTGTCTTTGTATTGGTTATATCTGCTGGTACATCTTCTTCGATCTTATATTTTATTTTAAACAAATGCCTTACACTTCTTTGACTTTTAAGTTGAGTAACATCCTTTCTTTTTATTAATAATAAGATGAACTAGTTGTCATAAATATATTTTTACTTTGTTATCACTTTGAACCAAAAAAATTCTCTACAAGGTAATTTTTTGCAGGTAATTGGAAGTTCTCTTCTCTTTGTCCACGATCGATACAGCGCCAACGTTTGGTTAATAGACTTTGCAAAAACGATAGTTCTTCCGGAAAACATTAAAATTAATCACAGTTCGAAATGGAAAGTTGGCAACCATGAGGACGGTTATTTGATCGGCGTTAACAATTTGATAAAAATATTTATGACCATGTTAGAACAACAGCCGATAACAGTTAGCCCGCCACTAGCTCTACAAGATCCGCCAGAAGTGGCACAGGACCCTGTCGAGAAGACTTGACCGTTATTGAGGAAAGTCGTCAAACTCAACAGTCGAAGAATCAGAATGAAGACACGCTTAATTTTTTATTAGCAAGATTTTAATAAATAACGCTTCGGTTTTTACAAACGGATAAAATCTTATTACGAAAATATTTTAAAATATTATATAAATAGAATATTGAAATTGTGCATTGGACGCAATTTCGTTAACAGTTTCTGGTCCTTATATTGAATATAACGACCGTTGTTGGATTAAGGTGTTTACGCCTTATAATTTGTAAATATTGTTTTTTATTTAAGTTGAGACAAATAACTGCACTGATTTTTATTGTATCAACTATTGTTTATTAGTAAAGTCAATCTGTTCTAGGACTTAACGATTTATCGCTGTCATACTAAAATTTGAATAAATTTTTTTACTATTCACATTATATTTTGATTTGTAAACCAAACGTTTTAATGGTCACTTTACCACAGTCGAATATCAGAAAACTGTGTTGGCATTCATGCTTTCACATCATCACTCGAACCAAATCTTCCTTTACAGATAGGCTTCAGTAACTAAAGTAATAGAAATAAATATCAAATATTTCAATTTAACTTTACAAAATATATATGAAACAGTCCTTGTTTCTTAAGATCCAATTAGAGTTATACCATCCCACTTAAAAACTGAGGCAGATGAATAATACCCCAAATCGTTTTCATCCTCTACTATCACAACTTGATCGTCAGCAAAGTATAAACTATAGAGCGTGTCATCTCCCACTCTCAGTCCCATTTGTGCACACTTTCTTGTCCACCCTCTAAGGGATCGGTCAAGGTAAATTTTAAGAGTATACATAATGGTATATATACAGCACCCCTGTCTGAGTTACTTGGAGGTCTTAAAACTCTCTGTCAGGCCTGTTCCTAACTTTAATCTTGCAGAATTTTTTCTATAGTAATTTTTTTTATTGGCCTGTAGTAGAGTCGGTATGATCTCTAGTTCCTCCATTCTTTCCCATAGTTGTGATATCGGGACGCTATCGTAAGCCTTTTCTAGAGTAATAGGGGCTATATGCGTTTCTTTGCCTCTTTGTATAAGAGTGAAAATTAATGATAACAAACAAAGGGTAAGAGTAGAATGCACATTTCCTTCTCAATCTTGGTATTTTCAAAAGAAGTTTTGTTTTTGATAAATCATCATAAAAGGAAGTTAACTTGAAACTGCTAATTTCATATTTATCTGCTTAATCAAAAACTGCGAAGCCACATATTAAACGGATTTTGATTTAGTTTGGAGTTCAATACTGAATCGGTCAAGACATTCCAACATATCCTTTTAAACTTTAGCTCTCAGTGTCAAACCTGCATCAGAAGCCAACTCACCGGCCATTCGTTTTTTAGGACGAATTCAGCTTTCCATTGGAATGTCGTAGTCCTTTGATTTTTTCATAGCAAGATCTAGCGCATCTTCTACAATGTGACTCCGTTTTTCTTCAATATAAACAAGTGCCTCCATTTTGATAGCTGATTAATTAAATCTCAAGCCTTTACTTTGCAATGCAATCCGAGCACAATTTAGTTTCCTTAGTACATAATGGGGCACTGCATAGCTTTATGAATATCCAGAAAGTGTCAAAAAAAGCACGTCTGGCGGTGCAAAGAGGTGTGTTGGTTCCTATACTTATATATGGTTGTAAGTGCTGGGTTTGGCAGAAGAAGCTTGAAAATAGGATTATGGAGATGAGTAGTCTGAGAAGTATAGCCGAAGTGACTCGGTTGTATAAAGTAAAGAATAGTGAGATAAGAGAACGCTGTGGTGTAAAAGAAGATGTGGTTACAAAGATAGATAAAGGAATGCTTAGATGGTTTGGACACGTAGAAAGGATGAATGAAGGAAGATTGACGAAACAAATTTATAAGGCGAGTGTAAATGGACAAGTCGGTAGAAATCGATCTCGGAGAACATATCTCGATCAGATCAACATTGTTTTGAAGAAAGGCTAGGTCAAGAGTACCAACAACAGACGAGCATGTATGAGAGCACAGATGGAAGTGGAGGAAGTGTGTAAGAACCGTATCGGAAGTGGAAGGAAGTAGTCTCTGCCTACCCCTATGGGAAAAAGGCGTGTACGTATGAAGTACATAATACCGAAAAATAGGTAGTAAAGAAATGCGAAGTTACACACAGCAGGTAAAAGGTTGTGTGCAGCTCCTCTGGTGTCTAAATTTGGTTGTCGATCACACAATTCTCCAATGGCAATCATAATTTCATCGAAATTTTGAGCTAACACTTTAACTGCAGCATAATGAGCACTCCAACGCGTTGCCGAGAGTCTTTTAACTCATGCTTTGGTGTAATTAAGACGTACTTTCCAGCGGCTTATAAAAGCAGAAAAAATGTAAAGACGGTCTACATTGTTACGAAAAATGTTACACATATTGTATTTTGTGCGGATGAGTGTTGGGCACATAAATTAATTGAGTGATCTATCTATCTATCATCTTCGAGATTCTTAAAAAATTTATCACATATATCGGGAGTTAATTTTTCCATAACAAATCACTTCCGACATATTTGATCAATGTGTGCTATCAATTTAGTTTAATTTCATTAACAAGCTTAAAAGATTGACTTTTTTTAAAATGAG
Organism: Agelastica alni; assembly: GCA_950111635.1. Taxonomy (NCBI): domain Eukaryota; kingdom Metazoa; phylum Arthropoda; class Insecta; order Coleoptera; family Chrysomelidae; genus Agelastica; species Agelastica alni. The sequence continues at coordinate 5,184,654 of OX467718.1, read as the reverse complement.
TTCCAACTTGAGGTATTTATTGTTGGAAAACATTGTGATGGTTCGCGTAAATTTTTATTTCATTTCACGGTCGGGTGTCACCCGCAAACAGGAAGCACTCGGTGCGGCCCGCCCCTGACGCTCCTTCTTTGATACGCCACTGCAACCAACCAAAGTAATTTGTATAGATAGTAAAAAAAATTCTAAAAGGATTTAAACATCAAATCGGTATAAATAATTTATTTACATTTATAATAAATACAAATATCACAATATACTTGGAAATCCCATAAGATAACATTTTTAATATTTTCTCCTTATCTTTTACAGTTACAAAAATTTATATTAGTCAATTAAAATTTAAAACCTTTGCATGCTAATGTAAAATTTTCGAAAATAAATCACAATAAAAAAGTATATAGTGTTTTCTTTTGATATTTAATTATTTATGATTTTTTATTACAATTTTGTATTTTGTATAATTTTGGTTGGAGTACTGAATGAAGATGTTGACGAATAAAAATTTATTTGTTAGCAACAAATCCATAAATAAAAATAAATACAACATTAAAAAAGATGTGAGTTTTAAAATTTTGGATTTTTTATTAGAAGAGGTATTGCAAAGTACTGTACGTATATTCTTAAGACAAAAATAGCAATGCCTTTAGGCAACTTTCTCTTTTTATTCCCGTATCGCATCCACTCATAGAATACTAATCGCTAGTGCAATAATCATATGTCTATGATCTTATCAGTTTGATGAGTCACACACTTAAAATATTTTTGAAGATACTGCACCATCGTATATATCGACTTAGCGAGGACAGAATCAGTGATGAGCAGTTTGGTTTTCGAGGCGGTATGGGTACCCGTGATGCGTTGTTCTGCATGCGAATACTTTTGCAAAAGAGTGTTGAATTTCGTAAAAACATTTACGTATGTTTCATCGATTTCGAGAAAGCCTTTGACAACGTACCGCATACACCACTGTGTCAATGCTCAGATCTAATTGGTCTTGACTCATATGATGTAAGACTGCTCAAAAACCTTTACTATAACCAGACTGCTAGAGTAAAAGTGGAACAAGAGGTTTCAGAAAAAGTTCCTATTAAACGTGACGTTAGGCAGGGATGTGTCATGTCACCAATGCTTTTTAATGTCTACTCGGAAGCTGTCTTTGAAGAAGCGCTGAAATATCGCCATGAAAGTGTTAAAATTGGTGGAGAAGTCATTAACAACGTTAGGTACGCTGATGAAACTGCTATAATGGCAGAAAACCTCAAAGACCTCCAAACACTAATAGATGCAGTAAACATTGCGTGCAAGGAAAAGGGTTTAAGTTTCAACACAAAGAAAACGAAGTGGATGGTTGTCGGTAAAATTAATATCGAGTATCCAAAATTAAAATTAGATGATAAAATTCTGGACAGAGTAAAACACTTTAGGTATTTGGGTAGTTGGATGGACTGTAGAGTTGAAAGCGGTGAAGAAATCTCAACCAGAATAGAACTGGCACGTAGAAGATTCACTAGTTGGCGTTCTTTACTATGTAATAAAAGTCTTTCGTCTTTCGTTTGGTCTGTTTTGCTTTATGGATGAGAAACCTAGACACTAAAAGTAAAGCATCTAAATAAATTGGAAGCGTTTGAATTAAGGACAGCACACGTAACTAACGATTATGTGTTAGAATTCCTACATAAAGAGCGTGAATTGACAAACACCATCAAATTAAGAAAAGTCGAATACTTTGGACATATGATAAGGGGGCATAAATATCACATGCTCCTATTAATTATCCAGGGTAAAATAGAAGGAAAGCGATGGATCGGCAGAAAACAGCTTTCTTGGCTTCGTAATATTAGACGTTAGACAGGTCGAACAGTCGAAAAATTGTTTCATGTAGCTACCGATCGAGAAGCTTTCCAACAAATTGTCAATTCTATGATAGCCAACGCCTGAACGCTTGATGATAACCAACGTTTGAAAACAAGCATGGCACACAAAGAAGAAGAAGAAGATCTTGGGTCGCTTAGCGACATCTTGTGGTCGCCAGATTTTAATGAAAAATATTAAAATACATTTGTGAGAGTTTAAAAATAGCATGCTTTGTGTCCCAGGTTTCGTAAGTTGCGCTTTGTGTCACTTCTGGTGCAGCGAAATAATGATTGAGCAACACTGACTGTAGTGTGACCTAGTGTAGTATTGGCATTTTACCAATGTAGTAAGTTGTCTCTGCTTCAATGTAACACGAGAGTGTTATATTATTTATTATAATTATAATGGTAATAGACAACCTGAAATGAACGATTGGATATGAAGAGTATAAAATTATCATAATTTAAAAGCGCAAAATATTTATATATCCTTATTTTATTTTTTTTGGATTGCAAAAAAATCACAACCATAAATGGGGTCGTGAATAAAAAAATTTAAGAAGCCCTGGTCTAAATGGAAGCATAAGTTAATGTTTGTGAAATACTCGTGTAGCAAGTTTCGTATTCTACAAATTTTTGCATGCGGTCAGAGTCCGTTGTGGAAATTGGGAGGATAATTCATGAAATTACCTGTAAAAAATAAAAAGATTCGCTACTGATATCCGATGACCTGTAAAACACGTTGTTTGTCAGGTCAGAATTGTTTGTCAAGTGAATAGCCCTATTCTGGGCCTGATATTTCGTACACAGTCTGAGTAGGCAAATAATCAGGACTATTTTTTGATTGAATAAGTTAGACCAAGCTAATCATTGGAATATTTTGAAAACGTAAAAAAGTAGCTCATAGACAAATATCTGGAAGTATCAGTTTGTGGTTTGAGGGATTTAAAGTAAGATCTTTAACTGTAAACTGTAAATTTTGTTGTGTGTGGCAAAAAAAAGCTAAGAATAACTGGATGTTAACACGGTTTCCAGAGCAGCCCATATGCAGTTATATGGTAAAAACTTACTGTCGAAAACTGGAATGCTTCGAAATTAATTTCTAAATATTCGTTTCTCATTGGAAAGTTTGTATAAAAATGTTTATTAAATAACAGGACCTGTATTATTTGTATTTTATCATCTACAACCTAGGGTAAAAAGTATCAATTTTTATAGTTAAATCATGCTCTCATCGTATACACTAACTTATTCACGAACCTTGTATCAATCTTTACTATCTTTGTTACTATCGATATTCGTTCTATTTTGCAGTTGAGATATTACTGAGCCAAAACTACTGGAAGGAGTAGTAGGCCTAACGGAAAATCTTCTAGCATTATTGCTTATAGACGTTTTCCTTTCTTCCCGATCGTTGCTGTTGATTGTCAACGAATTTCTTCCCGAAGTGTATGGGTAATAAGGTGGTGGTGAGCCGAGAAAGTTCTCGTTTACAGGCATCAACGAGAATCTTCTCGGTTTCGGAAGATTTCTAGTTGTCGGTGGTACTAAAGAAGTCCTCCTGCTAAGATATTGAGATCCTACGAGGATGTTTTTGTGTGAAAATTTTGGAGAAGATAAAGAAGTAACTCCTATTTTTCTTCGAGGTTTTTCTTCATATGGATTCGGTAACGTAACAGCGCTAAGAGCTCTTATAAAATCGGCTATCGATGTCTCTTCCAAAACGTTTTGATCTAGGCGAGTCGTATTATCCACTATCGAAGGGATGACACTAGGGCTACGAGCTCTGCCATCGGATTCTTCCAGAATTTGTCTTTCAATATCGTTATTATCTTTATTGTCAAATAATCTAAATCTGTTGGTAACGTTACGAACACGTTGCATTACCGAGTTTTTCTCAATCTTACAATCCGAGGTCGGAAGCACAGACATTGCTCTTTTACGTTTCAATTCCTTTAAAGCATTAGAGGCGTCATTTCCATACCAGGTATTAACATTTTGGTTTGACAAGTATTCCATCGGAGGTTTTATGTCACTCACAGCTCTTCTTCTGCTAGTTAATACCGGGGATGCTTCGTATTTTTCACTAGCTAATATTTCCTCATCGGAAAATCCCTGCACTCCTGCGTTATTTTCCGTAGACGGTGTAGATGCCAAACTTAGAGCATCGACAACTTTCAGAAGAAGATCCTTTTGCCTCATAAGAGCGTCCGATGGTCTGAACGTTCTTTCCTTGTCTATTTTATCTAATTCTGATTCTGATTGTACCTTTTCCAATACGTTGTATTTGTAACACTCGGACATAGCTCGTTTTCTAGCCAACGTTGGAGAGTTCTTGTTTCTCCATATTGTTAATTCCGGACAGCTCTGGCTTCTTTCTAAGTAATGCGGAGTGTACTCGAACTCTCCTTTGTACACCGGCTTAACTCTCATGAATAAAACTTCGTGTAATAGACTTCTGATTTCATTTCTAATTTTCAGTGGTGTTCTTTTCACCGTTTGCGCTAGCAATCTCTCTATTTTTGTAATGTGTCGGCTGCGCATACCTTTCGTTATAAATCCTATTATCATTATTACGTAACCCAAACCGCCAATCACCCATATTAAGAGAAATATGTGATAAAACAGGAAGATCCATGAACTGAAATCGTGTATATTTTCAGTACCTGCAAAAAAAAACAAAAAAGCGGTGAGGTATTGATAAACAAGAGTTCTTTGCATTAAAAGAAATGAATCTGGGATTGAATATATGTTTTGCATATACCTGAGGGAATAATCCTGGAAACCTTAGTATCAAGTAATTAAAAAAATGGAATGCAGGATCTTAAAGTTTCGTTCAAAATATTATTTTCAGGAATTTCCCAGGTAAATTATTTATGAAAAATGTTAAGGTCATTATTTGAGTAGCTTTTTACGAGGAATTTAATTGTGACCTTGTATTTGATCTTGAAGATTATCTAAAGATCATATCAATTTTTTAAATGAAAACCCTCTTTTTAGACGTCAGCAATCGAAAAAGAGGAAAATTTTATGTTCCCTACCAAACTGATTAAATTTGCGATAGGCAGAATTTAGTGGATTTGAAATCTTGCGTTTAAGGAATGATTTATTTAATAAAACTCGGGGTGGGCGGGGTTGGTATTAGCGTTACCCAGAAACAAGGAAGTGGACATAGTAATTTTGGTTCCCTTTAGGATGATCTTAAAATACTATTTCTAATCCTTTTTTTACAGCTAATTTTTTTTTAATTATTTTGCTTTTCAATAATTAGCATAACGTCTTATGTTACTGTCAAGAAGTAAAGTTATGTATGTATTCAAAATTTAATCATATTTCCGTTAAAAACACTTTTTAATTCCAATAACACCATAACGTTAACTGGGATAAAGATTATATACACATTCGTGGATGTTAACATCAACCCTTAGTCAAAATTTTCATCTTCGGTCAGCTAATATTAATATATTGTTTATGTTTCTGGTATAATTAATGCTTATCTTATACTAACAAACTTAACAGTAGAAGCATTCGTTTTATTTTAAACTATTTTATAAATTACTTTACAGAGAATAAGACCAAATCTTATTTTAATAATAAATGTAACATGATTAAATTGTTACTAAATTAATAAATCAAATTGATTTATAGCAAACAATAGGTAGATAAATAATCAATAAAATTATTAAAAATAAGTAAACATTGGTGTAATACTAAGCTCTTGTGTAAATATATTGATAGTATTCAAGTCTTATGGGTGCCATTTTGTTAATTGTTATTAAACAATAATATCGATATCCTACATCTTGTGATTATTTTTTCTCTTTTTTTCTTGTTGCGATACAACTACACTATCAAATTTTACAATATACACTGTGATATTTAAAAATGTGAGTACTTAAAAAAAAATCTTTAAGCAGGCATTATAATTAGTATGGCTTACATAGAAACAGATGTAATCTTAAACTTGGATGAGCATAAAGTTAAATTAATATATCATGTCAAGACACTCCGCAACAAAAAAAAGTTCAGCAGGTTATCCATTCTTTACGACAGCCAGGCTGCTATCAAATCACTGAACTCAGTCTACTTGACCTCTAGGGCAGCGGTGCAATGCCGAGCCGCCCTGAATAAGCTAGCAACTAAATTTAGAGTTCACATTGTCTGGGTACTCGGACACAGGGACTTAACAGGTAACTGTCAGTACAAGAATTTCTCTTAAGTTAAATAATATTTAAATGAAAACGGTTTTAAAATTGTTTTTATTTATTTGTATTTGTTCCTATTAAACAAAGTTTGTGATTAACAGATAAATATTTAGATAAAAGAGATAGCATATTTTTATTAATTATTATCGAATAAATAATTCTGATAATTTTTTAAATATACAAATTGCAGTATACGTAATCTGTATACTTGGTATGTAACAATGGGTAGCCTCCAATTTACGTATGATTCCATAGTTTAACAAAACGGGATAGGTAAGAAAATATTAACAATCAGGTTAGGATACATACCCAAGTGCAACGAAATCAACAAATTATCATAACAAATAAAATGTGATAATAGTACCAATGTGTCAATATGTCCAAATGAAGTTAACCAAATAAAATTTAGACACAACATCTTATGTGGCCAATTGGTAATGCTAAAGTTGGATTATAAAGAAGCATTAACCTTATATTTAACTACACACAACTGAAATGACTAGAGATATTTTAAAACGTTCCAAAAAGGCTTCTTTTATTATCTTATGGCCTTTCCATTTAAAAAAACTTTTTTTGAAGCATATCCCAAATGTTTTTAATAGAATTGGATACTGTGGTGGCCATGCTAACACGTTAATATTTCTGTTCTCCAAATATTTCATTGCAACCCTTAATAGTCAAATTTAAAACAAATAGTTACTGTATATGCAATAAAAAAATTTTTTTTATGAAAATAGTCGCAAAAAGGGTAGACCTATCGTGTGGGCCGCGGACGGCCCGCACTGCGACTATTAGAAGGGGAAGGAATTATAGAAAGGAAATGATTGTGGACACGCCTTTTAAAAAGTTGCAGGTCATAGTTCTCTGGTAAAACTGATTTTGGAAGCTTATTCCATTCCGTAGCAGCTCTGTAAAAGAAGGATTCTTGATGAAGATTGGTCCTTGTAGTGTCAATCTTGAGAGTAAATGGGTGAGACTGATCAGCGTGTCGAGTTCTTTGGCCGAATGTGGCCAATGGTGGTACATGAGTTTTTATTTCTCTGGAGCATCTGCCATGGAAATATCTGTAGAGCAATGACTGGTCTGCAACTCTTCTTTTATGTTCTAGAGGGTGAAGGGTATCTGTGAGAGAGTTGAGCTGTTTATCAAGCGAATGGCTCTTTTCTGAATGGAATCTAGAAGACGAAGAGAATGCCTTGGTGCTGATGTCCAAATGTGCGAGCAATACTCCAGTAGAGGTCGGATTTGAGCCTTGTACGTCGTCAAAACTTTCTAGCTTTCCATAGAAAACCTAGCCTCTGGCTTGCCGACTTTGCGATGTTAGCAACATGGTCATGCCAAGACATACTATTGGACACCGTGACTCCCAAAATTGAGATGGAGGGACTTGGTTCAAGGGTATTTCCGGACATTGTGATGGGATGATTACTTCCATTGTCTAATATATGTACGATTTACTGGTCAAAAAGTTCTCTAACAAAATGAGGTCGATTATTTTCCTGATACAGACTTCTCCGAGGCCACAATTGTTCCCGGAAGGAGTGCTATTAGCTCTTTCCACGCGCAAACGCTTCTGCAATGGAGATCAATTTTAGTTCATCAGTAAAAGGTACAGTTGTCCAGTTTTTATTTGGCCATAAATAATGTTCTTTTGCTCAAAAAGTCATACTACTCGATGGTTAAACTCTTAAAAGTCGTCGTCAACTGATTGCTCGAAACTTCACTTCAATAATATGAATTTGCTGGAGCATCTTTTGTAGTTTTAGCGCAGAGTCGGACACTATTTAGCTGCAAAAAACGATTTTAATACGAGTGCGATCACTGTACCTTTCCGCTTCATCTCCCTCTTCTAAATAACGTGCATAAATTGGTGATATCACGCTTTGAGTAGTACTTATTTTCACAGCGATCTAATTTTGCCTCTTGCCATTGTTCACTGTCCTAAACCTTTCTTCTTTATTCAAATATCTTCGCTGCATGGTTAACAAACACTTGCACGTACAAAATTCAAAGTTAAATATCATTTTTATTGCAGCAAAATAAATAAAAAATCGACAAAGAAATGTTTTGTTTATCTTTAAAAGTTTATTGTAAACAGTCTGAAATTTTGATAAAGTACTGATATGGATATGGATAGGGACAAAGAACTGGTATTTGATTCTTAAATACATTTAAAAAATGTTTAAGCCAAAAATATCTCTAGACAATGCTGTTGTGAGTGTATTATACAGTCATAGTTATTAAGACAACATTATCATTTAATATTTTTTGTCCAGTCAAAGATGCATTGCTGTATTCTGTCAAAAAAATTCAATATATTATTGTAAACATTAACGCTAAAAAAGTTTTAAAAACTTTGATATCATGCGATGGATAAAACTAAAAGGTTTTAAAAGGTGCTTTAATATTGAATGACTCACCAGCTACGTAATCCCCAAATCCAATAGTTGTTAGCGTTACGAACGAATAATAAACTGATACGTCATACTGCCATCCTTCGAAAAAACTGATTATAGTCGATGGAAGAAAAATGAAAAAAGTTAGACCAGGAACCGCGTAGAGAATTATTTGGCCTATCAGTCCCAACTTGGCGGTGTTTTTCTCGAGCCGCAGCTTTTTCCATCTTTCGTATAGTTTAGTAAACTAAAAGAAAAAGAAAAATATGTTATACAGTTCATTGAATACGTAAAAAAACATTCGGTCTTGCAATGCTAGGATAATTTTTTCATTCAATGGTTTGCTGCTCCATTAGCATTATTACAATTTGAAAGTCGATTTTTATTTTAGTATTTTTGTGAGTAATTACACCAAAGAAATATCAACCAGCAAGAGAAAGCCAAAATGGTTTGTATTTTTTCTCAAAAAATGGCATTATTATACATACATAAGTATAGTCACGCCTTTTTCCCTTAGGGGTAGGTTGAGATCACTTCCTTTCACTTCCGCTACGGTTCTTACACACATCTTTTGCTTCCTTTACTTTAATCAGGGCTCTCATGCATGCTCGTCGGTTGTTGGTACTCTTGACAGCTGGCCTTTTTTCAATACAATATTGATCTGATCGAGATATGTTCGCCAAGGTCGACCTCTGCTGACTTGTCCATTAACACTCGACATATAAATTTGTTTCGTCAATCTTCCTTTATCCATCCTTTCTACGTGTCCAAACCATCTAAGCATTCCTTTATCTATCTTTGTGACCACATGTTCTTTTACACCACAGCGTTTTCTTATCTCACTATTCTTAACTTTATCCAACCGAGTCACTCCGGCTATACAATTCTCAGACTACTCAACTCCGCAGCATTAATCCTATTTTTATGCTTCTTCTGCCAAACCCAACATTTACTACCATACATAAGTGTAGGAACCAACACACCTCTATGCACCGCCAGACGTGCCTTTTTTGACACTTTCTGGCTATTCATAAAGCTATGCAGTGCCCCATTCATTTGTTTTCCTGCCAACACCCTTCGCTCAATGTCACTGTCATACTTTCCATCTCTAGTAAATTTTGAACCCAAGTACACAAATTCATTAACTTGTTCCACTCTTTCTCCCTCAATCGAAACCCCACAGTTTGTCATGCTTTCTTCTCTTTCAAAAACCATTACTTTCGTTTTGCTCACATTTATTTTCATCCCTTTGATTTTCAGGGAATCATGCATAACATTAACCATCGCCTGCAACTCCTCTTCAGATAACGCTAATATGACTTGATCATCGGTTTGAGATGTGGTTACATACATAAAGTCACGCCTTTTTCCCATAGGGGTAGGCAGAGACCACTTCCTTCCACTTGCTACGGTTCGTACACACATCTTTTGCTTCCTCTACTTTCATCAGTGCTCTCATACATGCTCTTCGGTTGTTGGTACTCTTGACCTGGCCTTTCTTCAAAACAATGTTGATCTGATCGAGATATGTTCTCCGAGGTCGACCTCTACCGATTTGCCCATTCACACTCGCCTTATAAATTTGTTTCGTCAATCTTCCTTCATCCATCCTTTCACCGTGTCCAAACCATCTAAGCATTCCTTTATCTATCTTTGTAACCACATCTTCTTTTACACCACACCGTTCTCTTATCTCACTATTTTTCACTTTATCCAACCGAGTCACTCCGGCTATACTTCTCAAACTACTCATCTCAGTAGCATTAATCCTATTTTCATGCTTCTTTCTGTTCAAAATTTAAAATAGATTTACTAGTTTATTGAATCTATACAATACAATCAATGATGGTGAATTCCGCACTTTCTGTTTCAACTTCGCTATCAATTAATACAAACAGAAACACTTCTGCTAGGTAAATGTTATTCATTTTCTTCTTCTTCTACATTAAAATCCTTTAAATCTGTATTTATGTACGTAAATTCGCCTCCCGTGTGACAAGTTAGATGATCGGATACCAAGTTGTGGTATGTAAAAGAACAGCAAATGTTGTCCTGGCCACGTTAGCCAATTTAATATTTTAAACAAGCGATAATTAAATTTAAACTTCAACTCCAAGAGTTGTGTACCGTACCGTATGTCTTGACCATGACCTCGTATTACCCACTGTATGTAATATTGTCACATTTAATAGCAGTATGCATAAGTAATTTAAATAATTTTATCCGATTCAATCAATGTTGTAATAAGTAGGAAACATATTCTTACAGAATACAAAATAGTTTTTTTACATTGCAATTTATAAATGAATTCTACATATGTACGTTTACTTTTTGCAATTGGTTTAAATTCGAATACAATGTTTTAATTAAAATGTATTGAAAAATAAATTACTACTTTATATTACCCTGTATATTTACCACCATGGAAGAACGATTGTAAGTTTAAATATTTATTGCCAATAAATTAAAAATTATTCATTGCTTAGTTCAAACAGTTATAAGATTATTAAAGGTGTATAGGGTGATTAAATAAAATTGTATATATATATATATATATATATATATAGGGGGTTCATGGACTAATAATTTTTTTTTACAAATACCCGTTTTTTAAGTTATAGTATTAGGTCCGATTTTGCGAATCCCGAATTTTCACATATTCTCCACATTTCAAGGTCCCCAGAGTCGAATACAATAGATTTTAAGTCTCTGTGTGTGTATGTGCGTATGTTCGTATGTGGGTTCGGAATTATTTTAAGTCTCGATTACGCATCTCAGAACTGATTAGATTCTCAGCAAAATCGGTTAAGCTGTTTTTTATGGAGAATCAAAAAACTAAAAAAAAAATGGTAAACCTTCGAAATTATTTTTCGTCTCGATCATCTTGAGAACAAAAAATGAAAACGACGTGGGACCAATTGAATTCGACGCATAATTACGCAACTTAGAACTGATTAGATTTTCAGCAAAATCGGTCAAGCTGTTTTTTTGGAGAATCAAAAACTAAAAAAAAATGGTAAACTACCTGAATTTTGCAATTTATAAAGTATACTATTTTTAATACAGAATTTTAAGATCTTTTGAATAATATGATATATGCATGTTAGAAATTTTTGTATAAAAAATATGATGACAATGTTTCATAAAAAAGAGATAGTTTTAGAAAACAAAAATAGGAATTGGAGAATTTTAAACTTGTGTCAGTATTGAGAGAATAGCATTATAGACGCTATAACTTTAGATATTGTTACTAACATATTAACCAAAAAAAAATTTTTTTAATTGTTATAAACAATTTGAAATCGTTTTTTATAATAATTTTAATAATAATATTTATAACAACAAAACATATGGTATTTTTTTATTCTTAGTCGTGTGGACCTCTCGGATCGCACCCAGTCCACTGATATTTTACTTTTTAAAATTACTCTTAATGTTATTTCTCACACAACTGAAAATACGACCCTGAATTTTATTATTTAATATTATTCAAGTTATTACCAGTTCCTAGTCTTGACCACATATATTTCCCAACTAACTATACATCTAATTAGAATTGGATTTAATTTCAAAATTATTAAGTCACTAATGATAAAAATTTTGCGGTTAAATTTTTTATCTTGTTTCACCTCGTAGAAGCGGTTATTTTTAAAAAAAAAAAGGAAGATAAACAATGCCTAATGATAAAATCGACATCATATTCAAGATCATGTACAACGTTTTGTCAACAAAGATGAAAACACTCAGAGCATAAAAGTACAGTCTCCACATAATCATAAATCAAAATCCATAATATAATCCTGTCGTTAAATAACAAAAAAAAATTTCCTTTGATATCCGTTCACTAAATTAATAATGGACGTTTTATATTTGGTACAATTGTTAAATGCTTTTTTTTACTTTCATAATATAAAAGAGATCCTTAAAATACCTTTTATTTTAAACAAAAATCGACAATAAATTACGTAAATAATTTAAAACTTTTAGAGAAAATTATATAAACAATAACGTGGTTTCTTTTTTTTTATTTAAACTACTGCATAAACCACGCAGGGTTATTAGCAATACCAAATAGATCCTTAAGAATATGGATATCTTTTAAAATGTTTTTTATACTAATGTGATCACAGTTATCTTGTAGTAAAGACTTTAAATTATCTTTCAATAAATGATTTTGTCTTTCTAAAGTTCCACAGTTAAACTAGTTTGACACATAAAACAAATAAGTTCGAAGTCACCTGCTAATAAATATTTATGTGTAGCAAATGTGTGACCTATATTTTCAATCTGGATACTATCACCTGGATACTATCACCTGGAATCACAGTTTTCCATGGTAGCACTGAACTTTATACTATCGATAATTTGGAGGTCGAACGGTCCCATTCAGACTGCCACGCACTTTACACAACACTCATTAAGTATGGATTAAAGTCCAGATGAATTGATTCCTGGATATCAACTGCTAAATTATAGCTAAATTATCAGCTCTCTTGTTTCCTTTGGTTTCTGTATTTGTAATAAAGCGCCCTTTACCGTAGAGATTTACTTGCGAAACTTTATAGGTGACCCAGAAGGAATTGTGTTTGACTATTTAGTTTAGTGTGTTGAGTAGTGAGCAGGTTTTTTTTAGAAAACAATTTAAATACTCATTGTGGAGTAATTTAAAATCAATAAGTAGGAGCATAAAAGAAAGAATAGAGAAACAATGTTTATTAAAAAAATTGATTTATTTGGTTTGGAACCTACGGATTCTTTATGAAAGCAATATCTTTGTGATAATATAAAAACTGAATCTTTTCTACTATTTTTACACAAAACATTTAATTATTAGTGCATATTCAAATGAGATTTATTTAAATTTATTGAAATATATCGTGGGTTTGAAATTTTTTTCTGTCGAAGAAAATTAGATCTTACCAAACTGTCTAGTTTTTAGTTTAATGTATCAAAAAAATTGTTATTGAGATCTAGGTCTGTTAAAAACGTAAGGTTATATTTCAACAAAAATATAATGCGAGGAGTGGCAAAGTGGAAAATTATATAAAACGTACCATTAAATATACTACATGCTAAATATATTAATGTTAAACAATTATTTTAATTGTTAAACAAATATTTTATTTTTGTTTAATAACAAAATTTATAAAAATTAATTTTTTCTTTGACTACTTAAAAAAATATAACTTTATTTTTGTTTAAATAATAATGCTCAACAAAAAGTCTTAAATATGTCTGAAGGATTTAATCAATCATCTGGGCTTTTCATAGATGACGATTGGGTCGATTAATGGATGGTGCCAGTATCGTAGTGCTCAAAAAAGTGATAAATAATGAGATGTAAAGTTTCGTACTAAACACAAAATTTTTTTTGTGTTTCCATTTCGTTACAAATGAACATACATACATACATATGGAATAAAGTGCCAGGAAAAGACAAGCGAAAAGGCTAGTAAGCCTTTCGCCAAGGAAAGCTAAACAGCTTCTCGAGTTGGACAAAAAAAACTTGAAACTGGTGACGGGACTCCTCACTGGACACTGCCCTCTGAGGTATCACCCTAAAAAGATGGGCAAAACAGAGAGTGATAGTTGCCGCTACTGCGAGAACTTCGCTGAAACTGCAGAACAATTGCTTTGCGAAGGCCCAGCGCTTTTTTGCAAGAGGCTTAAGTTTCTGGAAGGGTCCTTCCTAAAACCCATCGATGTCAGAAACTTAGCCCCCAGAAAACTGATAGTCTTTGGATTCTGGTCCTCGAATAGATTAAGGGTTATGCACAAAAGATCTGATAGGTCGAGACTCTTGAGAGGCTGCGTAGCCTTCACGACCCCCCAACAATCTACAAATCTCTCTAAAATCTACATATAGTCACGCCTTTTTCTGTAGGGGTAGGAAGATCATCTTTTCACTTGCTACGTTTTTTACACACGTCTTTCGCTTCTTCTACTTTCATCAGCGCTTCCGTACATGCTCATCGATGGTTGATCCACTTGATCTAGCCTTTTTTTAAAACAACTTCGATCCGATCGAGATTCGTTCGCCTAATTCGACCTCTGCCGACCCCATTCACACTCGCCTTATAAATCTGTTATGTCAATCTTACACCACAGCTTTCTCTTATCTCGTTATTCCTTACTTTATTGATCAGAGTCACTCCAGCTATACTTAACTTTGCAGAGTTGATCTTACTTTAATGCTTCTTTTGCCAAACCCAAAATTCGCTACCGTACATATGTGTAGGGATCAGCACTCTTCCATGCACAGTCAGACGTGCCTTTTTTAACACTTTCTGGCTGCTTATAAAGTTATGCAGGGCCCCATTCATTTGTTTTCCTGCCAACACTCTTCGCTTAATGTCACAGTCATTCTTTCCATCTCTCGTAAACTTTGAACCCAAGTATACAAGCTCATTTACTTGTTTCACTCTTTTTCCTTTAATCAGCACCTCGCAGTTTGTCATGCTATCTTCTTTTCAGGCATGGCGTTAGTTTTTTTAGGGGGTAATTTTCATTAATTATCTTCAAAAAGAAAAACAATAAACGGCTAGTATGATGCAAACCTATTGCAGTGTTTAGATAAAAAAATCAAGAAAAAAAGACAGCATTTGGACTAAAAGAAAGTTTTGTTTTATCAAGATAATGCAATAGTTTACACGCCCATTATTGCGATGGTCAAAATTAATGAGTTAAAATTTTAAGTTGTTTCCTCACGCAAAGATTAAACTCCCTCATATTATTTTCTGTGTTTAGACTTGAAAAAACGAATCCACAAACGAAAGTGGTAACATAACGCATAACCCGGACAGTATGGAGCGTATTATTTTTTTGCGGCTAATGGGCTATTTACTGAATTACTATTACATATTGTTGTTGGTAAAAAAATAAATAAAATTATGTTACAGTAGTCTTAAAATATTTATTTTTAAGTTTTTAAACTGTTACCAATAATAACAGTGGTTACATGGACGCTTCGCCACTGAGGAACATGAACAAATTTACCAACAAACTATTTTTTTTTATTGTATTGAAAAGATGACAAGAATATTTAATCATTTTTATAATCGATAAAACTAATTAATTCTACCCCTTTAATAGATAAATGGTATAATTTTGTAAACAAAGTTTTATTGTAAGGTTCAGTCAGTCGTAAACAAATAAAAAAACAAATGCATATTACTTACTGATTTTCCAAAGAAATCTCCTAATGTCACCATAACAATACCATTCATTGGGATACCTATTAGTCCATAAAGAATCATAAATATCCTGGTAAACATGGTCGTTGGTGAAAGGTTGCCATACCCTAAAAGCAGTATGTTAACAAATGGTCAAAAAAATGTTCTTATTACACCCACCATTAAATATTTATAACTGGTAATTTTTTTTTGTGTTTGTAATTGCTGCGATTTTAACACCTTTAAGAAATCATACTAGTTTTATAGGATCACCCTGTATTAAGAACCGTATATGATTATTGCTGACCAGCTTTTTGCCATTTTGCTTGATAATATTAACAGTTGATGAAGCTCATTTACATATTTGCCAGCCACAAATAAGACAGAAACCCAATTAATTTCATTTTTTACAAACCAAATTAATTACCGATTTTTTATAATATTTTTAAAATATAGAGCTTATGTTGGTATGGGTAAAAAGCACACAAAATTGACAAATGCTGTTAAAATGATTAAAGATAAAAACTCTTTTAAAATATAGAGCATTACTTATCAGTACCTGGTAAAGGCACACAACAATAACAGATCCTTTTAAAATTGTTAAAGAGATAAAACACGAGGAGATAAATATTATTAAGAGGTAAGTTTTAATAGTGAATGGGATTTTTACGTCCCAGCAGCATTCGTGAAAGTATTGTAATAGTCATCCATGCTAGAAATTAGATGCTGAAACTTTATTTTTATGTTTACATAAAGTTAAATTCCAAAAATTATTTTAGTTTTAGGTGTAGTTTAAACTAAAAAAAACGAGTGTGCTTTAGACCACACGACTTATATCTATATATATATATATATATATATATATATATATATATATATATATATATATATATATATATATATATATATATATACATGTGGCGTGCGTAAAGAAGTTTTACTTAAAAATATGGAAAGATAATACAAATAAATAAACTCTCCAAAAGCTATAAACACAACCTAAAAGGTAAACAAATAACAAAATAGTTACGTTCACTAATAATCAATAATTTTCGTACAAAACTAATCCATGAAGGCACAACGTTGATAACAGACGCACATAAACAAATTAAAATTTGGTTTCTGTGAGTATTTACTTACCTATAGTACTGACAACAGTTATCACAAAAAATATGGAATTGTAATAAGTCCATTTTCCCACAGGTAGTTCATCGCTCATGTGATAATGAACAGGCTTGCCACAATAATCAGTCAGTCTTTTAAATAAATTCTCTACACTCTTATTGTTACCCTGATAATTGGTCCATAGTAAATCTAAAAAAGAATGTATCATTATATAGTCTACCTGTCTCTGGGGTTGCAGACAAGTTTTAATCAGGACCTTATTAAACAGAGTTATAAAAGGTTTGTAGAGGTAAAGAATTTCAATAGAAATAATTACTTTTTAAAGGCTAATTTGGCTATTGTAAGGATATATTATTTACAATTTATTTTTTAAAATTGTTAATAAAATTTCAATAATTATTTTAATTAATTAGTAGTTGTTGAATGACTAGATTTTTTCTGAGAATGTTCTTGAATCTTCAATTATTTTTATAGAAATATCATTGAAGACTTTTTTAATTTACAATATTGTTTAGCTGCACATTCTTCTATATAATTGATACTAGATGCTTTATTTTGTAATCATAAATATTCTATTTAAAAAAATAGTATTAAAATTTTACTTGAATAATTGACGCATGCGATTGTTTTCTATAATAAACAAACTAAAGTCCTTAATAACTTTAAACAAGCACCAATAATTAATACTTATTGGAAATGAAATTATTTTTTTTATTTTTCACTAATTGTAAGATACCATATCCAACCTAATTATTTATTATCTACTTGAAACAATTACATACATTTTATTCTGAGTTGGAAATTTTTTACTTAGTTAAGCTTTTGCAGTCGATAAATTAAATAAAAATTCATTTTAACGAAGTTTATTCAAACCACTTGGGTTTTATTTAATAAAAAATTTAACAAAAGTATAATTTTTTTTAAAAATGACCTAAAATAGTTAAGTACAAAACTATTAATCTTTAAAAACTCTTCTTCTTCTTCTTCTACTTGTTGGAGATCAAGATGATCTGTTGATTCCGGACTTGCCTCTGTAATATTTCCTGAGATGTGGACTGCCAACTGTCTCTCCATCTCTTTGGTGGTCTTCCGGGTGGACGGGTCTCTGCTGGTTTTCCCTCTAGTACTAATCTATCGTCGGTCATTCTCTTCACGTGGTTATACCATTCTCTTCTTCTCTGCCTTCCCTATCTCACCACATCCTGTACGTCGCATTGTGCTCTAATGCCAGTGTTTCTTACGTGATCTCTTCTTGTTTTCAGTAATGACATTTCGGAGACTCGTAACATCCTTTTGGTCTTATTGGTATCCTCTCTCGCTTCTATACCATATGTCATTATCTTTAAAAATGATTCCTTTTATTCCATCCAAAGATCCAATCATGAGCATACATACATACAGCCTCGCCTTTTTGCCATAGGGGTAGGCAGAGACCACTTCCTTCCCATTGCTACGGTTCTTTCACACGTTTTTCGCTTCTCCCACTTTTATCAGCGCTCTCATACATGCTCGTCGGTTATCGGTACTCTTGACCTGGCCTTTCTTCAAAACAATGTCGATCTGATCAAGATACGTTCGCCGAGTTCGACCTCTACCGACTTGCCTATTTACACTATCTACTGTACCATCAATAATGCTCAAGTCCACGTGATAAAATCCAACCCCAGACCATGATCTTTATTGGAAATTGTTATTTTTGTACCGTAGGTATACCTCTAAATACGATTTTCATCCAGCTGGAAAGAAGCATTAAGTTTTTTTTGTACTTGCTCGTCACTAACAGTTGGTATTCTTCTTGGTTTTCTTGCTCTGTATTCACTGCGAAAGAAAGTTTGGGGAATATTTTCGGGAGCAATAGTTATTCCACGTTGCCTATTAAATCTTTTCGCGATTTTTCGAAAGTCTAGTCGCGGATTTCAGCACATTGTAAAGCGTCGACTTGCTTAGTCCTGTCAAACGCACAAATTGTCTTACATCTCTAACTCCGTTTTCATATAATCGTTGTGTTTTTTCTACTTGCGGTATTATATTGATTTTTCAAATACTGGAAATACAACTTTTATATTGAATGTAATGACGTTTGGATAAGTCAAAATACTATCAGTCAAAGCCTACTGCGATATTAGTTCTCTTAATCGATTTAAAATTAAAATGCTATTTTGCATTAAAAAAAATCAGAAAATTTCAGATACTTTCTGGTCGTACTATATATTACCAATAAAAGTTGAGTGAGATGAGCATTAACAAAAATCAATTCTAAAAGGATACCTAAAAAAGTTTCAATTGGAAAAATAAAATATTAATAATAGAACTAGTAATGCACCAAATGGAAGATTGTTTATCGTTGTGAGGTGTCTTATTAGCAGTAGAAAGCACAATTGGTATTTCATATTAAAATTTCATATGGTAATATCAAAAAAATAGGTACATGAATTTGGTAATATAACTAACACGTATTCTTTAATCCAGACAAAAAAATCGTTGTATTATTATTTAAATAAACAAGAAACGACGATTGTGAAAAATTCCCAATATCTGTGGTATCTCCGTTAATAGTGTTAATTCTTTTTAAATTACCGTTTTACAAACTAAACAGTTTACGTAGATGTTAAGTATGGTAATTAAATTATTTGTCAAAATAAAATGACATTGACTAAAGGTAATGTTAAATTTTTAAAAAAAAGTCCACTTGCAAAAATTTTATTTTCTATGTTTAATGCATTTGATTGAAACACGTTAGTGGTACAAGATATTTTAGGAAGAATAACAATAACTGTCATTTGTGTCAGCATCAAATAATAGTTGCAGAAATTTAAATTTGGATTTTCTTTTTCTTTTAGAAAATACGCCTTAAGTACTCGTATTTTTATTAATACAATGGTCAAAGACCAAAGATTAACTAAGGTTCCACAAGATTAAGCTTGTCCCCTCCAGACAATATTCAGATGTCATTGAATCATATATTTTAAACAGATACTTTCGGATCAATCTGAAAGAGATTAAAGCTGGAGTATCACAAGAAATCGTCCTAGCGCCAGTCCCACACTTGTTGTATATCCATTTATTTTTTAGAAATATCGTTTTTTTGTTGGTTGTAAACTGCTTCTTTTTAAAAAAACAATAAAAGCATTTTATCTGCAGTATCTGGTCTCTACTTGGTAGCTTCTTCAGAGTGTTTAAGTTTATTTATTTTAAAAGGGTTTTTTAACCTAGTTTTTATCTATGTAAAGGTGAAGTGGTATCTATAGTAACTTTCCAATTATAAGAGAATGAGAGGATTTAAAAACTTACAAACATAAAGTCACACCTTTTTCCCGTAGCGGTAGGCAGAGATCACTTCCTTTCACTTGATACGGTTCTTACACACATCCTTTGCATCTTCTACTTTTATTAGTGCTCTAATACTCTTGACCTGGCTTTTTTCAAAACAATGTCAATTTGATCGAGATATGTTTGCCGACGTCGACCTCTACCGACTTGTCCATTCACACTCGCCTAACAAATCTCTTTCAACAATCTTCCTTCATTCATCCCCTCTTTGTGTCCATACTTTGTAATCATATCTTTTTT
This sequence comes from Agelastica alni, assembly GCA_950111635.1. Classification (NCBI taxonomy): domain Eukaryota; kingdom Metazoa; phylum Arthropoda; class Insecta; order Coleoptera; family Chrysomelidae; genus Agelastica; species Agelastica alni. Next base: position 5,164,333 of record OX467718.1, on the reverse strand, counting down.
TTACACCACAGCGTCTCCTTATCTCAGTATTCTTCACTTTATCTAATCGAGTCACTCTGGATATACTTTTTAGTCTACTCATCTCTGCAGCATTAATCTTATTTTCATGCTTCTTCTGCCAAACCAAATATTCAGTACCATACATAAGTGTAGCGACCAGCACTTCACTACGTTCAGCCAGACGTACCTTTTTGACACGTTCTGGCTGCTTATAAAGTTATACAGGGCTCCATTTATTTAAATTCCTTGCCAACACCCTTCGCTCTATATAAAATTCATACTTTCTTTCTCTCGTAAACTTTGAAACCAAGTATACAAACTCATTTACTTGTTACACTCTTTTTCCTCTAATTAGCACCTCCAATTTGTTAAAAATCATTACTTTCGTCTTGCTTACATTTATTTTCATCCTATTTATTTTCAGGGTATCATGCATAACATTATCCATTGCCTGCAACTCCTCTTCAGATGACCTGATCATTTGCGTAAAGAAGGCATTTGACGATCAAATCATTCATTTTCAGTCCATACGTACTCTCTTTCAAATCTTTTAAATTATTGTCTATGTATAAGATGAACAGCCATGGCGAAGCCACATATCCCTGTCCAACACCTTTTTCGATCTTAAACTAGTCCGTGTAAGCTCCGTTTATCCTGACACAAGCAGTGAAATCCTCGTAAAGTGATTTCAGTGCTCGTATTAAATTACCGCTCACTCTATACGTAGACAATGTCGACCACAATTCACTCCACACCACTATGTCCAAGGCTTTTTCCAAGTTTACGAAGGCGCAGTAGACCTTTTGACTTCTAGCCAAGAATTTTTGGACTATACCTCGTAATATCCTATCACATCCTATCAATCACTTTCGGTGACTCCATCAATAGAGATCTTGAAGGAATCGTCGAGTGGGGAACCAACAATCTTGTTCAGTTTAACGCCCAGAAAACACAAAGCGCCACGTTTTCCAAGAAAGTGAATTCCTCAAATCATTTTATCACAATGTCCGGAAATACCCTTGAATCAAGTCCCTCCATGTCGATTTTGGGAGTCCGGCACTTTTTTAATAAATATTTGTTCTAATTCGAGTGTACTATAGCTAATTAATTTTTAAAAAATAATCATTATCTATTATATTTACATACGTTTTATGTCATTTATAGAACCAAGCCGGCAAAATAAGAATATTTTTTTAATATCTATGTGGTTAAATAGTGTTATCAAAACCTGATTTAAATTTTCCACAATCCATTTTTTTTATAAATCACGTAATACCTTAACCAGCCACCGAGTAATTGTTTTTATGGTCAAATCACTAAAACAATTGGAATTTAAATATTACATCAATTTAAATTTGATTTCGTTTTATTTATCAACTGTTTCGTTAAACATTTGATTTAAAAAACATTTCCTTAAAACATATAAGTCGATAGTATTCTCGCTTGATTGGGAAAAGGTTTGTCGAAAATCTTAATTAAACATACCGCATTAATTTCACAATTCTTGAAAAGAAAAAAATACCAAAAAAAAATAATTCAATGTAGTAAAACTAAGCAGAAAACCTCTTTTTTTTGCCAGGACAAAGGCAAGCGAAAAGGCTAGTAAGTCTTTCGCCAAGGAAAGCTAAACAGCTCCTCGAGTTGGACAAGAAAGACTTGAAACTGGTGACAGGACTTCTCACTGGACACTGCCCTCTAAGGTACCACCTGAAAAAGATGGGCAAAACAGAGAGTGATAGTTGCCGCTACTGCGAGAACTTCGCTGAAACTGCAGTGCCCAGCGCTTTTCTGCAAGAGGCTCAAGTTTCTGGAAGGGGCCTTCCTAAAGCCCTTAGATATCAGAAACTTAGCACTCAGGAAACTGATAAACTTTACTCGAAGTCTCGGAATCCCGGGCCTTGAATAGATAAAGGGTTATGCACAAAAGATCTGATAGGTCGAAGTGCTTGAGAGGCAGCATGGCCTTCACGACCCACCCTACAATCTACAATCTACAACACTAGGTTACGGATTAGGTACCAGACAGATGCGAAAGTTGAGGGAAAAAGTCTTACGGCGAGAGAGATAAATATTCAAACTAATTTAAATGTCCTCGTGTGTATTTAAAGAGCTTCCGTGTGCGTAGGAAATAAAAAGAATCCTAGTAACTACCGTACGATTACCTTGCTCGTAATTAACGAAGAAATAATGGAAGTTTTTAAATTCGAATATCTGGGTATAGAAATATCTAGCTACGGAATTCTAAAAGAAAGTGTACGAAAGCAGGCTAATAAAGCAGCTTATGTATTAGGATGTTTAAGGGATGTTATAGAAAATCCTTTGATCATTCGCCGGGTTTTGCATTTGCGCGAGTTTACATAAACTGTGTTCTTTTAAAAAGGACCCACCCTTAATATTTCAGAAATGCAACATATTAAAATAAAATGCTGAAATACGTCAACTTTTAACTTGAGGGGGACACTTTTTAGCGCTAATGTCATTAACGTCAGAATCACCCCCTTCCTACTGGAGGCTAGCTTTACATTTAAATTCAATTTATTAATTCTTTTCAATATTCTGTATGGTGAAGGATTGCTACCATAGTTGGTTGTGTGGTGTGGTAAGTGAACCATACTAGAATGTCTCAGAGTTCTGTTTGGAACATTTAGGTTAATATTTTTGGAAATATATTATAAAAGTTTGAATACAAAAATAATATCTCCATATATTCTTCTTTTTTTTTTAGATAGTGGTAGTAGTAGATATTCCTGATAATGGTGAGTTATATTGGCTTTGAATAAACATATTTTACTATTTTCCAATTATATCAAATTAAATAAATTTAAAAAAAACCAGGGCCAGGCAAATAAGAAATTGTAGCAAGCAAATATACACACATGTAAATATTTAACTTTATTTAACTTTATTGAGGTTTTGATATTGACAAATTAAAAAGGTAAGTTAAGAAAGTTGATTTAGGGCTACGACAATACTTTGATACTACTTTCATCAAGAAAATTGTTGTCGTGTAATATTATGCATCAGTACGAACTTTTCTCCAATGTCTGCGGTATATGGACGCACAATTTGTCAAAGTATTTCGTCGATGTAACAAATGGAATTTACACTTTTTTGCAGCAAAATGATATTGGTTCTAACTCCGATGCTGATTCCATTCCAAACCATTACTATTCCTCATTTATGAGAATGAACTTCCTGTAAATTCTGCAATCGGTTAAATAAAGTGAAGAATAATGAAATAAAGGAACGCTGTGGTGTAAAAAAAGATTTGGTTACAAAGATAGATAATGGTTTCAACACGTAGAGAGGATGTATGACGGAAGATTGACGAACCAGAGTGTGAATGAGCAAGTCGGTAGAGGTCAACCTCGGCAAACATATCTCGATCAGATCAACATTGTTTTGAAGATAGGCCAGGTCAAGAGTACTAACAACCGAAGAGCATGTATGAGACCACTGATGAAAGTAGAAGAAGCAATAGATGTGTGTAAAAACCGTAGCAAGTGAAAGGAAGTGGTCTTTGCCTACTACTACGGGAAAAAGGCGTGACTATATGTATGTATGTATGATTTATGATGGTCCCGAACGAAACTTGTATTCTCTGTATTTGCAACAGCTGCATTTGTAACTCAGGACGTGCCAGTAGGGTTTCTTCATGTAGCTAAATGCAAAAAATGATCTTCATTCTCGTATCTTTTAGATACATCTTCAGTTTCTACATAACTGGTATCCTAGCAGGAATGCTTGCGCTACATCTGTTTATCAAGCACCACGTTGATTAATTAATTTTGAACTAACATCAATAATAATACATTTTTTTAGTGTTTGAAACCAATAAATATAGAACAATAATAAAAATACGTTTTTTAATGTTTTTGTTAATTTTTTTTTATTTCATCAGTAAAAACATTATAAAATATAGTGATTCACAAATTAATCATACTTAAATATATGTCATTAAATTGTTTCCAAGAGTGTTATGTACCTTTACCAGCAACGCCTCTGATGACCCTATCTTGTAGTACTGGGAAAAATTCCCGTAACAAAAATAGTTTAATTGTTGGTGGAATATTGGAATATTTTCTTTTATTTTTTACACTTATTTACTTTGTTACGCTTTTCTCAGTATATCTGTCACCGTTGCTGGAATTTAATCATTTATTCATAAAATCAGCCATATTATGCCTTATACAGCCAAAGAACAAGACCAAATTCTTTGTAAGTATGACTATAAAAATGATGTCATTTCATTGACCCCCAAGATTAAACACAACCTAGAAAGGTTGACGAGATCTTTGTTCATTTAAATCCTCTAGAACTAGTTTATATGCTATAAAAGGTGGTTATAAAAATATGGGAACATGTGCTTAGCATTTGTACATTTTAATGTATTTAGAGTAAAAACAGATAACGGGATCTGTGTATATAAAATAATTAGTTTTCGTGTAGTAGCAGAATCTCGTATAAATTAAAATTTAATGCGAAATAGTGAATGTGAAGACGAATATTATTTCGTCCCATTGTTTTTAATGTAATTTTTCATTTTATGAATGCTTTAAGAATATTTTTTAATTGCAAGACTTGATAAGGTCGGACAATGTATTGACCTAACATATAGTTTATTCTCAACACGATTTCTAAAAATTGTGTGTCAACTCAATATCAAAAAACGAACATCAAGGTTGGTTCATTACATAAAATAAGGATTTGCTTTAAATCAATCAATTAAATTTAAATTTTGCAAATGTATTTTCCGCATTATATTGGACAAACCCTGAGTAGTGATGATTACAAAATGTGTTTTTGGAAATTTCTGTTATATTGTTTGTATTACAAGAAAGGTTAAATTTTTTTGGACTGTAAACTACAAAAAGTGTATCTGTATTTCTCAGAAATGGAAGTTTAAATTTAAAAACAAAAAAAAAACCAAATTTAAATGTAGCTATTAAATAATGGGAGAATTATAGCCTTTACCACAAGAAAATTAAGACCAAGTAAATATAAATTAACTTCAAATTGAACAATAATCACTAACTTATTTAATTATTAAATTGCAAGTAACTCAATAAGATACACTAGGCCCAAGGGTTTTGACCTCTTCAGTCTCCTTTTTATGTCATGTTGATCAAGTAGCTGGATCACTTCGGTGTAAACATGATTTTGAACTGCCTCGCTTCGTTCTTTTGGGCAATTTTATTGATTTTTTCTTTAACGTTTCCATGCTGAGGTCCCTGTGCAAATTTGTACTTCGGATATACCAAGAAACGTCCACGATGTGCCGAAGTACTTTGTTTTGGAATGTTCGAGTCGGTACTATGTTGCTTGATCTGGTACAGCCCCTCAGCTGTAAACCATATGTCAAAATGGGTTTTAAAATTTGCTTATATGAATATGAGCTTCTCGTGATTTTCTGTTAATGAGCCAATATATATTTCTATATTTAAAGTCTAATTTCTTTTATTTTTCAAATGCTTTTTCTATCCTAGCTTTGCATCTAGATTCATTCTTAGATACTTTGCTGTGTGTTTTCTTATGGTACCAATGGTCCATTTAATGTGATGGATAAGTTTCAATAGTTTATTTTATTTGTAAATTAATCTTTACTTTTTGGTCCATTCGGTGAATTTATAAGCAGTACTTTGTAACTTTTGAGTCACTTCTTTCACATTTGCTGCTTTTGCTACGAGAGATGTGTCATCAGCAAATGTGATGATCTTTACGTTGTTTATATTTGGGATATCAAAGTAAAAATTCAACTAGGCCAAGTAAACTTCCTTAGGAGAGTTTTGTATTACTTCAGAGTATTTAGTTTATTGCTTGACTATGAAGAATTAATCAGTTACATACATATAATCACGCCTTTTTCCCGTAGAGGTAGGCAAAGACCACATTATCGCTTACAGACTGCTAGAAAGTAAACTCAAAGCTGGCTACGAAACAACTACTGCAAATACTGGAAACAGCACCCAAGAGACATCTCTTGTCCAGGTGCCATCTATAAAAACGGCAGAAAAATTCCTGAAGCTTGGACTAAGAAAAATAATGTATGCATCAAGGAACCTTACAGGATACTGTTGCAAAAATAAGCACCTACATAATATAGAGCATGCAAAAACCCCCTTTGTAGGTTCTGTGAAAAATATATACATCTTTACTGTCTACGCTTTTGCAAAAAAACTATCGGTTCACAGACATTTTGGGTAACCATAATTGGAACCTGAAATGCAAACCTCCATTTTTTTTAAGAGGTGAAGAAAATTCTTTATGGATAGGTTATGAGTCCGAAAGCTCAAGGTCTACTGTGAGACTCCACTGACTGTGTCAGGACTACTCACTAAAAACTCCACCCTTATTTAGGTCCGTCTGGCTATTGCCTCCGGTGAAACTTGGGCCTAGTGGCCCATTGTATCTTGCCTATGTGTTTTTGTATCATTGTACAATGGAGACTCGACCAGCAGACCGCCCGTGAACGACCCGAAAACAGCAAACACAAACTGGTCCAAAAAAGACAGGCAATTCTCGGGACCTAGAACCACGCTACACCTAATCCAGTACCTTCGTACCTTGTACAAGTTTTGTACTAGGTGGGAACAATGTAGTCGCCCAAGAACCGCTTTTTCTCCCCCAGCGCCCCGCAGCAGCACAGCAAGCGCTCCATTACCCCCGGATCACCGCCGCACAACCCGCAGGCCAGGCCTCCATTAAACAGTCTTAGCTGATTCCTGTTCATCGGTAACAGTTCTGCTGTCCTTTTATGGCACGGTCCTTTTATGTATTATTTCCCGTGTTTTTTCCTGGTATACTTTTCCAGTCTTTTCGTGTCTTTCCGAACCTCTTCTTGCAAGTTCGTCTACTTCCTTATTACCTGCAACTTCCTGGCGTCCTGGAACCCGTATCAGTTTGACGTGATTACGGTGTACCAGCCTTATCAGTTCTTCTTTGCAGTCAACGAGTATGGGGGAAGGGGTGGTCCGGCCCTGAGGTGCCCCCTGCACAGGACTAAGGCTGTCTACTACAGGATTTCGCCATGTTTCCTGTAGGCTCCGTTAGCGGCGGTGCTCACCCACTTTTCGAAGACACAGGACTGCCGCTGTGGGGGTGAAATTATATGCGGAGGTATAATAGGCATTGTAGGCCGCAGTACAACTGACAGAAAATTCCAGAAAAAATATGTCCCAGGTATTTTTACCTTTGATTGGTTCGTTGTGAATATTCTATAGATTCAGCAAAAATTCCATATGATAATTTACATCACAAATATTGTCCATTACGTTGGTGTTTACTCTATATATCAAAATTAATTATCGGTTATCGTATCTCTTCAAAAAAGATATTAATTTGCTAATTTGTATCTAATATAATGATAATTGTTTGTAATGTGTTAATCTATGTACATTGCGTAATACCGTTATATTTTACAATAATATAACGAATAGGTACCTATAAGCCACTGGTGATAAAAGTTTATTGATATTATATTATTTAAAGTGTCAACTAATAATATAAGTTTGACAATCTATAATGGTTTCTAATGATATAGCTACAAGACGCCTTAATATTTATGATTTATGTTAAAAATTGATTTTTTTGTGACATTCAAAGATCTACTGACCGTACTTACTTCTTTGTACCTACTTACTTTGTACTTATTATGCTCAACAATTGTTAAAAATATTTTTTTCTTCATTGTAAATAACTATACAAAAAAATATATTTTTTCAATAACTTAATAGAATTTAGATGTACAATCGTAAAAATTTGAGAATAGGGGTTTTACAATATAAAAAATCATATTGTGATATCAGTTTTGGTTTATTTTTTAGAGGGCGCTACATAAGCCTTGTTGTTGGTGCAAGGGTGCGCTTTATTTTTACTTAATTGACACTGACAGTGACAGAAATCAACCTGAAAATTTAAAAAAGCTAAAAAAATATATTTTACACCCGTCTTCCTCCAAAAATGGAACGATAATTGCTCGGGCCCAAGTAAAGCTGAGCCCAGCACGTTCAGCCTTGGTCTGGCATAAACCGGGCATTGGCCATCCTTCCTACTCAGCAACGTAATGCTTTTGACCAGGACCTTTCGGGGATATTTCCCTATGAGGGCACTTGCCTGTCTGCACTTGTCTCTGGTTTCTGTTTTTTAGTACATTAAGTTTCGGTCCCTGAGCCAGCCCCGAATTTCTACTGTTTAGATAGAAGGGAATCCGTAGTGCTAGCTTTGGGCCCACGAACTTAGTCTCTGATCCCACTTTTGCTAATTTATCATCCCTCTGATTGCCTTTGTTTTCCGAGTTACCAGGAACCCAGACAAGAGTTACCTTGTTGCTTTTCGACAATGCCTCTAGGGTTTGTCTACAACCCAGAGTCAGTCGTGAATTGATGGTGATAGCCGCTAGCGCTTTAATTGCCGCTTGGCTGTACGAGCATATTTTATTGCACCTTCCGGTCCCCCTACGGAAAGCGCCGTCTGGGCACAATGCATGATTGCTACAGTTTCCGCTAAAAAACCTGTAGCTTATTCGCCCAGAGAGATCAACTCCTCGATCCCATTCTGACGACAATATATTCCGGCCCCCTTCCCGGCACTCGTCTTGGAGCCATCTGTGAACCATTAAATAGCACAGATCTTTGGGTTCCGCTCCATTCTTCTCGTCTCGGGAATCATACCTTAATTGGTCTCTCCCAGACACACATAGTCGGTCTCTTGTCCTGTCCCATGTCAAGCACGGGGTCGGACAGGACATCTTGTGGGAATTTTGTGTGTCCACAATCACTGGTTCCCAATTTTTGTACACATTTAAGGCGTTGCGCTGTCGTCACAGCCGGAGCGATCACCTCAAGGTGAAGCGGGCCAATACCGAGCAGCGCTCCCATCAACACTACTGGAGTAGTGCGCATGGCACCAAATGCGCCTCTTTACTACTTTTTTAATTATTTAAAAAAAAAATATTTGCACGAGGAAAAGCGTAAGGAACTCCGTTCCTATCGGGCCATGCGGCCAGAAGGCTTGCATGGGCAGGTCACGTAGTCAGAGCGGAGAATAGGGATATTGTGACCGTTTATAGAGGCAGACCAAATACAAGAAGGCCACCAGGACGACCTAGACAAAGGTGAAAAGAAAATGTAGAGAGAGACGCCAATATGATGGAACTACGAAATTGGGAGGAAGAAGCAAGAAATAGGACTAGATGGAGGGCGGTGGTCGAGGAGGCTAAAACGCTTAAAGTGTTGTTTGGCCTAGTTGAGTAAGTAAGTTAGGATAAGCAAGCGATGTAATACAATAAATCATAATTGCTTGATAAGTTATGTTTTACAATATTACTTGTAATTAAATTTATTTTTTTATCCAATTGCAAAGATTTAAAATAATTAAATAGGCAGTAAATAATTCTAATACCGTAAATTGACATATCTATTTAATCTGAAAAATAATTTAATACGTGCTCTCAAAATTAAAACTCTCAAGTGTCGTTGTGGAATGCGCATAAACATATTTCTTGGAATTGTTGACCTGTACAACTTATAATTTATAAAATTGGATTTTTTTTATTTAAATAGAATGAATTTAATTTGCAATTATAATTACATATTAGTAACAAACGGATAAGCGCAGAAAGCAAAACGATAAAAAATTTGACAGACCTACTTTATTAAAATTATCACAAAAAAATAAAATTGAAAATGCTCTTTAAGTAATACTTGCTTAAAAAATCTGTGGTTTTTTAACTGATAACAATAGTCTGCATGAAAATCGACCTTGACGCCCCGTTTTCGGTGAAGGTTCAACCGCACCTATTGTTATCACTTTTTAATAATTTGGAAAGATATAAGGGGTTATTTTAGCCTTACATTCTTTTAGAGGTGAAAACATTTAAGATATGGACATTTGTGGCAAGAAGATAGGTTTGTTTTCCATTATTTTATACATATTTTAGCTTCCAGCCCCCCTATTCTTCCTTAAACTAAATTTCAGTACGTGATTGTGAGCTTAGTCGGCAAACTGTATGCAAAGATATTGATTAAAAGAATGACGAATGAAACTGAGAAGATGATATGGGATGTGCAAGCAGGATTTAGAAGAGGAAGGAGATGTATGAATCTGGTCTTTTCATTACGAGGTATAGCCGAAAAATTCTTGGCTAGACTTGGAAAAGGCCTATGACGGGGTGGTGAGGAGTGAATTATGGTCGACATTGTCTATGTATGGGGTGAGCGATAGTTTAATACGAGCACTGAAATCACTTTTCAAGGATTCCACTGCTTGTGTCAGGATAAAGAAAGCTGGTTTAACATAAAAAAAGGTGTGAGACGCAAATCGTCGAATATATACTTTAGGCCGATGATTAAGTCATATTAGCGTCATCTGAAAGGGATGGTTATTGTTATGCATGATGCCCTGAAAATCAAAGAGATGAAAACAATTGTAAGCAAAAAGAAAATAATGGTTTTTAAAAGAGAAGAAAGCATGACAAACTGTAAAGTTCCGATTAAGGGAGAAAGAGTGGAAAAAGTAATAAGTTTGGATACTTAGGTTCAAAGTTTACGAGAGTAGCCAGTGGAAGGAAGTAGTCTCTGCCTACCCCTACGGGAAAAAGGCGTGACTATATGTATGTATGTTGCGAGGAACTGACTTTAATAGCGCAATAAAAAAAACCCTTTTTTATTTCTTAAAACTGCTTATTAATTTTACTTTGATTGCCGAGTTGACGATAAGAACAAGGATTGGGCTGCAACAGTTTGCTGCACTAATTGTTACTATAGCTTGACCAAAGGGCTCAAGAAACCCGTACCGGAGGGTTATTATGACAAGAAAATTGCTGTCAGTGTTTAAGGCCATGGGGTGTATAATGTCTCTTAAAGTTCCAGAGGAGATTTTCATGAAAGAAGAATGCATTTTGGAAAAATGCTGCTAGTACCAAAAACTTTTATGTGGGAACATAAAAAGTACAGCTATAATAATTCTTTTCACCTTTTCAAATCAAAAATAAAGCGGAATTCTTCCAAAAGTGGCGGGTGTTGTGGAAAAACGGAGGGATTATTTAAATTTAGAAAATAGTTTTACATAAGAATCAGCAGGAATAGCATCGAAACTCGAAAAACGTTTTTTTTATACCAGTGTAATTCATTGTAGGTACTTTCCCAACTTCTGTTACCTATTGGATTCCCTGATATCTATTTTTGCAAATGATTGTTAAAAAAATAATATTGTTATTCGATGAATTTATAAGGAATTTCCATTTGCATACAGTCAGCTCATTATTCGCAATCTTGGTAAAATACCTCCTTCTATATTTGGGAAAACCATCCTTACTAATAGCAAACGCAAAGTTTTTAAGTTTGGTCAGAATTATCTTTAGTTTTAAATATTGTCGTCTACGCTTTTACTACAAACGGTTGGATTCTGTATGATATTACATCTTCTTCTTCCAGTGCCTATCCGTTACCGTACGATGGCGATCATTCTGGCAATAATTATTTTATCAACTGCGGCCCTAAACAGACCCGTGGTGGAGGTTGCAAACCAAGTTCTCAGGTTTTTAAACCATGAGATCCTTCTTCTGCCTGGTCCCCTCTTTCCAAGCACCTTTCCCTGTAGGATAAGCTGCAACAGTCCGTATCTTTCGCTGTTTCTCATGATGTGTCCTAAGTATTCCATGGGAACAACAAACCGACGATTTCTAACGGAAGTGTCCGCACTGAGTTAAGCAGATGGGTATAAAATAAATTAAGCCAGAAAATCGAAACTTGAAAAGACTAGGAACAAAAGCTTGCAAGAAACTCACCTCCGATCTGATATCATTGAGCAGACAGGGGATGAGGAGAATTGTGCGTCATCACCTACATATAATCGGATGTGTCGATGGTGTGACATGAAAGAAGAAACAGCTAAGCACGTTCTTTGTGAATGTAAGGCTCTAGCTTATAAAAGCTACTATATTTCTTCTAATGCGTTAAAAACCAACGCTGGGGTCCCCCAGGGTTTCATCCTGTCCCCCACCCTATTTCTTTTACACATCATCGACCACTTGAAAACCACTACGAACCACTAGTTTCGCAGACGACAGCACACTTGTCTTAACTTTCACATCCTATCGATCACTTTCGGTGAATGATACAAATAGACTATGGCAGTAACAGGTTGACTCCATCAATAGAGATCTTGAAGCAATCGTCGAGTGGGGAACCAACAATCTTGTTCAGTTAAACGCCCAGAAAACACAAAGCGCTACGTTTTCCAAGAAAGTAAATTCCTCAAATCACTCCATCACAATTTTCGGAAATATCCTTGAATCAAGTCCCTCGATCTCGATTTTGGAAGTCACGGTGTCTAATAATATGTCTTGGCATGACCATGTTGCTAACATCGCAAAGTCAACAAGTCAGAGGCTAGGTTTTCTGTGGAAAGCTAGAAAGTTTTTTACTCCTGATCAACTGTTAACGACGTACAAGGCTCAAATCCGACCTCTACTGGAGTATTGCTCGCACATTTGAGGTTCAGCACCAAGGCGTTATCTTCGTCTTCTAGATTCCATTCAGAAAAGGGCCATTCGGTTAATAAACAGCTTAAGTCTCACAGATACCCTTAACCCACTAGAACATAGAAGAAGAGTTGCAGACCAGACATTACTCTACAGATATTTCCAGATGCCCCAGAGAAATAAAAAACCTTGTACCACCACTGGCCACATTCGGCCGAAGAACTCGGCACGCTGATAAGTCTCACCCATTTACTCACAAGATTGTCACTACAAGGACCAATCTCCATCAAGAATTCTTCTTTTACAGGGCTGCGACAGAATGGAATAAGCTTTCAAAATCAGTTTTTCCAAAGAACCATAACCTGCAACTTTTTAAAAATCGGGTTCACAATCATCTCCTTTCTATAATCCCTCCCCGTAATAATATTCGCAGTGCGGGCCGTCCGCGGCCCACACGATGGGTCTACTCTTTTTGTGACTATTTTCAGTAAAAAAAATGCTCTGAGTCCCCAGACACGAAGCAGAAAAATATTAGAATGTACCTTATAAGCACCACTAGGAGATCGCAGCACCAGATGGGACATCTGAAAAACACGGCGGCAAAGGACCCACCAGGGTCGACGCCATTTAGACCTCTCGGGGCCCCGTGAAAAGGAGAACAAAAAAACAAACCGACGATAAAAGCCTTTTTGAAGCGAACGTTTTCTCATATTATCCACAACACTTTGTTGTAGGTCAAAATAAGTTACAAGTATGTAATGCCACCGATAATGCAATGAAGCAACATTTTGTTCACTAACTGTTCTATTAAAATATTTTGAGGAATAATTTCATAGGAACTAACTGTTATCTATTTCTTATATTATATATTTAATCTATTAATTGAAAAAATATGAGATCATATTATTTTTAAAAAGTCAATGAACTTGTTTAAGTATATATTTTGAAAATAACACTGTTTAGGTTCATTAAAAGTGAAGTGTTAAGGGATAAAATAAGCACAACACAACAGGGCATAAATGAAAACTATAAAAATGTTGTACATTTTAAGGACATTGCAGTTTAAAGTAATTTGGGTTAATTTTAAGTTAATTAAGGTTAACTTAAAAAATAGTCAACATAAACTTCGATAAAACACCATTATTACAACTTACAATTCTCTACGTACTTATACTTAACTATATTGTCAAATTTTATGTATAGATATAAAAGAAAATCATTAATTATTTTTGGAACACATTAAATTATCACCTAAAATCAACCACTCAAACATCAAACGTTCCAACAAAGCTGTCGCTTCTCGTCGATTTGTTGTTCTATGATATTACCATGAACCATTACTCGAATAATTTAATACAAAAATGAAAGATTTATTGATAGGTACACATAAAGTCTAGTGAGCATCAATTTTGTGGTCCAGCTATTGCACATATTTATCTGAAACTGTAACAGGTACAATACAGCTGCAGCGATCGCACAAATTTTGGAATTTTTCCAATTCACTTACCATACCAAATTGATGGGCAAAACGGAGAGTACATTTGCTTTGCGAATGCCCAGCGCTTTTCTGCAAGAGGCTCAAGTTTCTGGAAGTGGCATTCCTAAAGCCCTTCGATATTAGAAACTTAGCCCCAGGAAACTGATAAACTTTACTCGAAGTCTCAAAATCCCGGCCTTGAATAGATTAAGGGTTATGCACAAAAGATCTGATAGGTCGAAGTGCTTGAGAGGCAGCATGGCCTTCACGACCCACCCTACAATCTACAATCTACCATACCAAATTAATTTTTTGGGTTTATCTTATTATTGGTTTTTATATTTATTTAATATTTTTAAAAACATATAAAATAAGTGTTAAAAATATATTATGAATTTGATAGGTTTGAAAAAAAATATACTTCAATTACTGACCTTCAATGTATTGCCTATTCCTTAACTCAATTTTATTTTTAATTTTTTCCTCTTGAGCTTCAATATAATAGAAAATTGATGCTCCTAACAGTAGATAAAGAATAAATAAACACAAAAGAACGAACCACTGCTTTTTTGACATCATAATGTCCTCCTGAAAAGACTGATTATAAATACCTATCGATCATTTTTATTATCAAATTTTTAATCCCGGGAAGGTGTGTAACTTTAGATTCGTATATAAAATATTACTTACAATACCTTTTAGTCACAGGTCAAGTGAACAGTTTTAGTATTATGCTATAATATAAAAAAAGTTATCATAATTTTATTCATTGTAAATATGAATAAGGTAAATACTCATTCATAATTAAGCATATTTATTGTATTTTAAACATATTTAGCTACCGCATATTCTGTTATAACTAATATGCAGCAAATAATTAATATTCTATCATTTTTACAAAGCTTGTATTTATCACCATTGATTGTCATTATTATAGTTTATTTCACCAATATACGACGGTATCTGATTAGTCACCGAGGCATCGACTTAACGGGCGCACTGTGTTGAGAGGTACGTTAGTTGTTAGTAAATTCCCATAAGAGTTAAATCCGAAAACCGTCGGTGTGTTTTATAGACTTTATGTTATCGTCCTGCGAAATTCTTTTTGTTCCACCTTTAACAAAAATCCAAGTTTAGTCCAGATAAACTAATAACGAGCATTCTTGTTTACAGTAAGTATAATTTGTTAAAAATCGGTACTATACGATTTTAATGTCGGTACCCACTACAATAATAACCCAGGATTACTACTAATTACTTTTCTACAAATCTAACTAAAAATCTTACAAAAATAAATCAACAAGCCAAATTAAAGCTTAATATCCCAGTTAATAAGTCAAATTTGTTTGGATTACTTACGTACCTACCTCTCTTATTATGTACAATAAATAAAGTCCCTAAGAAAACATTTGGTTGCAAAATTAACCGTGCTAACAAACAAACAAGAAGTCCCTTATAAAATAAAATTCGTAACCTACGAAATTTGGTTAAAAATATTAGCGGGATTAACTTTCGTACTTCTAAAATGTACACTTGAATACTGGTAATCAAGTTTCTAACGAAAATCCTAAACCGTCGTATATTCGTGAAATATGCTATACCAAAGTTTACAGAATAAATATATTTATTACAATCAACATCTCCCTTTTAGAAACATTTCTTTTTGTTGAGATGTTGTTCAATTAATAGTAGGTACGATAATTTTGTTGTTTTTAGCATACATTTTTTTAACTTTTTAAAAAACTAGTAAAGATTAAAATAGTAATCACGAAGTGCTAGCAATAAATTTTTTGTAGGAAAATAAAATAACTATCTGTAAATTAAAAAAAAATTGTCTATTTAGACATACTAGTTTAATTGGATCTGCAAAGATGAGCTTGAAGTGGATTTAGGACCTTCATTTTACCGAATTTTATGTAATGAAGCCAGTAAAAAAGGTTTAACTTTCAAACTTCCCTTGATTCAATATTTGAGTAGCTAAATCCCCAAAGCACTCAATAATTAATTTAAAAAGCAAACTTAAATAATTGTACAATGAAATTACTATTTCGTTTAATTCTAAAAGATTGATTTAAGCAAAAAACAGTTACCTGACAAGAACGTAATCAATGCTTTTTTCAGTGCTTCCGGTTTTATTATTACAAATTATGTTTAATATTTTATACGAGATTTAAAAGAGAAATTTAAACCAATTGAAGCATAAACTTTATTTCTTTTGTTAATGGTACCGAATTTTAAATAAATGCAACCTAATTGTATAATACTAGAAACTACAATAACCAAATAATGTGGCTTTCTTAAATGCGATATTTTATGTTCCACCAACACCAATTTAAAAAAAAACGTAACACCACAAACTCCTATAAAATCATTGACTTGTTTTTCATACTTTGTGTCAATATTTTCATATTTAAATCCAACAATTTAAAATTTAACACTTGCTCTGATACAAGAATTTAAACAGGACATTACCAGTTAAAAGAACTTAATCAGAAGTTTGGGCTGAAAGAATAACAATACTGATTTAGTTGGAAAATAACGAATCCTTCTAAAATTTGTTTCAGCATTAAAAAAACCCAACAAAATAATGCTACAAAGATCAATAAATAAAGGATTAATTTTTATGATACTTGAATCATTTGTCATTTTGAAACTAATTTAAAGTATGTTGATAACTAAAATGGTATAGACAAATGGCAAAGGTAATATATTTTTTGGTAGCATACATACATACATAAAGTCACGCCTTTTTCTTGTAGGGGTGAGCAGAGACTACTTCCTTCCACTTGCTATGGTTCTTACGCACATCCTTTGCTTCCTCTACTTTCATCAGTGCTCTCATACATGCTCGTCGGTTGTTGGTACTCTTGACCTGTCCTTTCTTCAAAACAATGTTGATATGATCGAGATATGTTCGACGAGGTCGACCTCTACCGACTTGTCCATTTACACTCGCCTTATAAATTTTGGTAGCAGTGTATTTATTTTCGTGTGTCTACGTTTACCTTTTTTGCATTTATAGAATGTTTGCTAACAAAATAATTATCATAAAAAGACGTAAATAATCCATTTACAAATGCCATTTGACTTTATAAATATTTTAAATATTGTGCATAAATACATAACTACATCACTTTTGTAAAAATAAAATTTTCCATGTCAAATTATTTCATATAATTTGTATTATAATTGCCTCATTGAACCAATTAACACTTATCTGGCGTCCTCTTAAGAGGGTATGTTTTTCATCTGGGATAGTAATCGGTTAATGTTTGGAACAAAAGCATACTTTTAACAGTAAAACACTCCCTGCTTGAAAAAAAACGGCTGATCTGAGAGAACTTCCCCTAAGCAATGTCACCTCTTCTCATTTTAGATTACCTCATTGAAAAGATCATTTTTTTTTAAACCCAGCCTCTATTTTTAAAACTAGTTTGTGACTATTTAAAAAAATTATTGGGTATTTTATTAAGTATGGTAGATGATGATAAAAATTGGATATCATATCATTGTGATTTATAAAAAAATCATTTTTCGGAAAATGATTATTCGATATCTTAATTTGTGCTAATTTTCTGTACCGATTATCTTACTGTTGTCCCCACAATATTACCAGTCCAGTACGAATATGTCCTGTTCTAACAATTTTCGCGTTAACAAATTAATTTATTGGTTAATCTAATTTATTATCCATTTATTGTACTTTATTGGATTAAAGTTGTGTCAAAAGACTCTATTGATTTACGAAAACGACAAATCACTACCACAATGACTAAAAGGCCTTATAATTAATAAAATATTTTTTTGTTTTAAGCTTTAATCGGCATAAAACTACAGTGGGATTCTTTCGTGTTTTCACTAGAAAAGTGTATAGAAATAAAAAATTAAATTTAACGTTCCAATACGTTCTATACTTTTTAGGAGAGAAGTTGTTACACATTTTTATATTACCAAAACTATTTAATACCAATCAAAATAAAATCTCCTAAATATTAAATGAATGGATTAATTTAAAAACATATTAGACTTAAGATTTTTTACTAAGTAACTATAGTTTTAACTTTAGAAATTAAATAAACACCTTCCCGATCGTATAAATCAGAAAAAAAGGCAAAATACTTACTAATAACTAAGAAAAAGTTAAAAATCCAAATCACTTATAGGAAATAAAGTTCAACAACAATTCCAACGTAAATTTCTAAATGAAAAAAAAAACACTAGTATGTTTGAATATACTTCCGATTCACATTCACAATAACTTTTTCAGGGGAGTGGTGAAATAATAGATACTTTGTATAGAAAACGAGCATTATTGCAACTGTATTGAAAAAAAAGTTTAAAAAAGAGCGCGCTCGCGATTAATTACAACGCCCACATTTTGAGATCGAAGTTGCGATCTGTACCGATTTAAATCACTATTTAAATGCTCAATTGGGATTTATCTTTATAATCAAAAGAAAACAATACGTTTTGCTTAGTGAAGTGTGAATCTTTAATGGTGTAAAGGACTTGACACTCCATTTTCTATAATAATATATATCTCTGTCCTTGCCCAGCCAATCGGGGGGGAGAGCACTTAAAAATTAGATTAAATAAAGCATAATAAGGTGCCAATTTAATTTTTTTCCATCAATGCGCTTGGCTAATAATATCACACTAAGGGGATTTGAAAAATGTTGCACAAAACAATTTTTAAATTATTTCAATTGGGTGGATCTAGATTTTATTTTTAAAAATCAGGTGGGGTCCATTTAAGTAGTATAGAATAAATAATAAAATAATGATTTATTGATAAGTATCAAGTGGGAAAAATCAAAACTTGCATACTGAATGCAGCCGAAGAAGCCATTGGTAATAGGTTGGTAAACATAAACGCAAAGCCATGGTTCTGCGCAGAAGTGAAAGAGCTATCACAACAAAAAAAGAAGAGCTATCTGGCAAACAAAAGCACCCAAACACAAGAACTGTACGCCGAGTATGTAGCAACATAAAAACAACGTAGCAAGAACACTGGATCAAATTCACCAGCGATATGGATCACGACATATATGGAGCACGACGAAGGGTCTGGAAGATCCTCAAGAATGAAAAAAAAAGCCTATAAACTAATTTATACAAACTAAAGGAATTGCCATACTGACATGGGAAAACTACTTTCAACAACTATACAGTGCCCCAGAGACACCGTACATAGGTAACTTAAAAAATCCTATCAAACTACAATAACTAAAGAGGACATTCTTCTTTTTCTTAAGTACCATGTTCTTCTAGAACGTTGGTCACCAACAAGGCTATATTTACTCTGTCTGAACACAGAGCTTGAGTTGAGTTTATACCAGTCACGTATATTCTTGAGCCCTGATGCTTTTCTGCGGCACGGCTTTCTTTTACCATAAATTTTTCGCTGCATGATGTTCTGCAGTAATCGGTATTTTTCACCTCTCATAACATGCCCGAAATATTGCAGTTTCCTTTTTTCAGACATTCAGACATTCAGACTTTGGAGTATTACCAAGTTGGATACTTTTTCCGTCCATAAAACTTTTAATATTTTCCTGTAAGCCCCCATCTCAAAGGCTTCAAGTCGTCTTTCTTCGTACTTGTTTATTGTCCGGGCTTCCATACCGTATAGCAGGGTGGAGAAGACATAACATCTGAGAAGACGGATTCTTAGAGTTAACTTCAGATCTCTACAGCACAAGACCCTACTCATGTTTTTAAATGCTGCTCGAGCCTGCTCAATCCTTGATTTCACTTTAGTTTGACTAACCGCGCTGTTAGTTATTATCCTGCCTAGATATTTTATTTGGTTTACTTGCTTCAATAGTTCACCCCCAACTGTTATGTTAGCTATGATATTAGGTTGCTTGCTAATTACTATTACTTTGGTATTTTTTGCATTTAATGTGAGTACGGCTATTGCACATTTTTCGATGACTGCATCCAGTATCCGTTGTAAATCTTCCTGACTTAGAACTTATTAGATTTTCAGCAAAATCGGTCAAGCTGTTTTTTATGGAGAATCAAAAAACTGAAAAAAATTGTAAACTATCTGAATTTTGCAATTTATAAATTATACTATTTTCAATACAGAATTTTAGGATCTTTTAAAAAAACAATAATATACATAAATTTAATTTGTTTTTGTGAGAGAAAATATAACAAATGTAAAAAAACTATACTAATTTTCTGTGACTTTTACTTGGTAGTCATTACAACTATTATACTAAATATACTACTACAACCGAAACTTTTCGATTACTAGCTTACAAAAAACACAATGACTGTTGTATTTATTGATAAAAAAAACTATACTAATTTTCTGTGACTTTTACTTGGTAGTCATTACAACTATTATACTAAATATACTACTACAACCGAAACTTTTCGATTACTAGCTTACAAAAAACACAATGACTGTTGTATTTATTGATAATTAAGTTTAAACATTCGTCAACTGCAGTCAACTAAAAGTAAGTTTGAAGAATTATTTCCATATCTCAGATGCTATAATTTATTTATTTTTAAGTAAATCAATAACCGTCCTCTTTTAAAAACATTTCTTTCATGTAAGTATTCTAATCTTTTTTTAGGATGGCTACATTTGGTTGCTTTTTAAAACGACAATCTGTATAAAACATTCCTTTACTACTAACTATCAAGAGGAATAGATATTTACATCGTTACCAACTTAAAAGAATCCTATCAACTGTTTAGGTTTAAAACTTTCTCTACATGAGTAATCTTATTTATTTTAAAAAAAAAATTATTAAATTATCTTAAAAATACATATATAAAAATTACCTAAAGATATTCTATTGTAAGCAGAAAACTAAAGTTTTGCAGTTATTTCTCCTTACGAGAGATTATCAATATCAAATGTATGCCCATCAATTCCTTTTCGATGAAAATTGACCGTTCAAACTAAGCCGTTTTTTCGATTTTTTTGGCGTTTGCCTTCAAATTGTCTTAAAAGTTATTTCTTGCAACAAAATTGATTTTCATTCAATAAAATAAAGTATTTAAACGTTGATAATTGTTAAATATCTTCCGAATGTATGATTTTATAAGGGTTTTTAAAACATTTTTCTCAAATGGAAAATTTCGCCTTAAAATGTGCTAAATGTTCACGCTACATTTGTTTGTCGAGTGTCATTGTCTAGCATGTCAATGGCTCGTAGCAGTTGTTCGTAATTTAAATCGTGTCTTCACATTTTCAAAAATTCACGTGAATTACTTTAAACTCAAATCAATATTAGGTACTAATACATTTTCTGAAATGTTTGAAACCGATGGTATAGAACAATAATATATTTTTTTATTTTTTAAGCTTTTTTGTGCTAAATTAAAAACATCAAAAAATACAGTGACATACAAGGTGAGTTAAAACTACAATATACCTATTTAATGAACCAACTTAATATGTTTAAATATAAATATCCTTATTATTTCCATGTCTGTTTTTAAACAGGTATACATATTTACGTTGGAAG
Organism: Agelastica alni; assembly: GCA_950111635.1. Lineage (NCBI taxonomy): Eukaryota > Metazoa > Arthropoda > Insecta > Coleoptera > Chrysomelidae > Agelastica > Agelastica alni. The sequence continues at coordinate 5,142,882 of OX467718.1, read as the reverse complement.
ATAATTTTAAATTTGTTTCATAAAAACGTTTAAGAATCACACATACGACATTTTCAGTCGACAGTACCTATTATACCTACTTATATACATCATAAATTTCAATTGTAATGAGGAAAACATTATGATTGTGTCATAAACTTTCAATTATTTAATTATTTAACAACAACACTTCTTCTTAATGTTTTCTTTTGCTTTATCTCTTTGTAATTTTTTTTTAATATTTAAAAGAAATAGCAGGGTGAAGCGTTAATGTAATATTAGGGTTCCATAAATCATACATTACAAAGAATGAGAAGTAGCTTTAAGTTTAAATTTCATAAAATTTGTATGTTGTGTAATGAAATAGTTAGTTTTGCAATAAGTAACTATTTGTTAATATTAAGCAAAACCTTAAAATAAACGTATAAAATAAAAATAAAACAATGTTCTTTACTTTTATCAATAAATGTCGATGTCACACTGATGTCCAATAAACTTTTAAAGTCTGTTAATTCCATATATTTAATACTCCTAAATATATGGTTAATCCATATAACTGAAAATTTTTGATTAGAATATTTTTTTCATATTTTTAATGGGTTACCTTGCCCATAGTTTAATTATTCTCTTTTCTTACATAATCATTTATCTTTTTATTTTTCAGGTTTCAATCATTATTGTAAAAATAGTACAATGCATAAAATATTACTACCCAAATATAGGCAACTTTTCCTACACTTCAAAAATGGTACTGTATAACGTCTATATCTACGGCTAATGCAATATTTTACTTGTCAAAAAATGTCACACCCAACCTAACCTTACTTTTTTGTAAAAGAATAACTTTAAATTTAGTCTTTTTTTTTCTATTTCCAATATGAATGGTGAAGATTCAATACATAAGTCTGACTTCTTTTTAAGAGAAATTCCAGATGTTAAAATAAGGTAGGAAAAATATTTCGCAATATTGCATGCAATAATTTCTTTTTTTAGCACAACTCCAGCTGTAAAAAAGAAAATTGTAAAAGAGGAACTGCAATTTTTAACTCTACCGGAAAGTATTCAAGAAAAGATATTGGATACTTTAAAATATATTTATGGTCCCGTAAGTTACAGCCATTATTATATTTTTTTAGAAGAATAACCTACTTGAATATTTAAATAGTTAGTTTCTATCTAGAGGATAAAAACATAAAATGTCTCCCATTAACTTATGCAATTTAATTATAAAAACTGATTGAAAATTAATTCGAAAGTTTAGTTTCACACATTGATTGCAAATTCTTTTTAGGATTTTAAGCTTAATGACATTTCATCATATGAAGAGTCTAAATCTAATTTACTAAAAAAGTATTGGGTAGGACAGGGTTCTTTAGTTGTTAAGGGGGGTGTAGATTTTTCACAAAGTAAGGATGAACCAGAGGAAGAAGCTGAGAGGTTAAAACAATTTGGAATTATGAGACTAGAAAGGTAATAGGTATTCAATATTAATATTTTAACAATGAATAAAAATTATTTGACCTATTAAGAAGTACCACTCTGGGTCAAGTATATGCTTATCATATATTGGAGCAACTGAATGTAAATATTAAACTTAAAATATTAATAAACAAAAAAGAATAAGATAAACTAATAATTGTAAAAAGTTTAGTGCGTGCAAACCAAAAAAACTAAACTTAAAAAAAAAATTCAAGTCAATCAAAAATCAGTGCACTGCTTTATAATTTTTAATATTTATTGTTCTTATGCTTGTACCGATAACACTGGAGTTAAATTCCAATAATTAATGTGTTATTCCATTACATTTTTTACTTACTGGCATTTAGCATGAAACTATATTTCATGACTAAAGATTTTTTAAAAATAAAGATGATAAGGTTTATTCATAAAAAATTTATGTAGGCAAAAGAGGCATTATAAGGGTTTTGTTATTTTAAATTTTTAAGCTAGGGTTGGTGGAGCATAAAAGGGTTTTTAAATTTAAGATTAAGAAAAAAAATATTTCCATTGTAAATTGTATGTAAGTGCTACTACATTAAGAATTTTTATATAATTTCATAAAAATATAATGTAGGTGTTTTGCATGTTACATTTATTGGTCAAAATCAACAGTTTGATTCTAATGTAAAAAACAGTCATCAGAAAATTATTTAACCATTACACATTTATTTCCAAAAGGGAATATTGTTTTGATTTAACAGAAAGAAAATATTTAAACTACAAATTGGCACTGGAAAAAGCAACATATTTTAAGACATTTATGTGTTATCCATGTGATTCATGTATGCATATATTTATGCATATTTAGGTGTCTTTACAATATAATTTTTTATGTAAACTAATAAGATTTTAATGAATTGTTAAGAACATGTTATTTATATATCACATTTTTTAAATTTAGTTATGGATTTCATAAAAACCATTGTCTAGAAGCATTTAATTATTGCAACGGAAATATTGAAGATTCCATTTATTTACTGTATCATAAATATTTCAATTGGGAAAAGGGGCCTAAAGAAGTTGAACATGGTCTATCAGAAAAAGAACTGCAAGAACAAAGAAATGATGAAAAAAGTTCCTTAGAATCAATATATGATAACTCATTTAAGGTCAAAACTGAAAATGTTTGGATAGTTACATTAAAATTAGATTATTTAATAAATATCTTTCATAATAAAGAAAAAGTGCAAACCAAAGTTGTAAAAAAAGATAAAAGGGAAAAGTGTAGAAATTTACTTAGAGGACATTGTAAATATGGTGATAAATGCAGATTTTCTCATGAGATAGAAAAACCTGTTGATATTAAGATGAACTCTCATCTGGAGGATTTTGTGTTTAAATTTGAGTTTCGATTTCCTAGCAATACAAAATATCCTTACGAACCCCCTTTAATTTTTTTAAAAACAAATGCTGTACTTCCACCCCTAGTTAACCTTCATATATGCAAAAGATTATATGAGCAAGCTAAATTACTGGCAGAAGATGGTATTCCTTGTGTTTATACAATAATAGAACTCTTGCAAAATGAAGAAGATATAAAACAGCACTTAAAAGAAGAAATAAATTTTATACATCCAAACCAAAAATTATTTGAAGAAAAGAAATATGCACTAATAAAAGAATTAAAACCAACTCATTACAAAAGAGGAAATACTAACAGACTAAATAAAAAAGAATTAAGTTTAGAACAATTACAAAAAGAAGACAAAAGAATAGTAGAGACGTTTTTTAATAAAATTAAAGAAGAGAAATATAAGAAAATGTTAAATATAAGAAAAGATTTACCTGCCTGGAATTTAAAAAAGGACATTTTAAATACCATTAGTCAATCACCAGTAGTTGTAATAAGTGGAGAGACAGGATGTGGAAAAAGTACTCAAGTTCCACAATATATTCTTGATGAATGGATTAAAAATTATGGTAATGACAATAAACATTTAGAGATTGTTTGTACACAACCTAGAAGGATATCTGCAATTGGTGAGTGTATTAATATTGTTATGATATTTACTCCTTGGGTTCGTTGATTCTAAACACTCAGTACAATAACTAAACAATTTTTATTTTAATATTTCTACACAATAAATTTTACTTTACAAACCACTTAGATATTCACAACTTTATAATTACTTCAAATACTTGATTTCAAACTTAACTAAACTTTCAAGACTCCTGCTTTTTTCTTGACCGAATTGCCCATTCACACTCGCCTTATAAATCCGTTTTATCAATCTTCTTTCATCCATCCTCTTTACGTGTCCAAACCATCTAAGCACTTATTTATCACCACAGCGTTTACTTATCCCACTTTTTCTCACTTTATCCATCAGAGTCACTCCCGCTATATTTTTAGACTACTAGTCTCTGCAGTATTGATCTTACTTGCTTCTTTAAGGCTTCTTATGCTAAACCAACATTCACTGCTATACATAAGTGTAGGAAACAGCACTTCTCTTTTTACAGATTGCACAGTCAGTCGTGCCCATTTTAACTTTTTTTGGCTGCTTATGCAGGGCTTCATCCATTTATTTTCCTGCCCAAACTCTTCGCTCAATATCAAAGTCATACAAATTCATTCACTTGTTCCACTCTTTCTCCTTCAATCAGCACCTCGCAGTTTGTCATGCTTTCTTTTCTTTGTGTTTTCTGTATTATTAATGTATGTTTATTATAAAAATATGTATTAGGTGTGGCTGAAAGGGTAGCAGATGAACGAGTTGAAAGAATAGGAAACACTATTGGATACCAAATAAGATTGGAAAGTAAAATGTCTTCTAGCACAAGATTAAGCTTTTGCACTACAGGAATATTATTAAGGCGGTTAGAGAGTGAACCCACTTTACCAAATGTTACTCATGTGATAGTAGATGAAGTTCACGAAAGAAGTGAAGAAAGGTATGATGCTACTTGTATTTTAAGATTAAAATTTGTATTATACAAGCTGTTGTAAAACTTATCCTACAAAGTTGTTTGGAAACTATTAACTTTTTAATTTAAATACATCATTAGTTTTTTAATAAAAGGTGTACTCTGATTAAAACGTTTTCTTTAATTGATAAATATTTGTTTTCTGAAAATGGTAATTATTTTTACAATGCACTGAAGAGTTTCTGTAATAAGTTTATTCTTGTATCATCCTTAACAGTTATATACACAGGATAGCCAACCGAAAACGAAACAAAGCCATTTGCAGGAACCTTGTCAACAGAGAAAAACGCTCAGACACGTCGATTTTTTATTAAAAGGGGACATTCCTTTCCGGTATTTTTGACTCTGCTACTTTTAACCCCAAGCGAGGGTAAGAATTACCTTAAAATTTTAAATGGCATTGGGGTCAAATATGATGTCTTTTGAAAGCCCTGACAATTCTCTTTACAATAGTCTTTAAATTTTACATTTCCTCCCAATACTTTAAAATAAATTACCTTTTAATATTCCATTTATTTTTGATGCTTACTTACTACTTAATTGATTAAATATCCAAACTGATGACCGCCCGCTTCCATACAATAATAAAGATTTTATTCAAAACGTTCACGCACATTCCGAAGAATTTCCGGTGTAATTCGACGGCACTCGTCAACGATTCTTTAACGCAAATCTTCCAACGACGCTGGTTGTGTTTTATAGATTTTACTTTTCAGATGTCCCCGCAAAAAGAAATCGAGGGGCGATAAATCTGGCGATCGTGGAGGCCATTCAATGCTGCCTCTTCTCCCAATCCAATGCTGTGGAAAACGTTGGTCTAAATACGGACGAACAATCACCGCATAATGCGTAGGAGCACCGTCTTGTTTAAAATGATCTTCGTCATACTGTGGATTATTTTCAAATACATATCAGTCAAGGTAGGGTCGATAGCGTCTTCCAGTAATTGCAAATACATCTCGCCAGTCAAATTGCCTACTAGAAAAAAAGGACCCACCAGTCGGTCACTGCAAACGCCAGCCTATACATTTAATTTCTCCGGTTGCTGTGTATGCACCTCGTGAAAAACTCTTGGGTTTGAATCGGACCAATAGCGGCAATTGTGGCGATTTACCGTCCCATGCAAGAAAAAACTGCATTCATCGGAAAAACAGATATTAAAAAGGAACTGTGGATCGTTTCCTGCTCGTGCACTCATTATTTCGCAAAACTGCAAACGGCGGTCATTATCATCCTTATTAAGTTCATGGATTAAACATATTTTATATATATGGAATTTATTCTTCTTTAAAATGGTTTGGAAGTTAGTTCGTTTGATCCCAGACACAGAAGCCAGCTGCCTCGTACTCAATTTATACCATTGACGTACTTAACTCGAATGAATTACATTTTTACCGTTCGTGATTGTTTGCAGATAAGTTTCACATTTAAAATCTAATTTCTTAATAAGTAATGGGCGGAATTTTAAAATTTAAAGACTATTGTATAGAGAATTGTAAGAGCTTTTAAAAGACATCTTATTCGACCCCCAATGCCATTTAAAAATTTTAAGGTAATTCTTTCCCTCACTTGGGGTTGAAAGTAGCGGAGTCAAAAATACCTGAAAAGAATGTCCCCTTTTAATCAAAAATCGACAAGTCTAAGCGTTTTTCTAAAATGTTGACAAGGTTCCTGCAAATGGCTCTGTTTCATTTTAGGTTGGCCACCCTGTATTATTGAATACATTACAATTATTTCTTTTAATTTGCAGTGATTTTCTTCTTCTTATCCTTAAAGAACTCCTTCAAATACGAACCAATCTTAAAGTTATTTTAATGAGTGCTACTTTAAACGCTTCTCTCTTCTCTGAATACTTTGGTGACATTCCTATCATCAATATTCCTGGAAGGACGTTTCCCGTTGAACAATATTTTTTAGAAGATATTTTGGAAACAACTGGCTACGTCTTGGAAGATGGCAGTGATTATTGTCGAAAATTAAAACAAAATGAAGATTACATGGAAGTTATGATGGCTGCAAGTGAAGTTAGTTACGCAAATAACCAACCCAGGGACAACGTAAAGGATGAAAATTTAAACCCTGTTCAAATATTAGCTAGGTATCAAAGTAAGTACGAAATTGATATTGGGTCTGTAGTTTTTTGTTAATTATATGTGACTCAGGAAATGGAAAAATTTGTTTTATTTTAGATTATAGTCTAATTACGTGTAAAAACCTTTTTATAATGGATCCAGAAAAAATAAATTACGATCTCATGGAAACTGTATTAGAATGGATAGTATCTGGGGATCATAGATATCCAAGAGTAGGAACAATTCTTATCTTTTTGCCTGGAATAATTGAAATTACAACAATGTATGATCAACTTAATAATCATCGTGAATTTGGAAAGCGGAGCGGAAAGTACATTCTGCTTCCTTTACATTCTTCATTATCTAGTGAAGAGCAATCAGCCATTTTTAGGTACTTATTTTTTTTTCATAAATTTTAAAGAAAATGTTTAGCAAGTCGAAACAAGACAATTTCAGACGGTTGGCTGAATGAAGTTGGAATTATTTTTATGCTGTCAGAAAAGCTTTTGTTTATTTCTAACCTCTAAGTAATTATCATTTTTTATGTATACTATAAACTAAGAGCTAGTGAACTATTCGATTTTATGTAATAATTGCTGGTTCAAAACAACTAGATTACTCTGGAAAAGGTAAGACAGTTTGGGGAATAAAAATTGTTATAAACTCCCCCTTTATTTTGGATAGTAAAAATATAGAGCGGTGTTAGAAGTTAAATAAAGTATAAATAAAACACAATGAAAGTCTTTATTCTTGTTACCATACAAAAATAGGTTTTGCCAATCCGAGAGTTTTACTTTTACCCGCACTACCCAAAGCATAGTCGAGTTTGGCAACAGCGTCTCTCGTCTAAAATCGTCTTGTTTCATTACTTGCCACACAATGTAATATTTTGAAAAATATTTATTTTTTTAAATTTTGCAATTTAAATGTACTCAATGGGTGCAGCATGTGGCCACTTTTTGACATTGATAGAAGAGGTGACGTCCCTACTTGAGATGGGTAACGGGTTTTTTTGAGTTTATATTTAACTTTTTGACAATTATTTAGGTTTAAAGAACAATTCTTCTTATTCAAATGCCTATTCGTTCCGAATATTGGTGATCATCCTGGATATGACGACTTTGTTCACGGCTGCTTTAAATAGTTCGGTAGTAGTTTTTGAGAACAATGTTCTTAAGTTTTTCAGCCATAATATTCTCATTCTTCCTGGTGGTCTTCTGCCATAAACTTTCCCTTGGATAACGGAATTTAAAAGGTGATATTTGCTCTTGTTCCTCATAATATGTCCGAGGTACTCAAGTTTTTTTCTCTTGATGGTGTTCATTACTTCCAAGTCCTTCTTCATTCTCTCCATCACAGCCTTGTTAGTTACTCTGTCCCCCATAATATTCTCAGCATCCTCCTGTAAAGCCACATTTCGAAAGCTTCGAGTCTTCTTTGTGTTGCCTCAGTTAATGTCTATGACTCTATCCCATAGAAAATAATCGAGAAAATATAGCATCGGAGGAGTCTGATTTTGATGTCGATGTTGAGGTTGTAACTTTTAAACAGTTTAGCCATTTGGTTGAAGGCGATCCTTGCTTTCTTTATTCTACACCTGATCTCCCAATTATCATTGATCATGGTTCCCAGATAGGTGAATTGTGTTACTCTGTCTATTGGTGTGTTGTATCTTCCACCATTTTCTCTACTGATAACCATAAAGAACAATATTGTGGTGTTATTAGTGATTTTTAAAGACTAAAAATTAATATTCAAGTGTTAAAAAGTAAGGTTTATGTTACCTGTAACCGAGGCCACTTTTTGATAGATTGGTAAAATCTCAAGCTGTAACGTCACATGTATGTCACTCTTTCTACCGTTGTCAAGCTGAAACGTCACGTGCACGTTACCCATTAGCAGTTGAACAATTTTAAAGTTTTGTGCATATTGAATTAATTTATAGAAAACCAAATGCCGGACAAAGAAAAATCGTTCTTTCCACCAATCTCGCTGAAACTTCCGTTACAATCGATGACTGCGTGTTCGTTATTGATTCTGGAAAAATGAAGGAAAAGCGTTTTGATCCCAACAGAAATATGGAAAGTCTAGAAACCACTTGGGTCACGAGAGCAAATGCACTCCAACGGAAGGGGAGAGCTGGAAGAGTTATGAGCGGCGTTTGTATTCATCTTTACACCAATCACAGGTTTGGTTTTTAGCTATATTTAATATAATGCCTTTTAGTAAATAAAAAAGTTCCCCTATATTAGATTGTCTGGTAAGTGTACGTTTAATTTGTGCCCTCTTTTTATTGTTAAATTCTGTTGAAATTGTTTTTACAAAGAAGTGTTTTAAAACTTGTTACAGATTTAAATGCAATGTATTACCTCAGCCAATACCAGAAATCAATAGAATACCATTGGAACGACTTATATTGAACATTAAAGTTTTACAAAATTTTGAAAATCGAGATGCAGTTCAAGTTTTAGGTGAATAAAATGCCTTTGGGATTGCACGTTTACAGTTCTTAATAAAATGTTGTTTTAGGTTCATTTATCGAACCTCCAACTTTTGAAAACATAATAACGGCTATTAAAAGATTGGAAAATGTCGGTGCGTTGGATAAAAACGGGAATTTAACACCTCTAGGTCATCATTTGGCAGCTTTGCCAGTGGACGTTAGAATAGGAAAATTAATATTATACGGTGCAATTTTCGGTTGTGTAGATGCAGCTTTAACGATGGCAGCTTGTTTGAGTTCCAAATCACCGTTTGTATCTCCTTTTGGTAAAAGAGAAGAAGCGAACAAAAAGAAGCAAACTTTCGCCGTCGGTATGAGTGACCATATCACTACTTTAACGGCCTATAAGGTATATAAATACTAAGTTTTAAACACTAGGTTTGTTTCCATAGTAGTCAGTAACGGTTTGTGATAGTCCGAATTGCACGCAGTAAAAACGTTCCTCTGAATATACTGCGCATAATTCGGATTACCACAGACTGTTTTTGACTGCTGTGGGAACAAACCTTATACTACTCCGGACAAAAACTAATGAGACTGTTTTTTTTTTAAAATACGTGTGCTATGAATATCGATGTGTATATTTATTTGGTTGGTTGGTATGACTGTTGTGAGCAGTTGTCATAAGTTTCATGACATTTGTCTTATTAGGATAGAAATTGCACCGTTTTTTTGTGTTGTCGGCAATTTTTAAGATAGAAACGAAGAATTTGTATCAAATTTTGTCAAAGAAGTGAAATTTCTTGTTCTGACGCATTAAAAATGTTACAAAACTGTTACAACGATGAATATTTATTAAAATCACAAGTTGTACAAATTATTTCGTGAAGATCGTGAAGAGGTAGAAGATGAACCTCGTTCAGAAAGACCGTAAACCTCAACTACTGATAAAAATATCAACAAAATCACGGAGCTTGTACTTTCCAATCGTCGATTGATTTAAAGAGACCTTGTAAATATTGTTGATATCTCAATACAAACCATGTTTAAGAAAAATTTGGGATTGTCTCGTGTGTCTTCTCATCTGTTCCAAAAGATTTGAATTTGTTCGAAAAACAAAGTGGCTGAATAGATGTTTTCTATGACTGATAATTATCTGAAATGCATAATTAATGGCGATAAGAATAATAATAATAATAATTAATAAAAAATAATTTTACAATTAAAAGCTTTTTATGGTGTTTACGTTTTCTTCTTGGAGACTTTACTTTAACCAATATCTGTTTATTATCAAATATATTAATTGATATAGCGCACCTCACGCTTCTGATTGTAAATTTATTTTTTATTAATTATAATTTTTTTTAGTTCGGTGGTTTTCTTATAAAGCGTGTTGTCTTAGTTTTTTTAACCTATTATTTATTTTTCATTTTTTAGTTCGGGTTTTTTTTTAATATCCTGATGATCCTGGCCAGGATATTTGAAAAATTTTATGAAATTATTGTATTGTCATCGGTCCTTCAGAAGTACACAAAGTTTCAAGTTGATCCGATGTTTTTATGTCGGTGAAAATCGTGTCCAAAGATTCCGTTACATAGATAGATAGATAGATTCGAGTAAAGCTAATATAAAGCATGTAAAAAACTAAATAAAATAACTGTTTTGAAGACTGAAAAATTCAATGAAAAAAGTGTATTCCACTGGGAGGGGATTACTTTGAAGGAGACATAATAAATTTGGATGAATAAAATATTTTCTGTGTGTTTTATTTAATCAGTCTCATTACTTTTAGTCCAGTTTGGTATTTATAACAGGTAAATAATAATTCTTTAATTTTATCTTACTAAATAAATGAAGTATAGGTTAGGTCTCTTTAAAACTGTAAGAGCGATCGCAAAAATACATTTTCAAACGTTTTTTTAACACAAGATTTAACTTTACCTTAAATTATATCAATATTAATACAATAAAAATAAGATAATTTTAAACAATTCATAATGAAAGGTTTGTGAAGATGTTTTTTTTGGTACTTTTCTAGAAATTCCTGCAATTGTACAAGAAAACTACGGTGGGAGCGAAGAATTTTGCAAATGAAAATTTTTTATCGTTTAGAACGTTGACCACAATTGCAGATATAAAGAAACAGTTTTTGGAGCTTTTGATCGACATAGGTTTTGTACCGGTCAATTTAAGTACAAGAAAAAGGTTAGGCTGGGACGATGTATATGAAATAACAGGATTAGAGGTAAGAGGAATATATAGAACAACCTGATAAAAAATTTTGTTTTTGCACAGGAGTTCGCCAAAATTCTAAAACTTTTACAGGATGATCCTCATCTTGAAACACCGACACAGTTAAATGACATTTAATTAATGTTGCTTTATTCTACAGCTAGTGATTTGCTTTGAACGCTTAAATCTTCAAATATTCGAATGTTTGAAGTTGCTAAAACTAGCAGCACTACTTTATTAATAGTGTGAGACTCACCTTATGCAAAGGTCATTCTCACTAAAAACATCCACCCTTGTCATTGTCAGTGATGACAGCGCGTGATTCCATTTGTCTTGCTCCAAACATTGGCAGTAAGAGTCAATGGCAGTGGCTGTTCGGCATTTTTTAAGTTATACCAAAGTGTGTTTATTTCGGTCCTTGCTCCCATATTTTAGTTTGCCATTATTTTTCAGCCATTCGTCTTATTCTGGCACTCTCGTTTCGGGGTTTTTATTAAATATGATTTTTACGCCCATATATTCATTTTACCCCAGATGGAGTTGGGGCCGGTGTTTTCAGTAGGAAACCAAAGATTGAAATATCTACCAGTCTCGGCAGGTATGCTACAATCTTTCAAGCTGAAGTCTTCGCTATCGAGGCCGAATCTGCGTTCTCTGGACCAGAACCGATTTTTGGAGTCATTACAAGTGCCGCCAAAACAATTATTTCGACTGGGCGGAGAGGAAAATACTCACGTACTGGTCCGGTATACCAGGGTTGACTCAATCGAAGGCGTTCTTACCTAAAACTTCGAGAAACACAAATAAGAAGATCCTAGAATGGAGCAGGAATGACCTGCAAATTCTAACGGGACTGCTCACAGGACACTTTTGTTTAAGATACCACCTTGGAATGATAGTTCTGAATCAACAAACGGACTGTCGGTTTTGCTGCGTGGAAGACGAAACTGCTGAACATATACTATGTTCATACCCTGACCTGGGAAGAATAAGGTTCAACATATTTGGTTATATCAACCTAGAACCTACCGATTTCAAGAAAATCTCACCCCATACGACCATGAACTTCGTGAGAAGGGCTGAATTGTGCGGTAAACTGTAACCTCTAGGGGTGAGCCTTAATAGACCTACTAATGGTCGCAGTGGAGGGGCGACCTATCCCCCACTCACATGATACCTAACCTACGCCCATATCGTCCAGGTCCGCACCCTCTTAAGTTTGGGCGTTTACAATAACAAAAAAATAACTGAAATATTAATTTTGTGTCGATAATAACCGATAATTTTAATGCTTTCAGTTTAACAAAAATGGAGAAAACGTCCGTCTGTTATCTGCTATTCTCTGCGCTGCATTGTATCCGAATGTCGTAAAGATACTTACACCTTCCAAATCATACATAATGAGCGCCGCAGGAGCAGTTCCCAAAGAAAATGAAGCTAAAGATTTAAAGTTTGCTACAGCACAAGAAACGGTACGTTTTGTTTAGTAAATGAACAATAAAATTTTAACCGATTAGACATATCGTTTGGTTACAAAATATAATTTTTATTCATTTGTATTTTAGGTGTTTATGCATCCCAGCTCTATAAACTATACAGCAAAAAATTTTACGAGTCCCTATTTGGTCTACCAAGAAAAAATCCAGACCAGTAAAGTTTTCTTCAGAGAATGTACTATGGTGCCAGTGTTGCCACTAATACTGTTTTCTTCCTTTGATCTTAATATTAATGTACTGGGCGGAAACACTTACATCGTCCTGGAAGATGGTTGGATAGTTTTTCAAGTTGACGAACACAAAATTGCCGAAATGATAAAATACATTAGACAAGAACTCTTTAACCTGCTGGAAGAAAAAATTAGAGATCCGCTTTTAAATCTACTCCACAACGACAGGGGAGAGAAAATCATTTCGACCATATTAGGAATGATTAATTCTTAATGACATTTACACTGCCAATGTTTGTAAATAAGATTGTTTATTTTTATAAAAGTTTTTGTGCAGTTCAACAACTTAAATTTTGTTTCCTCATATTTTATTAAAATAAATTAATCGTTTCTTTATAAACCTGTTTCAATTTTTTAGCTCCAAGCAGTTTTAAAAAACCATGCGAATGAAAATATAACTGATCCTGGCCAGGATCTTTAAAAAAATGTATGAAATTATTGTATTGTCATCGGTCCTTTAGAAGTATACAAAGTTTTAAGTCGATCCGATGTTTTTAAGTGGGTGAAAATCGTGTCCAGAGATTCCGATACATAGATAGATATATACGAGTCAAGCTAATACAAAACGTGAAAAACAAAGTTCCGCACTTAAATGAAACGTTAATACGTTGACAATCGAATTCCTTTCGGCTAAGTCTTGTCTTTCTCACTCGCTCAAGTGACCTCTCTATTTTCTCGAACCTCATTGCAAATACCTAATTTTTGTTTACGTTGTCCAATAAAGTTACAAACTAAATATACATCCACAAAATAATTCTTTTCAATTGAATATTTTCCAGCGACGTGATAAAAAGGAAATTTAAAATTTATTGAAATATCAACGTTCTTTTTTTATTAGTTGCTTTGGCAGTGGTATTCCCATCGGGAAAGTAATTATCTCCAAGAAATAAACTCGTCCTCGGCGTAGTTCTTGTACACGTCTGCAGCATCGGTAGAGGAACAGGCGTAAAATGTAATCGTCATCTCAAAGCCATAGTGTCGGATTTGAAATTTTTATTGATCTAATTTGAGAGGCAGCAGATTTACTTTTCACTTGAGTAAACCAGAGACGGATTTGACTTTTGCAACGTCCGATTGACTCGAATGTTGTCGTATCGTTTAAATCTTGTTATCAAATAATTTAAGTGATGTCTTCAATCCACTGATCGGTATATCAAATTACTCATTTTCAGTGCTGACAGTAAAGACAAAAACGCTGGGTCACTGAAATTATACAAAATCAAATCTTATATCACAATTCAAAAAACAGTCTTATTGCTTGCTATTATCGATTTAAAAACGTTCAACATATTTTTGTTAACGGCGAGCTTACATTTTTATTTTTCTATCCAATAATACAAACTCTGGAGTATCACAGGGCAGTGTTATTAGACCTGTACTGCACCTATCATAAACTGCCGACCTACCAAAAAACTTGTTATCACAGTAAATAAAAAACAACACACTTGTCATCGAAAATATATTGTGTAATTTAATACATGGAGCTTACAGTTTCAAGCCTCCTGTATCTTCAGAAAAACTTCAGTGATTGTTAGCTTTGAATTTCATTTATTTTATCTATTATATTGATGTGCATTTTACCACGTGGTGTTTGAAAGCCGTGCTCTTAGCGGAGGGCGTTGTGCATTCTTTTACGGTCGGAATGGGAAAGAGAGCGAAGCGGTGCTCTGATCGCTAGCGGTGTGCATCGCCCGGCTGATGAAATGGAAAGAGGACGAGAGGCCGGAAGCCGGTTCGTATCTATTGTCAATGATAGGCCGCACAAGACAAGAACGAGTGTGTCTCCAAAAACCAAAGCAACGGTAAAAGGAGTTGAATTCGAACCGGCAAATTAAGTAGTCGTTCAGAGAGAGTATTTCGTACTGGCAAATTTAAAAGTAGTGTGAAGTTAAACCATTCCTACAGGAAGTTAATCCTGAAAGGCAACCAGAAGAGGCGGACGTCCGTTGCAACCTGCCCTCTAAATAGACAAAACCCAGCAGAGATCGGTAAAACGACGTATTCATTTTTTTGTTATATTTTGCATTATCTACTGTTGGCTATTAAGATTAAACATAAGATTAACAGCCATCCTTTAACCGATCTGGTGCCATGGAATCCAGCTCCGGAGATCTGCATCAAACTCAAAAATTGCTTCATGTGGAAAAAGTGAGGACCTATTACAGGTCTCTTTTTTAATAAATCATCCCTACCATATTTATTTTGTTACGGTGCAAAATTCCAGTTAATAGAAGTTAAAATTTACGTTAATATTGTACACCTTCCAAATATACATTAAAATTCTTAGTATTTATAACAATTATACTTTATTTCAAGAACAGGGCGAACTACTTGGTAAGAGAATAAATGCAAAATCAACATTGTAAAATTTCCAGTGACCGATCCTGGTTTCAAGCTGCTCAACATGGGGTTTCCCTACCACCAAAGTGTATGTGTAGAAAATTAGAGAAACCTTTCAAGTTGGTAGGTTTTAAATTATCCGATCTTTAAATTCGAACGTCTGAAACATTTTTGCGAAAGATTGGAAGTGTGTGGATTCGACGCGCGAAACCACGTTCTAATGAGAAAATTCGTAAGATGTGTTTCACAAGCGTGGCCATACACGTTTTCCATGTGGTGCAGATCAAAATTGATATTTTTAAATTTTACTTATTTAATATTTTATTACTTATTATATTGTATTTTCAAACCCGTTTGAACATATGGATTAGAACTCTGGGGTTCAGCTTCCGACTCTAACCTAGAAATCCTGGAAAGGTTCCAAGCTAAGATGCTCAGAATTATCTCACAATGGCCATGGTTTGTTCCTAACAGCTTAATAACACGAGACCTCAAAGTACCAACAGTAAAAGAGGAAATCAAACAACAATACATGAAATATAATACGAGCCTAAAAGCTCATCCAAACCCTATCGTGACGGACCTAACGTAATTAGTGCCACATAGACGTCTGAAACGTCACTACCCAAGTGACTCACTGTACCGTTTTTAGCAGACTTTTAATACACGTTCACTGTAGTTATAATATAACTAATGTAAATATAGGAACCAGTTGATCAACTGATTTCTTCAAGTCTCTTCATATGAACACACAATTAACTTATTGTTATATGTAAATTGTAACAAATTGTAAATAAAGCTGGAATTTATAAAAAAAAAATTAATATTTCTAATACGCGAGTACTATTGTTCTCCTTATTCTTCTTTAATTAGATCTGTCGATTTGTTAATTGGGTCGCCTTAGGATCTCTTGGGATGTCGATTGCCAGCTGTCTTTCCATCTCTTAGGTGGTCCTACTGGGGGTCTATCTCCCGCTGGTCTGCTCTGGAATGCTTTCCGCAGTAGTCAATCTTCTGCCATTCGGGTTACATTAGCGTGACATTATCGTTTTCTTTGCCGCCCCCATCTCACCACGTCTTGCACCTGACATAGATCTCTTATAACCTCGTTCCTGACTCGGTCTCTTCTTGTCTTTTCGAGTATGCTTCTTAGGGTAAAAAAAATTACTTGTCACTATTGCACTTACCTTTATATAATCCTGCATTACTGTTATTATTGCATTACCGATCCCGGGTATTATAACGCTTAAACTAGGAGTTGATATGACAGTAGGAAATTTAAGACTTTGATATGTACTTCCAGTAGCCAAAAATTTGATCTTTGCACTTAGCCTCTCATGTGGTGATACAGCTTCTCTTATGTTGGTATCTTGATTTTTTATAATTGGTGTTACTAACTGCAGCAGCTCTAGATATGCATCCTCACTCATTCTTAAATATTTTGATCAATCAGAAGGTTCAAAATAAAGTTCTTTTAATAAATTTAAATGCGAAAGTGTATTTCTTTTCAGAAGCCAATTTTTACTCCACCTACTTCTCATTTTTTGTGGTTTATTTAGTGCTATGTACAACGCGACAAAAATTAGGGTATCTTCGTCCATCACTAAACTGTGCATGACAAATGACAACTGACAACTAAACTGATCTTCTAACAACAGCAGCATTTCCAAACTGAACTGACAACTGTACTGAAACTGAGACTGAACAGAGAACTGATCTGACCGTCTAAAAGCACCTAAACTTATTATATGGTGAACTTGCTCTTCTTCTTCTTCTTGATGTCGATTGTCAGCTGTCCTTCCATCTCTTAGGTGGTCTTTCTGGGGGTCTATCTCCCGCTGGTCTGCTCTGGAATGCTATCCGCGGTAGTCGATCTTCTGCCATTCGGGTTACATCAGCGTGCCATTATCGTTTTCTTTGCCGCCCCCATCTCACCACGTCTTGCACCTGACATACATCTCTTATGACCTCGTTCCTGACTCGGTCTCTTCTTGTCTTTTCGTTAATCTTGGACTACGAGCTTACATCTTATGGGTTCTCATGCACTTTGATTTTCCTACTGATATGTTCACGTTTAGTTTTGCTGCTGTTAGATGTAATTTATGGAGCTGTCGTTGCAGGTCATCCTCTGTTTGAACTGCGTCATCGGCGTAGCATATGTTAATTTTGTTTCGGCCCATTCGATAACTGAGACCCATCGCTGACACTTCTTCTATAATTTTGTTAATTACAGATGTAACAAATACAAGGGTCTATTATGTGTTAGTTATTTTGTCAGCTTTTTGAATTTTTAAACATGTTTAACAAAGTTTGCTTTGGGTGTGGTAAATTAAATTTAAAAAACATCCTTATCAAGATTAAGAAGATTCATAATTGGAGACGGCAGTGGAGATATCTAATCCTTTGTATCTTTAACGGTAAAATTTATTCTTTATACTAAAGGCAAATAATTGAACTTCCTAATTTTAAATAAATATTTAAAATCAGTTAGTGTCGTGTCAATATAGAAGTTGCAGGAAAAGTTTTAAACTAATTTGACTCTTACTAAACACGAATTCGTATTATTAGATAAATTTCAGTTTGGGCTAAAAATTTGAAAAATTGTTGGGGTAAGAACTGCATAGATATTTAAGTAATCTAGAGGGATGACAACATCATGATCGTGAGTACTTATAGAAAGGTACTAGAGATACGTGGAAATCACTAACCCCAATCACAACTCTTTTCAAAAAACATATATTCTCATACCAAACTATCTAGTAGGTAAAGTTATTCATCTCTTCAAGTAGTACCTAGTTATTTTGTACATATTGTAGATGAACTCTAGGAAAATCAACCCAAACTTTATCCAGAAGTGAAGAAATCAACCATAAGTTAAGTTTAATGTAATTTTAGATTGGTAAACATTCACTCAGGCTATTTTGTACCTACCGGAAACGGTTTTTACCCCATTTTTTTTTAAACTTACAGATTTTTTAATTTTAAGCACATCCAGTTTCTGAGTATAACGTTTAAATTTTGCCGCATTTGTTTTATCTAAGCAAAACGAAAGTAATGGTTTTTGAAAGAGAAGAAAGCATGACAAACTGTGGAGTTTCGATTAAGGAAGAAGGTGTGGAACAAGTAAATAAGTTTGTATACTTGGGTTCAAAGTTTACAATAGATGAAAAGTATGACACTGACATTGAGCGTTGGAAGGAAAACAAATGAATGGGGCACTGCATAGCTTTATGAACAGCCAGAAATTGTCAAAAAAGGCACGACTGGCAGTGCAAAGAGAAGTGTTGGTTCCTACACTTATGTATGGTAGTGAATGTTGGGTTTAGCAGTAAAAGGATAAAAATAGGAATAATGCTGCGGAGATGAGTAGTCTGAGAAGTATAGACAGAGTGACTCGGTTGGATAAAGTGAAGAATAGTGCGATAAGGAACGCTGTGGTGTAAAAGAAGATGTGATTACAAAGATAGATAAAGGAATGTTTAGATAATTTGGACACGTAGAAAGGATGGATAAAGGACGATTGACGAAACAAATTTTTAAGGCAAGTCTAAATGGACAAGTCGGTAGAGGTCGAGCTCGGCGAATATATTTCGATCAGATCAACATTATTTTGAAAAAAGGCCAGGTATAGAGTACCAACTACCGATGAGCATATATGAGAGCACTGATGAAAGTAGAGGAAGCAAAAGATGTGTGTAAGAACCGTAGCAAGTGGAAGGAAGTGGTCTCTGCCTACCCCTACGGGAAAAAGGCGTGACTATATATGTATGTAAACATCCACCAAGGCTATTTTGTACCTACCGGAAACGGTTCCTACCCCATTTAACTTAGAGGTTTTTTAATTTAAAGCACATCCAGTTTCTAAATATAACGTTTAAATTTTGCCGCATTTGTTTTATCTAAACGAAATATATTTTATTAATTTTAATTTTTTGTCCATCTGTTTGGAATAAGTGTATAAAAAATAAATTTCTATAACATTAGTTTTTATAAGTCACGTCATTTTTTTATTAAATATCTGATTATTCGCAACGTTTTTATGACATTGGGTGTTATTAAATTTGAAATAAGTGAGGACTCGAAATGTCATTATAAGCTGTTGCAGCTTTTAAACTCTTTGTTTCGTAAAAAGTAAAGATTAATTGTTTTGCCTTATATACGTAAAACCGCAAGGAATCAAAAAGGATACCAGACCCCGAGGGATTTATCGCACACAAACTCCAATAACACTATCAAAAGAAACATTTTAAGTGTCCATGTACTATATTTGAAGGTGAATGGGTATTTTTAATTTAATATTTATTTACAAAAAGAATAACAAATAAAAAAAATTTATTAATTGCTTGAAAGCTGTTTTTATTAATTATGGGGTAGCTATTATCATTATTTAATTTTTTTTTATTTCCATTGTTCAGACGGCATTGCCCACACGTCGTTTGAAATTGACTGGTTTTTAATAAATAACTCAGTTGTCAATGTTGTCCGTCATCTACTGTAAATAATTTACAAAAATCTTACAATGTTGTTAAAACGCGACATTTATTGTAAATTATGTTTCCTAAAAACTCCCATGTTATTTTAGGAAAGAATAAAAAAATATTTATTCAAAGCTATTATTTCAAAGGTGCAGATAAAAATTACTCTTATCAACTTTTTTAAAATGTTTCAAGGTAAATATAAAATCTTCTTATATTTGGAATAAACCTGCCAGTCAATTAATCTTTAGAATAACTAATAATAAATAAATTTATCAAATATTTATCTTTTATTTTTTGCTTTTATATTTTTAGGATCGTTTAAATCTTTAGAGAATTGTTCAGGTTAGTAATTAATTTTTACAAACAAAACGTACATATTTATATAAATTTGTTAAGCCGCGTAAAGTATTTCATCAATAATTTTTATTTACAGTATTAATTGAACAACTATTTGGTCCATCTGAAACTTTTATCACACTTTGTACTAATAATGGTTCATCTACCGAAGAAATAAATAAGTTAAAGGTAAATAATGTTTACCTATTTTTAAATGTACCAATAGGACACCTGGCGGGGCATCCTAAGAAATAAAGATACTCCATCACTGTTGGGGATCGTTCAGAATAATGCAGGAGGAACAGCCTAGAACCCATTTTTAAATATACCTATGGAACACCTGGCAGGGCACGTAGGATCAATAAACGAATGGTACTATTACCCTATTTTAAAATAGTACGGAGTAATAAATCGTACTTAGAAATGGATTATTATATTTTACTTGAGCCACCATGTTTTTATTTGGAAGGCTGCCGCAAAAAAAAGGTTTTATCTGAAAAAGGGTAATTTCCCACCTGCAGTGGTGCAACTATGGGTATTACCATATAAATTTAAAAATAATGTTATTTTAATTTCAAATCCTAGTTATACTTACCGTCGACAGAAAAATCCGTCGAAATTTCCTCGTGTTCCAGTAATATGACTAAATTCTTTTGTTATTACTTGCTCAATACTTAACACACTTACGACATTTTTTGAAACCGATATTTCTTAAAGATTTCTCAAAGAAAATTTTATTATCTTTCATTTTAAACTTCGTGTTTCTCCTTGCTACAAAACTCTTTACTTGGACCCAAACGAGTTCAATGGGATATAGTTCGCAGTGATGCGGGGGCAGACAAAGAATGGTAACATTTCGTTCCTGTGCAATTTTGTCAACTACGTACCCTGTGAAGCGAGCTTTATTAAAAGACACTATGGACCTCCTTTTTCATCATACTTTCGTCAAATATTACGCTTTTCTGTCCAAGCCACTGAATTATGTACGCTTATGTACGTATTTTGTCAACTTTTCTGGAATGATAACTCATATTATCTATCACTATTACAGAATTAGGTGGAATAAGGTCTAACATTTGTTCAAAATATTTTTTGAACACATCATATCTTCATGATAATCACCGCCCCCAACAAAATCGTTAACACTTCGAACGTGGGTAATAATCAGTCGCTTTCCTTTCCCAGATAGCGTCTTAAGTCAACATTTATCTGTCTTAAATAATGTCTCCTCCGATTAAGAGTGATTTCCTATTTTGTTTATTCCAGTTGAAATTCATTTCTTTTCAAGTTTTCTATAATTTTCTTCTGCTTATAACTGGAGGAATATTTTGGTCTTATTTTAAGTCATCAAGAATTTTGTCAAGGGTTAGTATTTCTATCTTGAAATAAATCGAATGCACTGTTCTTCTAATTCCAAGTTTGTAGTCTTCATCGATATGCACAGTTTTTTTCCTGGGGATGGTATAGGTGATTGCGGAGTCCCACTTTTTCCTTCTCTTCTTAATTTATAAATTGCTAATTTTGAAACTTCCGTCATTTGCGAATACATTTCCACCACAGTATCAACACTATACAGAGGATTTTGGTGTTTGAGAGTGTCATATACATTATAGATTGTAGGGGGATCGTGAAGGCTATGCAGCCTCTCAAGCACTTCGACCTATCAGATCTTTTATGCATAACCCTTAATCTATTCGAGGCTATTCCGAGACTTCGTACAAATTTTATCAGTTTCCTGGAAGCTTCCAGAAACTTAAGCCTCTTGCAGAAAAGCGCTATGTTCTGCAGTTTTAGCGAAGTTCTCGCAGTAGCGGCAACTATCACTTTATGTTTTGCCCATCTTTTTCAGGTGGTACCCTGGAGGGCAGTGTCCAGTGAGGAGTCCCGTCACCAGTTTCAAGTCTTTCTTGTCCAACTTTTAAAAGAAAATAGGTTTTTATCTCTTATTTAAGCTCCCCAAATTTTGTTTCGATATAACCGGTTGTTCAAAAATAAGTAGGGGAGGAACGGACTTTAGACGTACATAGTATACGCAGTAACTAGTAACTTATAAATTAATAATAATTTAAAAAATAAGCTGTTTGTCGATGTCAGTACAAACCAATATTCAAGTTATGCACTACACGTAAGTAAAATAAGTTGTTTACGTCTTTCCAAATTATGTTAAAAAAACTGAATACAAATTTCGTGATTTTCATCTTTCCTAGGACTTGTACAAAAAAGCTTCCGTATGTATCAGCTCGAAAGAGATATTTATTACGCCCAAAGAAGAGTTCATTAACCATATATCAAAGTGTACCAAAAATGCCATAACAGAAACGAAAAAATACTTGAGAGATGAGGAGAAATATTATCCAAGTTTAATGGTGGAGTTAGCTACTTCAATTGTTAGTAACGTCTACGACTACCAGCATCAGTTGCAAGGTATAAAATAATAAAAGTAAATACTTGATTTTATTTTTATTGAATTTAATTTATTACAATCAAATTAAGAAACACTTCAAATAAATTAAATATTTTCAAATTATTACCGTTACCATGTTATAATAAACATTTTTTGTCTAAAATCTCTCTGTTATTGGTCATAATACACACTGGTAATTTTTTACAGACGATTTTCCTTCTTGTCTCAATAGCATAGCTGAAAATCTTAAAGCGCAAAATGAATTTAACAATTGTCTGGATAAAGTCCAAGAAAAATCCAATGCTATCCAGTCATTTCCAACGAAACCACAATTTTGCAGGTATTTTTTTGATTATCTATCTATGTTTAGTGATTTTGAAGTTTTTAGTGCTATGTGTAAATGACCTAGTTTTAAAAGAACGTAGTAAAAGGTTCCTGATTTTTCATTTTTAGAAAATTATTTAAGTTGCTAAAACGGCGATGGTGTGTAATAAAAAAGTAAAACTCATAGTTACGAGGGTGGGTACTACTAATATAGTTGGATCAGCCTGTTAGCAAAAATTAATTGCCCAAAATTGAAATTTATTATGAATTTTTTTTTAGTATGATGATGGCACAGTGCAAATGTTTTACGAAACTTTTGGAGACGTGTTGTTCACGAAATAAAAATATGATAAAATTTGGAAAGGATTGTGTTACATCAATAAGGAAATTATGTGAAAAATAAACAAGTTATGAAAAGAAAATGATTTATTTTAAGTAGCAGTTTTTGCAGTAGCTACATTTTATAATTATGTTTTCAGTGACTCAAATACACATAATCCACTTTTATGTTAATAAAGTAACCTACACATGCAATACTAAATTATAAAAGTTTTTATCCGAGTTTACCCGAAACAACTTTTTATAAATTTAAATGGGAAGTTTTCTTTTTCGTAAAGATTTTTTTTTACTGAAAATAGTCGCAAAAAGGGTAGACCCACCGTGTGTACCGCGGGCGGCCCGCACTGTGACTATTATAAGGGGGAGCGATTATAGAAAGTAGATGATTGTGGACCCGCTTTTTGAATAGTTACAGGTCATAGTTTTCTGGAAAAACTGATTTTGGAAGCCTGTAGTGTCAATCTTGTGGTAAATGGGTAAAAATGATCAGCGTGCCGAGTTCTTCGGCCGAATGTAGCCAGTGGTGGCATAAGAGTTTTTATTTCTCTGAAGCATCTGTCATAAAAATATCTGTAGAGTAATGCCTGGTCTGCAACTCTTCTTCTATGTTCTAGTGGGTAAAGGGTATCTGTGAGAGTTGAGCTGTTTATCAACCCAATGGCCTTTTTCTGAATGGAATCTAGAAGACGAAGAGAATGCCTTGGTGCTGAACCCCAAATATGCGGGCAATACTCTAGTAGAGGTCGGATTTGAGCCTTGTACGTCGTCAACAGTAGATCAGGAGTAAAAAATTTCCTAGCTTTCCACAGAAAACCTAGCCTCTGGCTTGCTGACTTTGCGATGTTAGCAACATGGTCATGCCAAGACATACCGTGACTCCCAAAATCAAGATGGAGAAACTTGATTCAAGGGTATTTTCGGATATTGTGATGGAATGATTTGAGGAATTCACTTTCTTGGAAAACGTGGTGCTTTGTGTTTTCTAGGCGTTAAACTAAACAAGATTGTTGCTTCCCCACTCGACGATTGCTTCAAGATCTCTATTGATGAAGTCTTTTTGTTCCTGCCTGAGACTATTTGTATCATTCACCGAAAGTGGTCGATAGGATGTGAAAGTTGAGACAAGTGTGCTGTCGTCTGCGAAACTGTAAATGGGGTTCGTGTTGGTTTTTAAGAGGTCGTTGATGTGTAAAAAAATAGGGTAAGGGACAGGATGGAACCCTGGGGATCCCCGGCATTGGTTTTCAACGCATCAGAAGAAATACCGTGAATTGCCACATGTAAGGAGCGATCTTGCATGAAGCTCATGAGCCATTGCCGCAACTTGGTTGGAAGACTGTAGCCAGATAATTTGCTCAACAATGCTTTGTGCCAAACGCGGTCAAAGGCTTTAGATATATCCAAGGCTATTGCACGGGATTCACCTAACTTCTTAATAGTGTTGTCCAGAGAGTTCCTTCGATTTCGAGGAAAATAACCACAAATCTACTGATTTGGCTTCTTAAAGAATATTTTTTGGCAACGACTCAATCATGTTTTATATGCACCACATAATTATACCAAAATCTATCTAAAATTGACAATTACAAATTTACAGACTGACTAGATTTGTATTATTTTTTAATTTTTGTGTCAAGTAACCACTGCCAATGTTAAACTACTGTTAATCCATTTCCCCTTTCAAAAGTTGCTACTTGTGGATAAATAGTATATTAAACAACAAGTTAGGGAAAGCAAAGTTTTACTAAATGAGTATAGCGAGTGCAGCGAGCGAATTGGGTCGAATTGAGATTAAGTTAAATATTAATTATAAAAATGAGTCTTGCTACTGCCAACACTTCAGAAAATTGTTCTGGACATTTTAAATGCCGCTCGAGAGGCGTCTTCGAGTTTACTTCCTTTAAAGTCCAAGGAAAAATACGAGAAGGTATATGAAATATTCTGTTACTTGAGGATGACAAAAAATGCACTGAGAACAGATGAAAGTGTAGTGCTAGCCTATTTTTTTGAGAAGATAAGCTATTTTCTTTATATATATATATATATATATATATATATATATATATATATTATATATATATATATATATATATATATAACAATGTTTCCAATAATAAATAAACAATTTTCTGTCAAACTGTGTTTTATTGACAGTGACAGTATTATGCAGTAAAGTGACAGTTCTATGTGATAAAATGCCAAACGATTTTAAATTTAGTAAAATAGCATAATATCAGTCAAAATGCGAAAAACATAGTTTATCAAACATGAGTGGAATGCCATAATATGTATTTTAGCAAATGTTGGTGAACGGTGCAGAATACATTTCAGAAAACACAATTTGTTAACACGTGCTGGCACTCTTGCTTATGAAAGTATTTGTTTTGTTTTGAAAATAAACATTTATTTAATAATAACTTGACACAACTACTACTAGAAATAACGACAATTTTCGTTATTCACTTCATAAAACCATTATACTAGAGAGGGGTTATTTTTATAAAAATTTTAATCTGTTGCCAAGAAACACGAAAAGTAATCCATCTTTAAAAATCTATCAATCCACTATTATAATACGTTATAAACGTAGGTACATACCTTGAAAATAAGATTCGACTCGATTTACGCATATTTTTAAAGTTTTTACAACAATATTTTTTACCAACCCTTGTTTTTTGCAAATTTTCTACAACGCTAAATTGAATATTTTTTTCTATTATTTTAAGTTAAGGATAAATTCGTGCAAAACTTTTCATTCTTCTTTTCGCTCATTTTTTTTTAAAACAACAAAATATTTTCAAGTTTTAGGTCGATAAAAAATAAACCGCTACTCGACGAAAAGTAATTAATAAAAACAAAAACTTAATTATTCAGTAGAATTAGGAAAATAAAGAGCTCGTTAAATTGCTTTTCTTTACTTTGAAAATCAACTGTTTTTTGTACTTCTCGGGATTTTTTATAGTACTCCCTTCTCAAGTTAATAATAAATCCACGGAAATTTTATGTTTAATGAAAATAAATACAGTAGGTCTGTACCTAAATAAATTATACCAAATTATATCCAAATTTTAGAAACCAAATATTTATAAATTAAAAGTTAGGTACCTTGAAAGACCTAAAAGGCAAACTTTGTAGTAATTTTAAAAAACACATGACATATTGGGTATCTCAGTTGTATTAATAAATTTAAATTAAATATTTTATACGTTTTATAAAAACCAAATGTCCCGCAACAATATTCACTTTAAGTTTGAACGGAAGCGAACCTAATTTTTTGAATTTAACTGACCCACTGTGTAATATTTAATTTAATGCATAATTTTAATTTCAATAAGGTATTACCGTTTGTATTGTGGTTTACTAACCATAAATAAATCTCATTTAAAAATATGTACATACATACGTACACATAAAGTCACGCCTTTTTCCCCAAGAGGTGGAAACTTCTTTCCATTTGCTACGGTTCTTACACATGTCGTTCGCTTCTTCTACTTTGATCACCGCTTTCATACGTTCTCGTCCGTTGTTGGTATTCCTGACCTGGCCGCCGAGGTTGACCTTTACCGACTCGCCTTATAAATATGTTTTGTTAATCTTCTTCCATCCATTCTCTCTACGTGTCCGAAACATCCAAGCGTTCCTTTATCTTTTTTTGGTACTACATTTTTTCTCACACTTTTTCTCATCACGATATTCCTTAATTTATCCATCAAAGTCACTCCAGCTATACTTTATAAACTACTTATCTCTGCAGCATTGATCTCACTTCTTCTGACAAACCCAACATTCACTACCATACATAAGTGTAGGAACCAACACACCTCTATGCACAGTCAGACGTGCCTTATTTGTCACGCTTTGCTCATGCAGGGCCTCTCGTAAATTTTTAACCCAAGTATACACTCATTTACTTGTTCCCTCCTTTTTTTTTTAATTAACACCTCGCAGTTAGTCATGCTTTCTTCCCTTTCAAAAATTATTACTTTCGTCTTGCTTATATTTACTTTAAAGCTTTTGATTTTTAGGTCATAATGCATAATATTAACCATCGCCTGCAATTCCTCTTATGGCACAAAAACGAACTAAAAACTATTTAACCATAAAATTACCTCTACCTGTCGCTGTAAAAGTGGGGGGATAATTACTACTAATTTTAAAAATCTCTTATGGGATTTTTAATGCAATTTATTTTTGTTTGAAAACCTTTCTAAATACCGCACACCGCATGGCATCAGCACCTAGGTAGTCCATTCAATGTTTGACAGCTTACAGTGTAATTATAATTAATTTTTAAACGAAACGAAAGTAATGGTTTTTGAAAGAAAAGAAAGCATGACAAACTGTGAAGTTTCGATTAAGGAAGAAAAAGTGGAACAAGTAAATAAATTTGTGTTCTTGGGTTCAAAGTTTACTAGAGATGGAAAGTATGACAGTGACATTGAGCGAAGGGTGTTGGCAGGAAAACAAATAAATGGGGCACTGCATAGCTTTATGAATAGAGGTGTGTTGGTTCCTACACTTATGTATGGTAGTGAATGTTGGGTTTGGCAGAAGAAGCATGAAAATAGGATTAATGCTGCGGAGATGAGTAGTCTGAGAAATATAGCCGGAGTGACTCGGTTGGATAAAGTAAAGAATAGTGAGATAAGAGAACACTGTGGTTACAAAGATATATAAAGGAATGCTTAGATAACTATCTAAGTTTATTACAATTGTGCGTAAAGTAATTTCTTTAATATATTTTTTAATTTTAACCTAGTCATGCGTCTATATGTGAACACACTGTACACCAAAAAAATTAATTTTATTATCGGAATTTAAGCTGTTTTTCCCAGTTGTTGCTATATTATTTTCATATGTACCTAATAAAATGATCTAGATAATATTTTTATTTGCAACTAACTAATATGGTTCTCTTAGTTAATAAAATATTTATGTATGTTAGCTGGAAAAGTATGTTGTGTTATTTGATATTTGTAATAAGCAGCATAACCCAAATAATAATTTGGACACGTAGAAAGGATGGATGAAGGAAGATTGACGAAACAAATTTATAAGGCGACTGTGAATGGACAAGTCGGCAGAGGTCGACCTTGGAGAACATATCTCGATCAGATCAACATTGTTTTGAAGAAAGGCCAGCTGTCAAGAGTACCAACAACTGACGAGCATGTATAAGAGCACGGATGAAAGTAGAGGAAGCAAAAGATGTGTGTAAGAAACCGTAGCAATTGAAAGGAAGTGGTCTCTGCTTACCCCTATGGGAAAAAGGCGTGACTTTTTGTATGTATGTAGGTTTAATTTAAAGCTGCATAATTTATGATATAAATTTATTAAAAAAACTGAGATGCTACACAAGTGCTACCTACACATTGTCACCTTAATATTGAGATTTTTGTGATTCACTCATAAAGAATTGGATGGATATTATCAAATATGTGGTGACAGAAGAAAACAAAGCCCCAATAATGAAACGATTTACATTAAAAAATCCAGCTGCCGAAAATTTCGGAGTTATTTTTTCGGTGTAGTATGCCAAATTTATTAACTCATTTTTAACGTTGATCTGTTGGATTTTTTCTTGTAGTAGATGGCATGAGGTTACAAAATCCTCAACGTTTTTTTCAATTTTGTCACATTTGTTAATAAGCGTTATCAGGTTTATCTGAAACAAATCGAAATAAATTAAATTTCAAAGTGATTATTATTCAAAGTTATTTTAGGTTCCTGGTATGTTTTTTAGTGAAAAAAAGAGGGGTAACTTGTCTTCACAAAAATTCAAATTTGTTAAAAAATTTCACCAATAATAAACGAGTACCTTTTTATTAACTCTAATCAATGATAAAGCTTAGTGTGAACTATCCAAAACATTTTTTTTGTGGGTACCGTATTTTATTACAATCTGCCTAAAGATTAATAAAGCGTATAAGTATTAGAGATTGTAGATTGTATGGGAGGTCGTGAAGGCTATGCTGCCTCTCAGGCACTTCGACCTATCAGATCTTTTGTGCATACCCCTTAATCTATTCGAAGCCCGGGATTCCGAGACTTCGTGCAGAGTTTATCAGTTTACTAAGTTCCTGACATCGAAGGGCTTTAGGAAGGTCCCTTCAAGAAACTTGAGCCTCTTGCAGAAAAGCGCTGGGCATTCGCAAAGCAAATGTTCTGCAGTTTCAGCGAATTTCTAGCAGTAGCGGCAACTATCACTCTTTTTTATGCCCATCTTTTTCAGGTGATACTTCAGATGGCAGTGTCCAGTGAGGAGTTCCGTCGCCAGTTTCAAGTCTTTCTTGTCCAACTCAAGAAGCTGTTTAGCTTTTCTTGGCGAAAGGCTTACTAGCCTTTTTACTTGTCTTTGTCCTAGCACTTTATGCCAGTGAGATTTCATTCCCAGCGTCAAACCTCTTCTTTCAAGTGGGCTTTGAAGAGTGCACAGAAGGGTTCTGGGCCGGAAAATTTGTATTTGCCTCTTTTTTTGCAAAGCAGTCTGTTTTTTCGTTGTCTTTAACTTCCTTGTGACCTGGAACCAGATTTATTGCTGCCAGTTGTCTCAGGGATTGTTTACAGTCCTAAATCAGCTTAGACTCACAAGTGTATGACTTCAGAGCTTTAAGTGCTGCTTGGCTATCTGATAAAGTATAGATATCTGCCCTTTCGGTTTCCTTTCAATGCACTCCCGGTTACATATCTCCATTGCATGTAATTCTGCTTAAAAAATGGTACCAAGTGGTTTTGAGAGCCTTAAATTTGGCCCTGTATCGCCCACTCCAACTCTTTTATCCATCTTGGATCCATCAGTGTACCACACTAAAGCATGCCTTCATAGTTGAGGTCCGTTCTATGTGCAAACTTGGTGGTTTTTTATAACCTCTTCAAACTGTATTTGATAGTCGTACCTAACTGGCATGATATCTGTCGGCCTAGACATGGATTCTAGGGAAATATTTTCCAAAATCTTCAAATGTCCAATATTGTTTCTAGCTTCAAGATTTATTGCATGGATCAGTCTAAATGCACTGATTGCTGCTTCTTTCATTACACATAAGTGCAATGGAGGAAGGT
Source organism: Agelastica alni (assembly GCA_950111635.1). Lineage (NCBI taxonomy): Eukaryota > Metazoa > Arthropoda > Insecta > Coleoptera > Chrysomelidae > Agelastica > Agelastica alni. Next base: position 5,112,719 of record OX467718.1, on the reverse strand, counting down.
TCAGTATTACCTCAACGGCTGCAGTAGGGTTTCAGTTAGCCCTCCTTGGCTTTATGGTCGGGTTAAAGATAAACTATTATTATGGAGATTAAAGTAACTATACTTGTGTAAACTGTAGTAAAGATATTACAGTCAACCCTGTTAGCAACCACCTGTATATAACGACCACTCTTTCTAATGGCCGGATTGTGAACTCCCTGATTTTGAGTTATTGAGATAATCCCATGCTATTGTACATGTTTATATCGTCTCCTTCTCTGAAAGGACCGCGGGTATTCATCACGGAAATTTCTTAATACGCAACAATGGCAACAAAACGCTATACATAACAATTTTAACAAAAATAATAAATATGTATTTACATACATACAAAGTTCCTAAATATTTTAATTTAAAATTTAAGCTTAAAAAATCCAAATTTTATACATGTTGGTTAAGTTTTTTCGTATACTAAATTTTTATTTCTGGGGGTAAATCATTTATTTTGCAATGCTTGATGAACTTTTTAATTAATGTAACTTTGGCAATGACATAAGAATATAAACAAACAATTCCATTGTTACATTACGTTGCTACGCACATAACTAAAATGAAGCTACGTTTTCATTACTTACTGTAATGCAACAAGAAATCTATTTTTAAAAAAACGTTGGAATATAAAATTTTGTATGAAATTCGGATCATAAACAATCACCATGGTACACGCCGTGTTATCTTCACACCTAGTACCATAATGATCATCATTATGATTCTTACATCATAAATATCTATAGTTGTCTTAATTTTTCTTTTAACAGCCACCCTCCCTAAGCCCCCAATATATGATCAGCTTATTATATTACGAAGAGTACTTACCCAGAAAATAAGTGGTCTTAAAATTGTATAAGCCAACACATATAATTCGTTGTGATAACTCTTTCGAATAAAGAAGTTTAAAGATACAACAGTTTCAATTTCGGTTGAGATATACACAAAAAATATGATCCAACCAAACAATCTATTAAAATCCTTGATCGTTTGTGCTTGTCTTGTTATTGTAGTTTTTAGTTTAATAATTTGTTGATATTTTTCATCTGTAAATAATTTTTCCGTTATGGTCAAATGTAATTGTTTTTTACTACCAATTTGTACGATATTTATCTTGGATAATATATCACACATAATTCCGGAAACGGAAAAGAACCACATGTGAAAAATTATATCTGTGATTCTTACTCGCCATTGTAGTTGGAAAAATAAATAATCAGTGACGCACCATAAAATGTTGCTAATTTGAACAACGATAAGGCATAACAAGCTTACGTAACTAAAATTACCGCGATCATTCTTTACATTATTGTAACAACTTATCATTTTTTTCGAAAAATTTTTCCAACAATTTCTATTGTTGAAGTTGAGTACGTAACAAAAAGAAATTGTTATAGCTTGGTTTAATTGTCCTACCCACTTTGCAACTATTAACGAAGATATGCTTTTAATTTCGAAGTAGTGTAACTCAATTATTTGAAGTGTACATAAAAGAAATATCACTGTTCCGGAAAAAAAATCACAAAAGTGTTCCGTCGAACTTTGATTGTTTGGATGAAAAAGTAGAAATGCAAAAAATCTTGCCACCCTGCAGCGAAAAATGTGCATTCTTGCGAGCAAAACAACACCTCAACTACCTAATAGAACAATGAAAATTTATTTTTCGTTCATCAGTAATATTTCCACTTTCATTATTAACATAAAAGTAACGATGAATCAATTACTTAATAAAAAAAATTCATTTTGTAGTGCTCCTACACAAACAACTGAAATATACGAAGGTTGTCGAAAAAATAATGGTACAATTATTTGTTTCCACTTTTAAAAAATGTTTGTGAATAACTAGAATTCGAAAGCAAGTGAACTGTTTGCTGTTAAAGCATGTTTAAGTATGCAATAAAAAGTTCAAGTTCAAACACAAATTATCTGCGTCTATAAAGATGGAAATCCAAAAAGGAAAGGTTCAAAGGACCATCAGATTACTTTGGACATGTAGAAGGTAATACAATTTGGAAATAAAAACAGTTAGTCATATGTTTCCCATTCATTTTTAATGGCTCAGACCCGTCAATTTTTGATAAAAGGGGGACACTTTTTTACGGTATTTTTGACTTCACTACTTTTTTACCCCAAGCGAGGGTAAAAATTACCCCAAAATTTTTAAATGGCATTGGAGGTCGAATAAGATGTCTTTCAAAAGCACTTACCACATTTCTATACAATGGTCTTTAAATTTTAAAATGAAGAAATCATGCATATGGACGATGCACCAATTCGGCCAGATAATAGGATAGCGGCGTATTCATCGACTACAATCCGTATCAGTATTTTATTTGGAAGGTGTTACATTTTTTCTGTAACTTTCGTATTCTTATTCGCCCTGTATCTTTTTTTTCAGAAATATTTTATCAAGGTATATTTAGTCCTATCGTCATCTTTTGGTACAAATCACCCGCCCTTAGCTTATGTCCCAATAGTTATGAATCACCCGGTATACGTAACACGCATTACTTTATTAAAAATTTTTTCAATAACGTCCAATCTATATAAAGTCTATCCATTTTATTCATTACCTCAATGCTTAAAGAATATCGACTAACAATAAACATACATTTACACTCAATCAATTAAAAGGGTCATTCAATAAATTATACATTAAAAATAAATTACAAATTTAACAATTGGTCCTGAAATAAATTATTGCATTATTCTTTCTATATTATTTTAGATATTTTTTGCTTTAAAGAAATGTTAATGTATCCAAACACAAAATAAGTAAAACAATGTATTTCTATTTATCTAACTTGTACATTAAAATATTCGAAAATTTTGCATAAAAGTCTTCTCTCCTCGGCCCTATTACCTTCACAACGTTTTGGTGACACTATGCTTCTACCATTTTTATAGCAATTTTCCACTCCTCTCTGTTCTCTGGGCTAGTTCTGTGGCCTCGTGCAGAGAAAGTCCAGTCAAGCTTGTGATTCCGTCGACCTATCGGGTTGGAGATCTTCCTCGTGACCTTCGTCCGTCGACTTTGCCTTGAACCACCAGCTTTTCCAAAGCATCCGGTCTTCTGGAGACGTGCCCAAATTACCGCACTAATTGTGGAAGCGTTAAACAGTATGAAATTGGGTAAAGCTGCTGGGTACGACAGGATAACAGTTGAAATGCTGAAGGCTGGACAAAACGTGGTAGCTAGTCTACTGGACCGCCTTTTTAACCTTTGTTGGAAAAGTGGTAGTGTACCAGACGACTGGTGCAAAGCCGTTATCGTGCCGCTTTACAAGGGAAAAGGTTCGCAGCAGGACTGTAAGAACTACCGGAGTGACTCGGTTGGATAAAGTTAAGAATAGTGAGATAAGAAAACGCTGTGGTGTAAAAGAAGATGTGGTCACAAAGATAGATAAAGGAATGCTTAGATGGTTTGAACAAGTAGAAAGGATGGATGAAGGAAGATTGACGAAACAAATTTATAAGGCGAGTGTGAATGGGCAAATCGGTAGAGGTAGAGGATGAAAGTAGAGGAAGCAAAAGATGTGTGTACGAACCGTAGCAAGTGGAAGGAAGTGGTCTCTGCCTACCCCTATGGGAAAAAGGCGTGACTTTATGTATGTATGTATGTAATTCTCTTGGACAGCCTGTCCTTGATTTTCAGTTCTTCTAGGATCAATATATTGGTGCGATGCTGCGTCCATGATATTCGGAGCATTCGTCGGTAAACCCACATTTCAAATGCATCTATTTTCTTTCTCTCTGATTGTCTGATCGACCAGGTTTAAGCCGCGTATGATGCAATTGGGAAAATTAAAGTAGAGATCAGCCTGATTTTCGTTGCTTTACTAAGTGACGTGACAAGATACACCCTTATCTAATCCCTAAAAGTCTTATATCGGTAAAAAAGATTTACAGGTAAACTGGGTATTTAAATATAATATTTAATTGGGTCAAAATTTGGAGAACAAATATTAGACCGTATGATTGTAATTTGTCGAGTAACAAATTTCTAATAATTCAGTTTCCATATTCGAATTAAATTTGTATACGTTTCTCAGTAACAATGTCCATTCTATTTGGACCTTAACGACCTTACTATAGAATTTCTAACTGTTATACCGGACGCAGCCACTTCCGGTATACATTTTAGAAGTTTCACTCTCTGGCAGCTTGCACGTTTTCAATGTAGCTTTTGGAAACGTTGGATTAATAAACATGATTTATTATTACATCTTTGTTTTTTTTTATTGTCAAGCTGGTCACGCTAAGACTTACGAATCTTATGTAAAATGGTATCATATTTTTTTTTCTTCATTTTTATAAATAATAGTCTAAAAAATGAATCCCTACATACGTGATTCTGATTTTAACTTAATTGATACACTTGAAGTACAAACGCTTAAAGAACTAAACAATCAGGTATGCATGGTTTTATCTAACAAATATTTCAGATTCATTCACCAAAATATTCGTATTCTAAATAAAAACTTATTTAAATTTTTTATATAAATGGCTCAATTTAAAATAGATTTTTATTGGATAGATTTAACAGAGGGTGACTTAAATATATATTACACAGAAAATTATAACGTTGTATGCAATTCAGACGATAATAATCAGAATAAAGGTGTTGTCATTTATATAAACAAAAAACATACTTTTAGATTGATCAAACGTAAATTGCACAACATCCAATCATCGGATAAACAAGTGGTACTTCTCTGGGTCCCGTCACATCTTGGAATAGCTGGAAATGAAGCAGCTGACGTGAGTTCACGAAAAGCAATTGATAATGCGAATCAGGTAGCATCGATCGATATGAAAACATATTTTAAACAAAAATTACTGGATGTCTGGAATACTCAGTGGCAAGCCTCATATTCAAAACTCAGGGAAATCCAACTAAACATTGGACCATAGCAAAACACATTAATGAAAAGAAGAGAGCAGGTGCTGATGACTCGACTTCGCTTAGTACACACAAGACTCACCCATGAAATCCTGTTATCTGGTCAAAATGAACCAATATGTGATATTTGTAAAGTTCGGTTAACAGTGAAACATATAGTGCAATGTCCCATGTTTCAGATACAAAGAGACACGTTTCGTATATCCCATGACTTTTAGGAAATGTTAAATTATGGCAATAGTAATAATATTATAATGTTCTTAAATGATTTGAATTTGGGCAACAAACTGTAACTCACCAACTTCACCGCTAATGACCCAAAGGGTTGAACCGGTTATTTGTAAATAAAAAAAACAAACATACTTTTACTTATAATTTAGTTTATATAGATAAATCTAAAGCAATACATTTAACTACTGAGCTAAATAACATACAAAAAATATTAATTACTTTTTTTTTTATGAAAATAGTCGCAAAAAGGGTAGACGTATCGTGTGGGCCGCGGACGGCCCGCACTGCGACTATTAGAAGGGGAAGGGGTTATAAAAAGGAAATGATTGTGGACACGCTTTTTAAAAAATTGCAGGTCATAGTTCTCTGGAAAAACTGATTTTGGAAGCTTATTCCATTCCGTAGCAGCTCTGTAAAAGAAGGATTCTTGATGAAGATTGATCCTTGTAGTGTCAATCTTGAGAGTAAATGGGTGAGACTGATCTGCGTGCCGAGTTCTTCGGCCGAATGTAACCAATGGTGGTACAAGAGTTTTTATTTCTCTGGAGCATCTGCCATGGAAATATCTGTAGAGCAATGACTGGTCTGCAACTCTTTTTCTATGTTCTAGAGGGTGAAGGGTATCTGTGAGAGTTGAGCTGTTTATCAAACGAATGGCTTTTTTCTGAATGGAATCTAGAAGACGAAGAGAATGCCTTGGTGCTGAACCCCAAATGTGCGAGCAATACTCCAGTAGAGGTCGGATTTGAGCCTTGTACGTCGTCAACAGTTGATCAGGAGTAAAAAACTTTCTAGCTTTCCACAGAAAACCTAGCCTCTGACTTGCCGACTTTGCGATGTTAGCAACATGGTCATGCCAAGACATATTATTGGACACCGTGACTCCCAAAATCGAGATGGAGGGACTTGGTTCAAGGGTATTTCCGGACATTGTGATGGGATGATTTGAGGAATTCACTTTCTTGGAAAACGTGGCACTTTGTGTTTTTTGGGCGTTGAACTGAACAAGATTGTTGGTTCCCCACTCGACGATTGCTTCAAGATCTCTATTGATGGAATCAACCTGTTCCTGCCTGAGTCTAATTGTATCATTTACCAAAAGTGATCGATAGTATGTGAAAGTTGAGACAAGTGTGCTATCGTCTGCGAAACTGTTAATGGGGTTCGTGGTGGTTTTCAAGAGGTCGTTAATGTGTAAAAGAAATAAGGTGGGGGACAGGATGGAACCCTGGGGGACCCCTGCTATTTATAGACCTTCTTTTACCAATGCTAAAGACTATTTTACCAACTTAAAGAACAAATTAAAAACATACTATTTTATAACTATATAATAATAGCTGAAAATATTATTTTAAATCTTGATGCAATAAGTGACGATAGTGCTTATCTCAATAACAGTGTTGTAAGTTCGGAGATAAAAAGGTCTCTTTTAAACAAAATACCGTTTATGTGGCAAAATGAGTGGAATCAGTGCGAGCAACAGTTACGGAAGGTAAAGCCCACGTTCCAAAAATGGTTGTGTTCTCCAAAAAACCGCCAGTGTCAGGTCAAAACATCAAGCTTGCGACTGGGCCATACGAGAATTACACACGAATACCTAAGGAAACAGGAACCGATTACTATGTGTGAATCCTGCAATACAGTTCTCTCCATTAAACATATATTGTTAAACTGTACTAAATACACAATACCAAGGAAAAGGTATAATTTACCTAATACACTGTCCAGTGCTTTAAAAATAAACAATGTCAGTAACGTGTTACTGTTTTTAAAAACCATAAACGTTAACAGTTTAATATAGAGTTGCTGTTATACTTTTGTAATTAAATTAATGTGTTGCTAATAACCTTTATGGTTGATGCAATTTATTTAAAAAAAAAAAAGACTTTCATAAATAATTACAGTGCTTTTTAAAAAAAAATTATCGACTAAGATAACAAATGCTGATCTTTTTAATCTTGTTAAAAGTAACAAAAAAGAAGTTGGCTACTATCGACCCATATCTGTTATTACTAATCGAACAAATTTTTTTGAAAATTGTTAAAAAATCGATTAGTTCGCCATTTTAACAAACATAAGATAATTGCGGAAGCACCATTTGGGTTTTAAGAAAATGTATTTATCTCTGATGCAATAGCAACTTAAACCACTGATATAGGTATATAAGAACCTTGATCTCGGTAAGCCAAGTTTATATGCACTTTTAGACTTAGCGAAAGCTTTTGATGCCGCTAACCACGAGAAATTACTAGAGACTTTGTATAACATAGGAATTAGGGGGGTAGTGTTAAAATTATTCAAAAATTATTTAAAAGATCGCAGAAAAGTTTTCTCCAGCAATGAAAAAACTGCAGGATTTTCATCTACTCGAACCAAAATTTCATCTTCTTGATTAGGTACACGAGTGGGAAATATTGTAGCACGAGGCGTAAGCCGAGCAAAATACTTTTTTTACAAATTGCTTTTAATTTTATAACGGAAAAAGATGGCAAATTTTTTTCTTCACAAAATTTGTTTAAAAAAAATTGGTTCTTTTTACATATGCCAAAATATAGGTATGTTTTGGAGAACACTACGTCAGGGTATTCAGATTCAAATCCCAGAGTATAAACTTTTTTTAAAAATTTTAAAATTTCGTGCTAAACATTCAGCCACCACACACTCTTACTTTAAACGTCCAAGATTATATATTATACAAATTATACTCGTGAAATCATGTTTATTAAAGAATGTTAAATATTATACATTCGCAGACGATAGCACACTTGTCTCAACTTTCACATCCTATCGATCACTTTCGGTGAATGATACAAATAGACTCAGGCAGGAACAGGTTGATTCCATCAAAAGAGATCTTAAAGCAATCGTCGAGTGGGGAACCAACAATTTTGTTCAGTTCAACGCCCAAAAAACACAAAGTGCCACGTTTTCCAAGAAAGTGAATTCCTCAAATCATCCCATCACAATGTCCGGAAATACCCTTGAACCAAGTCCCTCCATCTCGATTTTGGGAGTCACGGTGTCCAATAATATGTCTTGGCATAACCATGTTGCTAACATCGCAAAGTCGGCAAGCCAGAGGCTAGGTTTTCTGGAAAGCCAGAAAGTTTTTTACTCCTGATCAACTGTTGACGACGTACAAGGCTCAAATCCGACCTCTACTGGAGTATTGCTCGCACATTTGGACTTCAGCACCAAGGCATTCTCTTCGTCTTCTAGATTCCATTCAGAAAAGAGCCATTCGTTTGATAAACAGCTTAACTCTCACAGATATCCTTCACCCTCTAGAACATAGAAGTTGTAGACCAGTCATTGTTCTAAAGATATTTCCATGGAAAATGCTCCAGAGAAATAAAAACTCTTGTACCACCATTGGCCACATTCGGCCGAAGAACTCGGCAAGCTGATCAGTCTTACCCATTTACTCTCAAGATTGACACTACAAGGACCAATCTTCATCAAGAATCCTTCTTTTACAGGGCTGCTACAGAATGGAATAAGCTTCCAAAATCAGTTTTTCCAGAGAACTATGACCTACAACTTTTTAAAAAGCGTGTCCACAATCATTTCCTTTCTATAATCCCTTCCCCTTCTAATAGTCGCAGTGCTGGCCGTCCGCGGCCCACACAATAGGTCTACCCTTTTTGCGACTATTTTCATAAAAAAAAAAAATACATAAGATACATTTTATATTAAATAAATAAGCTGTTTACTTTCTTAAAATTTTTTGATTGTCACTAATTCACCAAACATTTTGTATTCAATGAAAAAAAAACCATTAAAAATTTGTTTTATTGCTAAAAGATTTGAAAGAGAGTATGGATTGGAAACGAAAGATTTAATCGTCAAATGCCTTCTTTATGCCGATGATAAGGTCATATTAGCATCATCTGAGGTGGAATTGCAGGCGATGTTTAATATTAACATTACAAAATATATATATATATATATATATATATACAATCCCTCAAGAGTACCAAAAAATTAAGTCAAAAGTAAACAGACAGTAGTCAGTCAGTCAGCCATATAGAAATAGTAATAACGTTACACAAGTCTGTATATCTCTCTTTTAATATAATTGAATCAATGTTTCACTGAAGTATTCAAGAAAACCACTTATAAAGCATATCCAACCGCTACAATGTGACCCCCACGAACGTAGGCATTACAGGACGAACGTTGAGGACCAGGGGTTTTTTCGATTTTATATTTTGCCTTTAAATTAAAATAACTAATAGAATCTATAGTTAATTCTATAATAAGTCAATTCACTTTTCTTGCAAACAAAAATTCGCTTTTGGTCTGTCGTCTTTGACGTTTGTCATTGGTTGGTTGAGATTTTGATGTAGAAGTAAATGTCTGATATTATTGATTACATAGGGTGGCTGTATTATATTACAGACAACATCATTTATCAGACTCGTAAGTGACAATATAAAAATAAGAAATTGTATAGCTTGTTATGCCGACAGCATTTTCTCCAGAGGCAGTTATTTTTAGGATAATAAACCGAAACCTACCGATTTTTTTTTAAAATGTATTTGTACGTGGAAATTTCACGGAGGTGTCACATCGATAAATGTAAAATTTTAAAAAAAATCGCTTAACTAAGCGCTTTTCTATCGCCAACAAGAAAAAAATCAATTTGTATGCGTGTGTCTGTGTGTCAGTGTTTCAACGACCCTGCGAAAATTCGTGAACTAGTCCTCCCGAATTCCCGAAAAACACACCGTTACAAGAGACAGGGCGGCGCCTTGCTCGTCTTCGCCCAACGTTGCGACGCCCGACGTCGAAGCGCATACCGTTTTTGAACGTCGGTCCAGATACACGCGTCGCTTTTGCAAGCCGCCCGTGTCGGCCGTCGCGATCTTCGGGAATTTGCTGAAATGAATCTCGAATCAGAAAATCGCATTTTTTTTTGAAAGACACAACTTTTTTGTACTTTAATCCTGAAACGTAGGCCAGCTTAGTTGATGTTACGATGTGACGGTTTATTGAAACTAAAGTTGTGATATAGTCATTCTGGTCGCTCAAAGGTAGACGTACTTTTTTGCGATGCGTGTGAGTGTACTCAATTAATTGTAGATGATTGTTTACGCCACATAAGGTAATTAATTTTATCTTCATTCGGTTTTAGAATTAATTTTTTTACTAAAATGTACATGGTATAATTATGTTTAAATTTGGTAAAAAATATTAACACTACTTTACCAAATAAAATAACATAATTTTCAAATAAATAAACAGTATTTAACTTCCTACTTTTCACAATACCCCTGTAGTGTAATTATTTTTAAATCATAAAAAATATCAAAACATTAATTAACATCTTCATTCTTATTAATGTAAGTGCGTAGTGATAAAACTTCTGAAACTAGTAATCTGACGCTAGAAAAAAATAAAATTTAAACATCGTGGCAAAATTTCCAGATAAATAATCGGTATTAAATTTCTTCCTTTTCACTATACGTCTGTAAAATATTTATTTAAAAAATCTGAAAACGTTTTACCGATATTTTCAATGGGGTAGCAAAAAAATATTAAAACTAACAAAGAAAAAAAAAATTAAATATATATAGGTACCTACTTTTACTAAAAATTATTTTATTTCTGTTTATTGTTTATTTCCAATATAAACTTTACGAACTCAATTTCTTACTGAATTAATTTAAGAATTTTTAAATTCTTTTAGTATTACCATTTTTATATTTTTAAATTTCCTAAAAACTTCCTAATTTTCACTACACATACATACATACATATAGTCACTCCTTTTTTCCGTAGGGGTAAGCAGAGACCACTTCCTTCCACTTGCTACGATTCTTAAACACATCTTTTGCTTCCTCTACTTTCATTATTGCTCTCGTATCATGCTCGTCGGTTGTTGGTAGTCTTGACCTGGCCTCTCTTCAAAACAATGTTGATCTGATCGAGATATGTTCGCCGAGGTCGACCTTTACCGACTTGTCCATTCACACTCGCCTTATAAATTTGTTTCGTTAATTTTCCTTCATCCATCTTTTTTATGTACAAACCATCTAAGCATTCCTTTATTTATCTTTGTAACCACATCTTCTTTTACACCACAGCGTTCTCTTATCTCGCTATTCTTTACTTTATCCAACTGAGTCACTCCAGCTATACTTCATAGACTACTCATCTCCGCAACATTAATCCTATTTTCATGCTTTTTCTGCCAAACCTAACATTCACTACTACACATAAGTAAAGAAACCAACACACCTCTATGCACCGCCAGACGTGCCTTTTTGCCACTTTTTAGCTATTCATAAAGCTATGCAGTGCCCCATTATGTACTTGGGAAATTAAATTGTGCTCGGATTGCATTGCAAAGTAAAGGCTTGAGATTCAATTAATCAGTTATCAAAATGGAGGCACTTCTTTATATTAAAGAAAAACGAAGTCACATTGTAAAAGACGCCAACACCCTTCGCTCAATGTCACTGTCATACTTTCCTTCTCTCGTAAACTTTGAACCCAAGTATACAAACTCATTTACTTGTTCCACTCTTACTCCCTTAATCAGAACTTCACAATTTGTCATGATTTGTTCTTTTTTAAAAACCAGTACTTTCGTTTTGCTTACATTTTCATCCATTTGATTTTTAGGGCATCATCGCTTGAAACTCCTCTTCAGATGACGCTAATATAAGTTGATCATCGGCGTAAAGAAGGCATTTGACGATTAAATAATTCATTTTCAATCCATACGCACTCTCTTTCAAATATTTTAAACAATTGTCTATGTATAAGTTAAAAAGCCATGGCGAAGCCACACATCCCTGTCTCACACTTTTATCGATTTTAAACCAGTCCGTGTAAACTACGTTTATCCTGACACAAGCAGGGGAATCCTCGTAAAGTGATTTTGGTGCTCGTATTAAACTACCTCTTACCCCATACATAGACAATGTCAATCACAATTAACTCCTCACCACTCTGTCATGGGACTTTTTCATGTTCATAAAAGTGCAGTAGACCTTCTGACTTCTAGTCAAGAATTTTTGGTTTATACTTCGTAATGAAGAGACATACATCTCCTTCCTCACTTCACCCCTGTAAAAGATTTACGTTTAAATCTTACAAAACATCCGAAAGATCGTGGTAGTCTCCAAATATGTCAAGAGTTTGAAACTTTTCTCTACGAATACCTCTGTCAAATATTTATTTTTAAATCTTACAAAACATCCGCATAATATCTAAAACATTAATTTATGTGTTCAATTCCCAATAAGATGTAACTTTTTATCATTTTTTTAAAAAGTTGTTAAAGAAAAATCCAAACCCAACAATTTCAATCCAAGGAGAAAGAAAATCAAATTTACATTAAAAATATTTTTTTTTTCGTTTAGTGTTTTTTTTTTTAGTATTTAAACGATTTAACAGTATTTTACTTTTTACTTTTCACTAGACCCCTGTAAGATAAAATTATTAAATCTTAAAAAACAACCGTAGATTATTAAACCTTAATTTATGTGCTTCATTAACATTATTATGTTTATATTTACCAATTTATTAAAATAGGTAGTAAAAGATGATAGTATGTTAAAAGAAGAGGAATGCGTTTTAAAGAGATGAAAGGAATACTTCGAAAGTTTATTTAAAAAAGAGGATACACAAGTACAGGACCCATTCGGAGACATAAGTGAAAGTTGCAATGAAAGTGAAATTAGTACGACAGAAATTGTGGAAGCGTTGAACAGTATAAAATTGGGTAAAGCTGCTGGGATGTGTAAGCAGGATTTAGAAGAGAAAGGAGATGTATGGATCAGGTCTTTTCATTACGAGGTATAGTCGAAAAAATCTTGACTAGAAGTCAGAAGGTCAAAAAAGGCACGTCTGGCTGTGCACAAATGAGTGTTGATTCCTAAACTTATGTGTGCTAGTAAATGTTGGATTTAGCGAAAGAAGCATAAAAATAGGATTAATGCTGTGGAGATGAGTAGTCTGAAAAGTATAGCCGGAGTGACTCGGTTGGATAAAGTAAAGAATAGTGAGATAAAAACGCTGTAATGTAAAAGAAGGTGTGGTTACAAAGATAGATAATGGAATGCTTAGATGGTTTGGACACGTAGAAAGGATGGAAAGGAAGATTCACGAAACAAAATTATAATGCTAGAGTGAATGGACAAGTCGGTAGAGGTCGACGTCGGCGAACATATCTCGATCAACATTGTTATGAAGAAAGACCAGGTCAAAAGTACTAACAACCGACGAGCATGTATGGGAGCACTAATGAAAGTAGAGGAAGCAAAAGATGTGTGTAAGAACCGTAAAAACTTCCAAAACTTTATTTCAAATAAAAAGAAAATTAAATGAACTTATGCCTATTAAAAAAAATTTAAGTTTTTTTCTGATCAGTGTTTGATATCAAAAAACATTTTTTTACAATGTGTAAAAAAAGTGAAATAATTTTCATTGAAAAAAAAAACTCAATATGACTCGTTAATAAATCAAAAAGTAGAAGAAGCCGTTTCAAAGTTTCGATAGTAGCGTGTTTTTACAACTGCCTACAAAAGATTTATTTCCTATAAATCAACCATCGAAGCTCAATAGTAAACACCTATCAGAAAAAAATTTGAGTTATAGACATCAGGATTTTTTTGTTACAAAGGAAAAAATGAAATATAAAATTTTTAGAGAACATATTTGGCGTAAAGCAAACATTGATTGTAGTTTTTACATTTTACTACATCGAAGAATTCCTTAAAAAATATCTTTTAGATAAAAACTCTCCAGAGAGGGTTATTCACGTCAAGCGACACGGAATATTGTGGCTACACCACTCAATTCTCAAAAAAGTTTGAGTTTTGGGACAGATAAAGGTCTAGTAGGGGTACATTTAAAAATTATTTTTGTTGTATGTCTTGTTTCTGTGATTCCACAAAGAAGCAAATGATTTTAGGATATAAAATTTCCGCTGAGAAAGAGTTTAATTTTTTCAACAACATAAGTGTTTTATTACTTAAAAGAAGTAAGTGTTGGCTTTATATTGATAAATTACCAAAAAATTCTCTTGGGGCACATTTAAATTAAAGAACTGAGGTATATAATAAACTTAGCATTTACATAAAACTTTTTACTTAACTTCTTGACGAATAAATAACTGCAGAAAAGCTGCCACTGTCCGGGAGAAGCAGCATCAAATTATGGCATGCCTCATACAGCTTTACATAAGAATGTCAATCTAAATAAAGATGGTAATGTTGCCACTTTTATCAAGCATGGTTTTTACTCCAAATATTTCACTCAACAAGTGTTCTCAAAGAATGAAGAATCGGCATTTATTAAATATGCCATTAATTCATTAAAGATGTGGTACGGCCTTAATTACAAACAGATGAAAGCTCTTGTCTAGGATTATATAAGAAACTTAAAATTAAAAATGCCTGATATTTGGAAGAAAAATAAATCAACTGTATAGTTTTAAAAGACGATATAAACATCTCAATATAGGTACCTAAACCAGAAAATGCGTCACTCTCTTGGTTTGCTTTATTTAACAAAGCTAACGTAAAAGCATTTTTTGATAACCATGAAAAAACCATTAAGTCCTTGCTTTACAGCAGCTTAGGTTTTCAATCTCGATAAAACTGGAGTGGCGACAGTTTTGCCAATACCCAATATTTTTGCCTCAAGAGGTGTCAAGCAAGTAGAACGAGCTGTTTATGCCAAAATCAACCATCACTTTGTGCATGATTATAAATGTCGATGGAAATGCGCTGCTTTCAGTATTTATATACCCACGTGCAATAGTCAATGATACGATGATAGTACTAATTTAGCCAATAGCTCTGAAAGTTACTGGATAACCCATGTTTTTTCTTTGGATGTTTTTAAACCTATCATACTAAGTGCAGCAAGAATGACTCAATTCTAATACTTATCTATGGATAACCACGAGAGTCTTTGCAATATGCTAAAGGAAATGGTATACCATTCGTCACATTTCCACCCCATTGCTCTCACAAACTCCAACCTCTTGATACTGGAGTTTTTAGGACCATTTAGAGCAAAGATGAAAATAGCGCAAATGATTGGTTAGCGTGTGATCTCGGCAAAACAATTTCCATACATACACTACCATCGTTAGCCAGAATTGCGTTGAATTTAACATTTACAACATTTACAAACATTATTTCAGTATTCAGTAAACCAGGCTTGTGGCCTTTCAACCTCTTAGCTTTCAGCGATGAAGACTTTATGAGCGCAAGTTTAACCAACCAGCCAGTACTAGCTAATGTGAATAATAGAAACATCATTCTCATCCACTGTTGTAAACAGTACCAGCAGTAAGGATATTGATACCAATTCATGTGAAATCATTATGGATCATCAACCAGTTGTAATGCTTTCGACCATTTTCAAAAGCTCCGGAAAGATCTACTGCAGTAGAAGGAAGAAAGAAAGGAAAATCTCGCATTTGAACTTAAACACTTGAAAAGTCAAGGTTTGGAGAAAAAAAAATGGAGAGAAAAGCAAAGAAAAGAAAACCTGTAAAAATCGAATAGAAGAAAATTAAAAAAGTTAGGAAAAACATATATGGGTCTTTATGTGATAATAATGATTTTAAAAGTGATGCTACTCGTAAGTCTGAGAGCATGTCTTTTCATGATGAATTAAAAACAGCGCTTTATAGTATCAAGATGCTTATGACGTAAATAGAAATCATTTTATTCCCGTATTATTCGCAACAAAGAATCTTCATTAGTATTTGTATTGTATTGTAAAAAGTGAAAATTATGAGAAGAAAAATGGGAAGTAAAAATTTTACTTCCCAGAAATAGATAATTTTTATGTTATAGACAAAGCAGATATTAGATCGAAGCTTCCTGTGCCTGACGTGATTAGAGGAACTGCAAGAGTTGCGCCTGCGTCTGTCTTATCATCTTGTGTAAATTTTTCCACTATTAAAGATAAAATAATTAAAATAAACGAAAGTTGGAAATTTAAAATAACATTTTTTGTTTAAAGCTGCCCCAGAGTTGTTTAAATGTACCCTAACAGAGGGGTACATTTGAACAATAACAGACTTTTAAAAAGACATTGTTTTGGAAATTTAAGATCTTTTGTTCAAATGTACCCCAGTTTACCCTTCAAAAAGTGTATCGTATATCAAAGTTGGGATGTTTTTTTGTTTCTTGGTTGAAAATAAAAGCAACTTTTATAAACACATTTTTACGTACAGATTTTTGAGAAATTTCAAATTTTGTGAAAATGTAGTAATATATTTAAAATATAGATGATCAGTGGCTGTTTAATTTTTTTCAATTTCAATTTAAAGACTGATAAATTAAGTTTTGTGTGACATGTTTAAATAATTGACTTAAGTATACAGGATGGTTAAAAATTTATTTACTTATACTACATACTACTCGTATGGCAATACATCACATTAGCACATAGAATATGTTCAATAAACACTAATCAATTATAAAATTATAAAACAAACCGATACAAAGAGAGATTGCAAACAAACTAAATTTCGGATGTATTTGACCGCATTGTGTGCATCCAGGAAATCATCGGCATCAACCATTGTTTTGTAAATTCTCTGAGTGGATACCGTCAAATCCTAGGGTCTTACTGGGTTTAGTTTCTCTCAATGCAGACAATATTTCTTCTCTAAAACTGAAAGGTTAAGAGTATGGCACAGGATGTTTTGAGTAGCTTTAATTTTTTTTTTAGTCCTGTAGTCCTCAAAAAGACCGGTTAAAGATTAGTCCAACATTACTGCTACATTTGCAGGATGGAAGAAAGCATTAAAGTGAAATTTATAAGAAGGAAAAATGAATTGTAAACATTTTACTTCCCAGAAAAAGATAATATCTATGTTATAGATAAAGCAGATTTTGGATCAAAGCTTCCTAAGCCTGACATGATTAGGGGAATTTTAACTCAAATAAAAACTTTAAATTCAAATAAAATACCCTGTATTTTATCATAAGTGTAGTTGTAAAATTTTGTTCTCCATCGAATAATATTAAACTTTTCTGTAGCTAACTCTACAAGTTTTCATAAAAGCTTTTAAACTCGTCAAAATACCAAAGGCAACTTGATAAATATTAAATTTGTCAAAATAAGTATGAGTTCTGAAAAGGATATTTCTATGAAAACGTAAAGAGTTAGCTGTAGGGTAGTATTCAATGGAAAATAAACTGCCTTGCAATAAAATACAGGGTGTTTTATTTGAATTATATACATATCGGTTTTCAAAACGTTGTCCGAAGCCTAATTTTCACGTCCGGTGGTCATTACATTGTTCTATTCGCAGGTCCTGTTCGCTCATGGCTTTTGATACTCCTTCTTTTTAAGTTTTCTCCTCTTTTTCTTCGACCGTGCGGTGTCCATTCCATTGCTCTTTTTGGTAGTCTCGTATTTGACATTCGCTGGACGTGTCCATACCATACTAGTTGTTTTCTGTCGATTTCCGTTGATAGTGATTCTTCTATGCCCATTTAACTTCTTCAGTACGAATTCTATCTTTACGGAATATTCCTGAAGATCTTTTAAACACGTCAATTTCCACCGCTACTATGTTTCTTCTGTTACTTTCATTTACCCATAAAGCTCCATAAAGAAGGTTACTTTTGATCAGTATGTCATATATATGATACTTTCGTTGTTTTCCTATTTCTTGAGACCACAAGATTCCGTTGAGGCACCCAATTGTTCTTCTTGCTTGTGTTATTTTTGAAGTGATAACTTCTTATGGCACGCTGTGAACTTTTTTTGTAATGATTAAAAAATGTTAAACTCGCGTCAGGACACGTGGCCTGATCGAAAATTCGTAAGACGGATGTATTTCACTGGAGCAATATAAAATGCGACTTTTCTTGACTGGTAACTTGGCAACCTTATTCAACAAACTGACAAATTCAAGTACATTTTTTATGTCATTTTGACAAATTAATTTAGTAGCTAAATTCAAAATTTAAGTGCTTTTCATTAGTTTATTGATTAAGTTCTGCTTTTGCTGCATTAAAATGGTCCAAGGAGAGGTGTCGTTTTTAGCAGATGTTATGGACACCATAGCGTGTCTTAATGACTCTAATGGTTCTCCCCCCGACAAAATTTTAGATCAAATAATTTATCAGTGCAAGAAGCCGTTAAAAAATGCATCAATTTGTGTTAAAAAAGCATTAAAAACCGGACTGAAAGCTGGTTTGATCAAAGAGAACGAGGGAAGGTTTAAATTAGGTTTTGGTTTGCCGATAACGGAGGCTCGAAGACGAAGAAAAAATAGTAGCAGAAGCCGTAGACGACGTAGCCAAAAGCGACAAAACCGAAAACGAGGTAGCCGAAAACGAAAAAGTCGAGGTAGGAAGAAAAGCGCCATATTGAAAGAAGATCAAGCAAAAAGCGGAAGAAAGAAATCGAAAACATTCAAATCTGGTACTGATGTTTAATATATGATTTATAATAAAGCGTTAATAAAAATAATGCATTATTCATAAACTATGGAAATCTGGAGACAATATTTTTCAGATTAAAAATAATATTTTCACGCGCGTTATTACTTAAGTTTTCACTTCTGCCGGCACTCCCAGAGTGCAACCCGTAAAATTTTTTTTTATTTCATTATCGTCTTTACCTAACGCCAAGATGTGTGTATTCTGTACAAGATGTAACTGTATTTCCGTCTTCAAGCTGAATATCCGAAAGAGCGGTTCCTATTGGGAGATATTTTGTCTTTTGTATGTTTATTTCTAAACCCCATTGTCGATATTCTTCTTGGAATTTTCTAGCTATATATTCTATGTCATCTTTATCATAAGCCATGATTACCTGATCATCTGCAAATTGTAATGTATATAGGCAGACATCCCCCAGGTCTATACCCATACCTTTACATTTCCGTTTCCATGTATTTAATGCTTTTGCTATGTAGATCTTAAATAAGGTGGGTGATACACAGCAGCCTTGCCGTAATCATTTATTTACAAAAGTTTGTTGTGATAATTTACTTTCCATCTTTATTTTGGAAAGTTGACCCATCATATAAGTTTATCAAAGTGTGTGATTTATGTTGGTTTCCTGGAGGACTTTCCATAGTTTAATTATGGGAACAGTGTTATATGCCTTATGTAGGTCAATGAACATTAGATGCGTTTCCTGGTTGACAGCAGATATTATCTCAATTATTTGTTTCAGACAAAATATATTATCGTTGCATGATCATCCGGCTCTAAATCCTGATTGCTCCTCTTCTGTTTTATATCTAGCTTTTATTAAATCTCTAATAATTTTCCCATATAGTCGATTCAACGTGCTCGTTACTGATATTCCTCTATAATTAGTAAATTTCAATTTACTTCCTTTTTTGTAAATGGATGATATTTAAGCGTTTTTTCATTCTTGGAGTATAGCAGCTCCGTTTGAAGTAAAAAAGTTATAATCGTTAAACAGTAGCAATAATTAAGTGATCATTTTTGACCACCCTGTATATTTAAGTCGATTTTTCATAATTACCTCACAAAGCTCCAAAACTGGCCTAAAAATTGAATTTGGTATGAAACAAATAAACAACCATTAGGAATTTAAACTTTATAATATGACTACATTTTCTTCACAATCATCCGTGTTGTTTGACGTGTATAACCCTGTATTAATATGTGTAAAAAGCCATTTAGTTTTTAAAATACAGGTTTATAACTGATTTTAATAAAATTTAAAACGTTACAGTAATTATTTTCAAAGGTTATTTAAAGATTTAGAATTGTAAGTATAATGCACAAAATTATGGAAGCAAAAACCTTTATTAAGCGCCAGTTATTACGGATAAGTTTGCATGTAGCATTGTGACTAAAGCTAGAACAGAAGCCACAAATTATTTTCAAGCAACTTGGTTAGTAAAGTCCATTATTATTTTATTTCATCGGCTGTCTTATTACGAGGGCAGTTTGATAAGTCAGTGACTTTTTGAATTTCTCGCGCAGTTACTCCAAATGCAACAGTGCTGCCGTCAACTATAATCTATCAGTGGTCAACATTCTAATTTTGAGCAAGCTACGTCGTGCAGTTGGTATTTGATAGCCGTTCAAAGCAGACAACCTCGTGAATTTTTACGAAAATGGAAAAAAGTGAATTTCGTGTGCTGATTAAGCATTACTTTTTACGTAAAAAATCCATCACTGAAACTAAGGAAAGACTCGATAAATACTACGGGGACTCGGCACCATCAATTTCAATGGTTAAGAAGTGGTTTACAGAGTTTCGTTGTGGTCGTACCAGCACTAGTGACGCCGAACGTCCAGGTCGCCCAAAAGAAGTGATCACGCCGGAAATCATCGATAAAATCCATGAAAGGATATTGGATGATCGGAGAATGAAAGTGCGTGAGTTGGCTCATGCTGTAGGTGTATCTCAACTGAATGGTTACATCATATTTTACACGAATATTTGGACATGAAAAAACTCTCTGCGAGATGGGTGCCGCGATTGCTCACACTCGACCATAAGCGCAATCGTGTGACCACTTCAAAAGAGTGTTTAGCGATGTTCAGCCGTAATCCGGACGAATTTTTGCGCCGTTTTGTTACTGTGGATGAAACATGGATCCATCACAACACGCAAAAAACCAAGGAACAATCGAAACAGTGGGTTGCTTGGAGTGAACCTGGACCAAAGAAGGCGAAACAGAGTCTGTCAGCCAACAAGGTCATGGCCACAGTTTTTTGGGATGTATGCGGTGTCATTCACATCGATTACCTCAAGAAAGGTAAAACGATCACCGGCGAATATTATTCAAAGCTTTTGAACAGATTCGACGTTGATTTGAAGCAAAAACGGCCACATTTGGCGAAGAATAAAGTGCTGTTTCATCAAGACAATGCACGTGTGCACCCTTGTCTAGTCACGATGGCCAAAATCCACGAATTGGGATACGAACTGCTACCCCATCCAGCATATTCTCCAGATTTAGCCCCCTGCGACTATTTTCTGTTTCCAAACCTAAAGAAATGGCTGAGCGGTAAGAGATTTGAGTCGAATGAAGAAGTCATTACCGAAACAAGCGCGTATTTTGAGAGCTTTGAAAAAACCTATTATTTGGAGGGAATAAAAAAATTAGAAAAACGCTGGACTAAATGTATTGAGCTAAAAGGTGATTATGTAGAAAAATAAAATGTTTATTTGCGGAAAAAAATTTGTTTTATTTAAAAAGTCACTGACTTATCAAACCGCCCTCGTAATTTGCCCAGAAAGTCATCTTTCCTGAAATACGATGTTTACTTGGAGCAAGTAACTTACGCACTTAACTACTTGCTTCATGTACACCAGCCTTCGAAAAATAGAGTGTTAACAGTAACACCCATGTTTGTAAGACACAAAAGACACTAAATGTTAATCCTTATTACAGATATGACGGAGGATACGATGATAGATATTAGGGATGCAAGATTTTGGCACAACGGGACCAACAGATCCTTGGAATTTAATCGGCCCCAGTCTCCAGATAATTACATGCTGGTATTTGAAGATCTCGATCAAGTTTTTAGCAAGATAAGTCTCGCCAACATCAACGACTCCGACGTAACCGCATTGCTCAATTGTTCGAATGTTTCTTTAAATTTTTCGAACGTTAGTTGTGAAATTGGCGGGAAGCTCGAGATAAGCCATCACAACTATTGGGCGTTAATTTTGGTACTCTTTCCGGTGTTTACTTTATTCGGTAATGTTCTTGTGATACTCAGTGTGTTTAGAGAAAGGACTCTTCAGACTGCTACCAATTATTTCATCGTCAGTCTCGCTTTGGCAGATCTGCTCGTCGCTGTCGTGGTGATGCCTTTTGCTGTTTATGTTTTGGTATGTATATTCTACTTTAAAGGTTAAACTTATTACAAAATAGGATGGTTTTTTTTAAATCCGCACTGACATATCTTCGGAGTGGTAAAAAAAGAGGCCTGTGAACTTTTAATATTAATATTTGGAGGTCACGCACCATTTAAATAACACGGGAAAAAAATTTTTTTTTACAATTTTGTAGCTTGCAAAACCAATGGACGGGTTTTTAAAATGGATACATGTTTTTGTAGGAAATTGAACGCTCTACAAAAAATGTTTTTTGATAAACCGACACGTTTAAAAAATTATTCAATTTGAAAGTTAAATTTATGACATAATTACACTTTTTACTTTATTTATAGGCAAAATGATAACAATTGTATTCTGTTCAAAAATACATAAAACAATTACACCGTATTTGGATTATAATTTAAAACTGTTATTTAATTAAAAAACAAATAAAACACTTTTAGGTTAGAATAATATGTAAAATAAAGATAAAAGTTGTTAGTATTTATACGATAAAACCGCACAAAACAATTTTATGAAGTCATACATACGCTCATTCATTTTCAAATAAAATATTATTGAGACCATCTGCATAAGTCGATTAGAAGTATACATGCTGCACCGTTACTCGAAAATAACTTATTGACATAATTTTTTAAATAGTACACCTTGTATATATTTTCAGTTTTTTATAATATATTAAATTACAAATATAACCGTCAGGACCGCATAATTCTACATTTAATAGTTCCAAAGTCACAGTGGTTTTAAACTAAAATTATAAAAATATGCCAAAAAAGTAGTAGGTTATACTATTCTGGTTCATGTCCTTCTCAATTATTTTTCGGGGAGGATAGCGGGTTTAGGACGAAAGAAAACAAACTTTTCGCTCTTCTTAAATCGCCGACGTTTCGATCTTTATTTTAGGTCTTTCTCAAGGCTTTTTAATTCGTGGAAGTCTCAAGTCCGTAATGTAAAATTTCTGATATCGTATCCGTCACAGACATGTTTACAATTAACATTGAGCAAATGAATTAATCACATAACAAAACAATATTAAAACGAATAATTTCTATTCCTTCAATAATATTAAAATCACCCCTAGAGGTTACAGTTCCCAGCACAATCCAGCCCTTTCCACGAAGTTCATGGTTGTATGGGGTGAGATTTTTTTAAAATCGGCTGGTACTTAGTTAGTAAAACCAAATATGTTGAACCTTAAGCAGGGGCTTGAACGTAATATGTGTTCAGCATTTTCGTCTATTATGCAACAGAACCGACAGTCCGTTTTTTGGTTTAGATCATTCCATGTCCTGTAAGTAGTCCCATCAAAATTCGTATGTCATTTTTACTAGATTCCAGAAAATGCTTGGTTGCATTTCTCGAGGGTATAGGTAAAAACGCCTTCGAATGTGTCAAACCTGGTATATCAAGCCAGCGCGTGAGTCTTTTTCTCTTCGCCCAGTCCAAAATAATGGTTTTGGGCAGGACTTGTGGTGACTTATTTTGGTACTGTGAACGCAGATTCGGCTCTCTGTTTCACGAGGATGTCGGCTTTCTCGTTGTCCTCCAGCTCCTGGTTCCCAGTTATCCATAGCAAAGTCACTCTGTTGTTCGCATCAAGGAATTTCAGTGATTCGATGCAATTCCATACAAGCTTGGATAAAATTTATCTTGTTGGAGCTCAGTGCTCTTAGAGCAGCATGGCTCTCTAAAATTATACTAATTTTTTTGTTCACTAGAGGTCTGTTAGTCAGCTCTCTTGCACAGAATTCAATTTGAGGTTTTATATTATAAATAACTTTAAAACATTATTTTTAAAGTCTTTATTAAATATTCGGGGCAAAATCCTAGGGATGTCTCTGTTTCACAGTTAGTGATTTGCAAATCCTATTTAATCATGATAAACGCAGCAACAATATTGTTGGAACACCAACGGGTTTTAGTCGATAATCAGTTTATGGAGTTATTACTCAATGTTACGAAGCACATAGCTATTTAAAAAAATGTTGATACAAGTAAATTTAGTCACCTGATTGCTTTTTTAAAACAAAATCCCGATTTTTACAAACCCAAAAAGTCCAGAATTTTGAATAAAGAAAATATTCAAAAGTTTTTAAAGGAGGCTATGAATGAAAATTGGTATAAGTGGAGGGAGCATGCTGAAAAGAGGAAGGGACTGTATTTAAAATTGTTATACCTATATATAATATATAATCCAGGATATCTACAGCTGTCGCTGCCTTCCTGCTTTCAGCCCTTGTCTCCAGTTGTCCTTGTCCTGCCAGTCTCCGTCCTGCAGGTTTCTTAATTCCATCGCCTCATCCACTTCGTCTCTCCATGATCGCCTTGGTCGACCTCTCTTTCGTCTGCCTAATGGACTCCGCTCAGTTACCCGGTGTATCCAGCGATCCTCCGGAGTTCTTCTAACATGTCCGTACCACGTTAGTTTCTTTTCCTCTATGTGTTCTAGTATGTCTTTTTTTACCTCCATTCTTCTCCTGATCTCCTCATTTCTTATTCGATCTAATCTGTTCACTCCACAACTCCTCCAAAAGTCCATTTCTGTGGCTACAATCTTCCCTTTGTTTTTTTTGTTGATCACCCACATTTCAGCTCCGTAAGTCATTATGCTGCGAACTATTGAATTGAATATTCTTGTTTTATTAGTCTTGGTTATGTGGCGATCCCATAATATTGGGTTTAATTGATTAATACATGCCCTAGTTTGACCTAGTCTATTTTTTATTTCTTCCTCTGTTGTTCCACTTTTTGATATTATAAACCCTAGGTACTTAAATTTGTCTGTTCCTGAGATCTGTCGGTTATCATCTATTTCTAGGTGATATATCCTGTCTTGTGCCGTTGACATATATTGGGTCTTTTCGAGGTTGATTTCCACTCCATTTTTCCCATATTCCTCCTCTAGTTTCCGCATCATAAAACCTAAATCCTCCTCATCTTGAGCTATGATTACTTGATCATCGGCAAAGCTTAGAGTATACAGATGATCATTTCTAATTGGTATTCCCATTCCTGCACATTTTCTCTTCCATGGTCTTAGTGTCTGTTGTAGAAATATTTTGAATAGTGTGGGTGATGTTGAGCATCCTTGGAGGAGACCCTTAGTTGTTTTGAAGGCATTTGATAGTTTATTTCCCTCTTTAATCCATACGGTATTTTTTTTGTACATATTTTGGACTGTTCTGATAATTCTCTGCGTTATACCCATTTCTAACATGGCTTCCCAGATTTTAGACCGAGGGACAGAATCATAGGCCTTTCGGATATCCACAAATGCAAAATGTACCTCTCTGTTCTTGGCCATTTTTTTCTCTATGAGTTGTTGAATTGTATATATATGGTCCATACATGATCTTCCAGCCGTAAATCCTGCCTGATCTTCATCAACTTTTCCTTGTATCTGTTCTTCTAA
This sequence comes from Agelastica alni, assembly GCA_950111635.1. Lineage (NCBI taxonomy): Eukaryota > Metazoa > Arthropoda > Insecta > Coleoptera > Chrysomelidae > Agelastica > Agelastica alni. Next base: position 5,087,307 of record OX467718.1, on the reverse strand, counting down.
TTTTTGTTTGACGACTTTTCCAAATAGTCGGCCCATCGAAGCTATCACGCTGATTCCCCTGTAGTTTTCGCACTTTTTTTTCTCTCCTTTCTTATGGATAGACGTTATGTAGGCTTCCGTCCATTCATCTGGTAGTTCTTCTCCATTTAGTGCTCTGAGGAACATTGCGTGTATCATACCTAGTATTATTAGTATTATACCTAGTACACAAAAATTGTTTTCCAAAAATTCTTCGTAATGCCTGGTGGTGTCAAAAAAGTAAATATGGTACAATTGGTGCGAACCTATGCATCAATAAGACCTAGCGATGCTTAAACGTCATGGTGGCTAGAAAAGTGACACAGTTGCTGAAGGATATATATATATAGAAAATTTACGCGAAAATAAAAAAATATTTTTGTATCCATATTGTTTAACAAAAATCATTATTGAATGTCTCACCGATTGTCTTCTCTGTGCAAGAAACCAAAAAGTTACAAATAAATATCTATATTACATCTTCTTCAAAAATCTTTCGCAAGGATTTCATTTCAATCTTCTATAACAAAACGTATGTTCGTCCGTTGCTTGAATATGCGGGTATAGCGTGGTGTCCAAGGTCATCCGAGATCAAAACCTGCTAGAAAATGTTCAACGCCGGGCTACAAGACTGTCCTTTGGTCGTACGCGTCCAGATTATTCCGAGAGACTAGACAGATGACTAACTTACCGTGCTTTGCCGATCGCCGCCTACGCGAAGATCTAATTCTCGCATTCCGGATGATTAAGTTTAATTATGGAAACCTCAGAGACATTTTTCTTTTAAATACCGACTCCCGTCTCCGAGGACATGATCTAAAGTTAAAAAAGAAAATTTTTAAATGTGTAGCAAGAAAAACGTTTGTCACCAATCGAGTTTTTATCTTCTGGAACGATTTAAGTGAGGAAACAGTTAGAGCATCATCAGTTAACATATTTAAAAATAAAATCGACGAACATTTATTACACTCCTAATTTGTATCTCGTTAATAATTATTTCACGTTTTATATTTTTTTACTTATGTATGATTTTGTAAATAGGCTGTCATAGGCTTAGACCTTAGCCTTTATTAATATGTAATAATATTAATAATAATAATAAATAACCAGAACAATGAAGCAGTTTCGACGCCTATGTCCAACGTTAATTTAACAAATTACAATAATATAGAAATTAATTTTAATTATTAAATTTTGTTAATTTAAATTTTTTTCTTATTTCTGCCAAGTAAACCTAGATTTTTTTGATTATAATCCTCAGAACTCTAATAAAATTATTAGTAATCAGTCCAATAAAGTATGTTAATTTGACACTAAAAATGAAATCCATAATATTTTTATTGTGACACGTCGGAATATAAAATAATGTTTGTAACACATTACTATAATAAGTATATAAAGGACCGATACTTTTTGGCCATAATAAAATTGAAAATGTGTCATTTTAATTTTAGGATTTCTAATATGCGATACGCAACACCATTAATTTTATGTTTCTACTCCAAAAAAAAATTAAATTAAACCTACGAGTCCATCTTTCTCAATAAAAGAAACATACCTAAATAAGTATTTTCGGTAATTACCTACTTATTTGTAGAAATGCGGCTCCAAATCAAATTTAAAAAAAAATTGGAGGCCTTTGAAATGCCTATGCTGTGAAGAATCGTCTGGGTAGAAAGAGTGCGTAACACCGAGGTACTTCAACGCCTCGACAAGCAGCTGGAAGTTCTGTTTACACCAAAAAAGCGTAAACTGAAAGTATTTTGGTCACATCTTAAGGAATGACAAGTATCGACTTTTAAAGCTTATTATAACAGGGAAGATCGAAGAAAGAAGAGGCCCGGGTAGAAGAAAGATATCCTGGCTAAAAAACTTAAGACAATGGTATGGAGTGAGCACTACGACATTGTTCCGCCGAGCTGTAGACAAGGTTCAGATAGCGCTAATGATTGCCAACGTCCGAGGAGGACAGGGCACCTTAAGAAGAAAAAGAAGAGACCCGACCAGACACAACAAAAACAAAAAAGCTCCTGGAAACAAGCGAGATGAAGATTCTACGAAAAATTACTGGAAAAACGCTGCTGGACAGAGAACTGAGCGAAAATATAAGGCGAACATTCAAGGTGGAGAACGTTAATGACTGGGTTTTGAGCAGAAAGCGTGAATGGAATGAGCACATAAGTAGAATGAATAAAGGGAGAATAGTAAGGATAGCTCGGGACAAATCACCACTGGGAAAAAGAAGCTCGGGAAGACCACGGAAAAGATGTAGCGACAATCTTACCATTGATTAAAGTCGCAGGCATGCTGCGAAGAATAAACAGGCAATTTGCCTACATTAAAAAAGGAAGAAGAAAAAAGTAGTTCTCTATCAGAGTGCACAGGTACTTGCTGATCCCTAACTTTGTAAACCCACCCGCGACCAGGTGCCTCAGAAACAATGGATAAGTCATAAGATGGCATTTTATAAGGCACAATAAAAATTGAAAACTATTAAATAGTAAAAATAATAAATTAACAAATTCAATAAACACATCAATTTAATCACTAGTGCTTCATACATAAAAAAAATGTTCCAAAAAAGAGGGGCAAATTTTGTTAACATTTGGATTTCTAAAAAATAAATTTTAAATAAGAAGGCTGTTTTTAACAATAAATATTTCCTAAAAAAAATTAAAAAATATTTAACCTATTTCTTCTGGAATCCCCTATTCTTTAAATTTTCATTTAAACCTTCAAATATTTTCGCGTCTTTGTTTTGTTTTCCCCTGACTCAAATTTTCTTTTTATAACTCCCTTTTGTTCTGTTTGTCGAAAAACTTTTAACGATAAAATTGGGGTGAAGCCTTTTCACCCTATTTATGACTCATTTATTGTTTTTCAATTTTTTAAGAAGTATCTTATTGTTTTTGATTGTTAAATTGGTGGGACTTTGGTCAGGATAAAAACCAAAATAAAAATAGTCGAAACTTTTTGTTTCTTCCTCGGGTCTATGTATGTAATTTAAACGGTGCCAGTAGATTGTAGGAGGGGTCGTGAAGGCTATGCAACCTCTCAAGCACCTCGACCTATCAGATCTTTTGTGCATAACCCTTAATCTATTCGAGGTGCCAGTAACTCAGCCAAGTAATTTAAAGAATATGCTTAAAAGGACAGTGCTCTTCTACACATCATTCTATAAACACTTACTTTTTAACCTTACCTGTACGGGGTGTCTGATTAAGAGAGTTGTATCTTAGAAACTAATTATCGTACAACTATGTGAAAAAAACAGTATTACAAATTCGCAAACAAAAAACTGCTAGATATTATTTTCAAGTTTCCTACTCCACCGCTAGTGGACGTAGTTCACAATAATAACACAAAAACATAATTTTTCCATAATAAATGACCAGTAATAGTACCATTATTGCATATTCCTTGCTGCAATCGGAGTATTCTCAAAACATTCAAAATACACTTTTAACATATTATAAGCTTTACTATTTGTGTAAGGCATTACTTATTTTTAAATCACTTACCATTACAGGTTTATAGATTCACTCCATATTAATGTTTTATTTAAGTTGTAAACTGTTTATGACATCTGGACGCCTAATAACATTTTTAATTTACTTAAGTATAAAACTCGACCCCCTAATATACCTATTTATTCTAGTATCTTCGCTTAGAAAATAGATATTAAGTTAAAGTTTTTACCAATTTTTTTTAAATTACATACTCTTTTAAGTATCTAATTAAAAAATATAGCATCACTTCTCCCAAAGTTAAAAACAAAACAATTGTTTAAACAACGCCACCTAGCGATCGTCAAAACCACCAGAATAAAACGATGATATAATATTTTATTAGGCATTGAATTACCTTTCAAATAAAACCAAGTTTGTTAAAATTTTTTATAAAGCAGAACAAAAGTTATAACTGTTTTATTAAGTTAGCTTTTCCACTCACCCCCACCAGTTATTTTACACATACATACCTTTTTTCCGTAGGGGTAGGCAGAGATGACTTCCTTCCACTTGCTACAGTTCTTACACACATCTTTTGCTTCCTCTACTTTCATCAGGGCTCTTATGCATGCTTGTCGGTTGTTGGTACTTTTGACCTAGCCTTTCTTCAAAACAATGTTGATCTGATCGAGATATTTTCGCCGAGGTCGACCATTACCGACTTGTCCATTCACACTCGCCTTATAAATTTGTTTCGTCAATCTTCCCTCATCTATCCTTTCTACGTCCCAAACCATCTAAGCATTCCTTTATCTTTCTAACCACATCTTCTTTTACACCACAGCTATTGTACTGATAGACCGTCGGATTTCAACAGAAGTTTAGCCACGATTCAATCCCTTATGCCTTTGAGAGTACTGAAAGATGAATTTAAGGAAAGTAAAATATGGGAAAATTGTGGGGTTTCCTGGCATCTGCGTGAAAATTAAGTTATTTTTGTAAAGAAAATCGCATAAGGGCTACTGGTGCCCTAATGGTGTTATTTATGACCAATTAACATTACATGTTTAGGTCATAAATAACACCCTTACGGCACCAGTAGCCCGTATGCTCAAATTTATATGAATAGAATCAAATACTTCTCTATCGGTTCATAAAACGGCATAAGGGAGAATATCGTCGCACGACACAAATTTTTTGTAATGAGGAAAATTCGATTTTCAGAAAAACGTAACCTGGTTCAACTTTAAATTTCCCTTTTTTTCGCTTATCTTATAGGACATTTTTAGTGCACAAAAAGGCATAAGGAATTCGATACAAAATAAAAAATTTAATACTTAAGTGATACTTTTTTCAGTACGAAATTTGAAAATAAAAATGATTACAAAGTTCAAAAACATAATACCTGCTTTTTTGCATCGGAATTAAATATGTTACAGTAAATAATTGACGTTTGACGTTTCATCTAGTCCAAACAGGGTAAGTACACTGGAAAGCTAGAGAGGGGGTAGCTACTTGTTTCAGTACATACGGCACGGAAAACTGTCCACCTGAAAAAGGCGCAAAATTTCAGTTTTTGAAAGTAAATACTTAAACTATTGTATACAAATAAATAAATAACTTGTTTAAATTTATTTTAAAGATTAATAACTGTTTATTAAGAGTAAAAAACTGCCGCCAAGACAAATTAAACAAAAAGTCAAAAATTAGCTGAAATGATTAAGTTTGTACAAGTTATCAAGTTGGCGTATTCAATTGTTTCTACTGTTTTGTTACAAAACCTTACCTCGAAATTATCAAATTCAAATGTCGAATGAAAATCTCTGATTATTTTTTAACTTTTACAATTATGGTAAATCGTGATACAGCAGCTGCCATTGTTGCATTACTTCGCGATGGAAAAAGTCAGCGGTATGTGGTTTTATTCACAGACGAGACCAGGTTTTGCCTGAGATTTCCCGATGGTCGTGAAAGAGTGTAACGGCGAATCCCAGACAGCTGTTCGGTATGTTAAAGAGATTCTTCAAAATGTTGTTGTTCCATAAGCTCCTTTTGTTGGAGATAACTTTCTCTTAACGCATGATAATGCAAGACCTCACACCGCAATACTTAGTCGACAATATTTGGGCGAAGTTAATATTCTTCTTTCCTTAGTCCATTATATCATCCATGATTTTGTTGCCCTCTCTTGTTGCTGTCTATAAATTTAAGCCAGTTAAATTGCAAACGGTGTTTGTCCATCTAGTTGGTGATCGGCCTCGTCGTCGTTTACCAAATGGCATTCTCTGTACAATGAGGCGCTTCACATTATCGTGTCGAATTATGTGGCAGAAGAACCTTAAATCCCGCGCTGAAGTTTGGCTCGACAAACGGTGCTCTATTCTTACTTATTTTAATATGGATGCGGTTGTTTTTCGAGCAGTCCATGGGATTTTTAACATTCTGCGCCAATACCACATTTCAAACGTATCGATTCTCCGTCGATCACCCACGTTTCCGAAGCGTACCAAAAGACTGAAAATACCAGTTATTTTACTAGACCTTTTTTTGTTTGGATCGAGATGTTGCGATCTTTCCATACTCTGGTGAGTTGGCTCATAGCTGTTTTACCCAGTTGAATGCGTCTACGAATTTCAGGTTCACAATCCCCATTTGATGTTAGATACACGATCCTTCCTACGATATCGCAATTTTCCACCTTGTGTGGTTGTGAAACACCTTCTTGTTCTCGGTTGATAATCATGATCTTCGTTTTTTGTAGTTTATTTGCAACCCATATCTTAAGCTCACAGATTCGAGTTTTTCGAGGAACATTGTCAGTTCTTTTTCATTACCGGCAACATGTTTGGGACATGTTAAATCAAAGAACTCCAAGTCGTGTTACTGGTCCATCAACTTTAAATGAGCTGCGGCAAGCACTTTTTGAGGAATGGAAACTCATTCATCAGGAATCCATTGCAAACTTTATTTTAGGGATGCCACGAAGAATGCAAGCAATTGTGAATGCATGTGGAGGCAATACGAGATAATAAAAGATTTTTCCAGATTGTTGGCATAACAATTGTTTTGTGTTTTGTTGTTTAAACATTTTCTTGCTATTAAACCAAAATGTCGTTGTTTTTGACTTTTTGTTTATTTCGCCTTGGCAGCAGATTGTAACTTTAATTAAATAATTACTTATTAATCTTTAAAATTAATTTAAATAAGTTATTTATTTATTTCTTTACAATAGTTTGAGTATTTATTTTTAAAAACTGAAATTTTTCGCTTTTTCAGGTGGCCCGCTTTCCACGCCGGTCAGTGTAGAAAGGTTTTCTATTCGCTTGACTGGAATCGGTACTGTAGCCAGTACTAGATTTTAAAACTAAAGCGTCTGTTTACACGGATAATCCAGTGTTGGATTTAAGTAACTCAGCTGAGTTAATGGCACCGTATAAATTCGTCTTAAAAAAAACATATTAAAATGGAATTCAAAAATTTCAGATGTAAACAAAATAGGTAATTAATGTAAAATAGGAATCGTTAATGGGAACAATAGACAAACAACGTTGGTAAATACTTACATTTAAATTGGCTCTCCGAGTTAAATGCATCCTTTGGGGATAAATTTAATACACTAGTTTAAAATTTAAATTGGTAAATTCGAATGCAATTGGATTTCGTGTAAATATCCTACATTGTCAACTATACACTTCACTGAAACGCTAATGTGAAAACAGTAAAAACTATACAGGATTTTTGTTGTAAAAAACTGTGAGATTTTTTTAGATCTATTGCTTTGTAAAGGCGAATAGATTTGTTTTAATTGCGTAGTTTAATTGTGAGTGTGTCTAAATACGCGTGTGTGAAACTGTGGATAAAATTACAAATTTGTTTTCGTTAGTCTTAGGTGCTTTGTTAAAAGTTGCATATAGCATAGATTAATAAGATAATCTATGCATATTATAAGAGCCAATTGTGAATAATTATTATTGTTTCTTATAGGAAAAATAGCTCCTCAAAGTAAAGCCGTTGTAAAAGGAAAGAACGTCACTGTTTTTTTCTTCCCAATAGGTAAATGATAAAATGATGAAGTCAAATTTATTTTGTTCAAAGCAACATTAAAAAAAAAAAAAATATGAAAAAAAAAAATTATCAATTATTTGATGTAATGATTTTTTTAATATTGACCATATTTGTTTTAAATGAATCCTTAAAACATTTTCTTTCAAAAAAATTCGGCGAAAAGCCAAAAGTTTTCTCACAATTTATTACAAAATAGACAAAAACTACTACTTGACAGCCTAAAATTATCAGCCATTTTAAATATAGGTACATTTTTATCAATTTTTATATCTTACCAAAGATTTCGCCACAATAACTGCTGATAACGAGGTTACTGAAGAAATCAAAGGCAGAATTCAATCTTTAAACCGCTGCTTATACGAACTTAACAATCTTATTAACTGATTTTTGAGAATTATGGTTATTATTATGTGATATTAGCCGAACCCGGCAGACTTTGTCCTGCCATATGTCTATATTATAACAGCTTGTTCTTTATACTTGCTAAGTTACTGCAAAGCACCAGTTTTAAAATTTATTTCATAAAAAATTTGTAGAAAAATTACTTGACTTTACAGCAAATACATTCTCTGTGTTCAAATGCAGCAGGATACCGATTTTCACAGTAATCGGTTAACCGATATAACAGTTGGTATGCAGCAGCACCACCTGGTGGGGAGCTGCAACAAAGTGGATAACGAAAACGAATTCTCCATAAAAAAATACGAATACATGCCGATTTTTTTGGCTGGTTGAACGGTGTAGAAGTTGATATGATGGTGTTAATTGACGATTTGTTCACCAGGTAGCGTTGGTGTTAAGTTAGGTTTACTTTTTATGTTTATTTTGAAAGAAATTCTGTTATTTTTTATGTTTTAGTAAATATTTGATGTTATTATATTTGTAAAAAAAATTATTTTTATTGGTCTTTAGGTACATAATTTATTTTTCAAAATGGCTGCTATTTTTTTGTGCTGTCAAGTAGTTTTGTGATCCATTTTTTAATAAATGTTGTGATTTTTCCCAGATATAATGTTTTATGGATTTATTTAGGATAGTTTTCATGAAAATACGGCCAGTATTTAAAAAAGTTATTCTTCTTCTTCCTTCTTTAATGTAAGCAATTTACATGTTTTTCTTCGTATCCTCTTCCATTCAATTATTATTGTTTCCAATAATAATCAAAAATTATTTGCATTCAAAACTACAGAAAATGTAAAAGTTATAAATTAAAAATAAATTTTTTTTGAAATTTGTAGGGTGACTACACATGGAAGGTTTTTAAAGGATGTTTTAATGTTATTTGGTACACATACATTTTTAAACATATAAATAGGAAAATGTTAGCTATAAACTAAAAACATGTAGTGTAATATTTATAAAGACAAAAAGATATATTGCGTTTAATTGTAAATAACTAATAATGGAATTCATATTATCTATATACTAACACAAATACCATTGTATTATCATTTCTAATCTCTTATAAAGAAGTTTATTTTTTCATATATTTTATTAAACATCACAAATAATGTTAATTTTTCAAAAAAGACCATCTAAATATTGACAATGAAAGAAATGTGGGATATGGAGATTTTTATCAATGGCTGCGAAGGTCAATATTAATTGCTGTTCATTTTACTACCACATTTGCCAGACACGCTATTTCATTTCAGGGTTGAAGTAAACAAGAGGTTTTTTAAATTACTTTCATATAAAGGTACTAACTAGTATTTTTTTTGTTATAGTTTAAGTTTGGCACAAATTTAAATTTATTTTTTGGATTTAACATTTTAAGTGTTTTCCTACGAAAAATAGCAAAAAAATATTTAGACTTGATAATAAAAATTGAGCTACAAAAAAATCAAAATTTATAACCGATCTGGTAAATCAATTTTTACACAAGTTTGGTTTTATTTTTAAAATTTAAATGTTTTTAGCAGTAAAAATTAGCAAAAAATAAATTGGGACTTAATGAAAATTGAGCTACCTGGGTAGTAATAAAAATAGTAAAACATGAACATCAAAATATATAACCATCCTACTAGGTCCAGAAATCATTTGACACAAATCTGTTTTTCGTTCTTAGTTTTAAATGTTTTTTTAATAAAAATACAACAACAAAAATTTATGTTTAGACTTGATAGAACAAATAAGTTACCTGGAAAACAAGAAAATTTGGAATGATGTTTTGGAGGTTTTAATAAGATCTTAAGGTGATGAAAGTTAGTGAGTTCATATTTTTTACTTATTAAGAAATAGAGGGCTATGATAGGAATTACCTTAAGTGATAAAATCAGCAGCAAGGAAATTCGTAGAAGAACTAAAGTGACGGATGTACTTGTGGCAACTGAAATGAAGATGGGGCTGGTCATATAGCAAGGCAGGATGACCACAAGTGGGCGATATCCAGAATGTTGCAGGAAGGAATTGGATCTGGACTACTAGGGAAGAGGCCTACATCCAGGAGTGGATAAACACGGGCTAAGAAGAAAAAGAAGAAGAAAAAAAAATACAAAGAAGTCGTAAAACAGTAATATATAGAACATATAATAACAAATCAATAGTTTTTTTCATCAAATATTCAATATTCAATTGCAAATATTTAATCAGCATTTTAAACTTTGTCATGCTTTCTTCTCCTCTAAAAACCATATCTTTCGTCGTGCTTACACTTACTTTCATCCCTTTAATATTTAGGGCATCATGCATAAATAATACTAAGCATTGCTTCCTCCTCAAATGATGCTAATTTGACGTAATCATCGGCGTCAAGGAGGCATTTGACGATTAATTCATTCATCATCAATCTATACGCACCCCCTTTCTCAAATCTTTTAAAGTTTATTTTTACAAAAAAATTTTTAAACTTTGGTAAAATATACTACAATATTTTATTAGCCTTAAGATGCCACCATATTATGATAATTTTTGTACCAATCGTCTTTAATTATATTGTGTTATTCATTTTTGGGAACTTGTCGTTCACTGATATCAACTTGATACAAAATTATTTTTATGGTGCTTCATTACTTAAGTTTTCTATTAATTAAATCATCCACTAACAAATACCTTTACGTTTTAATAATAAAAGTTAAATTTTACGAAAATAATGTTACGACCCCGTCCCTGTTGACCCTTTTCTGTCGCGACAATGCGTCGGCGCGGAAACCAAAGAAAGGTTCCCGCAAGTTCTCGACCGTTCAAAAAGGGGGCTATCGCCTTCTAGAATAAGGTCGAAGTATGATTTACAGGTATAAAAAAGACGGCGGTTGTGATGGAAGGACAGTATCGGTTTTAAAAGTGTTTATGAATTAAGAAATGTAAATAGTTATATAGTGTTGTAGAAGTTGTATAGCTAAGTGAATATCTAAGTGGTTGATAAAATTAGAATTTATTTTATTGGAATAAACATTGTTTTGTTACTGGATCGAGAGTTTTAATCGCCGAACCCACAGAGGACTTAAAAGTCGTAACAATAATAGCAAGAACGTTTAAAGGTGATCTTTGAATGCAGTTGTAAACAGTTTGAATTTATCTTCCAGGTACCAGCCCATCGTAGAATCATAACGCCATAAATTCACATTTTTATTTGTTTTCAAATCAAAATTTTTCTTACGAAATCTGGTTAAATAATTCTTCCACCAAACAGCTACTCGCTTTCACGAACGTGACAGGAATTTAGGGATATTATTATGGCTTTGTTCATATGATCTTATATTTTCTTTTTATGTGAAAGTTATGGCGCATTAAAAGCACATATTGTGTTAAGAATTTTACTTTAATTGAAGCATGCAACTGTGAGGTTATTTAAAAATTTTCGGATTCCACCTACCATCAAATTAAAAATTTTGGGTCAGCTTACAACTGAGATATGTATTAATTAAAAAACGGTTATTAACTTTTTTAATTAGATATTTCGGTCTTTTTTTAGATGGAAATTAAGTAGTATAGCTGATGTATAATTTTAAAATATCAACCGAAGTTAATTAAAATTTTATTAGGAATGTTCGAACGATTTGCTTTTTTTGTGTATTAAATCATCAATAATTCATCAGCTGAAGTTTGATTTTAAATTGGTCAACTTGTTCTGCAGTCACCGATTTAAAAGAAAAATTATTCCGTTGCCCAAGAAACGATTTAAATCTGTTGAAAATGCCGTTTATTAAACATTAATTCCCACAGTACTTCGTGGGGACCAAAAAATAAAATTGGGAAGTTATTCAAAATTTATTAACGTTGTATAACTTATTAATTAAAATTTACAGAAAAATCATAATTAGTTTTAGGCAAAAATTACAATGTTTTTGGAAACTACACCGCTGAAAAATTATTAGGAATCGCTTAAATGTTTTTGTTTATTTTAGTGATACGTATATAAACTTCCCAGTGGAAGTTATAGTAATGGGTCCGATTTTGCGAATCCCAAATGTTGACATCTCCACATTTCAAGGTTCCCATAGTCGAATACAATAGTTTTTAAGTGGATGTCTGTGTGTGTATGTGCGTATGTTTGTATGTTCGTATGTTTAAGTTAAAAAAAAAAAAAAAAAAAAAAAAAAAAAAAAAAAAAAAAAAAAGATATATATATATATATATATATATATATATATATATATATATATATATATATATATATATATATACACAGGTAAATAGACAATACATAAATAAATACTTGTCAATAAAAATATTATGTTTTTTTAAACGTTTTCCATTTTAAACAGATTTAAAAAAAGATAGCTTATAGACTGCCAGCCCCAAAGCACGCCTATGCCAATAAAGTCGTTTATGAAAGAAAGCTCACGGGTTCAAATTGCAATGTAAATGCTAACAGTAACTTTTAAAATTATTTTGACCGCCCTGTAAGAGTTTTGCAGGTATAATTGAAGTTTATTACTCTTTCTCAATAAAAAACACACTCTACTCTTCTTCTAGCTCATGGAGGTCCTACTCGTAACTAACTGCACTAAAAGTTTTTTTGTCTAATATTCAGCATCTACGTATATTTTGTTTAGATGTTAAATGTCACTGTTATTTTTTTTTATTACACTCTTTTATTTGCTTTAAATAAATAAAATTTTAATGCTTTGATTCTTAAACAACAAATTATTTAGAAGTTAGTAGTAAGGGTACAGTCAAAAGCAAATAGGTCAAAAATTATGAGTGATCCTTATAAACTGTTAAGCAGTTTACTTCGTAGATGATTACGTTATCTTGCTGCAGCAGTACACTGAATATCTAATATGAATACATAATTTTAAATTTTCGCAAGACTTATTATTTTTCGAAATAAAAGTTATAGTCATATTCCGGTTCCCTTCAAAGTTTCATTCGGTTTTGAATCGACCCAAATAATCTCTTTAGTGCCTAACTTCAAGGATATAGGAAGTTCTTATGCTAATACGAAACAAAATAACATAAAGCTCTGCAACCGAGGTATCCGCAAAATTTATCCAAACTTTGTTTATTACGTTAGTTCAAAGTAAAATACAATTTAAGCCACTTCTAATATTACTCTGTTTTTACTTTAAAATTGCAATTTGTGGTATTCTGTATAAGGGGGAATACGTGCCAAAGATAATTTGTAACGAATGACCTGGTTTAAAGGATCTTAATTGGAGACTCTTACAGTGGTGGTTCATATTATTAGAGCCACCTGCTAAAAGACCGAATTTTGCAATTAAGCAACCTTTTTTTATCTCCTTTCTACTTCTTCTGCCTATTAGAGATCTAGATGATCTGTTGATTCCGGACTTGCCTCTGTAATATTTCCTGAGATGTGGACTGCCAGCTGTCTCTCCATCTTTTTGGTGATCTTCGGTCAATTTCATTACATGGTTATACCATTTACTTCTCCTCTTCCTTCCCCATCTCACCACATCCTGTACCTCGCATTGTGCTCAACGTGATATCTTCTTTTTTTCCCGGCTATTGTTCTCAGTACTGACATTTCGGCGACTCGTAGCAATCTTTTGGTCTTGTTGGTATTCTCTCTTGCTGAAATTATATTATGCTGGTAACAATGCAAAAAAATAAGTTAAGATATTTTTGACCAAAAAATTATGCTTCGTATTCTCACGTTAAAGTGCTGAGAGTCGTGTTAAATTATTACTTTTTTATTTGTTCTTGTTAACATTATACAAACAATTAAAATGTTAATGTAGTTTATGTAGTTGCCAAGAAATAATTTTTTTCATGTATATTTTTTAACTCACAGATGAAATTAATTAACAATTTATGTCTGGTACCTGAGCTGGCTCATTTTTGACTATGACTTAGCACTTAACTGCTGTAATACATCTGAAAATTTGAAAAAATCGGTCATGTAATCACTTTATTTTAGGAATAGGAATAACACAGTATTGGTACCTTATTTCACTAAACCGGTTCTAAATCCTAAACCCTTAGTTAGATTTTTATGAAAATAGATTTATTCGATTTCTCATTAAAAACTACATAACTAATTGGAACAATATGCTATTATTAAATCAAAAATTCCATGTAAATTCATACGGAAAAACTAAAAAGTAGAAACCCTATATACAACTGCCTAAGAACCAAAAAACTGTAGTAACAAAAAAATTATTGCAAATATATAAGGATATTTATTGAACTGGTAAATTAAATAATTTTAAAATTTTAAATATATATAAAAAATCTTAATACCAAAATAAATTTCACAGCTCGATTTTTTAATGTTAAATTTAAAAAATCTACAACATGGCATCGTAGAAAGGGTCGAATCTGATAGTCAAACCAACAAAACAGCTACCAATTTTAATCAAGTTCAACTTTGTAAATTTTTTATTAATATTAAATTATCTTATATCCTTAAGGATATGGTAATTGGGCCGTTATAAAACAAGTTGTAAAGAAAATGCCATTTGGAAACTCCCTTTAGATGAAACATGTCCTCTGCCTCGAGAGCATCACGTTCAGATTATTGCTTTTCCCCCAACTTTACAAAATTTAAAATTACTTTAAAATTTAACATTTTTAAAGAATGACGTTTTGGAGGAAACTGACTTTTTCGTATTACCCTGACTATGCTGTAATTACATGAAAGAAAATAATTAAGGGAAAATGTACGGAAACCTTTTTCGTAACAAAACTTATTAAAATAATCCCACAAATGTGGTATACCCCAACTAAGGTATATTCCTAAGAGTCATTTAAGGATCCTCTTTATATTTATGTCTTTTTTAAATATCCATAAAAAAAAAACCAGTTAACTTTTTTAGTTATATAGTTTTAAAACACTTGTTCCAAGGTTTATGCCATCTCGTTAAACCGATAAACTTAGTTATCCTTAACAAGCTATCGCACTATTTTTTACTATCCTTATTGTCGTGAAATTTCTGCTTGTAAAAAATAATAATCCTATTGTACACACTAACTCAATCAATTTTACTAGTAAAACCTGTTACTATGAATTTTTACTCGCAATTTACCAATCAGTATTTGGGTATTTTTGTTAAATTAATCATTTAAAAAAACAGCCAATTAAAAAATTAGACGCGAATAAAAGTATACTATCAAAACGAAGAAAAGGCGACTTTAAGAGGGTTTAGAGATAATATTTGTATGCGTCTTATGGACTAAAAGAATCTCCACTGCGACCTTCGCAAATCTATTTTGTTTTTGTGTGCCTTCATGTTGTGTTAGAATTTCCTGTCTGCACCTGTTCTTGTTGGTAGACTTTATAGGTAAGACCTCAGTGGGTTGTAGTTTTTTCTCTGCTGCCATCTAAAACTTAGGGCTAGTCAGACCTTCACAGAGTGTACGCATGAGTTTCCTAATCTTCTTGTTAGGGCCTGCCCATGATTTTGTGCGCCAGTCCGATGTTGTTTGTCTGGTTTTAAGTCTACAGTGCTTTGTCTAAAGCACAAACATGATTCTGGTTAATCACCTATTCTGGCAAAGGTTCTGGGCCAATTGGGGCACATTATACTCCTTCTCCGGCTTCTCTTCATTCACCTTCTAGTCTATGATGCCTGTTTCGTGGTCCTTTTAAAATGGAAGTCCAGTAGGGTGAATTTAACAACTGCTGTGTAATTTGTTCTAAAGAAGGTCCCATGCATACAATAATTACCTCAAGAGGGTTGTGGGGATTTGAAAGAACTAATGGTTTTTCGTTAATATACCGATCCAAAATTTAAGTTAACTGTCATTAAATCATCAAACCTATTAAACTTATACAATGTAAATGACTTTAATAAAAGTTGCTATGGTTGGCTTTTAATCGCTACTTTGTAAATCTAATTGTTTTGTGGCATACTTAAGGTCGTTTACTATTTAATTTATGGTAAGTATTGCTGTTCTTTTCCGCGATTCTGGCTTAAGCGATATAATAACAAATTTCATCGGTAAAATTGTTGTTAATTTATTTTAAATTTTTACTGGAAAATATCCATTCATGATTTTAATATGCCAAATAAATGTAAAAAACTTTCGATTTTATACAGCTCCATACATGTTTTTGTCTTCAAGTAACTATTTGATCTTAAGCGTGTTTTCCTTAAACACACCTGATCATACGATTAAGGTATGTATCAAATTTTCTCTAATAAGTTCTCTTACATTATTGAAAAGTAACTATTTTTGCCAGATTTAAGAAAATTTTCTTCATTAAAGCTTTATTACGTATTTTTTTAAATCCTAATTATCGTTTATTATTAGCTTAACTTTAGCTAGCCATTGTGCGGAGTTTGAGAAAAAGGTCTGGTTGTCCTGCGGCGTCTATAAATTGCAATATTTCATTTACCAATATTTTGTGCTCGTAAGTCAACTTAGTACAAATAGCTTCTGCAAGTCAAACTACAAGTAATATAAATTACTAAAAAAAGCCACTAAACGTATTTTCTGTTGAACATTTTTCATAAATTAATTAAAACACAAAAGACATGTCGGATTTTTTCACAAAAAACATCCTGTCTGAACGGCGAATCGATATGAATTCATTTTGCATTATTTGTTAGACTCGGATCGGTTGAAATATAGTGAAGTACCTTTATTGACTTGATGATGCTGATGACCCTTTGTCATGTTTATTAAATTGCCGCTCTTCCGATTAATGTGTGTACAGCTCGATAATCGGCACGATAAGTGGAAGCGAGAGTTAAAAATAAACCAAGTATACTAAATTTCAACGAGGTATACTGTGAGTATCAAAAAGTCTGCACCGTATGGGTAACATTTTTATTATTCATTTGTCAGAAATTTTTATTCTAAAGAAAATTTTTTGCGTTGTGTAAAACTTACATCTTGCCTGCATTTACATTGACTACATTACTACATTATTGACAAGATACTCGTCAAAAACGACAAGAGCTCTGCATGTAAGACCAAAGATTTAAATATAAAAAAAAGATGGAAACGTTTATTCTTATTAAAAATAAAATTTTCTTCAAAAGAATTACAAAAATGTACGATACAGACTTTTGACACTAAACAGTATACAGTGTGTATCACTACGAGCTTAAATTATCTGTGTATTGAAAACTACTTAAACGATATTTATAAAAATTTGTAGACGTGGAATAAAAGTTATGAAAAAATGTAAACGAAATATTTTTATCGACCAGTTATACCGGAAGTGGACAGCAACTTTGTCAATTTAAATAAATTCCCTATATATTATTAAATTCGGATTCCATAATAATTATTTTAATAAAATATTGACAAATGTAGACTTTTATATTAAAAGTTTTATATAAACATTCGCCAGACTAAATAAAAAGTATCTTAATCTGCTGGTACAAAGAAAGGTCCAGGGTTACTAGTTAAATGTTGAAAATTTCTTTAAAGTATACAGGGTTTATAATAAAGTGCAATATTTATCTTCAAAAATGTCAAATATATTTATTTTAAAATAGAGAACTACATATTCTTCCTAAAATCTATGGCCAAAAATAAAAAAAGTTTAAACTCACCTTGTTATCTTTTTATAGTTTTACCATAGATAACATTTAAATATTTTTCCCGTATTATTGTTGCTTGATTTATTATCATATATTGGCCATGTAAATTGTTTTATTTTAGTAGGCATTTTATATCGCTGTCATAATTAAAAATAAATTATCAGTTATCATTTTTGGCACTTCTACACAGTAACACATTTGGCTTTTTTGGGATTAAACATTGAAGATTACGTAAATTTACTTTTAGTACATGGTGAATGTGACAGAGTTGTTACTAGAACATGTGCATTGTTTGCTACAAGATATTCACATCGACCAAGACCCAGCCATGACAGCAGAAAAAAAATACTTAGAACTTTATCAAAATTTGGTTTTTTTCAAGCATAAGTTGGGAGAGTATCTGTAAATTTTTTATTAAAATAATTAATATCTCGAAAAGTATATATTTAGGGTATTCTACACAAAATATCTCTATTAGTTTACGTAAATTTTTTTTAAAAATTATATACAGGGCGTCCTATTTGAAATTACAAAATTTCTGTCTTCAATTAAATCAGAAGTAAACAGCATTTGATCGATGTCTACAAACTTTCATAATTACTCACGCTGTATATTTACAACGTTATTTCGAATTTGCACCTTATACATTATTTTAAATTTTATATAAGGTAGTCTGCTTCGGCGTCAATTTAAAATTAATGTACCAACTTTGCTTTAGAACCTTTAATAGTTACCTGTATCAACAAATAAAAACTCACATTTGTTGGGAATTTTACCATTTATGTATTTATTCGGGTACAAAAGATTTTGACTTGTATAATCACAACAAAAGAACACAAATTGTTGCATTGTTTGCACACATTTTCAGACAAAAGTCTCGTCATTCAAAAGGGTTTTACCGTGTTATATATTCCATTTTCAGCGCACCGATACCAAACAAATATTCATCGACTATCTAAGTAAAAGTATATTCGTTTCTAAGAGTGACTACGTTCAAATTTGTTCCAATTCTCAATCTCGACGAAATTTTTACATAAAAGCGTTTCAGTAATTTCCATTTAAAATGCTGCTCGAAATTCCGGGCATGTTAAATTTCTAATAGAAATAGCACATGTTTTTTTTAACCAGTAGCGCTTTAAGTAAAATAAAAATGCCGTTGCAAAAACTTTTTTTGGATAAAAGTGGCCGTCTTTTACCTTCCTCATTTTTATACATAAATTCATTATAAACTAAATAAACAGTAATACGAAAACATCCAAAAAGAGGTCGATTTTTTATTTAAATTTACTATTTATTAAAAGTAAATAGTAAAGTTTGAGTAATAAAGCACCAGTTGTTTTAAATGAAACAACCCTCTTTTTTCCTATCTATGGGTTTCCCTTGCTGAGCTAATTCCAAAAATGTATTACACGTTAATTTAAATTGGTACAAGGTAGACAAGCAACGAAAAAGTTGTTTGTTATTTAAACATTATATCCATTTACTTTTATAAGTAATCCTAGTCGCTCGACCAAAAAAAAAGTAAAAGTATTTTTTGCTATTTATTTTATAAATTTGACGTTAAAAACTGTCATAAATATCCGAGTGAAATTCCGCATTGTTAAACTTAGTTATCATATAGTATGTTGGCGATAGAAAGTGGACTCAACAAGAGGTATGCACTTTATTTCATGAAATGCAACAAGATTGTGAACGTTTTTTGGTAAGCAGAATATGTATAAGGAAAATACAGAGAATTAGGACACGTTGAGGATTTACCTAAGCAAGGTAGATCCAAACTTAATGCAAATATTCAACAAGATGTGTACAGTGCAGGGATTATTTGGGGATTTGGATATTGGAAAGTCTTCAGTATCAAATGTTTTTATTAATGCAAAATACGATAATAAATTAAATACCAATTTCATTATTAATGTTTTATTTTCGGATAAGTCAACGTTTTATTTAAACGAGCATGTTAACCGGCAAAACACCCGATATTGGTCTAATAAAAATCAAAATAGTATGCTAAAATGCCATACGCAAAGTCCACAAAACATCAACAATAATTCCCGATTTAACCAACCTTTTTCTGATATCAAAATTGCCAACACTTTAGACAGAATATGGTTTCAACAGGATGGCGCACCGCCACATTTTGCTATAAGTTGTCTTCCAGTTTTTAAACAGAACATTTCCAGATCGATAGATTAAAAAAAACAGTAAAATGGCCCGCTAGATCACCCGGTCTTACCCTATTATATTTTTTTATCGAATTATTTAAAATCTTAAGTCTACACTAACAGGTCTGACAATCTCTCTCCTCGCAAGGGTTTGGTGGCACTATGCTTCTACCATTTTATAGCAATTTTCCACTCCTCTCTGTTCTGGGCTAGTTCTGTGGCCTTATGCAGAGAGAGTCCAGTCAAGCTTGTGATTTCGTCTACCCATCGGGTTGGAGATCTTTCTCGTGACCTTCGTCCGTCGACTTTGCCTTGAAGCAGCAGCTTTTCTAAAGCATCCGGTCTTCTGGAGACGTGCCCAAATTACCGCACTTTGTTCCGCCTAATTCTCTTGGACAGCCTGTCCTCGTTTTTTAGTTCTTCTAGGATCGATACACTGGTGCGGTGCTGCGTCCATGATATTCGGAGCATTCGTCGGTAAACCCACATTTCAAATGCATCTATTTTCTTTCTCTCCGATTGTCTGATCAACCAGGTTTAAGCCGCGTATGATGCAATTGTGAAAATTAAAGTAGAGACCAGCCTGATTTTCGTAGCTTTACTAATTGACGTGTTCTTCCATATGCGTGTCAGATTAGCAGTGGCCGTTCTTGCTATTGCTAGCCGTCGCTTTATTTTGGCTTCGCTACCTCCTATGTTGGTGATGAGGGAGCCAAGATAAATAAATTTATCCACTACTTCTAAACCGGCTACCTGTCGGATATGCGGAGAGTTGTACGTTTTCCGGTCTACTATCATGACTTTGGTTTTACTGATATTTAGTTTTAAGCCGTAGTCTTTGCTTATCTGACAATATCCGTAACCAAAAAGCCCGAACCAAGCAGAAAACGGAGAACGTAACACCCGCTAAAGTCGAATTTGTTACCAGGTTAAGTTATTGTTAAGCGGTCGATGGAGAACCATTTAAACATTTACCGTAAATTTTTCTTGGTTTGTATTAGTTCCAGTGTACGTTTAGTCTTTATTAATTTTATTTTGTAAATAATAGATTGTCGTAAACAACTTTTGCATTTTTGTTTAACCTGTATGAAATCTGCAAATTGAAAAAAAAAGGGATTGTTTTAATTTAAAAAACTGAACCTGACGTCATCACTCGAAGGTTATTTACCTTGTATGATGGATTATTTTCTTGAAAAATAGTTAATGAAATTCAAAAATCAACCTGTTTTTGAATTTTTTCGTATTAGTGTTTATGTAACTACCATACAATTTATGTTTTACTTTATTGATGCACTATACAACATCGATCTTTCTACTCTTTATCATACGAGTTTTGACACCATAAAGCTTTCAAAAAACAATTGTATCGATGTGCTCATTTTTAACGTTTTAGTGTGATTATAAAATAAAAGAGAACCTTTACAAGCGTAAAGTCAAAAAATGCTGAGCTTAAAAATCAAGCAGCGCGTAGTAAAACTCAATAAAAAAAACGCTTCGATGCCAACAAGTGTTAATACAGGTGTACCAAGAGGATTTTATGTCCCATTTAGCAATTTTTTATTATAAGAAGCCAATGAGGAACCAAAAATCATCGGTGAAATAAATGTACGAGACGTCCCTCATCATCACGAAACTGTAAAGACAATTACAGAAATCGCCAAAAAGTATCGATTTTAAATTATCAGAAGAGCGGATATAATTAACATTGACAGAAAAACAAAATAGTATATTTCATTAGGAGTGGACTTTTGCACGACTTTTCGTGTTCGGCTGCGACTCTTACGGAAACTTGTCGCGCGCGCACGGAAAAAGCATTTATGGACGTGTAATGAACGATATTTTTCATTATATCTACCTGAAAACCACAAATTGTTAAGATATTATCACTAAAAATATCAAAAAATTGTCAAAAAAACATGCTTTATTTACCCTGTTGCTAAGAAAATAAACAAAAATTTGCGATTTCCAGAGAACTGTCAATAACATATTATTTTATTTTGACATGCAGGTAGGCAGCTGATGACACTAGTGTACCGTAAAATTTTCCGTACATGGATAAAGCCCACTTTTGGTACGCTAAATAGGCATGTAAATATAGCGTTTTTAGGTAGGTCTAATAAAAAAGATATTTCAGTATAATTCAGAAACTTAGAGTCAATTTATAATTAAAAGTTTCAATCATCAGCCAGATTGAAAAAGCAAAGATGAGCATATCGAATATGAAAACATATCAACTTACAACTATCTTTTAAGAAATAAAATACTATCTTAATTTTGCTTTATTAATAGAAAAATAATCTTTTATTATCTGTGTTTAAAATTTTTAATTATTTATCATTGAATATTAAATTATAACTGTAATTAACATTCCCAATTTTGTGCTCATTCACCAAATTTTAAATATAAATTTTTATTGTAGACAAAAGAACACGAATAACAATTAAGAATGAATTTTACAATCTATATTTATTATATTTTAAAAAACAACAGTGACAGTCAACTGTGCAAGGCCTAAAAATAATCAGCTATTTATTAGTTAGGCACTTCAGAATATTATTACGCACCACTTGGTATTCATCACAGTGTATTGCTGGCCAAATTAACAATTTAAACACGTTAAGAGCTTTTCAAACAAAATGTTTACAGCTTCAAGTTGTAAATTATTAATCCAAAAGGTATTGCTGATTACTGTTACCAATTAAATTTAGCATTGTTGTGATCTCCTTATATTTCGCATAGAAGACACGATCAATACAATTCTAGCAACTGACATGGACATGGACGTTCTAATTAATGTTAAATTATTCTGTATGATACGTCAAACCATAGTGAATTTTTAAAAACGAATCAACTCAAGAACCCCGCATGGGTATACAGGTGACATTGTCATCCTCATTAGGGGAAAGATCCACGCCCTCACTAGGTAGCCGGCCATTATGGGGATTAAGTTAGGGGATGATACGATTCAGATCAATACGACAAGGGCTAGAAACATGATACAAGGCCTTTCACTTAACCTTAATCAAAATTAGCCAGTAAACTAGTTGGCTAATAGCCAACTAGGCTAATAGCCAACTAGGCTAAAAGGTGGTAGCATCGGAACACAATAAGCTTAAAGCTGTAGTGCGAGCTTTTCTAACCCGACCGCTTCTCACTAAGCATGAAAAAAAACCTAGCAACCTGTGAATTATTTCTTAAAAAAATAGCCGTTTTACTTCTTAAAAAAAAATAAAAAAGTTAATGTTCAATAAAAGAAAATGTAAGACTATTAACAGATCAGTCACGATAGGGCGCCAAGTAATTTTGCTGAAAATCACTAAAAGAGAATAAGTGTAACCTTAAACAAATTCAATTGTATTCTTTCAATTTACTACTTGTAAACGAGCACCGTGTTTGACCGGCTTCGATATCGCTTGTTTTTTTTTTATCTAAAAATATTTAAAAACTGCTCTAAAACAAAACAACAAATTTATTGAATAAAAAATATAAAAAGCAACTGTCTGCAATTCCTAAAAGAAAGAAAATAAAACAAACGAGTACAAAACAAAATTAGAAAAATAAAAAAAAGCTGAAGATGCTTTCCTCCTGGAGTTGAAATCCTTTTGGAACTAATTCCTTCCTTACAAAACGAACTTCGTCCGGCATCCGACACGAAATAGTAAAAAGTCACAAACTCACTGTGGGTGGTAATTGCGAAATTTCTATATTCAACATTCCTTGCTCAACTGGTACCCATCCAGGTACTTATTAATGATTTGGAGACTGTGTACTAATCCAGGTATTTATCTAATACCTATCCATGACAGACAATATGGATTTCGACAACTTCGGTCTACTGGAGATTTGCTGGCTTATGTCACTCAGCTCTGGACAAACAGTATTGAAAAGTTTGGTGAATCCCGTGCAATAGCCTTGGATATGTCTAAAGCCTTTGACCGCGTTTGGCACCAGGCATTGTTAAGTAAATTATCTGCCTACGGTCTCCCAACCAAACTGCGCCAATGGCTCTTGAGCTTCATGCAAGATCGCTCCTTACATGTGGCAGTTGACGGTATTTCTTCTGATGCGTTTAAAACTAATGCCGGGGTCCCCCAGGGTTCCATCCTGTCCCCCACCTTATTTCTTTTACACATTAACGACCTCTTGAAAACCACCACGAACCCCATTTACAGTTTCGCAGACGATAGCACACTTGTCTCAACTTTCACATCCTATCGATCACTTTCGGTGAATGATACAAATAGACTCAGACAGGAACAGGTTGATTCCATCAATAGAGATCTTAAAGCAATCGTAGAGTGGGGAACCAACAATCTTGTTCAGTTTAACGCCCAAAAAACACAAAGTGCCACGTTTTCCAAGAAAGTGAATTCCTCAAATCATCCCATCACAATGTCCAGAAATACCCTCGAACCAAGTCCCTCCATCTCGATTTTGGGAGTCACGGTGTCCAATAATATGTCTTGGCATGACCATGTTGCTAACATCGCAAAGTCGGCAAGCCAGAGGCTAGGTTTTCTGTGAAAAGCCAGAAAGTTTTTTACTCCTGATCAACTGTTGACGACGTACAAGGCTCAAATCCGACCTCTATTGGAGTATTGCTCGCACATTTGGGGTTCAGCACCAAGGCATTCTCTTCTTCTTCTAGATTCCATTCAGAAAAGAGCCATTCGCTTGATAAACAACTCAACTCTCACAGATACCCTTTACCCTCTAGAACATAGAAGAAGAGTTGCAGACCAGTCATTGCTCTATAGATATTTCCATGGCAGATGCTCCAGAGAAATAAAAACTCTTGTACCACCATTGGCCAGATTCGGCCGAAGAACTCGGCACGCTGATCAGTCTCACCCATTTACTGTCAAGATTGACACTACAAGGACCAATCTTCATCAAGAATCCTTTTTTTACAGGGCTGCCACGGAATGGAATAAGCTTCCAAAATCAGTTTTTCCAGAGAACTATGACCTGCAACTTTTTAAAAAGCGTGTCCACAATCATTTCCTTTCTATAATCCCTTCCCCTTCTAATAGTCGCAGTGCTGGCCGTCCGCGGCCCACACAATAGGTCTACCCTTTTTGCGACTATTTTCATAAAAAAAAAATGTACTTAATCTGATCTAGGTACTTAGTCAGTCACCATTATAATTTAAAACTAGCAATCCATTTATTAATTAGAAATTATAACAGTCACTGATAAACCAAACTTGTACTAAATCAAAATTGTAGCGACCAAAACTTCACAATTTTTATATTTTGAATATCGGATATCAGCTTGTCGTTAATTCGCAAAAACCCAACTTTGTCAACTAGTGACGGCTTTAAAATCTAAATAATCCAACTAAATTGCCAGTACCGGCTCTCATAATACAATATCATATTGAAAAGGAAAAAATTCCGGTACAATATGTTATAGGTATGCAAAAATATTATTTATAGTGTCTGTTTCATAATATTTATTTAAAAAGGACATTGCCTCAGTGTCTGTGTGAATACAGTAAAAATATATCGAAGCATTTTGGCAAATCCAAATATAGTTATATTACTTCTGTCTTTCCTTCTATTTCCAAATCTTAAAGAGAAAGAATAGCAATTACTTTCAGCTGTCAATAGAGAAAACGGAAACTCCTTAATTCCCTATACATCAGCTGGTGTCGGTAGAGTTCAGTTCAGGTCTGTTTATTGATTTGGAATCAACACAAAACAACACTGAGTGCACTATTTTCTTCCGATTCTGCGAATCCTGTCAATTTATTTATTGCCTTTCTTAAAAGATATTTGATAACTGTAGGGATCGCCGTATTATTCTTGGTACATTGAATTGCTGAATAGAATGAATTACAGCTTTTTTCCGTCGTTATTCAATGTTTACAAACACAAATTTTTATAAAAATGATTTTAAATGTTAATAATAAGATTTTTTTAAAAATACGGCGCTAAGTTAAAAAATGAATTTACAACTGGTAAAAACAATTCATTTATATACATTTTCTAATGAGCTGTTTCTTTTTGTCAGTGTCATCTAGGACATTAGGTACTGTATGCATTCTTTAACCACAAAAATCCATAGGCCCAACTTAAGAGGTGGTCCTGAACATTTTAAAAATAACTTTCAAGTAAGGTTTTTCTTTTAGAAAATTTAAACATTTTTACTGTATGCACCCCAACATTAGGCAAATTTACTACTTCATAGCAGAATTATTAGATTTACTTTTATGTAAGGACTTTTCCTATTGTTTTACTTTTATATTCCCAAGATCGGTGCAAACAAATTTAATTGGCCTTATTGTAAATTAATGGGCCCTTACAGTGGTAGTCCTGTCTTCTTAGTCGTTTGCTCGATTTCGAGAATTATGAATTCCTGTATTGTTTTCTGTGATGGCTTTCCATTCCTGTCTATTCTCTGTTATCTTAAATGTTTGGGTGAGGTTTTTGACGGTTAGACCGGTTATAAGATCCATGTATCTTGTAGGCGACCTTTATCTTGATCTTTTGCCAGGGACCATTCCTATCCAAAGTGAGTTTTTTAAAACCATTTCTTCTAACCACATGACCAAAGAATTTACCTTTTTTTTTCGCTACCACAATGCTCAATCTCTTCTTAATTTTGAGTTGGTCCAGAATGGATTGGTTGTTTCTTTTCTTAGTCCAGGACACTCTTAGCATTCTGCGCCAGCAAAATGTTTCGAAAGCATATATTTTTTCGTTTATTAGTCTTTTTTAAAGTCCAGCATTCTGATCCACATAGAAAGACTGAAAACACCAAGCTCTTGACCAATCTCATATTGGTGTTAACGGGTATGTGATGGCTTTTCCATACTTTGATTAGTTTGGTCATGGATTTTTTCGCTATTGTGCGTCTCCTCTGTATCTCCTCACTAGATCTGCCCTTGCTCGGGATTGTATTACCAAGATATATGAAAGCATCAACTGTCTCGTTGTTGTTTATCCTTTATACTTCAGGTCTGTTATTATTTTGGCGATCAATTATCATTATTTTGGTTTGTCTGCAGGCGTACTTTATTGCCTGTTTCTTCGACTTTTCATATAAGATTGATCAATTCTTCTTCCGATGCAGCAATTAGATTCGTATCATTGGCGTAGCGCAAGTTGCAGATTTTGATGTCGTCAATGGTAGTTCCTCCCTGCCAGTCATCAAGCGCTTACCTCATGATCCACTCGCCATAGATGTTAATGAGTAGTGGGCTTAGTATACAACCCTGTCTGCCTCCTTCACTTACTCTGAATGGATTGGTCAAATCTCCTTCTACTCTGACGTATACTGTGGTGTTGCCCTATAATGTGTAGGTGTTCATTCATGCAGCGGTATCCCATAAGAACCCTTCTTGCATCTTGCATTATTTTCCTTTGCTTAGTTTTTAGAAATTTCTCTGCTGTTCTTAGAAGCTGTTTTTGGAATATATTATACCTGTGGGTGCACTATTCAATATTTGCGGTGGTTGTTTTATAAAAAGTTTATGGTTTGCTTCCTAGCGTACGAACCCTCACTGCATATAATCTAAGACACCTAGTACTTTTTAATTAAAGGTAAAATCTTAGATTTATTCTTGTTATATACAAGTGAAGAATGCTAACAACGATTAACTATTGCAATATCTATTCAATTTGATTTACAATTGCTGTTTCTAATTTACGGTGACATGTTCTAAAACCGCATTTAATTTTCGTACGATAATGATTGCTTTATTGAGAAGCCACGCATGCATTATTAAAATCAATCATTGTGCTATTGGAGCAATTTGCTTGTTAAATAATTAAAATGTAATTTAGGTGTAAAGGTAATTCCAAAAAACATTTAAAATAATATTTATTATTTAACATATGTTTGTATTATAGTATAGCAAGTTTTTTTTTGGCCACCTCTACAATAAATGACATGTTACGTACCAATTTCCGGGCGAAAAATCGACTATTTTCAAAGACAAACATTTTTCCTTAGCAAACACTTTTCGTCCGCTATGGAAGCTATGATACGGCACGGTGCGAGAGCAGCAATTGGGTCATTTTCGAAAATCCACGATTTAATAAAAATATAGGCCACTGTGACAATAACTGCCATTTGTCGTTTTTAGATTAATAACCTACGAAATCTGCTAAATTTTACGTGTGAATAAGACCGTGGTGTGAATATTATTGTTCATAATAATCAAAAATGGATAGTGATATCGATATGGATACCAGTAAAACTCCTCCGGAGCTGCGGGAATTGGCAACCACGGCCACGTTGGATTTACTCCTCCAGAAGTCACGAAAAGGCTATCCAGTTGCAGACTCGACTATAATATACAGTTTTTCGTCCTTGGTACATAAATACCTATTTAATTTCTTAGAGTCTTTAATGTTTTAATTGATCACATTTTTACATTTTTACCGTAGGGGTAGGCAAAGACCACTTTCTTTCACTTGCTACGGTTCTTACACACCTATTTTGCTTCCTCTACTTTCATCAGTGCTCTCATACATGCTCGTCGGTTGTTGGTACTCTTGACCTGGTCTTTCTTCAAAACAATGTTAATCTGATCGAGATATGTTCGCCGAGGTCGACCTCTACCGACTTGTCCATTGACACTCGCCTTATTTATTTGTTTCGTCAATCTTCCTTAATCCATCCTTTCTACGTGTCTAAACCATCTAAGCATTCCTATATCTATCTTTGTAACCACATCCTCTTTTACACCACAGCGTTCTCTTAGCTCACTATTTTTTACTTTATCCAACCGAATCACTCCGGTTATACTTCTCACGGACACTTTTATTTTGCCAGAGCTTTGTAGTTAAGGATTTAGTGAAAGTGTTTCGAGTTTTTCTTATTGTAGTGTTTTTTTTCCACGATTTAAAAGAAATCTAAACCCTAACAGTGAAATTAGAAACGTACCAAAAAAAATTTTTTTTTTTGTATAACTTACCATTTGCCTTTTCCGATAAAAATTTAGTTCAGATTTAGAAAATACATCGAGGTGAATTATATTTTTATTGCATAAAGCTAGTATAAGTTTCAAAGTCTGGTAAAACATCTTAGTCACCACTCACCAGATTCACTAATAGGCGGGGAGCCGATGACACTAAAAGTGGACTTATATGGATTCTGAAATTTAGTATAGGAATTAATAGTATTTAATCATAGGTACAACATAGGCCCGGTGTGCCAGATTTGATCCTAGCAGAAATATTTTTTATAAATTTTGTGAAATCTTTTAACTAAGTTCTCATTTACTTGCCCAACTTGAAGTATTGTTGCTTACTTACAGTAAACTTAGACGTATCACAAAACAAAACTGTAC
The DNA here is from genome assembly GCA_950111635.1 of Agelastica alni. Lineage (NCBI taxonomy): Eukaryota > Metazoa > Arthropoda > Insecta > Coleoptera > Chrysomelidae > Agelastica > Agelastica alni. Next base: position 5,058,410 of record OX467718.1, on the reverse strand, counting down.
TTAGCTTTTTACTGGCAAAATCATTTGGCTAATTACAAAGGGTTCACGCTTTTTAGTTTTCTGTTTAAGTTGGATTTTGTAGCTAAATTTTCATAAATGTTAATGAAGCCGTTATTCGTAACAGTGTTCATCTGAAGGATTCGATTAAGATAACTATTTCTGATATTTAAAAGTGTGTTGACAATGTCCCTCAGAACAATACTTTGGAATTTATGGGTGGTTAGAATATAACATTTGATGGCACATGTTACAGCTGACGGTATAAGTTTTTGGTTTTTAAATTTGTGGTTTTCCTACTCGCTTAGTTTTTTTCAAGCCAGAAATTTAAATTTAAATTTTTAACATGCTGATCAGGTAATATATTTTCTGTTTAATTAATTTTAATTACCGATCATGGAATTAATTAAAGATATTTTTGCTGAGTTTAAATTATTAAAAAGTTTATTCAAATCACAACTCTTATATAACAAAAATATAGAAAAACTTAAAATTATTCCAACTTGGTTTTAATTAAGATCTTTTTAGCGTTATTATAAAGAAAACCAAGAAGTATTTACTGGTGTACTGTAGTCTGTATAATAGTTGAATATTAAAAAATTTAAATAATTAATTTAAAAAAAAAACAGCAAATCTTTAGGGGTTGAAATATTTATTTCATGCCTTTTTATTGCGAAAAATTGACAATGTTTTTCCACTCAATAGTGCTGTCATCTGATATAAATTCAATTATAAATTTGTTTCTAAACAGAAATTGTTGTTACCTATATTATTTGTAGTTAAAACAAATATTTCGACTTACATGTTTACTTTTTTTTTAGCTTAAAACACGTTAATTTTATTCAGCAAGTTTATTTTATGAAACTTTATTAAATGAACGTTATAATTTTTTATTTCAAAACGTTTACTAAAACCTCAAACGACTCTTAAATGTTTAAAACTTTTATTTCGCAATTTTTAAAGCTCCTTTTTGTTTTTTTGGTCTGTTGTTGGTGTTCATTTGAATTTTTTGTCCTTGAAAAAATATACACGTAAATAATTCAAAAGCAAATTATCTCGAAGAATAATATTTTTTAAAAAATTCGCGAATGTTTCGAAGTTAACAGGAAAAGGATGCATGGGCATGAAGCCAAGATAATGCACAGTATCGCGCAAAAAATGTTCATTTATCAAATAAAAAGGCCATTTACAACTATTGAATATAACAGTACAAGAGTGGTAGGTAGTTAGTATCATACGAAAAAATTTATGGTATACATTAAACACAAGCCTATCTCTAAAAAGAAAGCAAATGAAAATATCCAGATGGCTTTTATAAAATGAAATTAACTTATGCACGTAGCTTGACGAATAATAAATATTTAGAATTAGATATTTATAAGGAAAAATATTGTTTCCTTAAAGAAATTTTGTAAGGCAAGAAATGGAGTAAAGCTAAGTGTGTTTAGTTTAAATGTAATTTACCATTAATATTATTAATGTTCTTCGGTGATCATAGAAATGAGGCCTGTTTCTCCTATGATGACAGGGATGACTTTGGTTTTAAGATTCCACATTCTCTGTATCTCTTTTTTTAAGTCCTTGTACTTCAGTTGTTTTTTCGCTTCTTTTTGTGTTATGTTATAATCGGATAGAATAGCCACATCAATTAGGAGGCAGTGTTTTTTTTCTTATCTTTTACTAGAAGATCTGGTTTGTTCGCGGTTACCTTTCTGTCTGTGTGTATCTGAGAGTCCCACCTGATGTTACTTCGGCAGTGTCAACTACAGGGTCCGGGATGTGATGGTACCATTTTTCGTCTACATCTATGTTGAAATATTTGCAGATGTTCCAGTGGAATTTTTTCGCTACTGTGTTATGCTTTTCTGGCCAGGATGGGGCAGCCTGATACGATGTGGTGGATGGTTTTTTTTATTATTATTAATATTATTATGGATTTAATTTAATTAATCCCAGTGACGACTCTGCGGTTCCGATACCTCACGGATCCGAGCTGAAGAGAAACCAGTGACCACTCCTCACGCCGTGAGATGAGTGATCACTGTGACCGGATATCGTGTGCCCTGAGCAGACGCAATGATCTCAGGATGAGAGCCTTCTGCATTGCCCCAGCTAAAACGTGTGCCTTTTGTCGGCAAGCTGGTATTTTCTGGAGTTCCGAGAGCAGTGTGTGTTGTGTACCACCAAGGGAGCCTATTATCAGGATGACTAGTTTAAGCACCGATGAAGGTAGAAAAAGCAAAAGACGTGTGTAAGAATTGTGGCAAGTGAAAAGATGCCTACCCCAACAATATCATCTGCATATCTTAGATGGTTGATTATTTGCTTGTTTATAGAGATGTCGTCCTCAGTCTCTTGAAGTGCCTTCTTGAATATTTTTTTTAAATAGATATTAAAGAGCAATGGCAACATAATACATCCCCGGCATACTCTTATTTTTACCGAAAATTCTGGGAATAGGTCTTGTTTTAGATAGATATTGGCTTTCTGATTGACCTATAAGTTTGCTATTAAGTAAATATCCAAAATCAGTTTTTCCAGAGAACTATGACCTACAACTTTTTAAAAAGAGTGTCCACAATCATTTCCTTTCTATAATCCCTTCCCCTTCTAATAGTCGCAGTGCTGGCCGTCCGCGGCCCACACGATAGGTCTACCCTTTTTGCGACTATTTTCATAAAAAAAAAACTATCATCCATGCGTAATTTTTAAAGTATTAGTAATAATTTAATGAATTTGTACTGGGTGTTTGGATTTTTTTGAAAGTTAGTATTCGGATAATGATCACCGACCCAACATACTGCTGATTACTAAGAGACTGTTGGAAATTACTCAATAAATTAATTATTTTGACTCGCTGCCGGGCAATTGCGTTTAAATTGCAAGTAACTAAATTACACACCACCAAAGTTCGAGGGAAACGAAGTTACCGATTTATGATTGCTAACTTAATATACTGGGTAAGAATTTGTTAAATAGTTTCCGTCCTTTGTATGTTTTTATAAAGTATCAAGTTTTGGATAAATTATCACTATCAGGTTAATTACTTTTTGACATGGCAAAACTCTTTAAAAAAAGGTTGTGATGCTCTGCATTGGTTAAGGTTATTCCAATAATAGAAAAAATATTCTTAATAATAATAATCCTGTATTATTTTTGCATAAATTAACTTCGCAGGCTCTCGAGAATCAAAAACTTTTGAAAGTTTTAACAACAAAAAAGAAAGATTAGAATATTTTCCAGGCAAAAAATTTAAATTTTTTTTAACGATAAGACACATTTTTAATGTTATGCTATAAATAATTCACAACTTTCGATGATAAATAATTCATGTAAAGACAGACGACTTTAAATATTAAAATAGAACTTGTTTGTGAAATGTGGAAGACACCAAATTTTCATTAAATTATTAAAGTTTATTAAGTATATTCAACGATGTTTCGTTAAAACGATACAAAATTAAAAAAAAATTACATTAACAATTGCACTGGGAGCAAATTATTTTACAGCATGAAACTGTAATAATCATTATTTTGGTATGTAAAAAATTTAATGTTAATACGCCAATAATTTGGATAAAACCATTCAAGTTAGAAAATTTCTTTCTCTGTCAATAATACTGCGTAATTGTTGTTTATTGCTTAAACAGCATAAGTCAGTAATTTAAATAAATATTGTATGCAATGCCAGATGGTGGTAGCCAAATTTAATTTTAGGTTGTGTTTTAAATTTACTTTCATTAACACTGTTAATACATAAACAAACTCGCTACTTACCTAAAAAAAATGACACATTACGTAGGAAGGAGCATCGAATATATTGATGCACGCTTGGATGTCAAAAATATGCATTCGATGTTTAAGCATAAATATCTAGATTTTGATATAAAATACATATTTAAAATACTTTCACTAATCGCTGAATTAATGATTCACAAAATATTGCTGGAACTAAAAAACGTAATCGGTTCACGGCACTTCTTTTAAATAGTGACAGTGACACTGTCGTTTATGATACCACCTCGGAAGGATAGGTCTGAATCCACAAACGGGCTGTCGGTTTTGCTGCGTGGAAGACAAAACTGCTAAACATAAATTATGTTCATGCCCCTGTCTGGGAAAAATAAGGTTTAACATATTTGGTTATACCAACCTAGATCCTACCGATTTCAAGAAAATCTAACCCCACACAACCATGAATTTCGTGAAAAGGGTTGGATTGTGCGGTGAACTTCTCTGTGATTCTGGGGGTGAGCCACAATAGACCTAATAAGGGTCGCAGTGGAGAGGCGACCTACGCTCCACTAACATGATACCTACCTACCTGGATAAATCATTTTATTTTCTGTTTACTCGTTCTTAGTTTTTTTAGGTAGATGCAAAATAGAAGTGAGTCGAGGTATTTATAGTAATACTTTTTAAAAACAAAAGTTACATTAGCTCACTTTTCCTTTTTGTAACGTGTAAACTTGAATTTTATAACTTGCACGAAGGTACGTACATAAGTTAACTAATTAGAATCGCGTGATTTATGTGACTGTAAATTATTTTATAGAGAATACATATCTAGTTTTAATCTTGAATAGCATTTTGTAAACCAGATGTTAAAACACCTTCGAAAAATGCAAAACCACTACGACACACATTTTTATCGCAAGGTGAAATTCATATTTTGTGATTTAAAAATGTAACAAATTTGATTTTATTTCATTAAATAATTTTTATTTCATAATTTACCTAATCTGTAGTACAATACATAGTATGTAATAAATAATAACAGTTGTTTTATAATAAGGTCATGTTGCTTTACACTTTTATTAACAACTCTAAAAAAAGACATTTACAGGGGACAAATAATTACACACACGTTATTTGTAAGAAAGCCCAATGTTTTATTGCTTATATCTATATTATTACCCTAAGCTTTTCTTATATCTAAAGATAAATATAAATATAAATTATTCGAATTATATATATATATATATATATATATATATATATATATATATATATATATATATATATATATATATATATATTACGATAAATAAAACCTATAATAATTGGTTTAAAAAAATGGTGTAAATCGTATTATCAGGAATTTTAAAAAGCAACAATTTTTTTTTATTTATTAGTATTGTAATAATTTAAAATGCTTTCTTAATAAACTCCTTTAATGAACTAACAAAACAAATAAGTGATAGCATACAGGTAACATACTAAAAACCTCATAAAAAAACGAAGAAATATAAAAAGGGAGTGTGAAGAAGGCTATGGAGAAATAAATAAGAAAATAAACTAAAACATAAGAAAGGACTTAAGAGAACATAATATAAAACTTATTAAAGACACGATAAATGCTAACAAATCTATAAAGGTTCTGAGATCTCAATTAGCTAGGGGCAGAACAAAAAATTTTGGACTCAAAAACAAACAAGGCAAATTGGTTAGTGCAAGTCCAAGATCCTCACTACCAAAAAAACGAAATAAGAAATGCCGGATCGAAAGATATACCCGAAATAGATAACGCTGAACTAACCAAAGCACTTGGTCAAATGACGAATAAGAAAAGCCCTGTCGAAGATCGGATAACCACTGAGATGTTGAAAATGGGAGGAAAACAGCTAAGAGAAATCTTAAAAATTCTGTTAAATAAATTTATGATACATGAGAAAAAACCAGAAATATGGAAAAATGTAGAAGTCATATTACTGTATAAAAAGGGAGGCAAAAATAACATATAAAACTATCGGCCAATTAGTTTGCTGCCCCAGTTGTACGAACTTTTTGCAAAAATAATTACAAACACACTGACGCAAAAAATGGAGGCATACCAACCTACAAAGCAGACCGGCTTTCGCAAGGGTGTCAGCACAATAGACCATCTTCAGACAGTACGTACACTTATTAATTAAACGACAGAATATGAGCTTTCATTGACTACCAGAAAGCGGTTCTCAAAGCATTGGAAAACGCTAGGATTGACGCAAGGTACTCAGCTCTGATCAAACATATACATGACAATGCTTATATGCAAGTTATAAAAGACAAAGATATAAAAACATCAAAGATTCCTATAAAGAGAAGATTGCGTCAGGGAGATATGATCTCTCCGAAACTGTTTACGCTGACACTAGAGGATGTATTAAAGGGCTTGGACTGGCAGGATAACGGAATTAATATAGACGAAATACGACTAAACCACTAATTATATTATCCTAATTAGTAATTCATCGGAATAACTCAAATATAATTGGAAGAACTTCACAAAAAAAAATAGAACAAATTTAAATTCAAATTAAAAATTAAAGAAAACGTAACAGAGTAGGTACATATATTTAGGACATAAAATACAAAGAGGAAAAGACAACCAACCGGCACTAGAAGAGTAGGTCTTTAGCTGGACAGCTTTTGGCAAACTCGGATTTATTCTTAGATCTAGGGACACCTCCATAAACCTTAAAAAAAACGTTTTCGAGTCGTGTGTCCTCACTTATGGCCTCGAAACAATCCCGCTAACATGCAAAGCAGTTAATAAACTTTAAGTCACACAACGAGCGATGAAAAGGACTACGCTGGGAATTAGTTTACGAAATAATGTTCCAAATGAGGGAATCAGAAGAAGAACGCAATTAACACATGTTAGCGAAGGAGTAAAACACTTAAAATGGAGATGGGCTGGCCATTCTGCAAGACAGAGCACAGAGAGACGAATTAACAGCTTGGCGGCAAAAAAGTGCAAAAGAAGTGTTGACTGACCTCAAAAAAGATAGCGGGATGACATCCAGAAGATAAGTTGATTTATTATTTGCCTAAAATGTAAAAAATGCAAGGTTATGTTTATAATTTTAAAAAAAATAATTAAACTGGGACTATTTTACAAATGATTATAATTTGTTAGTTTTGGTGTTTTGTTGGTATTTATAATTGTTAAAACAATCCAATAGTTGTGCGTTTGAAAGTATTTTTTGTTACCTGTTACCAGGCGTGGATCAGTAAAATATTTGAAATGGAATAAACGGAAATATATATTTAAAACGATGATAAAAGGTAGCAAATTGTAGATTGTAGGGGGGGGGGGCATGCAGCACTCAAGCACCTCGACCTATTAGATCTTTTGTGCATAACCCTTAATCCATTCGAGGCACGCGATTCCGAGTCTCCGTACAAAGTTTATCAGTTTCCTGGGGGCTAAGCTTCTAAAATCGAATAGCTTTAGGAAGGTCCCTTCTAGAAACTTGAGCCTCTTGCAGAAAAGCGCTGGGCATTCGCACAGCAAATGTTCTGCAGTTTCAGCGAAGTTCTCGCAGTAGCGGCAACTATCACTCTCCGTTTTGCCCATCTTTTTCAGGTGGTACCTCAGAGAACAGTGTCCAGTGAGAAGTACCGTCACCAGTTTTAAGTCTTTCTTGTCCAACTCGAGAAGCTGTTTAGCTTTCTTTGGCGAAAGGCTTACTAGCCTTTTCGCTTGTCTTTGTCCAGGCAATTTATGTCAGTGATATTTTATTTTATCTGTTTTTCAGCGTCGAACCTCTTCTTTCAAGTGGGCTTTGAAGAGTCCACAAAAGGGTTCTGGGCAGGAAAATTGTATATTTGCTCCTTCCTTTGCAAGGCAGTCTGCTTTTTCGATGCTTTTAACTCCCTTGTGACCTGGAACCCACATCAGAGTAACCCGATTGTTTGCTGCCAGTTGTCTCAGGGATTGTTAAAAGTCCCAAGTCAGTTTAGACTCACAAGTGTATGACTTTAGAGCTTATAGTACTGCTTGACTTTCTGATAAAATATAGATTTCTGCCCTTCAGGTGTTCCTTTCGATGCACTTCTGTGCACATATCTCTATGGCATGTAATTCTGCTTAAAGATAGTTGAGGTATTACCAAAGGGTTTTTAAAGTCTAAAATTTGGCCCTGTAACTCCCACTTCAACCCTTTTATTCATCTTGAATCCATTACTGTACCACACTAAAACATCCCTTCCTAGTTGAGGTCCGTTCTCTGTGCAAACTTGGTGGTTGTTTATAACCACTTCAAACTTCATTTACAACTGGCATAATTTCTGTCAACTTGGTTACTTTTGCTGTATTTCTTATTGTATTTCTTTAGAAAAATATTTTAGAAAAAATCTGTGCATTCACCAAATTTTGGAAATAGTACAACGGTGTTTGGGCTGTGGCGCATTCACCTTTTCAAAGACCTATTTAATTTTTTTAATTTATTTACCCTCTTTTATTTTACTATTAATTTACAATTTTAAATATTTCGATCATATTCACTGTCTAAGAATGAAAATATCAGCAGGATTTGTACATTTAATTGTTGTAAATTACGAACATACTGTCTTTGACTAACAATATTCGTGCAATTACCAAATCATTACTTTAACAAAGTGTTCATAACTAGTTACAAGGCAATAATTTACCGTAATATCTATTCATATTTGACTGGGGCTGTCAGTAAATGTGAATTATCAGCATTAATTAATAAAATACGTGTTTCAACTATCAAATACTGTAGCTGAAAGATTGATATTCAATGTGTGTAATTCAATTTATTAATAGAAAGGTTTGTTAAATTTGGGTAAATAATTGGAACCTTAGGCGTCAGTATGTAAAATAAAAATGTTAAGCTTCCATGAATTTAAAAAAATTCATAATGACATATCTTAATAATTATATTACTTTTTATATGGTTTATTTATATATATATATATATATATATATATATATATATATATATATATATATATATATATATATATATACTAGATGACCCGGCAAACGTTGTTTTGCCATATAAATAATTTCCTAGTAAATTACCACTTTTGAATGAGCATAATATTCAGCTCATACTGGAATGCTAGACGCAGGAATGAATCAGATATAAATGCTCGATGAACCTGTTGTCGTTGTTGGTCATTTGTTCTTCGTCGTTGTTCTAATCTTCTGACTTCATTGCGTTCAGCTCGTGTATCTTCTGGCTCTTCTTGATGCAATTGCGCCATTCTGACACGTGCATCTCAGTATTTTGTTGCTGGATTTGTTCTTCTGTTCTTTCGGATCTGCTATTTCGCAAGTTTCGAGCTTTACTTGTACTGCGGCTCAAATCAGCCCCTTTGCGTTTTCTTGGCATTGCTCACCGTACAAAACATACATAAATAGAATTAATGAAATTATTTAATGATGAAAAATGTTAAAAGTATAATTAGGGCCAGGATTTTTGCCGCAGTTTTAAAATGATTAGTTTTAATTTATGAAATTATAACAAAAATATAAGTTTTATGGAAAATTTTTTCAAACAAAAGTAAAAAATTAAATTTTATGAAAACATTGTCTCTTATAATTTTTTCATGCAACCAATATTTCCATTGACATTTCAAAATAAAGATTCATAATGATTGATTTTTTGGAAACTATGAAAATCTTAATTGTTCAATTACATTTTTTTAATAAAATTAAATTAAAATTACATTTTTATAAGATCAACAACATTTTCGATATAAATAAAAAAAGTATACTTACAACACAAAATCCGTTGTTATTGGAAGCTCGTGTAACGTGTTGAGTACTTTTGAGGTTATAAAATCACTTGATTAACTAATCGTGCAAAATACACTCAAAATTGATAATTTAATTATTATTGATAAAATAGGAATGATTAAAAGTTAATATGAGAGTTACACTGAGATAGCAAAATAATAATTGTCAACGTTACTACTACACTTGATGCATAAACAATAATGATGGCCGACAACTGTGTAGGGAGTGAGAAAGAAAGGAGACCGGCTTCGTTCTCATCCCTACTCCGTGCTGTTTACTGGGTCAGAAGTGACACCTGTAGACATCCGGCGGGGATAACTAATGAAATGACGATTGATCAGTTTTCGACCGGAGAGGAAAAATGATTAAATTACTAAAATGGCTATTAAAAAATAAGGGTTGATCGTAGAAGGGTGAAAATTGAGGATTGTATGTATTTTTGTATGTTGTATCATAAAAAAATAGAAATTAAAAATTTTGTCTAAAAAATAAAAATAAAAATTTAGGGGTGGACTACCCCTAACATTTAGGGGGATGAAAAATAGATGTTGGCCGATTCTCATAGATACCGGATAAGCACAAAAAATTTCATCAAAATCGGTCAAGCCGTTTCGGAGGAGTTCGATTACGCACCCCGTGACACGAGAATTTTATATATTAGATATATATACATATTTTTTTTTTTTATTTCCTATATACAAAGTATCTGTATTCAATTCACTTTATTCTCTGCATCATTATCACTTACGTACTTTAACAATATGCAAGCTATTTTAAGAGTCAATTATTTGATTATATTTTAAAAACGATACAATGGGCTTATGGTAATTAAAATAGGTAACAAAAATTTGCTCATAACTACAATTTTTTGCAGACCACTCGCAAAAAACTTCCTCAATAAAAGATAGGTTAGTTTGACGTCCTTTAAACAACAACAAAATTTACATTGTGTCTTTAACAGACAAAATTTCCGAAAATATACAAATACAAGAACAACAAATATTCTGGTAAAAAGATCCTAATATTCAGAATAGTACAATGTAACTTATTTATTTTATTTTAATATTATTTTAACATAATTTTAACCACAGCTGACAGCCGATGTCACCTACATCAAAAAAAATTTTAATGTTGACGTCAGCGTAAAATTAAAATTACCCTCATCCAACCTGTCTAAAAAAGTTTTCACTTCAAAAATACAGTACTAAATTTACTTCCAACATACTACTTGGCCATTTCCTAAGCAGCGCCAACTAGCGGTCGTTTTTAATAACCTGAAACACTGGCCTCGTATTTACAGGTTTGTGGTATTATGGTCTTTCACTTTTTGTTATCTCAATAAACCGTCATTTACTGGAAGATTAAAACTTTGCAAGCGCATAATAATAATACTAGCCAATTGTTTCTTAGTATATTATCTCGTAGCGCTCATCACTAATACAATTATATTCCCCAGCTTTGAACAAATAAAATCTCTTATTGAATTAACAATTATTATATAACTTTCTACGTTTCCTTTAATATATATTCTCTGTTTGGTGCACGATACCTCTCAAAATTACGAAATGAAAGACAACTATAATTCAAAATCGCTCGTAATGAAATTGCGGAACTATCCATTGTTATTTATAAGTACAAAGCAAAAAGAGAAAATTATTTATTTTACCGTACATAAAGTACTATACGCATTTAAATCACAATGATAGAACTTGTAAATTTGGGGCTGTATTGGAATTATTTTTATAGAAAATACACAAAACAAACTAAAGGGTAGAAAAATGTTTTTTAAATAAGTAAAATGATTTTTTCAGTTAATATTTTTGGTCTGGACCCCTATTTTATGCTCGCGTTTATTCCGCATTCGCAATAAAAAATAGTATGTGCAACTCGAGCGAATGAACGCTCTCGCTTCGCTCGTGCGTTTAACTTCGCTCTCGTGAGCAATCGCCAACTTTTCGCACAATATACACTATTAAATCCAATAGTTTAACACAAAAAATCAACTCAAGATAACTATAATTCTCTTTAATAAAAACTTTGGTTTTAGAAGTGATCAATCGACAGAATATTTGTTGTTTACACCTCGATCCGACATTTTGCCATTAACAACGCCATTTTGCGTTACGTGTTTTTCCCCTATATATTTTATAAAACTTTCAGAATGAATATATTTTAAACATTTGTCAAATCTTTAACATGTACTAATACTCCAGCCTTTTATAAATAAAAACATTTAGTTAAAATCAGATCCTTTTAAATATTCCCCCCATAGTCACTATTTTGGCAATGAGGTACCAATATATTCTAATAAGCATATCCCTTAAAAACGTTTTGTTACAAAGTTACTTACAAAATATTCTAACTAAATTTCAAAATCAAAATTATTTAATTTAAATTTTGTCTTGTCTTTGACATTAAGTATGAGTTCAGCCTTCAATAAATAGAGCTATTTTAAAAACGATGTACTTAAAATGAAAGCTTGTAATGTTCGTGGTGGTCGGTAATAAATAGACACAGGGTTTGAGTTCCTAAACAATATTTATAGTTCAAGCAATACGGCATGAAATGAGTGATTTTTTGTCATTATTTCTACTGTGAAGTTTCGATTGAGGGAGAAAGAGTGGAACAAGTAAATGAATTTGTGTACTTGGGTTCAAAGTTTACGAGAGATGGAAAGTATGACAGTGACATTGAGCAAAGGGTGTTGGCAGGAAAACAAATGAATGGGGCACTGCGTAACTTTATGAACAGTCAGGAAGTGTCAAAAAGGCACGTCTAGCTGTGCATAGGAGTGTGTTGGTTCCTACACTTATATATGGTAGTGAATGTTGGGTTGGCAGGAGAAGCATAAAAATAGGATTATTGCTGCGGAGATGAATAGTCTGAGAAGTATAGTCGGAGTGACTCGGTTGGATAAAGTAAAGAATAGTGAGATAAGAGAACGCTGTGGTGTGAAAAGAGATGTGGTTATAAAGATAGATAAAGAAATGTTTAGATGGTTTGGACACGTAGAAAGAATGAGTAAAGAAAAATTAACGAAACAAATTTATAAGGCGAGTGTGAATGGACAAGTCGGTAGAGGTTGACTTTGGAGAACATATCTCAAACAGATTAACATTGTTTTGAAGAAAGGCCAGGTCAGGCTAAATCAAATTTAAGAAAAGAAAGCAGCACAAAATCAAGATGGACATCCCCTGTACGTAGATCTGAAAAAGGCCTAAATACAGAAATAATAAAAGCTGTGAGGTCTTTAACCAAGGGTCTTAAACAGATTTGATGTTAGTCTTCGACACTATTCAAAATTTACTCATAACACGCGCTGAAGACATGGAAACGGAAATGCCATAGCATGGGAATACCAGTGGATGACGACACGACAGTATATATCCTTTTTTTCGCGGATGACCATGTAGTTATTGCACAAGATATAGATGACAAAATATATGAACCAAAAGCTCTTTGAGGAGTATGGCAAATGGGGTCTAAATGTCAACATTACAAAAACGGAGTGTATGTGCATAGGAGTACAGCAAGAAGACCTACATCTAGTAACGGGACAGATCATCAGACAATGCAATATATAAATGAATACCTAGGAATGAATATATCTAAGAAAGGGACACTAGACGAAGCAATATCGAACAGAAACGTAGAGAAAAGAATAGCCACTACTTCCATGCTGTACAGTATTCTTCAGGACAAAACCATTGTAAAAGAAAATAAAAAAAGGATTTACAACTCCATCGCGAAAAACATAATAATATATAGCTCGGAGGTGTGGCTTATCAAAAAAAACCAAAAGAAAGCTAAAGGCCACAGAAATGGACTTCTGGAGAAAAGCAGCGGGAAAATCCAGGAGAGATAAAGTCCAAATGAAACCATTAGACCATTATTAGACAAGAAATGGGATTACATCACATTATTGATGTCATAATATCTAAACAGCTAACATGGTATGGACACGTCCAAAGAATTTTAGAACACAGAATTCCTAAGAGAGTACTAAACTAGAACCCCCAAGGGAACCTAAAACAAGGAAGACCGCTCAAAAGCTGGAGAAACGGAGTGGACGAGTCTAATATTTTTTATGAATTCACCTGGTATGCAAAACAAACTTACGCTAATAGCAAGTATAAATTTATTTTTAACTAAATATTTTGTAACATTTCTGTTAGTAGGAAGTTACATCTGTTTTTTCATGCCACCCGGATTTATTTCTAAATTATTGTCGCACATAAATGATACTTTATTGAATAATCTGACCGTCGTTGCTAGAAACAAAGAGGTAACGAACGCAAAATTTATCGCAACACGAAATATATATATATATATATATATATATATATATATATATATATAAATCAACGTAGTTTTATGTGAGAAGAGCCTCTAGCATAATATTGGATTAAACTGTTATACAATGTGGGTCAAAGATTAACTGCAAACTGGAAACATTTTCTATTATTATAAACGAAATTTTTAACTGCATTACAACGTCTAAAGCCTCGTTTACATCTGAGCAAACGCACCGAATGAGCACTTTGCGCCGCATGAGCATTCAGATGTGGACGGGACGCTGAGCACGCTCAAAACGTGCGGCAACCGATCTGAACATTGTCGGTACATTAAAAAAATTTCTTGCTCAGTCTGGATAGATTTTCTGTTGCACTAAACACGTGGCGCCGAACGGCCCCGTACAAAATGGATTTTTTACATGAGACGTGCTTGCAATTATTTGTATTTTTATATATTATATTTATATGTAATAATTTTTTAAAAGTAAATAAGTTTTTTTTTTAAAACTCAAAACGAGTTATAAAATTCGCGGTCGAGGATCGAAGCCGCGTTCTCTTTGTCAGAAGTCCGACGCCCAATTAATACAATTTTACATTAATTACACTTAGAAAATGTATTTTTTATTAGAGTGCGATTTAAACAAATATCTATTTTAAAACATTTTCAATCACAAAGCAAGAATTTATATTCCATTTCGTTAAATAGTTTCATATATCAACTCCTTATACCTAGTCAGGCAATCATGTAAACATCTTGCTAGGTAATTATCGTTTAAACAAAGCAGGCTTTGAACAATTTGTGTGAAACGTCAAAAGTTATTTTGAATATACAGGGCTTTTTACGATGAGCGTTAATTAGACGTTTCTGGCAAACCAGACAACGGATCAATCTGAAAATTTAATCATCATCATCACTCAGCTATAGTAGTCCACTGCTGAACATAAGCCTCTCGTTTATTTTGCCACTCTGCTCTATCTTGAGCCATTTGTATCCAATTACCACAGATTCTTTTGATGTCATCGTGTGGGGGGGGCGCCCTCTACTACGATAAGCTTCGTGCCTCGGACGCCACTCCAATAGTTTTTTAGACCATCTTCCGTCAGTTCTTCTAGCTACGTGGCCAGCCCAGTTCCACTTTAAAGTTGTTATTTTTTCGATTACATCTATAACACCTGTTCTTTGGCGAATAATCTCATTTGGTATTCGGTCTCTGAGGGAGATACCCAGAATAGCCCTCTCCATCGCCCGTTGGGTGACATGCAGTTTCTTTGCTGACTTTTTTGTAAGCGTCAATGTTTCGGCTCCGTATGTCATCACTGGTAATATGCACTGATTGTATACTTTTCGTTTTAGACTGATGGGAATATCCGACTTGAAAACATACTTTAATCTTCCAAAGGAAAATTTAATAGTATGCATAAATTAACATGATCTACACGCCTAAAATATTTTAGACGATGCAGCGTTGTCGCTTCTATTAAAAAAAGGCGGCTACTTTGATTTTTCAACACCTCGTATAAAATATCATTTTATGATTTTCCATCACTTTTCCAACAACTTTATGTACTGTTTCCCCATACCTATCTGTTACCGTTAAGGAAATAAAAACTAATTTCGATTTTTGTTTCTACTAAACGCTGATAATCTTAAAATCTCTGGTACTGGGACGATCAAATTCGAAATGAAGTGGAGTGATACCATAAGAATCCTCCCTTTGGAGCCATATTTTTATTTGCCTCATACATGGTGATTAGAAAATGCAGATATTTTGTTCACATGAAAAAATGATTAAAAGTCAAGTTTTTCACAAGGAACACACTGTATAATTTCACATTTTTAAACTCTACATCCAATTTTAGATTGACTTTGTTAAAATAATTATATTTCGATATCGAACCGTTTTCGGAATAAACTGTTAAAAAACTAACGTGGTTTGCTTGTATTCATCACTTATTTTTGAAATTTAAGTTTCCAATCGATGTTTCTTCGTCGGTCATTGATAATAAATTAATAATTATCAAATTACTCTTTAACCATCAAATAAAACTGTTCTTTAAAAAAAATTTTATTAACGCTGACACACAAACTGAAAATAAATTCATGAACAAAATATAGCTCAATTAAAAAAATTTTAAAACTTGATCATCCGAAAACATATACAAGTCATTGCTTCCGAAGATCATCTTCTACAATTCTGGTAGATGCAGGAGGAGATATTACCACTCTTAAGAGACACGGAGAATGGAAGTCCTTTGCTGTCGCTGAGGGAAATATCAATGACTCAAACAAACAGGATGATGGTTGCATTTAAAATTGTAGATGCAGTGCGTGCAATATCTAAATAAACTATTCTGTCAGCAATATCACATATAAATTCGCAACCATCAACATCAAGCACTATTACAACCAATAATCTTTCACTCACACACCACTATAATTTACAAACTGCAGCAATTACATTTTACTTTTAATTTCTATAATAAATAATGCAACCAAGTAATGATTGTTATAACCTACCTATGCCTAATATTTAATTAGAAACAAGTTCCTGTTTAAAATAATAGTTATTGCTACTTTTTAAAATAAAGTATGTTGTCTTTAATTGTAATATTTGGTGTGCTAATATCTCAGATGTTGATTATACATTATTTGGTAAAATTATTACGCGGTCGTAGGAAAAATAGTGTACATTATAGCAATATAGTAATATACTATTTCTAAACGGTAACCGGATAATGCTGAAAAAAATTAATATAGCAATGGCTCATAAATTGGTTACAGTATATCTAAAAATAATAATAAACAGTTCAAATAGACTGTGTTATTTTTTATACAACCGGTCTAAACCATCATCACATACGGTACAGTTTCCATTTCTAATCCACCATCTTCATATCTCGTTATTATCTTTAGCGATATAATTATATTTGACATTTCAAACGTATTGTCATCGTAAGTACCTTCCAAACACAGTCGAAAATGCAATTTTAAGACGTCTCATTGTCGTGCAAGTAGATTTTAGGATGATCCACAGTAAATTAAATGTGTTCAGTGAGTCAATTAATTACAAACATTATTAGTTGATAATTGTACGACGGAGCTGTCTATGCCATGTGTGTTATCTCCTTGTTCGCAGTCGCAAGGAATGGGATCGAAAGCGACGCATTGTCTTTGTACAACCCCCCTCAGAACTTGAAACCTCCATTCTTTATTACATATTTAAAAATATTATATTTATAATACAAATAAAAAATTTAATTGTGTAAATATAAAAAAAGTAGAAATCAGATTGCAAAATTTAAAATAAATATAGTATATATAGTATCATTTCTTTGCCCTTTAATTCGTCCAGTTTTAAACATAGGCCACCCCTAGTATTTCCTAATCGTTTCTGTTTTGTGCTTTTCGTTTCCAATGTGTTCCTCCTATCTTTTTGTTGTCGTCTTCCCATCTCATCTGGGACCTTCCTCTTATTCTTTTTCCCATCCATGGTCTCCATTGTTGTATAGCAGTATTCCATCTGTTGTTTGGTTTTTTATCTTTTGATTTTGCTCCTAGCATTGACCTTTCCATGGCTCTTCGTGTCTTCACTATTTTATCCATGTTTGCATTAGTCAAGGTCTACGTTTGGCAAGAATCGGGAGTATGCATTGATCGAATACTTGTTTTCAAGTATTGTTGGATATTCTGGTTTCTTAGGACCCATTTAAGTTTCCCAAATCCTGCCTAGGCTAATCTGCTCCTTCTTTTATCTCCGCTGTTTGATTTTCCTTGTTTATTTTTAGTATCCGTTCCAAGTATACATATTCGTTGACCACTTCTATTTTCGTGCCGTCTTCCGTTAGGCATCTATTATCTTGTGTGTTGGTCATCGTTTTCGTTTTCCTGTAATTCATTTTTAAACCTACTTTTTCGGATTCTCTTGCTAGTTCGGCGAGCATAGTTTATAATTGTTCAAATCTGCAAATTTCAGGTGGTTTAAGTTCTTCCCATTTATGTTTAGTCCCATGTTTGTCCAGTCTATTGCTCTGAAGACATCTTCCAGTGCTAATGTAAATAGTTTAGGGGAAATAACATCTCCCTGTCGCACTCCTCTTTTAATTGGTATAGGTTTTGTGATTTTTTTCTGTTGTATAGTCATTGTTGCATTTTTGTAAATATTATGCATTAGCATTCTATATCTGGAGTCTATTCAACAGTTGTTTAAAGCTCTGAGCTTATACAGTATCATTTAAATTTAAAAAATGAGTTTAACTGGAATTGACTGGATATTAATAATGTTTTATTAAGAGAACTATTTATTTGAACTATCAATAATTAGCAGTAGAGAGAGCTACGATCGACTGCTCTTTCTTAAGCCGTATTTTTTTAATATTAATTTTTTGCACAATTGTTTTATCAACGTACGTATGTTCGTAATTATTTTTTGTCTAGTTTATCTCGAGAACAAAAAATTATATCGACGCGGGACCGATTGCATTCGACGCATAATTACGCAACTTAAAACTGATTAGATTTTCAGCAAAATCGGTTAAGCTGTTTATTATGGAGAACCAAAAAACTGAAAAATGGTAAACTTCCTGAATTTTGCAATTTATTTATTATACTATTTTCAATACAGAATTTAAAGATCTGTTGAATAATATGATTATTGCATGTTGGGAATATTAGGCTGAAAAATATGATAACAATATTTCATAAAAAGATAGTTTTAGAAAACAAAAATAGGAATTGGAGAATTTTAAACTTGTGTCAGTATTGAGAGAATAATATTAAAGACGCTATAACTTTGAAAAATTATTATTAGTAATAATCAAGCATTGTTTATAACAATTAAATATTGTTACTAACAAATGATTATTGATCGTAATAATTAAAAAAAAATGTAATTGTGAGTTTGAAAGAATACGGTTGATATAAACAAAATATTGTTAATGACAATTATAATTTGCTATAAACAATTTGAAATCGTTTTTTAAAATAATTTTAATAATTATAACAACAAAACATATGGTATTTTTTTATTCTTTCCACTGAAAAGTTAGTCGTGTGGACCTCTTGGGTCGCACCCAGACCACTGATATTTATCTTTTATTTATAACTACTCAGTTTAATCGTAACTCTATAATCATATAGAATTTCAAATGGTATTTCCAGCTCTACGGAAGAAGCATAGAGCTGTATAACGATGGATTAGAGTGCGATATTGTATGTGTAGACGTAAAGTGAAATTACAATTTAAATAAATTATTAATTAAATATGGAACAGCGCTCCAAAGTTAATTTGGTACATAATTTCCAAATAAAGAAGTTTAGAAGCATTTGCCTACTGAAATTTATATCCTTTTTGTTAACTATTTAAATTTGTATTTACATATATATTTTTTGGTATGACTATTTTAAATATTTAATTGTAGCCATCCAAAGCTTTCAGCTATAATTCAGTAATCTTTATTAGTGTAGATTTAGGAAGGCCCATGAATAATAAATATTTATGTTCCAGGAAAGTATCTTTCAAATAAAGGTTTGCCGCCAATATATTGGGTAGATAAAAAAAAACTGCTAGTCCCTGGACGATAAAGGTTAAAGTCCAACAACTTAAAAGATGCTTGAAGTGAAGTACTATTATTTATTTTTTATTGTATTGTTTTATTTCTAGGTATTTAAATAAACGGCATACTAAAATCATAGTATTTTTTAAACAAACTTATCAATACACTGCTGTCTAAAAATAATTTGTTTTACATTAATTAATTACTATCTAACTAAAAAACTTTTCTAACTGCTCTAGTCTTTTATTAACTTTCAAACTAAATAATTTTTTTACACGTTTTATGATTATTGCGAACACCTTGAGCCTGGAGAAAAATATTTACAATTATCTGTATTTTTTTATTTGTAAGTTTTTTTTCATGTCCAAATTATTGTTGCGTCGTTAGAAGGGTTTAGATCGGTAAAAATGTTTTGTCTTTATTTTTTTTACTTATTTGAATGTGCTTTATGTTGCACCGACATTAATAACTTTGCAGTGGGAAGTTATAGTAATGGGTCCGATTTTGCGAATTTTAACATATCTCCACATTTAATGATCTGCAAAGTCGAATATATAAGAAGACTAGAGGCTTTCGAAGCTTTTTTTTCTACAACTTAATTTTAAAAGTGGTCGACGATCTTCAGACCATCTCCTTTACTAAAAAGTCACATAAAAAGCCACGTTTTAATTAAACTTAACCTTTAAGCGCACACCTTATGAATAGATATAGTCAACTTATGTAATCGGTGATCATTTTCATATTAACCATATTATAGCTATAATTATCGCTAGAGGATTACATGCGATGTCGACGTGAAACATTAAACGTCCTCCTTATCTTTGTAATAAAATTAGTCCATTGACGTAAATTTCAAACTCTTACTCGCAGGTCAAGAATAATGTCGCTGGATTTTCGTGATACACACTTAATTCACTCATGTTGCAGGTACATTTTGCCTACATTGTTTACATAATCGCCGCTTAAATTCACTTATTGGGTCATGGGTCTCGTAAACCAGTTGATTAGTCATTGGGGAGAACTGTTGCAAGAAAGTGGTGTGTTTAAATATCATAACCAATGGGGTAAAAGGGAGAATTATTATTCGTTAAACCAAATCCTTATTTTTAATTTTTTTTTATAGTTTAATAATCTAAATATATTTAACAAACTTTTTCAGATTATTTAACTCCAAAAGCATACTGTAATTTTGTAATATTTTTTAAATTACCCTTCCATTGCATTTACCCTTTTTTAAGAATAAAATAATAATTTTAAAATATATATATATATATATATATATATATATATATATATATATATATAGTTTGGTACTTTTTCTTTGACCCTTGTATATTAATAACTTCCAAATGTTCTTGGGATAGGTCCAAATTTAGAGGTCCATTTAGAAGCTATAAAACTTACTTTAAACTCAACATATTTTTTATTTAATGAAAAAGTCTACCAACAGATAGAAGTATGTGCAGTGGGTGCAAGTATTTCTAGGGTCATAGCACAACTTACTTTAGAAGACCTAGAAGAGACAGTTATAAAAAATCTTGACTTTAATTTACCATTTTTCTACAGATATGTAGACGATTGCATAACTGCAGTCCCCGAAGACAAAATTGATTACGTTTTAGCTACTTTCAATAACTACCACAAAAAATTGCAATTTACAGTAGAAGTACAATCTGAAAATAAGATTAACTTTCTGGACATAACTTTACACACAAAAAATTACTCAATACGAACTGAATGGTATACCAAAGAAACGTGGTCTTCTATATACACCAACTTTAATTCTAATCATCCGTTAGCCCAAAAAAAATCTATCAAGCTATCAAATTGTCAGACACGGAATTTAGAGAAAAAGCTATCTTCAAAGCCAAGACCGCATTGTTAAAAAACAATTACCCTCCCAAACTAACAAACGCTATCTTTAAACACAGAATCAATCTTTTTCATAATAGCTTATCCTTAAAAATTAAAAAAAATTAAAACGATACTCAAAAACAAAAATTTCTAACCATTCCCTATATACAAGGGTTGTCTGAACAACTTAATCACCTATTTTCAAAATATGATATCTCTATTGCTTTTACGGGTCACAACCTACTTAGTAACAACTTCAGCAAACTAAAAACTCAACTTCCAAAAAAGAAAAAGTCACAGGTAATATATGTAATATATGCACAGGTGTATACATAGGGCAAACAAGTCAATACTTGGCCTCAAGGATCCAATCTCGTAAGTATGACAAAAAAAATCAAACTGCCCTGCCCAAACATGAATCACAACATAATTTCAATTTAATTTTGAAAAGACAAAAATTTTAAAAACAGAAGTACACAAACGTAAACGTGAAATCTACGAAGCGATAGAAATTAAGAAAAATATAAATTCAATTAATGACAAAAAAGATACCAACCTAATTAATAAACGTTATAACAACCTTATATAAACTACTAAATGTTTCACTTACAAAAGCAAAACACCCTGGTAAAGAAATAATTATTGTTTTACCTTAATTTCAGTTCACACAAAAACACACACCACTAATAGGTATTGATAAGATGTAGGTACTAGCAAATTTCAGTTCTACACAAATCGTTTTGTTGTTATCAAGCCATGTCCCGTTGTTTACAAGATTTGTTTTGTTAAGTGTTTCCCCATATTTTTTTTATTTATTAACAAATTCCACGCTTTATGGTAAGTTTAAAAAAATTGTTATCTCTTTAAACAGTATGTTTATCAATACATTTTTTACAGACAATGAAATATTTTGAAAAAGGCATGAGAATCATGCGGAAACGTCAATAAAAACTTGACAATTATGTTATAATACCAGCGTTTTATTTGGACCTATCCCAAGAACATTTTGAAGTTATTATATATATTGTCATGAAAAGGAACATCTCAAAAGGAGAGTAGTTTTTAAAACATAATCCTTTCCAAAGGAAATTCTAAAAGATATAACTGATATAGTATTAGAGAGGGCTTTATATCTAATATTAATAAAGGAAATGTGGAATAGAAACATTAACTTGTTTAATGTTTAACTATATGTAACATGTAAATAGTATAATAAGAGAATTATTTGTTCTTAAAAGAATTATGTAAAATTTTAGGTAAATTTATATTTTTTTAAGTATACTTAATCCTGATTGTCAAAAGTAATTTTGTAACAAGAATTTCTTGGTTGTTTGTACCATTCCGAGAGATCCAACTTATATCGAAAATATAAGCGATATTTACTCTATCTAAAAAATATAATATAAATTAATATTTAGATTGTTCAAAATTTTAAGAAAAAGAAAGTTTAATATACCCTGTATTTATTTTGTCACTAAATTATTTGCCAATACAGAAAAACCTTTTAAAATATAATAAATTTTAGAGAATTTCATTGCCAACTAAAAATTTAATGATATTTAATTCACAAAATTTGAAAAATCTACAATAAAGATGACAGCAAGTTTATATAAGAATAATTACTAATTAATTTTAATTTATAATGATTTATTTCTTTTAATTAAAATTACCTTTTGTTAAAAATAAATAGTCTTTAAAGTTTTATCCCCAAATTTGCAGAATTTTAATTGGCTGATGTCCTTTCCAGAAGTTAGCCTACTTGGATATTAACTTTAGTATAAGTAGGGAGTCGATCGCCAGATCAGGGGCAGTCAGTGGTTTTTGGTAGATATAGAGAGAGTATTGCCTTTTGGACATTTTGAAAATATCTCAGTTTTGAAATAACTGATGTGAAAATCATTCTTTGTTCATTTGGTTCAGTTTTGTTAATGTGTCAGCAAATAAGTTTATAATCCTGGAATTTTAAAAAAAATTTATTGTTATATTAAATTGATCTACAGGAAGGGGTAGTAGCCATATTGAATGATATAAAAAGTAATTTAAGTGAATTATAACCTAATTTAGTGTTTTTAAAAGAAAGTGAACAGAATAAGACTTACCGTTATTTCCGAGGACATTATCAACCCAGCGATTTAAAAGGTAAATTTTCCTGAATTTTAATTGTGAGCAAGTGCTAATTTTTTTTAAAAGAAGTAATTAGTAGGCTATGAACTAGACACCAAGCAGCTTCAATTAAAGTATTACATTGACTTTGACAGAAGTCAACCATTTCAGTGTCACCAATTTTATTTGTTTTAAAATTACCATACAGTTAATTACTGTTTTAAAATTTTTTTATTGTTATAAAATTTATTTATAATTTATAAACAAAAAAAAATTGTTGTGTGAATGCGTGAGTGAAAGTTTTATTATAATTATAAGTTTATTTCAAAGGTTTTAATATATTTTATGTTTCTTTTGTTTATGTATTTTGGGTTATCTATTTATTTTGTTCTTGTACTAAAAATCGAATTATAATAGACGAGTTAAAACATATTTCCTTTTAAAATTTAAGAAACCGTCTACTGGGATTAAGAAAGTCTATGCTCTAATAATTAATTTACTTAATAATTAATAAAATAAAATAATTGGCGTCCTAACAATATTTATATTTTAAAATAAAACAAAAGGGCTATCATATTTTTTTTTAAAAAGAATTTTTTTTTAATTTTACAAATTTTATTTATTTATTTATTTTCTTGATTAATTTGTAACTGAAATTTTTTAAATCGTTACAATATATATATGCAAAAATTATAGAAAACTATAAACATTTTTCGACAGGATGCATAGATGTGAAAAACTTAAATTAAGTTAAATAAAGTTTTTTATTACGAACATAAATGGAATAATTGTACGACAACATTTTACCTCTTTTTAGTTTAACTCTTTAGTATTGGATTTGAATCTAGTAACATTGCCAGCAATCCAAATAAAACAAAAAAACCTAAATGCTAATTAAATTCCCAAGGTTCTTTTTGCCCTTTTGATTCGCTTCAGTAGAAAAGGGTAGATTAGCAATTAGGAAGAAAACCATCACGTTTATTCAATTTATTTAAAGAGGAATTTTCATTTGATCACATATATTGGAAAAATAACAAATTGGTAAATAATATATTTAAGAGAAGCCAGAAAACGTTTTTTATTTAAAATTGCAGTTAAAGTATTTGTTGCATTTAACAAGTAAAAGGTAAACCTTTTTTTTATTAATATTTACTTTACCGAAGTAAACATTTTTATTTGCTACAAGATAAAGTTTTTATAAAAAATTTAAGATTTACAACAAATTTATCATGCAAGAAAACATTGCAACAAGTAAAATTTCGTTAATTTTTTACTATCTGTAGCACAGTTTTAGATATTTTCTAAAAAAAATTGCTGTCTTTAAAGCAACCACTTTTATATTTAATCGAATTCAGTAAGAGAATGTTGTAGGTACATTTACCTTACAACAGACAGCTGTTAAAAAAACCTCTCCAAAAAAGGGCAGACGCACTCTGGACTATGAATCGTAGTAGGCTTAGCAACATGCTTGGCCTGCTCACTGGCCACGTCGCACTAAAGGGCGTACCTCTTCAAACTTAAGTTGGCGGCTGAGAAAAACTGCCGACTAAGCGGCGAAGAGGAAGCGAGCAGCATAAATATTCTCTGTTGCTGCCCGTTGTACAGATATCAAACCTGGGGCCGCATGATAATGGATCCAAGTGATCTAAATGAAATAGGGCCAACAGAAATCCTGCGGTTTGCCAAAAACAACGGACTGGAATTTTGATGCCCTGAAGACACAGCGGTAGTCACAGAGGATCAAAAGATCTAGGTGACATACTTAGGTACCTAAACCATTGGCCCAACAGCAAGATTGTAATGTAATGTGACGTAGTCTCACCCACGGATGTGAAATTTATAGTTATTTTTTACTTAAAAAACTAAAGAATAGATAGGTTCAAACAAAATTTTAGAGTTATATGATAAGAGCTCTCCAATTCAGTTAATTCACAGTCAAAGAATGCAAGTATATGAAGTTTCGAGTAACTTGGTATTGATTTTTATTTTACCAGAACCAAGAACCAGGAAGCCTATTAAATAAGCTTTCTTATAAGAAACTGTAAACGGATACAGCTCCCCTATCGTACGCTTTTTATAAGGTTTTGTTTTTAGTTTTTTTTTAATTGTATTTTTCTCATAAAAAGCCTTACCTGCGTGCACAATTTTATTGAATCCTTACTGCTTTATAATTGGTTTTTAATATTTATTTTTTAATTATTGTATGTATTATCTTTAAACAGATTTAAAAGCTTAAACCAAATATTTTACTTCGTAGTAAAGAACTAACCCCAACGAAGATTTTAACTAAGTTAAAAGGGATTTAAAAGTTTTACCCGACTCTTTGTAATTTCTCTCTGTCAGTCGTACTCTCAAAGCTGAGAGGTGGTGATTCCATGATTTTCAATTTGTGTTGTTGATGCTCTGCTTCCAAAGTGTTCTATCTTCTGTGTCTCTAATGGTTGCTTGTAAGGGTCTTCCCGTAATTTTCTTTACCTGGTCTACCCATCTGGTGGGAGAGCGACCCCTTGTCCTCTGGCCTTCTATTTTCCTTATCAATTTTGCCATGTTGTCTCCTTGTCTTCTGTTTATATGTCCATAGTATTGGAGAATTCGTCGTTGGCATATTGTTGACAGTCGATCTTTTATGCCTATTTCTTGAATAACTGATACATTTGTCCTCCGTGCCATCAAAGGGATGCACAGAAGTCTTCCTCAGCACCAGAGCTCAAAGGAGTTAATTCTTTTCCTGTCTGCTTCTTTGATCGTCCAGCTTTCTAAAAATGTTTTAATTGAAACAGTGGAAAGGGTAGTAATAAATGAAACCAAAACCAAACATAATTACATTTATTTTATGTTTATAATAATTTTAATAAATCCTTATAGCAAATGTTGGTGTTGTCATTAATGAATTGTAATTGTTAATACATACATCAGTAACGACGCTGTAAAAAAAATAAAAAAAATAATATGTCAATCTAAACCAAATAGAATTTTTTTAAATTAAACTCTTACCATTCCTCGTCCTACGCTCCAGTAACCTCCAAACCTTCTTGCACGCTGCAATTAAAAAAAAATAAAAAATAATTATAAAAACATATGCATATGTTTTTTTTATTTCTTTATGTGCAAATCATTTCTTTAATCTAATTTAATAATAAAAATATAAACTCACCACAAATGATTTATTACTTTCCACATCCTATGAAAAAAATTAGAAATAATTGGAAGTTTCGAAAATAAATTTAAAAAAATCATTAACGTATTTATTTTGTCAATTTATTGCATTTTAATAAAATTATTTCAATTAGTTAATAAATAATAAAAAATCCCAATGTTTGAAAATAAATAAAAATTATTAATATTGTAACGTTTTACTTAATCACAATTGGGGTTTTATATTGAACAAATTTATTTATAAAAAATGTATGTAAACTAATGAAAGCACAAACTTTAAAAAACTGACTGACTTCCGCGAACGAAGGCCAATTAATATATTAACATAAAAACGAGAGAAGGTACTGAAACATCCTCGTCATTGGCTGTGTCGTCACCGTACCAACTAGCTCACTTACGTAATGTATTCCAGTGGCGTATCGCATAATTATTTTACAAAAAGTGTGTTACAAAAAATAACTGTATTTCAACCTAAGGGAAGTGATAAATAATTTTAAAAATTCGTACCTCTTTATGATCATGCCTTCTTATACGCTGTAAAATAAATTCAAATAAATATAAAATTAAAAAAAATAATAAATAATTTTAATACTTAAATGAAACACAAAATAATTTAAAATTCAACCGGTATTGTGTTAATGTGAGTCTCAACGTTTTGTTTACTACTGTAAAAGGCTTTTTTAGCACTAAACTTACTTGTGTCTTTTTAAGAAAAAATTTCGAAAAATTGGTTGCACCAAAATTTTTTTATTTTTTCGTAAATATAATACTTAAAAAAAGAAAATTGTACAGAAGTATTTTTGAAAATGTTACACTCACCTCCGGTTCGTTGACGTTAAATCTCACTGGAAACTAGAAAAAGAATGTTGTATTAACTTAACTATTTTTAATAATCTATATATATATATATATATATATATATATATATATATATATATATATATATATATATATATATATATGTATATATAGAGGGGGGCACCCCATACGACATGGTCCCTGTAAACCAAACCAATAATATTTTCAAGAATTTCACCATTTCATTTTATGTATATTGATTAAGGCTGCAAAAGGAAATTATTTTGGAGTCTACAGGGTGGCTCAAAAAAGTGTGACATATCAACTTTTAAATAGTTCAGAAAAAAATGATACAATTTCATAAAAGGTACTATGTAGCTAACTATAACCTTTTTCGAGCTGACATTAAAATAAAACATTTGTTAAATAAATAAAATTTCAATAAGCAACGTACACCGGGTTCTACTAGAAAAAAATATTCATAGAAAGGTGAAAATAAAATATCTCCTTAAAATTATTCTAAAAAGGCGTATCAATTAAAAAAATAGATACATACATACATATAGTCACGCCTTTTTCCCGTAGGGGTAGGCAGAGACCACTTCCTTCCACTTGCTACGGTTCTTACACACATATTTTTTTCCTCTACTTTCATCATTGCTCTCATACATGCCCGTCGGTTGTTGGTACTCTTGTCCTGACCTTTCATCAAAACAATGTTAATCTGATCGAGATATGTTCGCCGAGGTCGACCTCTACCGACTTTCGTCCATTCACACTCGCCTTAAAAATTTGTTTTGTCAATCTTTCTTCATCCATCCTTTCTACGTGTCCAAACCATTTAAGAATTCCTTTATTTATATTTTTAGCCACATCTCCTTTTACACAACAGCTTTCTCTTATCTCACTATTCTTCACTTTTTCCAACCGATTCTGCCAAACCCAACATTCACTACCATACATAAGTGTAGGAACCAACACTTCTCTATGCACAGCCAGACACTTTCTGGCTGTTCATAAAGCTATGCAGAATTGTATATAATGGGTAAACAAACGAGTTAAAAATTGAAAGAAGTATTATTTTTTAAAAATATATAAAATAAACTGTATCTCACCCTTTTTCCATAAATTCCTTTCGGTCTTTTATTAGTTATCCATTGGCTCTAAAAATAATTAAATATTATTAAAAAAAACATAATTCATGCATTTAAGGTAAATAATTTTTTAGCTAATAAATTTTATTTTAATTATTTCTAGCAATAAATAAAACTCCAAGACAAACAGAAATTATCTCTAAGCAGTTGACAAGTTGACAATATAATAAGCCGCTTAATACCAATATTCAAAGCTAGTCACGTATTAATTAGCAACGACATCAAGGAAATCAAGTGTTTTAACCATTAATAAAAGACCAACACACCAAAATAAAACAGACCACTAATATTAAAATAAATAGCCTCCAAAGCATTAAAAGGTAAATTCCTAATTTTTATATACCTACAGACGTCAGTAATCTGGAAAAACAAAAAATGGTTTAATGGTAATGCTAGGAACAAAAACTTTATATATAAACACGACGAAAACAAAGTACACTATTATTTAGTTGTAAAAGCTGGTATTGCGTTATTTGTTTAGTTTTTACTAGGTTAATAAACGAACATGCTAATTAGCGACTTTTTGAATGGTAAAAAATTTCTGGTTTCATTGAAAACGGCGATTCTTCTTTGGTAATATTTATAATTTTGATTTAATACCTATAGGTATTGTTTGTTTGCACTTAAGTTAAAAAAATATTAACGAATAAGGAATAACGGGCCAACGAATATAACAAATAGCGGGCTACGAATAATTAAATAATGGATTGATGAATAACAGAATATACTCAAAATGCAGAATTGGTTACCAAATAATAAATTAAAAGATCAATAAATAAGAGCTAGAGAGCTGATAATGTTAGAAGAAATTAACTTCGGCTACCAAACGGGTAAACTTCTACTAACACAAGTAGTCTACGTTTGATACAATGTTGATTGCTAAACACTGTTAGTGGTTCCATAGGGATGGTTGAAATCTTGGATTGCCATCGCTTGGATACACAGTCCAAGTTTTTTTTCTGATTAATTTGCCATTCATAACTCTTTTATATATAACTTCACTGTAGTCGAATTGTTTTGACTTATTTGCATTTTCACGTGACATGAGTGAAAGTTGCAATGAAAGTGAAATTAGTACGATAGAAATTGTGGAAGCGTTGAACAAAATGAAATTGACTAAAGCTGCTGTGTACGACAGGATAACAAATGAAATGCTGAAGGCTGGACAAACCGTGGTAACTAGTCTGCTGTACCGCCTTTTTAACCTTTGTTAAAGGAGTGGTAGCGTACCAGACGACTGGTGCAAGGCCGTTATCGTGCCGCTTTACAAGGAAAAAGGTTCACAGCAGGACTGCGCTGGTAAATGTTATGCATAATGTCCTAAAAATCAAAGCGATGAAAATAAATGCAAAAGGCATGACAAACTGTGAAGTTCTGATTAAGTGAGAGAGTGGAACATGTACATGAGTTTGTGTACTTGAGTTCAAAGTTTACAAGAGATGAAAAGTACGACAGTGACATTGAGTGAGGGGTGATGGCAGAAGAACAAATAAATAGGGCACTGCATAGCTTTATGAACAGCCAGAAAATGTCAAAAAGGCACGTCTGGCTGTGCATAGAGGTATGTTGGTTCCTACGCTTAGATACACTTATATTCACTTATATATGGTAGCGAATGTTTGGTTTGGCAGAAGAAGCATAAAAATAGTATTAATGCTGCGGAGATGAGTAGTCTGAGAAGTATAGCTGGAGTGACTCGGTTAAATAACGTAAAGAATAGTGAGATTAGAGAATGCTGAGGTGTAAAAGAAGATGTGGTTACAAAGATAGATAAAGAAATGCTTAGATGGTTTTGACACGTAGAAAGGATGGATAAAGGAAAATTGACGAAACAAATTTATAAGGCGAGTGTGAATGGACGGAAGTCGGTAGAGGTCAACCTCGGCGATCATATCTCGATCAGATCAACATTGTTTTGAAGAAAGTCCAGGTCAAGAGTACCAACAACCAACAAGCATGTATAAGAGCACTAATGAAAGTAGAGAAAGCACAAGATTTGTGTAAGAACTGTAGCAAGCGGAAGGCAGTGGTCGGAAATGACTTACTTCAATAACATATTGTGTAATTTTTAAATTAAAAAAAAATATGCATTAATTTTTGAGCATAGGTAATTATTTTAGCATTAACAAATTTAAAATTGTTAAAAAGGTAAATTATCTCACCTCTATTTCTTGTTGACTGTTGTCAATGTAGCTTTTTCTCCCTTTAACGCTAGCAGAAGAAATAATTGCCAGGCAGAGGCACAAAAAAATAAAAATTATACTGAAAAGCTTCATCTCGAATCCAGAACAGTTTGACGATTAAAAATGTTTTTTACCTTCCGTTTTTATAATTTACAAACAATTAGCTAATCATGCGACTACGAAGAACACATTTCCGGATACTGATTGTTCATAATTAATTTTATCTTTGTATAACGCTGATATACTAACAAATTGTACTGTATTTTATTGCAGCAATATTTGTTTATATTTTTTTATTTTTAAATTTACAAAGAATGCCTTTATGTTTTGTATGTAGACGCATGAAAGGCAAACTTAAGTTTATAATAAAATTATCACATTTGGACGATTGTCACTTGTGTTCAGTTGTCTTTGACAATTAAAAAAAATATATTACCTACCAACTATAGATTTTTAAGTTGGATAAAATTACGTATCACGATACCAGCGTCTCTATTTGTTTGTGCAAACATTTTTTAAATCCTACCCTTGGGATCAATATAACTCTGCAGTGTTCTCGAAGTAAAGGCACATTTTGGACTTAATTACATAATAATATTTAACTAACATGTCGTTTTATCAGCGCAGCTTCATTTTTCTTGGGTATGCACCCAGAGGATCATTTCTCGAGGTACAAGCACATTTTTACAAAAAACAAACAATATTGTTTAATTTAACTAAATGAGTTAAATCGTTAGTAATCAGAATCTTATTTTAAATTATTAATTAACGGACTTATTACATAATCTAGACTAATTCTGAAGTTCTATAATGCACTGAGCATCCTAGGATAGGCTTTGGGAGTCATTTAAATAGGTTTTGGCAACACTGAAAGTTTTATATCAACTTAAAATTCCCTAGCTTGCAGGTAAAAGAATATATTTGAAGAGGGGAAGAGATGAAAAGAGGAGTTTTTCTATCATCGCTCAACCACAGCGGTTTTCATATCTTTATAGATTTAGCTGGTCCACTGTGTAGAGTTTTTGCACTTTTCTTATTTTATTATCTGTATCACATTTCCAATATAAAAAACTTATTTTTATCACTTTTTTTTAATGTAACAAAAAAAAACAACGAAAACCAAAAAAAAAATAAATTATTTTTATTTTAAGTCCAAAAAGAGCACTTTTGGGTATGCGAGAGAGATATTAACACTAACAAGAGTCAAGTGATCGAGTTAACGAGATATATATATATATATACTTAATTTTTATACAATAGTGTTTTTATATTGAGACTAAAAGTACTTTATTTCCTAAGTTTCTAAACAACTTAATACTTATCTTTGAGTGTAAAATATTAACACTTATTACGAGCGAGTAGCATCAACAACTTCTTTCGAGCAAGTAGTATAAAATGACTGTTTTCAAAGGAGGATAATTCGCTACTTTAAAATGTTTACCTTCGGGAATAAACATTAACGACTGGTTTTAAACATGGCTTTATAAATCTTACGAAAAATAGAAAATCGTACTTTAGAATAACCACTTTAAAGAGGACTTGCGTAGTCAAGTCAAGGATATCCAAAGACTTCTTGGATTCTGAATAAAGATAATAAGATAGACCTAAAGAATGGAGGTAGCAGAGGGATTCTCTAGATATTAAAGAGTAAAAAGACCAGTACATAGCTAATTAATAATTATTCATTCCAACAATATTTGAAACAAACGAATTTTTGCAATATTTCCATTATTTCGCAGTTTAAATGTAAATTTAGTGGTTACTAAATGTTGATGATACGTGATTAAAGTAAATAATTGGAAATAGTTGCTACAGATTTGTGGTGTTAAAATTGGAAAAAATTTAATTAAATTTGTTTGCGAATGACTAAATTGGAATAAAGATTAAAATAGTTCGTGGAGAACGAGAATTTTGTGTTTTTGGTATTTTACTAAAAAAAAATATACAAGAAATATTCGAAGAACTATAAAGTTGTTTGCTACTTGCGTTTACTTTTTTAATCAGTAGTAAAAATGACAAAACAAGAGTTATATAAATGAGTAACATAATGTAATTTTAACATTTAAGTACATTCTTTTCCATTTGGATAAAGCTAAAAATGAATTGTGCAACAATTTGTCTTTTTTGTATTTTATCTTCTTTTTTTTTCTTTAATGTAAGCAAATTGCTTGTTTTTCTTCGTATCCTCTACCGTTCAATTGTTAGAGAGGATGTCGCTTCATCTCATGCGGGGTCTTCCAACGCTTCGGATTCCTAAGGGCGACTTGTCTCTAGTTATTTTAACCATCCTTCGTCATTCATCTGATCTATGTGTTCGTTTAATTCTCTTTTTCTCCCCAGTATCCATTCATTTACGTTGTCTATGCCCATCTTCTAAGGTCTGCCGTTACAGCGTCCTTATAACGGTTTTTGGGGTGTCCTAATGGTCTTCTTCCAACCGGTCTCTCCCAAAAATTTGTGATTGTAAGGCGCTGATCGTCGCTTCTTATTATATGATCTGCCCATCTAAGCCTATTAGCCTTTATATGCCTAGTAAGGCTCTCTTTCCCAAATAGTTGTTGGAGCTCATGATTAAGTCGACGTCTCCATTCTTACGTGTTAGCATCCTTACAGGGACCGTAAATGGCTCGCAGGATCTTACGTTCCCATACCAGCAGTTTGTTTATTTCTTTTTGGTTCAAATTCCACGTCTCGCTTCCATACGTCACCACAGGGCGGAATATGGTTTTGTAAATTCAAATCTTAGTATTCCTGTAGAAAAGCTTAGATTTTAATAAGTGTTGAATGAAGTAAAAAGCCCTGTTCGCCGCGACTATTCTGGCTGCCACGTCTTTCTAAACTCGGTTATCCTGGGTTATTATCGCTCGCAGGTACTTGAATTCCTTTACAACTTTAAAGTTTTGGTCGTTAGTATAGACATTTTGCCTGCCCCTTTTCTGGTATTTGTTGACCCCCAAACACACTATTTTTTTTTTTCCGAGTTATTAAGCTAATTTAAGTAATATCTTTACTTAAAAGTAACAAGAAGTGGAAGTAGGGAGACACAATACTTTTTAGTTAAAAGAACAATACTACTAAAAATGTGAAATTCTTTAAAATCAAATTTAAGAAAATAACTGGGTCCATATTAATTCGTAAGCTATTTAGATTCTAAATGATTTAACAAGGTATCATAATTAAGTTTTAACCAGAGTTCAATAATCCTAAACCTCTTTTGTTGCAACTTAAATAATTCCCAAAGAAAATTTACATTTAATGTCTAATTTAAATATTTCTGAAGATAATCCTACAAGTGCCCTTGATCGTTTATTCAAAAATTTAAGGAGAAGTTAAAGACTTCAAAGAAAATTTATCTTGCTACTGCTAATCAGACGTTAAAGGATTTAATCACAATTTCCCTAAACGAATTTTTTTAATTGAATGTAAACGACTACGTTGTTTATATTATTTTTTGTTTGTTATAGAGGAACGTAAATAATAAAAATTTTGATATTTAATAAGCATTGTGGTAAAATTATTTTCTTAACTTGATTTTAAAAATAACCACCCATAAAAAAGCTTAAATTTATTATTACATTCATAACAATACAAAAAAAAACAATAATAAATCCAGAACACATCGATCAACTAACGGCAAAATGCCAGAGAGTTTTGAACATAATCCAATGTATGGCGAACATTAAATGGAGAGCAAACAGAGAAATTCTTTTAAACCCATATAGGTCACTTATTTAAAGATTACGAAGCAATTGTATAAAATTTAAGGTTAAAACAATTTACGAGTCTACAACTATCAGCCCTCAGATTATTTACAGGGGCATTTCAAACTAGCCCAGTAGCTATAGTATTTTGCGACACCATTCTTCCTTTAGATCTTAGAAGAGATTTTAAAACCATTTCATATTAATATAAAATTAATCCTCCACCAACTTACATCAATCATGCCAATTTTTTGGCCAATAATGAGTTTTCCAATAAATCGAAAGTATCCAGACCAGGACAAATTTGTTCCCTCGTAGTCTATAGGTTATAACGAGCACATAATAATGAGTGAATACGTGCCCTCAACCCCACCATGGCAATTGACTATCTCACAATCAAACGTCAGCTTATCCTTATGGAAAAAAAACGAAACTTCATCCCCGATATACAGGGTTTTATTCAGATCTTAACTGGAAATTTACTTAAACAGACTCATTATTTACATAAATGGATTGAAAACAAAATAGGAAGTCGGTGCAGCAATGATAGTTAAGGCTTTTGAACTCCTTTTGCTCAATTTTTACTGCCTAATTGTATGCACTTTAATTTTTTCCCTTTTCCCATTTAAAAAGCTGTATTATCTGTACAGACTCCTTGAGTGCCATCCGATCACTAAAAATAAAATTCACAAAATCACTCTATAGCTTAAGAATTCTGTGATTCGTTATCCATTGTATCTAAACATAATTAAGAGCTAGTTAAAGAAATGCCATCAAAAACATAACTTGTAAAAAACACCCAGTCTAGCAACTCAGTTCTATCGTAAAAAGTTGTGAGATCCATGTGATACCAAGTCAGTTAATTTATTCAGTCCCTACTTAAGGGTACTTCTGTCTTAAGTTATTACGTAATTAGCTAACCTAACAACATCTTATAGTGACCATATTAATATATCACTTGGCAATCGCACTAAACAATCTAATATAATATAATATGTATTACTTGTGAGATACATTGTGTTTTTATGCGATGGCCAAGTCAATCTAATTATTTAAAACATAGATTTTTGATATGGATATGGTCACTATTAGATGTTGTAAGGTTAGCTTATTACGTAATTACTTAAGTAGCGACTGAATAAATTAACTGACTTGGTATTACATGGATCTCACAACTTTTTACAGTAGAAGAACTGGGTTGCGAGACCTAGTGTTTTTTACAAGTTATGTTTTTGATGACATCTCATTTCTTTTTGAAGATAAATCTCCTTTTTTTCTCTATCATACATATACAGGTACACTGATTCATTCACTGAAATGTAACTTTGTAATCCTATATATGTATATGGGATTACAAAGTTATTTATGCAGTTGGTGTATCTAGAAAAGTGGACCGAAATTACAAAATATTTTAGTTTTCCTTAATTTATACACTAAACAATAATTTTATTCTAAATTTGAAGCTTCCATGTTTGCTAGAAGTGCCTTAGAGTTTTGATAATCGGTTAGTCAGTGAGTGAATGAAAATAATTAACAAATTTTGACTAGTTATTATTCTTAAACTTCTGGTTTAAATTAAATAAAATTTAAAATATACCGATTTTATACAAGGCCTGCTTGATTACCAAAAATTCAGGCTTTTAATGTAATCCACAACAAAATTATAGGGGGACGAAAATGGCCTGAACTGCTTCAAGAAAAGGATGGTACGGCCGTGCCGCTTTTTTGCTTGATTTTTTTTTTTAATTATTTATAATATAAATATTAAATTTATTGTTCAGCAAGTTTATTTTAAGTTTTTTATAGCAATAAGTAAAACTTCAAGATCAGCTCGAATTATCTTTAAAACGTGAAAGAGTGACATGTTGAAATTATGAGCCTCTTAATACCAATATTCAAAGCCAGCCATGTGTAAATTAGTAACGACACCAAAAGAATCAAGGGTTTTAACCGTTAATACATTACAAACAACACACAATAATAATACAGACCACTAATATTATAATAAATAGCCAGCAAAACCTTAAAATGAAAATATCTAAAGGATTTATATGCAGACATAAATAAGCTAAAGGAGTATTATAAAGCGACCATAAACAATATGTTAAAAAAGGGTATTCAGGAATCCTTCACGAATAAAATAAGGTATTGCTAGGAATAAAAACAATTTATTCATTTATATGAAAACAAGAAAAGCACACTTTGCATCCAATTAAAAACTCTTAAAAAAATGAATAATTTTTAAAATATTTTATCTACAACACAATTTATTATTCCTTAAGCTTCTGAAATTTATACACGAAAGGTAGATATATTTACTCTACTTTTACCTCTAAAACAAAAAAATATTAATATGCTGTTTGCATGATTAAATTACTGGACCTGGCAAAAAATCGTTCTGAATTAGCTTTAATAGTATCTTTTATGGCTGCTACAATAAGGACAAGAAAAATAACACAATAATAACGGTACTTACTTAAACTTTGCAAAATTTGTTTCACAAAAATGATGTCTAATTTTTAAAAGTAAAAAATAAATAACATTTGTTAATTATCTCTGCATTAACAAATAAACATTATCAGGCAGACAACATAATAAGAAGATACGAAAAAGCTTCAACTTGAATTAAGACACAATTCGACGATTCAAAATATTTTTCTCCCGTCATTTTTGTAATTATTAAAAAATTAGCTTATCATACAACTGCAACGAACACATTTCCGGATATTGATTGTTAAAATTATTTTTATCTTTTTGCAACGCTGATATGCTAACGAATATTTCATAGCAGAAATATTTTTTTATAATTGTTTTTATTTAAATATACAAAGAAGCCTTAGATGAATTAAAAGACGGTATTACAATCGCATGCAAGTAGCCCTAAACACAATTAGAAGCTGGTGCGCAAAAGAAGGACTTAACGTTAACCCTAGCAAAACAGTGCTGGTTCCATTTACCAGGAGGCGAAAGTACGAACTTAAAACCCCAACTCCGAATGGAACTCAGCTTACTTTTTCCAAGAAAGTTAAATATTTGGGCGTAATAATCGACCAAAAACTAACATGGAACAGCCAACTCAACCACATTATTTCCAGAGCTATAGCGGCAAGCTGAACTAGCCGCAGAGTCTTTGGCAAGACATGTAGTCTGAAACCAAAAATTATTTACTGGTCATACCAAACGATCCTTAAACCAATGGTCACCTATGCTTCATTGATATAGTGGCCAAAAATGCAACATATTTTGGCACAAGTCAAGCTGCAGAAAGTGCAGCGGCTAGCTTGTCTGGGAATCCTATTTATCTACCCTGGAGCTGCAGGAGTATGTAAGGAAGGGAAGTAATTTAGAAAAAAAAATTCCATGGTGCCTTTTACTGCCGTAACGATAAACGACTCAGGAAATAACTACGATTATAAAATCTCTAATGAACCACAGCTAAGTTTTATAAAAATATTTAAACTCTTGGTGCAATTTCAAAATAAAAAAAAATTAAGGATTTTTTCTTAAAGATGATTTTTAATAAAAAACTCACCAAGGTCCAAGGGTATCTAGACTTTTAAGGAAACTAATTTTATTTTAAATGTTACCATATAATTATCTAGCATTACTCTGGAATTCCTGGATCAACTTTCTGCATACAACAGCTTACTACATGGTTACAAATAATACTAAAGAGGTGTCCCACATGTAGCTTCCAACAAAAGGGGTGGTAACGAGATAAAATATAAAAACTATCAAAAATGGCCGATATTAGTGCCGAATTTATAGGGTTGCTGAGTTTAAAACAAACATTTCCAATTGATATCCGATGCCGAAGATGACATTCCAGAATGTTCCCCCAGTGTTCAAAACCCTTCCAGAAACTTTGTATAACACCGGGTAAAACGGCTAGTTGTAAATAAACAGCAAAATTTTTAAAAAAACTAGTCTCATTGCGGAAGATGCTGATAAAATGAAAATATATAGTGATTAATTTGAGCATATAAAGTCTGTTATCTTTAAGCTTTATTTATTCGTTACCCCAGCTGAAAATGATTGCTCTGTTTCTCGGAAAGTAACTAATAAAGAACACAAGAACATCCAAGTAAACTTCTATTAACCGTTAATAAAAACGTGCATTAATGGAAAAAAACTAAAGAACAATGGAACCTAACCTTTTAATTTAGCGAAATATTGTACTTAAGCTTTGCTACATTTAATGGCCTTTATTGTCACCGTGAGTGAGCCTGTCTGAACGCGTATTTATTACGCCAGAATATTGAATTGCGTACACTATTTTTTTTAATATTTTTTCATTAACGTATAAAATCCGAGTTTTTTATTAATTGTAGATAGACTGTTATCTTCTCACATAAGATTAAAAAAAAAACTTTTATGATGTCTTTAATATTTAAACGAAAAAAATAAAATATTTTTTGGAAAAACCATCCACATAATAGTGGTTACAAGTAAACGACAGGCTTGTCGCTTAGGAAATAGTCTAGTACTTCCTCGAAGTTACAGTTTTCTGTGACTGAAACTACTTAGAAATTTGGCTTGAATTTATTGCCCTCTTTTAAAAAAATAGAGCCTTTTTTATGGTAACTAATTCGCAAAAATGATGCCTAAATATTTTATTAACATTCTTGCCAAAATCGTAGAAAAACTTGATGATGACCAATCATGGTGTAATCGTAATTATTGTAACATAAATCATGAATTTTTACCCCAAAAAAACTAAAATGAAAAAAATATTTTAAATAAATATTAATTGAATTTGTACAACAAAGTAATGAAGGTATATAATTTGAGGATTTAAAATGGGTCCTGTCCACACAAAAAAAAAATTGAGTTAGGCGCGGATGTCGTATCTGCAATTAAATGGCAACATGTTTCAATAAAAAATTTCAATAAAACTCCTATCCCACTTAAAGTTAGATGTAAAGTATCGTTGTTGTTTCAAAGTGGGTCTTGTCCTCAACTGTGTTGTGGCAAACCGAATCTTGTCCACTATGGCAAGTTCCATAGTAATATAAACCTTGACCAAAGCATTTTTAATAGTTAAATGGTCGGGTTTTATCAAAAGTGATTCAAGTACACACTGTTGTTTATTGGTTATTGGTTTTTTAAAGACTATAGAGGAGTTGCAGGCGATGGTTAATGTTATGCATGATTCCCTGAAAATCAAAGGGATGAAAATAAATGTGAGCAAAACGAAAGTAATGGTTTTTGAAAGAGAAGAAAGCATGACAAACTGTGGGGTTTCGATTGAGGGAGAAAGAGTGGAACAAGTTAATGAATTTGTGTACTTGGGTTCAAAATTTACTAGAGATGAAAAGTATGACAGTGACATTGAGCGAAGGGTGTTGGCAGGAAAACAAATGAATGGGGCAATGGATAGCTTTATGAATAGCCAGAAAGTGTCAAAAAAGACACGTCTGGCGGTGCATAGAGGTGTGTTGGTTCCTACACTTATGTATGGTAGTGAATATTGGGTTTGGCAGAAAAAGCATGAAAATAGGATTAATGCTGCGGAGATGAGTAGTCTGAGAAGTATAGCCGGAGTGACTCGGTTGGATAAAGTTAAGAATAGTGAGATAAGAAAACGCTGTGGTGTAAAAGAAGATGTGGTCACAAAGATAGATAAAGGAATGCTTAGATGGTTTGGACACGTAGAAAGGATGGATGATGGAAGATTGACGAAACAAATTTATAAGGCGAGTGTGAATGGGCAAATCGGTAGAGGTCGACCTCGGAGAACATATCTCGATCAGATCAACATTGTTTTGAAGAAAGGCCAGGTCAAGAGTACCAACAACCGAAGAGCATGTATGAAAGCACTGATGAAAGTAGAGGAAGCAAAAGATGTGTGTACGAACCGTAGCAAGTGAAAGGAAGTGGTCTCTGCCTACCCCTATGGGAAAAAGGCGTGACTTTATGTATGTATGTATAATAATCAAAACAACCTCGATGTAGCCCTTAAAGTGAAAAATGGTTATTTCAGAAAGTTTTTTGTATCTAACTACAATGTCAGTTGTAGTACTACAGCTACTAATAAGTGCTTACGTTGCATTCAGTTACAGAAAATGATGAAAGTGACTCCTGGAGACAAAATTGATTAACAACGTGGACGTTGTTACATATTTATTAGTGTTAGTTGCATTTTCTTTATACTTTAGATCAAAATGTAACGTTAAAATTATTTTGGTCGGTAAAATAATCAGAATGCCCAAATTTTTTTATAAATAATAACGTTTTTTTACACTATACATATAGTTAACATTTTTTTAAATTGTTTAAAATAATTGGTTCAGCATAATGACGTTATAAAATAAACTTTGAAAAGTTTTTAGAAACATTTTTTTGTAGAGGCCCCTCTTTAGGAGGGCAGTTCGTAGTCGATAAATTATACAGTAAAATTCGTCGAGAATAAGAAAAAACTTACCAAATCTGCACTTACTTTTTCGTTGGTATCGTTGGATTTTCCAAACAAGCAAAAACAGCTTTTCATGAATTTTTCATTGCTTGTTGCCATTTACTGGGGGATTATTCCAAGTTCTTTAACGCGGGAAAAAGGCACCGGGGCCTTTTAACGTCCAACTTGACAATAATTTATGTATTACATTCAACTATATATATCTGGAACTTATTTAAATTTCTTTTTCTTTTCAGGTAAGTTTGAAATTTGCAAAAGTTATGGGAAGTCTGTCCTTGGAATAAGGTAAGAGTTTACAATTTATTTGGATTATTTGACGCTTTTTAAAACGTGACAAAACATACTTTTCACATTAATATTTGTAATAAAATTATTTATCCTGCTTCCAGGATTTTTAAATGCACTGCTTAACAATTAATAAGGATTACTTATTTTGTGACCAAATTTCCTTTTGGCTGCACCCGCTTTTTATAAAGTTGCAGGTCATAGTTCTCTTAATAATTCAGTTGCCTAGATATAACTGCTTTACTAAATTCAATGCAGTGTACGTCCTCATAATAAGCAGGCCAGTCTATTATAGAAAGTCTTTGTATCGCGGTTTAATTTAAAACAATGATACCAGAAAGATTCTGCGTTTTTTATTAATTATAGATTCATACCGATTAGATTACGACTTACTACACTTTGCGATACATTTAAACTTTCGGCCACTTCACGCTGCGACAACCCTTAATGTAGCCACCGCAAATATTGTTTTTATTGTACGGAATTTAAACGTCTGTGAGGCAAAATTAATATTCAAAAATATTGCAGACCCCTTTTTAAAAATAGTTTTATGCAAGCATTTTTAAACTGGCAGTGCTTTTGCCACGTGTTTCATTATTTGTGTTTTTTTTATATATCAATAACAAAAGCACATTTAATATGTTGACTTTCCGTAGATAATTGTCCGTGAATAATTGTTAATAAATAAATTTTATATAATGCACATAAGCTTAACTTTCCTAAATATCCTGATATTCTTTAAAAGGTCTCCCCTCTTTAGCGAACAGCCTTGATCACAGAGGGTGGTTGTTAATGGGGAAAATTTTTTGTCAGACTTTTGTTACCACTATTATAAAACTAAAATTAATTACTTTTTACTTTGTTAAATCTCTGAATTTGAAGAGTTTAGGTTTATTTGCCAGTCTGTGGGTTATCGAAAGCTCAATTAAAAAGGTTTTCATCAGTTTGCGACCTTTTTAATCAATGTTTTAAAAGTTTATTAATTTCGCGAACCAATCTCACAACTTTTGTTTGTGCACCTCTAGCTAGATGTTCGTTGTAGTTTTCTTTACATAATGCGACGCTAAAAATGGAACATACTTATTTTCAATTGTTCAGTTAACAGTGTGTAAATTTCTCTAGACTGTAGTTGAAACTTCCTTAATTTCTTTCAAGTTCATTAAACGCTACTTAACGGTTATAAGTGTTAAACACTTAACTGAACACGCAAAATAATTATTATTTCGATCCTTCTTTTAAGCCAGGCTTTGCGTGTTCTCACTAAAGAATTATGATGTTGGGGATACATTCAATTTTGTATAACGGCTTAATTAGTGCCCAATGTATATAATATGACCAAAATCGGATACACAAAAGAATCAAAATTGCTGTATTGTTTGGTAAGTTGTTAAATTTTATATTTTAGTTTTTATTTCTTTTGTTTTAAAGATATTTGAATGTTTTTTTTTATTTTTGTGAAAACTTCTTAAGGCGCATTAAGCAATTTTTGATAGGGGTAAAACTTATTGTTTTGCGTCACCTTGGTGATGTCAGGGACAAATGGGTGTTTTTTTATGTAAAAGGTGACAGCGGCTTTCAGCAGTAGTCAAAATAATATAAAAGTAATTAGTACTTACTGTTGTACTGCACGGTGATCCTAAAATTAAACAATCAAGATAATATTTAAACTAAAACAACATTTAAACAATGCACAGTTTAAACACATAAACTTTTCAGTCAAAGGGTTCAGAAGCAACGGTGACGTAATAACATCTTCTGTTTGTTTGTCAAAAAGTGGTTTTAAACTGACAGCTCAATTTTATTAGATTACTTATTATTCAATAATTTTAACTAACAAATAACGATATTTTAATTTTTAATATTGCATTTAATTTATTATTTAATATTAAAATGATTTAATAAATGCTTTATTTTTAGAGTTTATGAATAAAAGCTTG
Organism: Agelastica alni; assembly: GCA_950111635.1. NCBI lineage: Eukaryota > Metazoa > Arthropoda > Insecta > Coleoptera > Chrysomelidae > Agelastica > Agelastica alni. The sequence continues at coordinate 5,015,445 of OX467718.1, read as the reverse complement.
TCTTTAAAATGTCAAATGTCTAGGAGCCGCTATCTTGGATTTTTCAATGTTGATTTGTTATCATAATCTTCTTCTTACAGTGTCTTGCTTTCTCAATCGTTGACGACTCCCATATTGACTACTTCTTTGTATCTATCTCTATCTTGAGCTGCGTGGAGAAGTTCCTCAGCAGTTAAACCTGTCCATTGTCCTAACCTATCGACTTGTTCATTCACACTCGCCTTATAAATTTGTTTCGTCAATCTTCCTTCATTCATTCTTTCTACGTGTCCAAACCATCTAAGCATTCCTTTGTCTATCTTTGTAACCACATTTTCTTTTACACCACAGCGTTCTATGCACAGCCAGACGTGCCTTTTTTGACACTTTCTGGCTGTTCATAAAGCTATGCAGTGCCCCATTCATCTGTTGTCCTACCAACACCCTTCGCTCAATGTCACTGTCATACATTGAACCCAAGTACACAAATTTATTTACTTGTTGCACTCTTTCTCCTTCAATCGAAACTTCACAGTTTGTCATGCTTTCTTCTCTTTCAAAAACCATTACTTTCGTTTTGTTTACATTTATTTTCATTCCTTTGATTTTCAGGTCATCATGCATAACATTAACCATCGCCTGTAACTCCTCTTCAGATGACGCTAATATAACTTGATCACGGCGTAAAGAAGGCATTTGACGATCAAATCATTCATTTTCAATTTATACGCACTCTTTTTCAAATCTTTTAAACCATCGTCTATGTATAATTTAAACAGCCATGGCGAAGCCACACATTAGTTTTGTGGATGATATATTAGTTTCCACCCCGTGTTGCAACAAAAACGTATATACGTTTTGTGAGAGCTACTTATCTAACGAACAGTTCCTACGAACAAATTACCTTTTTTAAGTTCTTGTTAAATTTCTAATAAATAGCTTGAGTGAAAATCCCGAGAACTTACCGAAGTGGCACGATTTATAAACATTTTATGTGCGAGATATTAGCACCCTTCTTTCGCATTTCCATATTTTTCGATGAGAAATTAATTGATTTGGCTGCGCCACCATAAGAGTCTCACGAAAATCGTCATTCTTCTGCGGCACATAAAAGCCTTCGAGATATGAGCCGCTGCGAACTTGTAAATGGACCGAAATTATTTCGAACCATCGAAGTAAGAATAACGAGCGCCTGGGAAATTCGCGGAAAAATTGCGAGCGCCTGGGAAATTCGCGGAAAAATTGCCGTCACTTTGAGGTCGGAGCTGGCCCCATTGTAAGTGCTGTTTTCCAATTATTGGAACTTCTATTGTCATCGGCAATCATTGAAAGATAAAAAAAAATTGTAAGAATTTTTTTTTTGTAAATAAAATATCATTTTGGGTACCTCAACCTTCCTTAAAAAAAAGAACTTGAGTTTTTTTTAAATACACTTTTACGTATCCTCATATATTTAATTATCCTCAGCTCTTGAACTAAAACAGGGTGAGTAAAATTTTCGCATTATGATTAATGATTTCCAAACGTAAGGGATACCATTGACTGAAATTGAGCTTTCAGTTTTTCACTTTTTATTTTTCTGTGCATGATTTTTATTACAAAAACTCAAATCTTCCGAAAGATAATATTGGTGTAGGTAGAAAATAACAAAATGTAATATTTCATCTTCAAAATTATCATCAATTATATTAAACATTTTAATTTTTAATATAAATTATTTTTATTTAAGTTTTATTTAAATATTGTTATACTAGCGGACACGGCAGACGTTGTCCTGCCCGAACGTTGGCTTGATTTCTTTGAAAATATCACTATCAAACTCAGCGACGACGAAAACTATAAATTCGACACTCGTAAAGCGTATTTAAAAGATTTTTTATTCCTTTCCCACTCCTTTTATAGGGGTGCTAACAACATTAGAGATATTACAATTAAAATCAGCGACTTTGAAAACTATGAATTTGACACCAATATCGGCGTTTTTAATAGTTTTTATATTTCATCCCTTACCCACCCCTTTAGTAGTGGTGCCAACAAAATTAGTAATGTTACTATTAAATTCGGCTACCGAAAAACCTATAAATTCGACACTAATATTAGCAGTTTTTAATAGTTTTTAAATTTCATCTCTCTCTCACCCCTATTATTGGCGTGCTAACAATTTGACACATTTTAATTTAAAAGCTTTAGGTTCCATCACTGTTCACTCAAAACTTTTTTTAAACAGTAGGTAACGTGTGCAAACGAATGACATGATAAAATGCGATTGGTCAAATTCCCATGCCAGCAGGCAGCGCTACATGAAAAATAGTACACAAAATATTGCAACCTAGAAAGCAGCTAAAGTAAGCTACTTTACACAGAGAGCGGAAAAATAGAGTTTGGAGCCATTGTTTTCAGCAGTAACCCCCGTAGACTAATATATCAATCAGTCTTGATATGCTTGATATGCTACAATATTTCTGACTGAAGTCTTCATAATAGATTTGTGTGCAAAAGAGTGAACTAACAGGCCTCTAGTAAACAAAAGCATTTGTATTATTCCAGACAGCCGGGCTGCTCCACTAAGCTGGGCTGAGCTAAGCACTGATCTTCAACAAGATAAACTCTAAGCTTGTACGGAACTGTACATAATTCTTGGAGTGATTTTTTTTAAACAATGAAATGAATTTATTGTGGGTACTTGGACACCAAAGGTGGGTAACGAGAAAGCCGCCATTCTTGCAAAAAATCTGCGTTTATAGAACTAGATCCAGAGTCTTCAAAGTCACCACAATTGCTGCCAAAATCATTATTTTAGACTGGGCGAAGAAAAAAATACCCACACGCTGGTATGATCCACTAGGGTAGAAACATTTACGGGTGTTTTTTCCTAAACCCTCAGAAAATACAAACAAGCAAATTATGGAATGAAGTAGGAGCGACCTGCGAATTTCAAAAAAACTTCTTACAAGACATTGTCTTATATAATACCTTATACATCCATGAACTGAATTGTGCAGTGAACTGTAACCTCTAGGGGTGAGTCACAATAGAACCAGTCGCAGTTAAAGGGCGGTCTTACTACGACCCGCTAACATAAAACCTTACCTAACCTAAGCTTGAAATTCATCGGAAAAGTATCAACTGGTGTAATTCTCTATCATCAATTATTTTTATAATAAGTTATGATAGTGATATATTAGCAATAATCTTTTTTTTATTAAAAATATTAACCATACCAATAAGTGTCGGTTTTGTATACATATTGTAAATTTATACTGTTAAGAATAAAGTCCATTGTTTTTGGAGATAATATACGACTAATCAATCTTTTATTGTGTACTGCACTTTATCAATATAATCCTTAACGGTATTATAGCTTTTCCGGAAAAACACCTATAAATAATAACGCTGATCGAACAAAAAAAAAACACCCAACGATAATACATAGCGGAAAAATATATTGTCCCAAATTTATCGAAAAGTGTTCTATCGCTAGATCGCAACTTAATAACCACACCGATTTATTACACGGTTTTCATTATAAATATCGACTAGCCGAAATGAAAATCCCGAAATTGGTAAATAAACGCTAAACAAGGCATCTGAATCCATAAAGCATGCAGCGGCATAAAGGTTTGTTAAAAAATGGGTTAAGACAACGTGCCAACTGCGATTATTCCTATTAAAGTATTGTTACAATATTTACTTCTTTAGTTTGGTAATTCTAAACTCTTAATACGGTAACTAAACAATTTTTATTTCAATATTTTCACACAATAAATTTTACTTTACAAATCACTTAGATATTCATTTTACAATTACTTTAAATACTTGACTTCGAACTAATTAAACTTAAACTTTAAAACTTTACTTTTTCGCGACCGCTGTCCATTTTATATTTCCAAATCATCGTTTTAGAAGAATCGCTACCATTCGAAACTATTGGACCTTTCTCTAGAAAGTGCTCGAATAATCCTTTTATTGTTTCGGAATTATTAGAGACGCAGTATTCTAGAATTTTCCGGTCTTTTCTTTTGTTCCCATCGCCGGCAGCAATCCCCCAATTGTGATCGACGCGCTGTCGCGACAGACAACAGGGCCGGCTTGTAACACTATATTGCAATTTTAACATTTTAAAAATTAATGTAATTTAAGAATATTGCATGTTGGGGTCAAAGAACGAACAAACTCGTCGGTTTGGGTACAACAGCAATAAAAACTTTGGTAGAATTGTTTATTCACTTTTGTCTAATTATAAAAGTAAACGAATATCTGTGGCCATTCGGTTGATAATCAGCTCAACTCTCACAGATACCCTTTACCCACTAGAACATAGAAGAAGAGTTGCAGACCAGATATTACTCTACAGATAGTTTCATGGAAGAATCTCCAGAGAAATAAAAAATCTTATACCACTACTTGCCACATTCGGCCGAAGAACTCGGCACGCTGATCACTCTCACCCATTTATTTTCAAGATTGACACTACAAGAACCAATCTTCATCAAGAATCCTTCTTTTACAGGGCTGCTACGGAGTAGAACAAGCTTCCAAAATTGATTTTTCCAGAGAACTATGACCTGCAACTTTTTAAAAAGCGGGTCCAAAATTATCTCCTTTCTATAATACCTCCCCCTTCTTATAGTCGTAGTGAGGGTCGTCCGCGGCCCACACAATAGGTCTACCCTTTATGCGACTAACTTAGTGAAAAAAATTTCGTTGTATAGTTAATAGATTTCAAAACAACCAAAAATATTTAATTATAAAAAAATCCAGAAGTGTCACTATAAATAAAATACTCGTATTATTCATCGGTCCGGTGAGTGGTTTCTGATAAATGTGATAATCTGTTTTCCCAAAGAAATTTGATTCAATCACGAATTTCATTACTCTAAAGAGAATCATAACCATTTTATTACCTGGAACTACGAAACACAAATATAAATTTAAAAAGATCATGCAATTTTTAGATGTTGCATGTTTGTTATAACTGCAGACAATTTTATATTTGAGCATTTTTGTATCTAAATACAATACTTACAGAATATTAAAAAAAATATAAGAATATAAAAAAATATATTAAAATTTGGGTCAAAGAAACTTTTCCCACTTGTATCCGAGTTTTATTAATGTACCAAAAAATTAATAAATAAAGATGATGTTGGGATTTAAATCGGTATATTTTAAAAAAAACTTGCCGTATTAAATTCTTTACTAGAGCTTTGTTTCTATGAATTCGTATAAAAAATAAAAATAAAAAACACCAATAGTTTGTTCGTGTTACAATATATTATCATACCTAATTGAAAAATATGTAAAATGATTAAAGAGTACACACCAAAAAATATAATTTTTTCACCAAAAAAACCATACCGATATATTTAATAATTAAAATTAATAATCAATATTACTTGTAATGAATTATTAATTAAATATTGCGTTATTTGACCAATCAAACTTTTATCACGTTGAATTAGTAATGTTTTTTATTTTTAAATTTAAATTTTGTTGTGGTGAGGGTAAGTAAAAAAATTTTGAGAAGATAAATTGTTTGCTTCCTTGCATGCGTCGTAGTCTTTTTCCTGATAGATACGTGCACACCGTCGCTAACAGTTTCATACTGACTGATTTGATTTTTAGCGACGCAGACACATGTCGACGAGGTGAGGACAGTTTAAATTGTAATCGTATAGATATTTACTTGCTTATTTGTTGCGAATATTTATTATATTTTGTGCTGGTCGACTGGATTTTGTTCACCTCAGCGTTTTACATTGAAATTTTTATGTACCCTAAGCGATCAGATCACCGAAAGAAGTGGAAAGGGGATGAAATAAAAACACTATCAAAAGTTTGGAGAATTTAGAAAAAATTATGAACAAAATAGTAAGCTTTAGTGAGATTTACGGACTCTCCCTCAATATAACAAAATCAAAGCATATGAAAATATGTAAGAAGAACAACACAAATGAAACCTAAATGGTTGAAGGTCAACATAGTGAAAAAGTGAAAAGATACAATTAATTAAGAACGCTTATTGCTAAAAACAATTACTATACCGTAAAAATTAAAACCAGAATGGTAAAGACTAGTACTTATTTTATAAAAATGAAAAAAGTACTACTTATGTGGTAGAGATTTGACGTTAATGTACTCTACTATGGTGCAGAATCATGGACGCTAAATGCAGATGCAATGAGACCGCTTAACTCTTTCGAAATGTGGATATCTAAAAAAATCTTAAAAATTTCGTAGATATATCGAATTACTAACATCAAAGTGCTAAGAAAAATCGGTAAACAAGAAGAAGTTAAACGTACAATTAAGGAGAGAAAGCTACAGTATTTGGGACGCATAATGCGCGGCGAAAGGTACAGCCTCTTACGAATAATAGTGCAAGGGAAAATAGAAGGAAAAAGAAGCATAGGAAGAAGACGAAATTCATGACTAAAAAATCTGAGAGAATGAAGCTCCAAACAACTTTTTAGAGCAACTGCCTCAAAAGTTGCGATAGCGATGATGACCTCCGCTGCGGAGATAGCACTTGAAGAAGAAGAAGAAGAATATTGATTGCTCTAACTTGAAAGATAGGATAGTTTCTATTCCATTAAGTCCCTACGAAAGTGGTAAGAGGGGGTTAAAACATAAAAATGGCCAATATTAGTGTCGAGTTTATAGTATTTGCAGTCGCTGAGTTTGAAAACGCCGATATTAGAATGGAATTCATAATTTTTGGGGTCGCTAATTTTGATAGTGATATTCCCAAATCAGTCAAGCCAAGATTTGGGCAGGACAAAGTTTGCCACGTCCGTTAAATTTTTTTTGGAATAGCGATGATTACGCTAATATTTTTTAAAGAATGATACTGGAAAGGAAAATTATGACCCTGTGATTGATTACAACAATAATTTCAAGAAAATACATTAACAGCTTATTATTGTTTGCCTAGTCTATGATGATCTCTTAGCTGGTTAGCTATAACTTTAAATTATAGCTGGCTCTTCCTTCTGTCTTGATGATGTTTTTATTATAAACTTATTGGTGTAAACTGTGGCTTGGTATATTAAAATGCTTTTTTATTTTTTTTTGTGTGAAAATAAAAGTCTGTATAAACGTTATTCTTTAATTAAAAAAATAAAATTGCCTTCAATAAGGCTTTATCCGTTAATCCATGTAAAATTTAATGTTTGAAAACTTCTGATATAAGTTAAAATTATCGTTTTTCATTGGCATTGCGCATAATGCTGCAGATGAACGAGTTTATGACGTTTTTATTGCATATTTAATAAGTTCCTTTATGGTGTACTTAGCAATAAAATGTGGGATTACTTAGCTCATCTTACGGTTAAAGGTTTTTTATATATAGAAATGGCACAGTGGGGTTTATTTTTTAGTTAGCAATGTTTGGATTTATTATTCTTTCTCTTCGTAATAAAACTAGTAATGATCCACTACGCGATTTTTCTTACCAGTGGTAAGGCCAGTAATAAACGTAGCAATTAATTTAAATTTTTTCAGTTTAGTTTAGTAAATACAAAATTATTATTGTTTTAACAAACTAAAAAACACGCTTTTAGAGTTAATCAAACTAAAAAGTAAAACATTATTCTTAACAGAGGAATAAAATTACTGACGAGAAAATTAATGTCACTGTTCTAAAAGCGTGGGGTACTTTCATTCCGAAACGCAGAGTTAGTTTAAAAATGTCATGCGAAGCAGTGACATTGATTGACATTATTTTTTTTTTACAGTGACATTAATTTTCTCGTCAGTGATTTTATTCCTATGTTAAGAATTATTTTTTACTTTTTAGTTTCTAAAAGCGTGTTTTTTAGTATTTTAAACTATAATTTATTTTTCGCTTTATAGTTCGATTTGTTTTACTCACTAAAAAATTTATGTATTAAATGGTAAAACCACAAAAAGAATGCATCGGCCGGGAATTGAACACGGGCTGCCCGCGTGGCAGGCAAGCATTCTACCTCTGAACCACCGAAGCGATGAACTGTGTTAATATTTGTTCTGCGCGCATGCGTAGTTCAAACACTAGTTCTATCTCTCTTACTCTTATGCAAAGGATTCTTAAAGAAATTTATTAATACTGGTGAAAGTAATTAGGATAATCGGATATTTTGATCGAATTATTGCATTGTCGTCGGCCTTTAACCTAACCTGCAAAGGTTAAATTAAATCTGATCGGTTAAAGTAGGGCAAAATTAAGGCCAAAGAGTCAGTTACAAATATACATACATACAAGCAAATAAACAAGATAATATAAGCGTGTTAAAAAAACACTGGTACATATGTTTTATGAATAGACTTTGTGTATAACAAATTTATTTATCTATTAAGAATCTGTCTTTAATTCTATCAATAAGGACTTTAGAGACTCGTAATAGTTTGCTTTATCATTTATGGACAACAAAGGACTGTTTGGTCTATCATCTGTAGTCATTCCTTTAGTTCCACTATTTAAACCCACAAGAGACTTAAACTATTTGCTTAATACTGTAGTCACTTCAAAAGTTTATGCATAAAACAAATGTAACACCAATTCAACAACGGACCCAAATAAAAAAGGAACTACACGAAAGAAATTACTAACAAAACAATGTGTTTATGCAACTAGTTTCGGATTAAAAGACATCTTCAGATCTATGAAAAATTTTTAACTTGGTAAATAATAACATCTGCTCGTGATTTATTGTTTTAATTGTATTACTAATACTCTAATATAGATACCTAGCTTAATTTATTATCAGAGAATTTTTATCAGTTTTAGGCATAGGAATAAAAAAGTACGAATTCGTAACTTACGAGCTTTAACAACTCTTGAATAAATTAACACCTAGAGGATCTCGATAATGACAATGCCTAAACCTTGAAACGTTAAGATAGAAAGATAAATTTCTGGATTTCTTCCAGACCATCTGTTTCCCTGTAAAATAAATGATCTCTCAAGTGGTAATAACTACTTCCACTGAAACTCACATTGAATATTAATACAGTCTTAACATTTTGGGGCCGTACTTCGATATTTCGTTGGGTGATTTACACTTTATTTTTTCGTTTTCAAGTTTAAGGCTTTTAAAAAAAACATTTGAATTATTCAAAAAAATTTAATCATAATATATACGTTGTTTGTTCAAGCGGGAAAAACAAGAATTAATATCGATTAACATTTTTTTAACATCTTGTCTGCCGGTTATTTGAATCATCTTCGTACCAACTTGTTTTTTGACTAAAAAAAAAACAGCTTTAATATAATTTTACATACAGAAATTATGTAATAATATTCTATTTAGGGTTTTTTATTGAATACATCAAAACAAGTTTATTTTTTTAAAATTTCCTGAAACAACAATATATTTATTGCTAAAAATAAATATTTTCAACAAAAATATTGATAAACTAAACTAATAAGTGGTGTATAATTAATCATTTTTAAAAAATATACATTGTCTTTGTACGGATAGATTTAAGTTATAGATTTCTTGTTTAAGTGTAGCTATCCATGCTTCCTCTACTTCTTAAATATTTTCGTTAAAGCATGTCAGATATATGTGATGGTGCATACCACGGCAATATTTATTATCATCAGGAAGGCTAACCACTGTGGTTGCAACATGTAGTCGAGGATTATCAAACAAAAGTACAAAATTTTCTCCATTAGCTGCGGAATATTAAAGTACAATCGATTAAAGTATATTTTCAATGTATCAATTGGCATTTAAAAAAAATAGATGCATTTGTAACTTAAAGGTCGTTACCGTAGAGTTGCTTCTTGCAGGTAATTGCAAAAAACCATTGTTAGGGTTTGTAAATCTACATTACAGAAATTGCTTGGTTGTTTTTCTCGAGGGTTAAGGTAAACACGCCTTTGAATGTGTCAACTCTGGTACATCGTACCAGTACGTGGGTCTTTTTCTCTCCGCTCAGTCCGAAATAATGGTTTTGGCAGCACCTGTGGTGACTCTAAAGACTTTTTTACGTGTTTTTTGTGGCTAAGATGTTGAGAAACATCCCAAGGATTTCATGGTTTTTGTTTCACTTAGTATCCCGGAGTGATACCTGAGTCTCTTCCCTTTCATTTGCTAAAAATATAGATCTGTAGGGAAGAACAGATCAGCTCTACCCAGTTTGAGTTTAGTAATGCCCTAGGTACTAGGGAGGCACTTTTTAGCATTTAAATCTTATTTCAAAGATATCAAAATGTTAATTATGATATTTTTGCATGCTTCATTGATTATCAAAAAGCATTCGATAAAGTTCAGCATGATAAGATGATGGTAGTTCTTGAATCAACTGGATTGGAGAAACAAGATCTAAAAATTATCAAATCTTTATTGGAAACAGACTTTTTTGGCAGAATAGAAAGTGAGGAATCCGATGAAGTTCTGATAAAGAGAGAAGTTCGACAGGGGTATGTACTTTCGCCATTACTGTTTAACATATATTCAGAATACATATTTCGAAAAGCCCTGGAAAATACCTTCGACGGGGTGATTGTTGTGTGTGCATTAATACATACGATATGCGGATGACACAGTAATTATATCAAACGATCTGGAGGGACTACAAAGATTAATGGATAGAGTGGTGGAAGTAAGTAAAAGATATGGATTGCGAATGAATGCGAAAAAGACCAAATCCAAAGAGTTAATAAGTATTTCTATTTGCGAACAAATATTAACGAAGAATGGGACCTTTATTCCTTTAAATGGCAAAATTGTTTAAAGATTGAGACCTGTGTATTTAAACACCAAAATGCGGATACTAAGGTGCTATGTGTTCTCAACTCGTCTATACGTCGTTGTGCATGATGTCCTTGTGCTCAAGGAATGGCCGATCTTTTCTACTGGGTTATTTGGTGCTAAATCATTAGATTTATTTGTTTGGTAATCATATTATTGAGAATTTAAGGAATATTTCGCAAGATTACCCTTTCTAATATGTCTATAAAGAATTATTTTCAGAGATTTAATTAAGAAGAAGGTGAGGCTGACCGACTGAAAGGATTTAGGTAGGAAATAGTTTACCGTACCTGTTAGTTGTTACATAACAAGCATTCAAGTGAAAAATTACGCTTTGAGATGGGCCAAATGCTCACGATACATCTGTTTATCGAGGAATTTTTTAGCACGCAATGACCATCAGTATTTGTTTGCAGTTTAAATATTGTCCGTCTATTCATGTTTAATAAACAAATTTATGTAATTAACTTTAAACTTATATCAATACTTAGTGTTTAGTGTTTAAAACTGGTAAATTATAAAACATTAACAATAGCGATTAAAGTTTATTGGGACTATAATGTAGCCATTTAACCCTTTTAATATTCAACACTCCCTCTACATCTACTGGGGTTAACTTTCCTATTTTTAGCTCACCAGGCACTGAAAGCCTTAAGAAAGTACTTTCTTATAGTCACCATAGTACCCAGGTCCCATTGGGACTCTTGTTTATTTCTGGAGGTACAACCAGGATTGGTCATCTTAGTTAGCTGCTGGTTGTTTGACCCCACCGTTTGTTGTTATTGATTCTTTTATATTATGTTCGTAAGAAAAATTGAAAATAATTTTATAACCCAGTATTTAAGATTTTAGTTAGGCAGAATTTTTTTTAAACATTATACATTCGACGAAATTCACAAATTTTTAATATTTAATTTTTAAAATTTAATATTTAATATTTTTAACTTAGGTACCCAAATCAAACATCTTTATTGTTCGTATATTCGTTCCGGGAAACTGTGATGTTGACAGAATGAAAAATGTGTAAATCTGGTTAAAAATCGTTTCGTATTCGTCATTTTCATTTCGTTTTTAATTTTGCATCCACGGGGAGTATGCTTTAATTAACTGAAATTCTGGAGTTTTCCTTTTTATTTAATTCGTAAAACCGTAGTTAAAGGACATTTTTAAATTTTTTATTTGCTTTAATTACGTTTTTTGCTGTGTGGGTATGTGTGTTGATTCTCATATACTTAAAAGTACTTAGAATTAATTAAAAATACACGTATTTATCTTAAGGTTGTTTAATTTCATTTTAAAACGTGTGAGTCATTACGGATTATTCTGCTTCTTGGGTGGTTTACCTAAACGAAACTTTTTGCACAATTTTTTTATGCAATCTGTTAAATTTTCTTTTTCTTATAGTGCATCTTCTATCTTATCATCACAGCAATCCGGACCTTGTTGACTGCAGCTCTGAATAGTTGAACATTGCTACAATTAAAGCAACCCCTTTAGGTTCCTTGGCCAGAACACACGGCGTCTGCCAGTGTTCCACCTTCCACCAATCGTTCCTTGGACTATCAGTTGCAGAAGTATTTACATTTACAATAGGGAAAAATCACGTAACGCGAGATAGCGCTGTCAATGACAAAATATCGGATCGAGGTGTGAACAACAAATAGTCTGTCATTTGATAACTTGTAAAAAAAAGTTTATATTAAAGGGAATTTTATTTATCTCAGAGATTTGAGTTTATTTTTTTTTGTTAAACTATTGGTTGAAGCAGGATTTAAGGTTTGTTTTCAACGTTTTGGTTTTATTGTCGCTGGAGACCTGGAGACCAGGTGTATCCAGGTATCAATTTTGGTTTGTTTTCAAAGTTTTTCAGTTCTGTTGCCCCTGGAATTCTTGTTGCAATGCCATGAAACTCGAAATATCAATTTCGGACATATTGTATTATGTGGGTGAACGTGTTCGACCAATACAGGAATGTGAAGAGGTTTATAAATCTGGCGACATTATTTTATGTGGAACTGACGATCTTAATAAAAAAATAACAAAAGGTTTATGCATGAGATCCTCTACAAGTTTACAATCCCCTCATGAAATCACCATTAAGCTAGATGAGACATGGGTTTGTAAATGTTTCTGTAAAGCAGGTTTAGGAGGATATTAAACTTACCACTGAAAAAATAATCTTTTACAAAGTGTTAGCTGCTAACAAACATAAACTTTGAGATTGGTTGTCCTATCTTTTATAACACTTTCAATGCTTAAATTGCTTAAAATAATATATAAATTCTTCATAATAAAACCGGTGACACCACCAGCCATTTCTACGAAAACAGCTGTTAATAACAAAACCACTATTGAAACGTGCTTCAGCCAAATAAAAAAGATATCTAGAAAAACATGGAATAACCTATAGATCTAATATAAAAAAAAACCACCCTACACGCTACACCTTAATGCAACCCATCATACCCAATGAGCTTTGGCTCAAAAATACCAGTCATAATTGGCACCAAATTGTCACCATCTCTCGTCTAAAATTTTGACAAGCTTGCTACCCCTTGCACCTTAACAACATAAGCCTTAAAGAGTCAAATCCATGTGACATCTGTTTAGAAGTGGCTAAATTAGACGACATATTTTTCAACTGTAACATATACCGCCAACAAACACATAAACTTTTTAGTGAATTACTGCGCAACCGAGTTGGACTGCCCATTTACTCTCGTTGAACAATAAAACCGTATATGACTTGCTTATATTTTTCGTATGTTTATGTAAGTTGAAGTTATGGTGCACTTAGTCTTGTTTTTGTTTCAATTAAAGAACATAATATACACCCATATCCCCGCTACCCGAGGTCCACCTGATCTGTCTTTTGGTCACCTTGATCGGTCCGGGGTGTGATGTTTGTGGCCCGAATTCATCCTTTTGATTTTTTCTTTCATATAAGTACAACATAATCGATTGGGGAAGCTTTAACTTACATAATATTACTTAAGTCTTAGTCTTAGATACTGGCTAAATGGAAATGGATCCCGAATGCCACAAAAAAAGGTGGTGCAACTGATAATAATTTTTTTCGGTATACATTAAAATATTCAACCTTTTTTTTCTTCATTATTTTGTACTTTATTAAAAAATCTTATAATCAACCACAAAATTATTCTTGTCACGTTCTGATGGGGCTCATTAATATGGAACTAAAAATAAAAGTTAATAAGGTCGTTGAGAATAACGAATTTTTTAAAACAAGCCAAAAAATAGTATTACAGTTGTTTTAACGCGACTTTATATTTTACAATAAAAAAAATGTTATATTAAGTTACAATATCATTAAAATAATTATTGTACAAAAATATTGTAATCCGGGACTCATTTTTCGTAAAATAACACAGCACAATTAAAAAATTTAAAAATTAAAATTAGTGAAGCCTCCAAGAGCTCCTGGACATAGTTGGAATGCACGGCCGACTTATGGGAATTAACATCAACATAAAAAAGACAAAATTCCTAATTATCACCCACAAATTGGATGAGTTTCAGAATGCGCAACTCTCATACGATAGTGAAGACATAGAACGAGTAAAAAAGTTTAAATATCTGGAGACTTGGTTATGTAAAGACTGGTCTTTAGACGTCTCGATTTTGGGAGTCACGGTGTCCAATAATATGTCTTGGCATGACCATGTTGCTAACATCGCAAAGTCGGCAAGCCAGAGGCTAGGTTTTCTGTGGAAAGCCAGAAAGTTTTTTACTCCTGATCAACTGTTGACGACGTACAAGGCTCAAATCCGACCTCTACTGGAGTATTGCTCGCACATTTGGGGTTCAGCACCAATGCATTCTCTTCGTCTTCTAGATTCCATTCAGAAAAGAGCCATTCGCTTGATAAACAGCTCAACTCTCACATATACCTTTCACCCTCTAGAACATAGAAGAAGAGTTGCAGACCAGTCATTGCTCTACAGATATTTCCATAGCAGATGCTCCAGAGAAATAAAAACTCTTGTACCACCATTGGCCACATTCGGCCGAAGAACTCGGCACGCTGATCAGTCTCACCCATTTACTCTCAAGATTGACACCACAAGGACCAATCTTCATCAAGAATCCTTCTTTTACAGGGCTGCTACGGAATTGTATTATGCAACGAAAGGTACCATTTGCTCCAACTATTAACAGAAGAAAAAATAAATGGGAGAAGGGGTTTGAAAAGAAAAAGGATGTCGAGGCTACGAAATATTAAATATTGAAAAGAAATAGAAACCACAGGAGAATTAATTCACACCACCAGAGATATGAAAAAATGGTCAGAAATGATCTCAATTATTCATTAATGAATAGCAGCGAAAAAAAGAGAAGAAGCTGCCTCAAAAATATGATTTTATAATAAAAGTTATAATTTTAAATTTTAATTAAAAAAAGTCAGATAAATCTACTTAATTCTTGTTCTGGATTTATAAAAGTTGTCTTTAATACTCCTTCGCAAGTGGTTAGTTAAATGAATCATTTATCAATTCGTTCTTGTGGCTAGTTAAACAATTTTGTATCTTGTGATATGAAACTTTATTATCTATTTCGTTTTATTTCTCTATTTTTTTTTAATATAGATTCGTAGCGGTCCAAACTCGAATACAGCAACTATAAAATTCGGAGAGACATTTCCGTTCGAATCTCTACAATAATTTATTTACTAAGCCAGTTTCTACTGGCAGTGCTTGGACCCATAAAAAACGATGATATTTAAATTTTAATTTGCTACAACTCCCATTGTCCGACTCGCATTCGTGTACCGGGGGAATGGAAAGATATAGGACCGATAATCGAATAACTAGTGATGGCGGTGTACATTTATATCTCCATTTAAATGCTTTATTGGATTTGGCTAGTTTTGTCTTGCATGATTTACAATTTAACATTTTAGATTTTTATTTATTTATTTTTCTGGTAAATCTTTCATTACAAAATACCGAAATTTCAACTACCGGTTGGGTACAAAATTTTCTTTATATATTAGTAGATTAATGAAGACCTTCTCTCTAGGTGCCGTCTCTGCTTCGAAGGTTGGCAATTCTTATTTTTAAGATTGCAGCTCTAAATAGTTAATTATTACTGCAAACAAACCAATCCCTGGATTTTCCCCTGCATAATTATTTGTAGCATTTGATATTTTCCTCCCTCATGACATATCCCATGTCCAGCAGTTTTCTTCTCTTAATTGTCGGAATCACTTCTCTCTCCTTATGCATACGTCTCATCACTTCCACGTTGGTTATTCTCTCTACCCATGAGATCCTCATGGTATCTCCGGTATATCCACATCTCAAATGCCTCCAGTCTCCTCATGTCGGTACCTTCAGTGTCCAGTATAGTATAGACCTAAATAGTCTTAAAAATATCTCTAGAATCTATTGTCTATCCATAAGCTCTTTAAACGCTAGCTATGCTCGTTGGAGGCAAAGCATTGAGATGTATATTCGAATACAAAATGCTAATTTGACACTAACCGAGATCACCAGAAACCTGGGAACCCCGAGATTTTCATCGCATGTTTCTTTTTACTTAAAATCAATTTAATTGTATCGTAATGTATTCAAAACCAAAGCAAATTTTTTATGAATCACTTCTTTCTTACGCAAATTAAGCACCATGTAATGTGTCCAACGTGTACATATACTATAAATAATCGTTAGAAACCAATTAATAAGGTTTTTTGTGGTAATAAATATCATCATGGTAATGTCCAAGTATGTAAAAGTACCGTGGATGACCAAAAAGATGTGGTAATCATTTTTTAAGTTTTGGCTAAAGAAATTATAGGTTACAAAAAAAGAATTTTTTTTCCAAGCAATAGAATTCATAAGAAGCATCGTTTTATATGAAGGTGACTATTAAAAAATATTTACTTGAAATCCTATCTAACACAGCCAAGCAAAAATATCATAGTAAGACTCATGGCATACATCGTTGCCTGATTAATAATAACACTTCTCTGAATGAGCCTCTGTATCTTAAATTTTTGGTGTATATTAACATATTTTCTGGTTTTACAATGCTAATAACCAGTCACTTTAGCTATGAAAAAGCCTGAATTGTGTTCTCACAAGATTTGTTAATAGTTTTTTAACAGAAAGTTACTGCTACTTTTTTGGGTTATTTTTAGAAATTTAAGGATAAGAAATACTAAATTTAGTTTGTTTTGAAATTTGTATTTGTGGTAAAACCAGTTTTTTTTTATTGGGATTTAAAGTTAAAAAGTTGTGTACTGCTAGATATCTTCATAATTGTAAATTATATATACTTGAGGTATTCCTGCATTACTGTGATGAAGTTCTAAAGACTGTGGTTTTCCATATCCTGTATAGTGTACAGGATATGGTAAAACAATAATATGCCGCTTCCATTGAAGATTGCGATCATTATTACAATCTTTATCTTGGAGGCTGCGACGCGAAACTGAGATATGTGCTCTTGACAAAACTTGAAGCAAATTCCTAAGCCAAGAGGTTCTTTGCTTTCCAGGAGCTCTTTTTTAATTAATCCTTTTTTAATCAATTGGGTGAAGCAGACAATATTTTTCATTGCTCCTCATTATATTTTTTACTTACATATTTAATAGAGCAGTATCGTACAAGGTTTTAATAGTACACGGTTTTTTAATCAATTGATTTTACATAAAAAATTTCCTTTTTAACTAACAGGAGTTCTTTCGGTTTTTATTTTACCTCTGTTATTCTTATCTGTAATACAGTTTAATAAAAGAAGTCCTGAGAAATAGATCTCGTTATTTGTGTAAGCACCACTTACATTTTATTACCAATAAAATATATTACAATCCGGAAGTTTGTATGACTTACATGCATCCACAGTTGGCAATGCAAAATTTCCCACATAAATACATACATATAGTCACGCCTTTTTCCCGTAAGTGTGGGTAGTTTCGCAGATATTTGAGTAAACGGGGCATTAGCAAAAGATATTAACGCACACATTTCTACTTGAGTAATCTCATCGAAGACCCAAGATTTACAGGAAATCTTCGTTCATAGCTGATTGCAAATCAGATATATTGTTGTATTTTTTAAGATGGGGCCTGGGTGTTGTTTTACAACCTTCTCCATAAAAGACACCTAGAATTTAAAGATTTTGGAATATACTTTTCGATATTTGTAATTTTCAATTCTGCAATGTAATTTTTTAAATATATATCATAATAAAAAAAATAAATAGTTTGGGAAAACCCTGCAAATAAGCAAAAAAAGTATAAATTTCATTGTAAAATTCGTTGATCAATAATGCAATTTTATTTAATTCTTTTTTCTCGCCCGGTTACTATCGACAGATTTACGTTTTCGTTTTATAAATAGGGACAAATTCTAAAATGCAGAACAGTGCCGATACCTTCGGCAAAGGCCAGTAAATCTATCGCTTCCATTACTTCCTTTAATTCCATTATCGCGATGTTCAATATCGAAAAACTACCCCAGAGTAATTCGGAGCAATAAAACGATAACCCTACTGGTTAGCGTTTGAAATACTTGATCGTTTTGGGAGGATAACTTCAACTAAAGGTTTAAATTGTTACTGTAGCCGTTACGAGGTTTACTCAGAAAGTAATCGTTAATTTAATATTTCACTTAAGTTTTGTGATTATAAATAAATAAATTTTTTAAAATAAAACGCAGTCATACAACTTTAAGAACAGCTGTAACTAATATGTTGGGTTCTTGATGTTCAAAGTTGCACGGTATTTTCACTTGGGTATAAACAGAACCAATCATATACTATCCCTCTGACTCCAACATATTCTAAATTTCTTCAAAAAAATCAGAAGATTTACAAAATTAAACACTTTTGTTAAATCCCAGAACATACTGTACAATATTTCCATCATCCAATATTACCACAAAAATGTTTAAAAAATGAATATTGCTGTTGTTGTCTTTATATTTGTTTTAAGAATACATGCTGAAATTTTTATACAGAAGTAGGTATATGCAGAAAAGTTACATCAGCAGTCAAAAAGGGTGTATGTGACGCATAAAAGGCAGCTGCAGTTGGTTAAAGATGGAAAAAGTTGATTACACAGTGGTCGTCACAGTGCTTATCTTCAGAATCAACACAGGCGCGACTACCTTCAAAGCCACCTTGCTAAAATCGGCATCGCTAGCTTCCTCACATCTGCACACCTGCAGCGCTTTGACTTATGATTTCATTTATTTCGAAAAAGGGAAGTGTTCTTAACATTGTTATTTTACAGATCTTGTAAAAGCATAAAAGCAAGCTAATAGGTCTGTAGTTTTTCACAGATAGAGCATTTACCTTTCTCAGTGCAGACTTTACGATAGCATTTTTAAATTTTGTTGAAAAAATTCAGTTCAACAGTAATTTATATATTATAAGTTTACGAAATTATAGTAAATTATGATAATTTTTTGATCAGCACATTTGAGATATAATTTTTACCTAGGAATTTTGTTTTTTAAGCTATGTATTATAAATACAGAACTTTAATTTCTGCAACTTCTGTCAAAAATATTGAACTTGAATTTCTTATGATATTTATTGGCTTCATATCATAGCAAAGTAGGTGCAATGTTAACGAAAAAGTCATTAAATATATTTGAGGTTTCTTCAGGTGACATGAATATCGCTTTTTATTTATCTAAGAGTGAAACGCACTTAAATTTTTGACAATAAAAAAATAATTCACTAACTTATCTACAGACCACCACTTAAATTAATCGTTGAGGTGCTCTTAGACGTCCTTTAATCTTCTTCCTCAGCTCTGCATTTGCTTAGTTTTTCTGATGTTCAAGTTTGTTAATTTTTTTGTTCTAATTTTTGATTTTTTTGTATATAAATACATGTATTAAAATAACCAATGGTTATAATACTTGAAAGATAGATGTTTTTTACGTAGGTACTGATTATATTATCAATTTTTAATATCCTAGTTTTTAAACTTTTAAGTTTTTGTAATCAGGTCAAATTTAAACACTTCAAATATCAATTTTTATAAATAAATAAAAGTAACAAAATTAAACAGAACTATTTTGTGGGCGAAAATAACAATTAAGTGTTTTTCTAAGAGTTGTGTGGCTTCGCCATGGATTTTTAACTTATACATAGACGATTGTTTAAAATATTTAAAAGATAGTGCGTATGAATTAAAAATGAATGATTTGATCGTCAAATTCCTTCTTTATGCCGATGATCAAGTCATATTAGCGTCATCTGAAGAGGAGTTGCAAGCGAATGGCTACTGTTATGCATGATGCCCTAAAAATCAAAAGAATGAAAATAAATGTAAGCAAAACGAAAGTAATGATTTTTGAAAGAGAAGAAAACATGACAAACTGTGAAGTTTATGTAAAGAAAGAAAGGTTGGCACAAGTAAATAAATTTGTGTACTTGGGTTCAAAATTTACGAAAGATGGAAAGTATGACAGTGACATTGAGCGAAGAGTGTTGGCAGAAAAACAAATGAATGGGGCACTGCATAGCTTTATGAACAGCTAGAAAGTGTCAAAAAGGCACGTCTGGTTCCTACACTTATGTATGGTAGTAAATGTTGGGTTTGGCAGAAGAAGCATGAAAACAGGATGAATGCGGCGGAGATGAGTAGTCTGAAAAGTATAGTCGAAGAGACTCGGTTGGATAAAGTAAAGAAAAGTAAGATAAGAGAACACTGTGGTGTAAAAGAAGATGTGGTTACAAAGATAAATAAAGAAATGCTTAGATGGTTTGGACACGTAGAAAGGATCGATGAAGGAAAATTGAATGGACAAGTCGGTAGAGGTCGATCGCGGCGAACATATCTCGATCACATCAACATTGCTTTGAAAAAAGGCCAGGTCGAGAGTACCAACAGTCGACGAGCATGTATGAGAGCACTGATAAAAGTAGAGGAAGCAAAAGATGTGTGTGAGAGCCGTAGCAAGTGGAAGGGGAAGTGGTCTCTTCCTACCCCTACGGGAAAAAGGCGTGACTATATGTATGTATATCACGAATAAGTGGTACTTACTCCTTATGACGAGGATATTCGACAGGTCTGGACTTTGAGGATAAGAACGGCGAAGGATAGAATTAAGTTTGCTGTTGTAGTCGCTAACCTCCATTAGTGGAGATGGCACCCAAAGAAGAAGTCCTAATGACAGGTTACACAGTTAAATATGTTTTTTTTAAGATGCCGTTTTTTATGATAGGTTGGCAATAACTTTTGCTCTCTGTATTGCGCTATTCTTAGAAATGACTGCGAACTTAGACTGGTACAATCTCATGTTTCTCAGCCATAAACATTGTCTCCTGTCCAGTTTCCTTCTATCCTTAACCTTGCTCTCCATTATTTACTTATTACCTATATTTTAAAAGCTTCCTGTTTGTTTTTACCATTTTTAACATTCAAAGAATTTATCCATTCACATTCATTCTTTGTAGTACAGTTTTATTGGACAAGCCTTGTCACGCCTTTTCCTTTAGTGGTAGGCAAAGACCACTGACCTCCACTTGCTACGTTTCTCTAAAATCGCTTTTTCTTATCGTATTCAGCAGTTTTTTTAAAGGTTGGAATCTTTAGGAGTCCAGGTCTTTGATTAAAGGTAACGTTACCGTCTGATCGACCCAAATTTTAAGCAAACTCTTACCCATTAAGCAGATATCCCTATGGCCAGGGTTGTCGGTAGATATCGGTTTGTACACTCTATGCAACAGAATAGGTAGGTAAACCAATCTTAGTCGTAACTTTAAATAACTCTTCTTGTTTAAACTATTAAAATAAAAAACAAGTTATGTCTAACAGATGACTTAATTTATAAACGATAAAAGTTTGACTGGGTCAATTTTTCTTTAAATAATACTATCGAAACAAAGGATTTTACTTTTGAATCCTTGAAAAATTAGTACTCAAGTCCGCTAAAAAGAAAACATTCAGTTAACGCTAGTTAAGGTGCTGCAAAAAATAGAAATTACCGTGCCACTGAAATAGTATCCTTTGACCAAAGGATCTGTCAAGGATCTGTTAAATAAATTAGAATTATCCTCAAGTCGTTATTAGTTTTCGTATCAATTTCTTTTGACACACCCTTGCATTTAATGTGAAAATAAGCTCACACATTGTAACACGATATCTTAGTAACTTTACAACACTCCGAAATGACTAGAGCACCATCATTTCTGAAAATAATAATAGTTTAATAAACTTTTTACAAAAAATATAGCATAACATATAGTCATCCTTTTATTATTATTTTTTTAATAATAATTAGTAGTTTAAGAGAGGTTAAAATACCAAAAAATCCATAATCCAATGAAAACGATTTTTCGTATCGGGTATTAATATCTCTTAAAGGTTTAATTTCATTTGTCTATTAAAGCGTGTTCTAGATCATCTAGTTTAATTGTAGCAATATTACGTTTTGGGTAGTCCAAAATATGATTTATAGCGTTTAAAACTAGACACACTGCTGGCCAGTCAAGAACTTCAATACCTATCTTCTTTAATTGTAGCAATATTACGTTTTGGGTAGTCCAAAATATGATTTATAGCGTTTAAAACTAGACCCACTGCTGGACAGTCAAAAACTTTAATACCTATCTTCTCCTTTCGGTGCCATATCAGGTCGCCCTAAGGTTGGCAATTACATTGGCGAGATGTTCGCGGTTTTCGGCTAATCTGAATAGTTATTTGGCACTGCGTATTCCCTTCCAATCACGAATATTCTTCAGCCATGACTTCTGGAATTCCTCGGCTGTCTTCGATTTTGCCCCTCATTATAAGTTGAAGCACCCTGTATCGGTCTCCTCTGAGAACATGCCCCAGGTATGATATCTTTCTGATCTTTATAGTGACAAATAATTCACGGACCGCATTTGCTCTATTTAATACTGCTTCGTTGGTCTGCCTAGCTGTCCAGGGTAAATACCTATACTAGGTTTTTATTTTAGCGGACGTCATGCAAGCGTTATCATGCATAAAAATACCAATAACAGATACAAACAGTGTCATATTTTTTTTAATAACCTTAGCTGCCAGTAATTCTCTGTAAAATAATGTCAATTTTATGTGGCCTTTAAGATATATGCCTCTCCATACCATAATGAAGCTAATCACATAATTACTAGCTGATCTGAAAGTGCACTGTGCATATTGGTAATATTCTATTGGATATTGGATATGAAAAGTGCAAATCTTATCTATAAAAAGAATATTAGCTCAGTCGTTCACATTTCATTCTATTTTCTTGCGAATATCAAATATGCCTTGGTTAACAATGGTGCATAAAGAAGAATTTTAACTCTAATTTTAACTTTACTTAACCTATTCCTAAATAGATAAATCATTTTGCAATTTCTAAGCTATAATATGATATTACTGCCAGGCCTGCAGACGTTAATAACGTTTCTTCCAAGTTTCTCGATCCTGTTCCGCTGCAATCCAGTTGGTGTTGATCTTCTTTAAATCATCTGTCCATCTGGTGGGTAGTCATCCGGGGTTTCGTTTGTCTGACCATGGCCTCCATTCCAGAAGTTTTTTCGTCCATATCTGATCTGTTTGTCGTGCTACATGACATATCCGTAGTGATGGTAATTGGACTTTATTGTAACTTTTAATTTCTCTGTACCTTTTTAATTTTCTAGATACACTTGATTGGTTAATACCAATATACAACGAAGAACTTCACTGCAGATAATGTGGTGAAGAAACAGAAACGGCCAAACACAAACTGTTAGAATGCGGGACACTAGATCGCAAAAGACAGACAATATTTGGGCAACCTAGGTTAACCTCTACAGAAAACAACAGCCAACCGGTGAAAAAAAAAAAAAAGATGAGATCTTTTATCCTTACCTAAGGTCACAATTTTAGCTGCTTGTTATGGCGTCAAATGACTACATTTTTTTCTAAATGTACTTTTCTAATGACATTATCGGCAAATATCCGCACCTATTGACTTTTAAACAGCAATTAACAGAACGTACATTTATCGCGTTTTATAAAAACGGCAGAATTTGGGTTTCTTGACAAGTTAAGCAATTTATGCAGTTATCTTAATATTTTGCCAAGATTTATTTTACGATTTTAAACTTTTTATAATTTTAATAAATTATATATTTCTTTTTGTGCCAGTTGTAGAACTAATCTCGCTTCTCGAAATATATTCAAACGTTCGCATTAATTTGCCTAACATAGTTTTTTTTTTAAAAGTATTTGTATTTTTTGTTAATTTTGTAATTCATAAAATTTAACGTAATCCCTCTCTTGTTTAATTCTAAAGAAAAGTCTTATGTATAGTAAATTAACAAGAAACTATCTAAATGCTAAGCAGGAGAATATTAAGCGGTATTTCAGACGTCCATGAACAACGTTTGGGCGTCCATTGAATAACGATTTATTTGTTTTTCGCTGCAATACGTCAACGACATGAAATTTACTCCACACCAATCTTGTTAGAAATTACCACAAACACAATAACTGATTGTTACATATATTTATTATTTAACAGCCTCCTTCATTAGAGGTATCAAATTTTAAACAGCTTACAGCTCTTTGGTTGATGACCAATGATTCCTTGTTTTAATATTTTCCTGTGGATTTTCATATTTTTTACAACACTACCTTTTTTCTTCTACAAACATAAAGGTAATACTAAGGACATAAAGGTATTGGGGTTGTCTGGATGGATGTGATTATTATTTTGTGAATATAGGTCTTAAAGAATTGAAAGGATATATAAAGTTACAGTTGAAATCAAAGATCTTTGTAAATTTCTATAAAGAAGATAAAGCGAATATAAGTGTTAATGCACAGCAAACTTTTTTCTTTAAAATTGAGGTTTTAGTTACAGCCAAAGTCCCTTGTGATTTTTCAGGCACTCTGTGACAGCGTCCTATAGTTCACATGGCGCTGAAATCACGCACGGAGCGAATATGTAACCCTAAAGACTTCTTTTTTGCAAATATAAATTAAAAAGTTCTTTACAATTTTTTAAAAGCTCTTAATGAAATAACTATTGTGGCACACTTTTGGGTCCTATTACAGTTTCTTATTTAATTATCTATTTTTAAAATTACTTTTTCATGTAATAATTAATTTTGTTTTTTAACAAATCAACTAACCTTGCTGGATAATCCTTTACGCGTTAATCAATATTAAAATAGTATTTTATTTCTAAAGCCATTTTATTGGAATCTTTCACCTGGAAAAAAAGCATCATCGATTTTATTTTTATACCTGTCTTTACTTAGTTATTTATTTTAAACTTAGCTATTTTTAATTTTTGAAGGATTACTAAATACCTTTTTGTTTGGGTTTCATTAATGGTTTTGAGAATTTAACCGAAAATGGGCGTTTATTAAGACACGCCCAAGATCTGATGATATTTCTGATTACCAACAGGTCATTGATATTTAATAAAAAGTTCCAATAGAATCCGTGAGAGTATTATTGATCCAACCTTTGAGATGTAATCTCTGGATATAATTATACGAGTTCCAGCGCCGTGAAACATATCAGATATGCTTTCGCAGAAGTTTTTAATTATATATATATTTGCTTGTTGTTTCGATTGTGATAAGCAAACCTAAAACTTACCTCACAAATAAAAAACCTTTTATTTACGTACTGGTGGAAATTTCCAACAATAAATCCCCATGTTTTTTTGTTGTGTTTACTGATAAAGCATCACATGTTTGTTACAAAGTGAGAGCAAAGAAATTTTTTTCTCCACCACTGATGAAACCTTTGTCAAATTATTTTCAGGATCGAGCTTTCCGAAACGTAGTTTTTGCTTATTTTTTTGACGTTATCTCGCTTAAGCAAAAACACAGGAAACGGTAAAAATGAAATACCATTCTGGTATCGCAACAAAAGGTTTTCAACTCTTTAAGTCGTCGCAGAGAGATAAGGGAAGAATTGTTAACAATAAATTTTCCGGATGCTTTACCTCGCAATGGCGGGTATTTTTAAAAGGTGATGAACGGCAAAAAGATGGTAAACTGCGATAGTGATACTTTTTCACATTCAATTGATAAAAATAATTAACTGCATCGATTTCAATGTCTGTAAGCTGACCGGTATTGAAGTGTTTTCATATCTGCAAAAATATTCATTGTGGTGAACACTTTTCTGTTGGGGTAAAAATGACCGGTATTTATTTACGTCAGTTAATTGGATTAAATTCTGATTAACAACGAAGTTAAACAACTTTCTAAGGTTATTAATGTTTTATCCACCATCAGTCGAAGTTTCTGTGACTGATATCATAAAAATTGTTTATATAAACCATTAATTGTTAGAGCAATAATAATATAGATGCATAGTACACGCAAGAATAATGAGTAGGGATATTTTAAAAATGTACCCGTCATTTTTTAAACCTTCTATTTTGTATACTTTTTAATATGGGCATAAAAAAGATTCTCGAACGTTGGGGAGACGTTTTACATTATTAGGCTTTCTCCAATCATAAAGACTATTCCTTTGCCCACAAAAGTCGTACTTCCATGATAAAAGTTAAACCCTAAATGGTCTAAGGCCTTGAAGGTTTTTTAATAAAATTAAAGACGAACTCTGTAGGTCAGAGAAGGGCATTTTCTAATAAAAAGTTGTAAAAAACGGTCGTGCGCGGGGGTTGTAATAAGAGCGAACCTATTGTGCCTTTCTGCTATCTCTCTCCTTTCTTAACAACATGTATCAAGTATTAAATGCACGCTTTA
The DNA here is from genome assembly GCA_950111635.1 of Agelastica alni. Classification (NCBI taxonomy): domain Eukaryota; kingdom Metazoa; phylum Arthropoda; class Insecta; order Coleoptera; family Chrysomelidae; genus Agelastica; species Agelastica alni. The sequence goes on along the minus strand of OX467718.1, from coordinate 4,989,013 downwards.
AGTAATATCTATTTCCACGACAGCCTGATTTTTTCTCCTGTCACCGTCCAAAAGACCCACTATCCTCTTAATTTCTTCTCTAGCCAAACATTTTAGGTACATTGTTAACAAACACTATAGTAACTAGCACACATAAAATTTCATTCAAGTACCATTTTTGTGGCAGAAAAATAAAAAAATATCGGAGAAGAATATTTTTTTTTATGTCATGGGAAAGAAATTAAGTGTAGATTTTTTTAAAATCAGTTGTTAACATATTTTCTTATAAACATAGCAAATAATTGACTATTTAAAAAAATTTGAATTTAAAATCTAAAATATTCCTGGACGTTGCTGGTATGTGTATTTTATTAGTTTTCACAAATTATCTGTAGTTTTACGTATGGCCTAATTTTAACTTAGTTTCTAAAAACAAAAGCCATGTTTATTACGAGTTGCAAGTGCACTGTAATAAGCAACTTTTTTTATTATTTAAGTATCATTATCTTTCTTTGCACAAAGTTAAAGTGTAAACTCCTTCCTTTTTATTGCAAATACTTTCCTGTACTCTAATACAAGGAGTTTGTATTTTATAATTACTGCCTTGGTTGCACTAATAAGGTCATCAAAAATTCAAATCTTTTACACTCTTACATACGTTTGAAGTTACGTACTCACAAGAAGGGGATTATGAAAGAAAACTTTGTTGATGCACTATGAAGCATCTCAAGATTTTTTGAACATCTCAACTAAAAAGGATATTTGTAAACAAGTGCTTTTAAATTTAAACTTTTTCTATGTAAGATTTTTTAAATCCCTATGACTTCTTATAATATACTTATAAGTACTCAGGATCATTTAAAAAATCATGCATGCATGCTGTTACACTTTTGATTCTACCATCAATCCTTCTTTTTCTAGAGTTCTTTGGTTTTTTACTGTTTTTTTTTTGATAGCACAAAACTAACCTTAACTTACTTTTAGGTTGTTAAAAACGTTACATGGTGGTTTGTTAATTATTTTGTTACACGGGATTTAAAGTTGGTAATGACTTGAGAATTACAGACAGAAAAAATTTTGTTTGAAGTTGAAACTAACTTTGATAACATGGGATAAATATATTTAGAAGCATTTAACAAAAATATAACCCATGCAATAAATATTGATGTATTGTTATAAAAGTCGAAAAGTTATTATTTTTAAAAAGATCGCACACAATAGAAATTGTTACTGTCACAAGAATAAATAAAAAAATATTGACGTAATACCGTCATTATATTGGTCAGCAAAAATTTATTATCGGAAAATAAAACCTTAATAAACTTTCTTATTTTATGTCGATGTTAAAAGTGGACCTTAAGTTTCACAAAAAACAAACCAATATATTGAAGAAAAAATAAACATATATTTTACTACTATTTGATATCCAATACACTATAACAGATAAATTTATTTTGGCCCTATTTTTAAATTTATTGACAATTTAAAGTCATAAAAATACACAAATGGATTTTTTTTTACACGTTTATAGATAATATACAGGGTGTTAAAAAAGGTAGGTCATAAATTAAACCACATATTCTGGGCTCAAAAATAACTCGATTAAACATAGCTTGTTTTAATGCAAATGTACACACACAAAAAGTTACAGTACATGGAAAGTACAAAATGAAAATCGATTTTTTACAATATTTCATAAACTGCTTAAAATTTCGTAATGAAAATAAATACATGGCTTTCTCATCGTAAAAGCATCCTTTTCATTAAAATCCACGAAATCTGCTACAGCCAATAAAAATTTTAGGGGGTTTTTCAACCACTAAAATCCCTCAAACTTTTCTATGCGTTGCAATTAAATTAGTATTGTGACACCATTGGTTTAATACATCATTTTGATTTTTTTTGTTTAGTAGCACTTTTTCGAAAAGCAATTTTTTATCGAGATGACGCCTCTTTTTCATTATCCTTCAAAAATTTTGAGTAACAAAAAGTAAGTTATGACTGAATATTCATGTTATTTGCAGGTATAAAAAAAATGTAAAAAAAATGTTAAGTATTTACCATAATAAATGTTTTAAAAGGGAAAACCGGATTTTTTGGAAGATCATAGGCTTCTGACGAAATCGATTTGCACTTTCAATGATTCGACAAAAGCAAAACTAGGTTTAAGATCTGGACTTCTGAAGAAATAGATGCGTTAGGGACCCTTACAATCCAACGTCCAGAGTACACACCGAAAAGATTTTCCGTAACTTCGTTATCGAAATGCGCTGAAGCTCCATCTTGTAAATACCACATATTTTGCCTTATTCCTAAATGTACATCTTTTAAGTACTCTGGTTATTCATTTTGTAAGAACTGCAAGTAATTTGAAACATTAAAATTATTTAAAAAAAATACTGGTGCTAATAGTTTATTATTAATATTAACTGCCCAAACATTGATTTTAAAAGTCCTTTGGTGATGAGTCGTTTTTTTGCGTTAGGATTTTCTTCGGCCCATAAGTGTGCGTTATGGTGATTCGTATTATCTTTTCTATTGAAGGTAGCTTCGTCGGTAAACAAAATATAATTATGAAATTGATATTTTAATTGTTTTCAGTTAAGAACCAGTCGAAAAATCCCATTCTTTAGGATAACCTTTATCTAGTAATTTTTAAATGGTTGTTAAGTGATAGGGATGAAACTGCTGTTTCTTTAATCTTTTCCAAACCATCATATTACCAACGTCTAATTGAGTAGCTATTATCCTTGTACTGCTTCCGGGGTTTTCTTCGACTAATTCTAAAATCTCCTCATCGTTTGTATCTATTTTTGGACACCTGTCTGGCGTATTCCGATTGGGATATTTTTCCGCATAACACCTTGCAGCTGCTGCACTATTTCCTTGGCATTCACCTGTGATTACCAGAATTACAGATAATTTTCTGAAACCTGAATTAAATGCATATCTGCCATTTCTGCAAATGTGTAAACCATTGTAACAAAAACTTTAATTTTTCTTACCACTCTTAAAATTCACAATAATCGAAAGCTTCAATTGACAGTATGTAATTGTTAAAGCAACTGTTTGCAAGCGTTAAACAGCCACCTAAAGAATTTTTGAAGGATAATGAAAAAGAGGACGCATTTCGATAAAAACTGGAGCCAATTTTAAACAACGATGGCCGGTATTAAAGGCAAAACAATATGATTGAATAGAGATTTACCAGACCTTTAAAATAAGATATGATTTGATACCTAACGCTGTTTGAAAAAATTTAAGGGATATCTCCAGTGTGAAGGAGGTAAATCTAAAGTTTATGACATTTGCACAAAAAGTGTCCACCTCAAGTTAAAATTTGACGTGTTTTGGTATTTCTTTGTAATATGTTGCATTTCTGAAATATTAAGGGAGTTTGTCCTTTTTAAATGAACAATTATAAACAACGATTAAGTAACAATGGATGGCTGGTATTAAAGGCAAAACAATATAATAGAGATTTACCAGACCTTTTAAATAAAGTATGACTTGATACCTAATGCCATTTGAAAATATAGGATATCTCCAGTAGGGAGAAGGTTAATCTAAAGTTTATGACATTAGCGCTAAAAAGTGTCTCGATCAAGCTAAAAGTTGGTGTGTTTGGGCATTTCATTCTAATATGTCGCATTTCTGAAATGCACAGTGTATATCTCTCTTTTACGGTGCATTATTTTGCAATAATATCTTCAACTTTGTTTTTATTATACTTTTTAAAAAAACCTGTTTTAAATATACCAAACATTGCATAAACTTTTTGTTTGTAATGTATTTATGTTGGTTGCATATCTAGTTTAGTAAATAACTTTCATAACTACACAAAAACTAATGTTTTTTAAGAGGGCCACTTGGAGCGCCATAAAAATTTAATATGAGGGGCTTTAAAATAATTATTATGATTTTTTATATACATTGTGTTTTCTTAAAGAGGAGTTGCAGGCGATGGTTAATGTTATGCATGATGCCCTGAAAATCAAAGTGATGAAAGTAAATGTAAGCAAAACGAAAGTAATGAATATTGAAAAAGAAGAAAGCATAACAAACTGTAAAGTTCTGATTAAAGGAGAAAGAGTGGAACAATAAAATGAATGTGTGTACTTGGGTTCAAAGTTTAGAGAGATGAAAAGAATGACAGTGACATTGAGAAAAGGGTGTTGGCAGGAAAACAAATGAATGGGGCACTGTATAGCTTTATGAACAGCCAGAGTGTCAAAAAATGGACGTCTGGCTGTGCATAGAGGCATAGAGTTTGGTAGTAAATGTTGGGTTTGGCAGAAGAAGCATAAAAATAGGATTAGTGCTGTGGAGATGAGTAGTCTGAGAAGTATAGCTAGAGTGACTCGGTTGGATAAAGTAAAGAATAGTGAATAAGAGAACGCTGTGGTGTAAAAGAAGATGTGGTTACAAAGATAGATAAAGAAATGATTAGATGGTTTGGACACGTAGAAAGGATGAATAAAGGAAGATTGGCGAAACAAATTTATAAGGCGAGTGTGAATGGACGGTAGAGGTCGATTTCGGCAAACATATCTCGATCAGATCAACATTGTTTTGAAGAAAGGCCAGGTCAAGTGTACCAACAACCGACGAGCATGTATGAGAGCACTGATAAAAGAAGAGGAAGCAAAAGATGTGTGTAAGAACCGTAGCAAGTGAAAGGAAGTGGTCCCTGCCTACCCCTATGGGAAAAAGGCGTGACTATATGTATGTATGTAAATTGGCAGCATATGGGAAAAAATATTATTAATTTTACAAAAAAATGTTATACCAAGTTCTGCACGATGTGAAACCTAAAAGAGTCTCGAAAAAGTAGACCGGGATGATATTTTGACTGAAATTTAAACCATTTATATTAAACAGGTTTTACTGCTGATAATTTTATATATAATTGGTAGAATTATACAATAATTACAAGGTAACGAAAAATTATCCCCTGAAAAGATTTTAATTATTACAAAATGTCATTTCGTAGATCCGAAAGCAGGTCGTGAAATAAAACGTTCTCATTTTCTTGTCATTTAATTGAAAACAAGCGAGAAAACATAAACGTTGACGACTCTAATTTCTTTATGTATTTTTTCTTTCATGAAAAAAGTCATCTTGCAGGAAAATAATAATTTAATTCCTGTTCTTTCTCGACGCTCCCAGATTAATCTATTTTTAAATGAAAGTGACAAATTAAAAGCGGCTAAAACATAAATAACATTTTCTGCTGGTCGTTTATTATTTTATTCGAATAACCGTAACAAAAAGGTCCTGATTGCAAGTTTTTTTTTAAATTTATATCCAAAAAAAATTGGTGCTGCCAAGACATAAAAAATACGAACTATTTCCAAAATATTATTATGGATAACTTTGTTCACGTGGACTGTAGTCGAAGTGATCATCTCTGAAGACGAAATTAACCTACAGAGGCTCCTGTATAAATTCCAACAAATAGCAGAAACGTTTAACATGCAAATATATATATAAAAAAAAACAAAATCCCTTGCAGTATCCAGAGAACCGAGAAGATATAAACTAGCGATTTACGATCAGAGTGTAGAACAAGTGATGTCTGCTTTTAATTAACACTCTGTACGAAAAATTAGAGTTCAAAAGTTCCAATGGTGTCATTATTTCTAACTTCGCCCCATTGCGCATAGCCTATACACGTAAAATTTACCAATAGAGCTAATAGCATATATCTATAAACATAAATGGCAATCGGATTCCATTCTTAAAGATAGCAAATAACTTAGGTTGACCCTTGATACCAAGCTTCGCTGGAAAGCTCCTAAAAAAAAACTAGGTTTTCTTTAAAAAAATGTATTAATTAATTGGACGAAAGTCCACTCTGTCTTTGCATAACAAAACTGTTGTTACATATACAAACATATACTAAAACCCATTTTGTCTTATAGTATCACAGCTATGAAGCTGTACTAGTCAAGATAATCAACAAATAATTTAGAGATTTTAAAACAATCCTTGGTAGGTACATCGAAAACAGTAACTTCCATATAGGGATCTGGATATAAATACTATTACACGTCAAATTTGCCATGAGTCACTACGACTCCTAATTTCGAGGCAATTCAGCTCCTTCACACTACAGGATTAGTGAGAAGATTCAAAAGTCTTTTGAGTTGATGCAGTGAGAGTGACAAAAGCAAAGCAATGTGCGATGGCCGTATTAGAGTGTACATTAATTATGCATAAAAATCCTAAGATACTGTTGGCTACCAGTGGCGAACCGTGACTTTTTCTAAAGTGTTAGCAAAACCAGATGTGAAAAATCTTATTTAAAAAAAAAAGTTTATTTTGAACCTCCCAAATATAAGTTTTTGCTTATTTTAGGTATTTAATTTAAACTTTATTTTAATTAAATTATTAAAAGTAAAAATTGCTGGACTGGGAACTTGATTTACTTTATCGTCTTATAACGATGACCAACAGTTTTCACTATATCAACTAAATTTTAAATATTGAACTACTATTTTGATTTCTTTTTTAAATTATTTAAAATAGGCGTTGGTCTTCCATTTTCAATGATCTCTTTTTTTTCCTTAAAATTATACGATTACGCAGCGGCACTCACCCGTATTTAATTGCACGCACACTGCAGTCGGTAGCCTAACGACTACTAACGAGTGAGTAACCAAAACAAAAAATGGTAACAAGCCAACATAATATCTCGCGGTGCGGTGCGCTCACGATTTCGCGCTGTTGAATTTACGTATTGCTGTTGGTAAAAAAATAAATAAAATTATTTCACAGTAGTCATAAAATACTTATTTTCAAGATTAATAACTGTTACCAATGGTAACAGTGGTTACATGAACGCTTTGCCACTGTTGGCTACTGTTGACTATTACAAGTTAGTTGTGAGTTGCAGATTAATCTAAAACAATTGCAATGTTAATACAAAACCACGCAAGGGGATGATAAAAAGTCGAATCCTACCAAAACAGGGTTGTCTGTAAAATATATTTGACCACCTAAAATGAGCGTCGGTCGGTGAGACTTCAAAACCGCGTAACAGCACCGCGTATCTACAAAAGTCACAAAATTAGGATTTTGCGCCAGTGGGTTCAGAGTGTTTATTGACTCCTAGTAGAACTCACGCGATTTAAATTAGCAAATAAGGTCTTTTTAGCCGTTACGGCTGGCTTACTTTCCGTGTCCGGGTCATACGATATCTTTCCCAAAAATAGCAGCTGTAACAGCCTTGTCGTTACATAATATTAGGTCTCAGTGAGTGCATCTTTCTTTTAGTCGTGGGCAGGTCAGTAGGTGGTTCATATCTTAAATTTGGCCACACAAACACAGCACATCGTCCTTTTCCGGCATCATTCCCCACTTCAGCAGATTTGTCTTGCACCTTTCCACACCTGTTCTTATGCGATTTAGGTATTTTCATATTGCGAAGGGGAGGTATTTGCCTAGAGCCATTTCTTCTATTGGGGTTCTTTGGCAGTTAGCTGGTGGGTCCACCTAGTTATGCGGTTATTTTCTTGAGACCCCTCGAGTATTTGTGATCTAGCCATGAAGATCTTAGGCTTCGATTGGCTAGCACTTCCTGTTTCGTCCTTTCAGCATTTGTGGCGACAGCTCTTCGCACTGATGGGAGCGCTACACCAATGAAGGGGAGTTGGCTTCAAACAGCCTCTCACGATTCTTGCTGTCTCGTTGATTGCGACATCCACAATTTTTGCGTAAGTTAAAGCAGCTCAAACTGGTGCGGTGTATTCCGCGGCGGACACGCAGAGTGCCAAGGCTGAATTTCTGAGCGTATCCGGTTGGGCTCCCCAACGCAAGATGTTATTTCGCGCACTCACTTTGCCTTTGGTATTGATGCAGTGTTGTCGGAAGGACAGAGTACGATCCAAAGTCACTCCCAGGAATCGGGCAGTGTTCTAGTCGTTCGCCTCGCTAATGAATCTCGATCTCACGCCCACTTCTGCGTTTTTCAGGTGAAAGGCGGAAACCTGTGTTTTTCCTGGGTTCGGCTTTAGGTGGTTGTTCTGTAGTAGTTTGCCAGTTCTTCAAGGGCGACTTCTAGCTTCTCCTCTACCTCGGTAAACTCAGTACCCTTGGCTGCCACAGCTGTATCATCTGCGTAGATGATTTGCCTTTTATTGTCATCAATCGGCTGGTCGTTTGAATATACATTGTATAAGAGTAGGGACAGTACACTGCCTTGCGGCATTCTATTCCTCTGGACCCTCCATCCGTTTTTTGGCAGCAAAGCTGCGTATTTATGGAATGCTAGAAAAGTCTTGATACGAGTGGCGCGTGTTTTTGATTTATTGTTATTTATTTGTGAATATTTCTCAAAATCTAATCGGGTTATTGGAAAATTTAAGTCACATTCGTATAAAATAATAGTCACAAAAATCATGAATACGTTTAGTTTTAACAATGTTTAATAATAGTCGAGATAATCAGTTTTTTCTTCCTCCTGTAAATATGCGAAAATATAGATACGCGGTATTGCAGACTGCTGTTACGCAGTCTTACCGACAGAAGGTTTAATCACGACATTACTGATTCATATTGTTTCCCGATTTCCAGTGTTTAATTTAAAAATAAATCTAAAAACAATCCAATACATTTCGGTGTGCGGGTGTTACACGTCCTCAAAGGGATTCCCACACGACTCGACGTACACTAATAGTGGATATAACTTTGGATTTTAGGACGAAATGGGTTTTCCTTATCACGAAATCCTTTACGCTTTTCATGGAAGAACGGGACGATGTGCAGAGCATATACAATCTATCCATTTTGACGTCCCTCATCACTTCTGACGCTAACTCGACGTTTAACATATTTCGCTCATTTTTTTTCTTTGTCGAGATCGATAAATGTGTCGAACTGGACGTGAGGGCCCTCATATTCATTTATTTAGATCCTTTGATCCTTGGTATAAGTCAATATTCAACAGGTATCATTTAAATGTCAAAGTGGGAAAGCGACATTTAAAGTGCTCGTCTAACGGAAAAGGTTATGTACGCAATAAAATATATTTTCGTAATTAATTCTTTCAAACTTCGAATGAAATTTCCACCAAAACATGATGGTATGTAAATTTGAACTATGCAAAAAGTTAAACTTTATACCTAGAGTGGTATCCCTGTGAACTTTAATGTAAATTCGTTGTAAAATAAAAGCTAGCAATGTTTACACTGGCCGAAAATGACAGTGGATTGTATATCTGAGAGTAAACGCGGTTTTATTTTTAACAATAAAAAAATAAATTTTCTTACCATTTTAGTTGATCAAAGAAGTTTTCCTGGACGTTCGTGTCTATAATCTTTTTCTCCAGTGTTGCAATTACATACACGCCGATAGGTACTGCATTTTGGTACTAATAACATTCACCGTTTTCGAAGGGGTAAGGGAGAGTTTAATATAAGCACTGGAATCACTATACGTGGATTCCACTGCTTGTGTCAGGATAAACGAAGCTTACATGGACTGGTTTAGCATTAATAAAGGTGTGAGATAGGGATGTGTGGCTTCGCCATAGCTGTTGTGACTTATACATAGACGATTGTTTAAAAGATTTTAAAGAAAGTGCGTATGAATTAAAAATGAATGATTTGATCGTCAAATGCCTTCTTTACGCTGATGATCAAGTCATATTAGCGTCATCTGAAGAAGAGTTGCAGGCGATGGTTAATGTTATGTATGATGCCCTGAAAATCAAAGGGATGAAAATAAATTTAAGCAAAACAAAAGTAATGGTTTTTAAAAGAGAAGAAAGCATGACAAACTGTAAAGTTCTGATTAAGGGAGAAAGAGTGGAAAAAGTAAATGAGTTTGTGTACTTGGGTTTAGAGTTTACAAGATTCATACAGACCTAGATATATATATATATATATATATTTATATATTCTAAAGAAAAAGATTGTATTACATTATATCTGTTGTAATTTTATTTTATACGTGCAAATGAAAGAAATTTACCATTAATATCAATTTAACATATTTTTTAAACTTGCAAATACACTAAAATTTTATTAATACAAGTTATTGTTTTATAAAAGAAATAATATTTGCGAAAATCTGGCCGATTTGACAACGTCGCGGATCTACGTACTAGTTTGATCCAGCGGTTTAAACTAATCAGAGATGATAGGAACATGCTTTGAGACTAAATAGTCTGAGTTTGGTGGTCGCTAACTTAGCTTTGTAAATGTGAGGTACTATTTTTTATTGAAAATAGACGATGTTCTTGCAAACAAACGGCATCGTCTAAACTTGCTAGTTGAAGAGAAACGACTTATATTAAATGTTTACTATGGGCTAAATTTAAACTTTTCTGTTTTTTTTTTAATATAAGTGCGATTAGTAACCCTTCAAATTTGATACGCTCAGCTTTTAGAGCCGAATTTATGGGCGATATGGGCAATGAGTCACTGTAGAGAGTATCGACTTCCAACTATTAAATATAATTTGCTTGTTTAATAAATGTTTGTTTGGTTTACTCGTCTACGTGAAAAAAATAAAATTGAATAATAAATTTTTAGATTAAACATGAAAATAAAGTCAAAGAAATTTTATCGTGGTTTTACATAAAAAGCAACTTTTTTTAAAATTCAAAAAAAGTTGTATAAATCGTTCTACCATGTACTTACGAAGGAAAAATTGTTGTATTTTAAAAATGTTCCTATTTAAATTGTATGAATATGCTCGAGGTTTATTTAGCATTCAATAGTTTTTGGTTCGCAAAGTTATTGCTTGTAAAACACTACGAAATATTAAATAATATTTCGCTGTATTTGCTACATGATCGAAGTGAAATATTTCAGGAAATCCATTTTACTATTCTCATTTATAAAACATGTGAACATAAAATAGAATGTGTTTCTCAACGGTATAGCTGCCTCTAGGGCTTTTTGTTTATTACAGTTAGAATGCTGTTATACCCATTCCGTAATTCCCATTCCATGTACTAATGTGTAGAAGTACTTCATAACAGTTAGTTGTTGTATTATTTAAAAAATAGTCTAGGCTGACCCAATATTACATGTCGGCGATTTTAACTGCATGTATTTTGCTGTTTTTGTTTCTTTGCCATATTGTCTGAAAGGAAGTTCTTAATTTTAAGGCCACAATTAAAAATGTGAGACCTGTTTTTTCCTCCAAACCTATACGCGACCCCAACCAGTAATTGTCATTTGCAAGGCCACTGCCTGCAGTGAAATCAATTTGTAGACCCATATCAGATAGAGAATATGGAGAGAAATAACAGTGCCCAGGCACAGTAAGATAATGATAGCTTCGCTAAACCACTGCCTGATACCGCCAAGTAGTGAGAGGGTCCCACTTGGAACAGGACTCTTTACGGGACACTGTTCATCCAAAAACACCTACACAGCATAGAAATCTTTAATGAAAATTCCATGTAACATATTTCACGAATATACGGAGGTAACAGATTATCGTTAGAAACTCGATAACCAGTATTTAACTGTACGAAAGTAAATTTCCCTTATATTTTTAAACAAATTTTGTAGGTAACGAATTTTATTTTATAAGGGACTTCTTGTTTGGAAATTATGGCTAAATATTTTTATTTGTTAGCACGATTAATTTTGCAACCATTTATTGTACATAATAAGAGAGGTAGGTGAGTAATCCAAACAAATTTCACTAATTAACTAAGCTATATTAAGCTTTACTTTGGCTTGTTGATTCATTTTTGTTAGATTTCTAGAAAAGTAATTATTAATCCTGGGTTATCATTGTAGTGGGTACCTACATTAAAATCGTATAGTACCGATTGTAAATTCAAGTAGTGTATGTAAACCTAATAGACCGCGAAAATGCCGCGACGTGTTTTAGATGTAAATGCATGTAAGCGTGTGTGTGATGCGATGGGTATTGGTGAAACAAAATTAACCTTAGTTTTAAAAAGTGTGAAAGATAGAAATAGTGAACCAAAAGTTAAAAAATATAAACCCCGCCGATATCCATGTTGACTTTCCCGAAGCTTACACATTTGAAATTCGCTATATTATGTACAAAATGCGTGAAAAAAAGATCATGTCTCTTTAGATTTAATATTATAAAAAGTTTCCGCAAAATTAAATGTTTCCTCCCTTGGTTAAAACTGACATGCAATATCGGCAGTTAAAAGTTCTGTTCGTTTTAATAAATCAGACTTACATTAACCCAAATAATAATATTTCGTAAAATCTTGCTATTTATCATTTAATATGCAATGGCGTATATTTCGAATTTTGTAGAAACGAAACCTCAGCAACATATAAATTTGCATTTAAATGCAGTGCTGTTTTCAATGGTCGATTTTAAAACTAAATTTTTCCTTCTGCTGCTATGCTTTAGAATACATTACTACAGTATTTAATTATTGCAACAAATATGTATAGTAAATTTGGTAAGATAAGTAAGATAAGAATGAGTCGCTTTGGTATTTGTTTGAATAACTAGGGAAGACGTTGCAGCACATTTCTTTGCATTACCTATAAGTAAGGTTATTTCTAGAGAGGAAAACTCCATTTTTTTAGAATTTATGGTTCTTATACTTAAACCTTGATTTAAAAAACAAAATTCATGAAATCTTGTCATCGAACGTGCATTTTTTGACACTTTCTCCTCAATGTCACTGTCATACTTTCCATCTCTCGTAAACTTTGTACCCAAGTACACAAATTCATCTACTTGTTCCACTCTTTCTCCCTTAATCAGAACTTCACAGTTTGTTATGCTTTCTTCTCTTTCCAAAACCATTTAATCTCGTTTTGCTTACATTTATTTTTATTTCTTTGATTTTCAGGGCATCATGCATAACATAAAACATCGCCTGCAACTCCTCTTCAGATGACGCTAATATAACTTGATCATCGGCGTAAAGAAGGCATTTGACGATCAAAACTTTCATTTTCAATCAATTATAACTTTTTAAAATGAATTTCTTTTGGAAAAATTATAAACATGCATATTAATGACTTACAAATTGGCTTAAAGCATATTTTTTTTATTTAAAATGAACCATTTGCGGTTAAAAATTACTTAAAAAGCGAAAGTTCATTGAATTGTTAATTGCTTAAAATTTAGTCGCACTTTCCGGTAATTAAAAAGTTTTCTTTGGCGCTACCGAGAACTTGCAAAATGGTTGAGTTTAAATTTTTAAAAAGGATAAAACTTAAATCAGTTTTAATTATAAAATAAAAATAATTTAAATTATAACGCTGAAATTAACAATGTTGGTGTCAAAATAAAATTTGCTGACAAACCAACTCATTGCGTTCAACTTTTAGTTTCACCGTAACCGAAAAAATTGTTATTCATTGTTTTTTGTGTATGGGTAAAAAAGACAAAACAGTTTTGATGAGTAAACATCAAAGTGAAGAGAGCCACATAGTCTACAAAGCTACAGATAGAATTAATGATGTTCCACAATAATCTACCAAAGCTAAAAATTTACGTATTCAATAATTTAAATTTATTTACAGAACTCAGCGTACACAATTTATTTAAATTACTTGTTTACTTACGACGAGTGTAAACGAGTTAAAAGTAATCCTTTTTCATTTAAGCTTAACAAAAAAAAGAAACGTTACGACCAGCAAACTTTTATATTTATGAATTCTAAAAAAGGCGAAGAACGAGGTTTTTAGCCAACATATGCTGAAAGGTTCCTTTCTAAAATACGCCGATAGAGTTCATGAATTGCATGAGCTAAAATAAAAGAAAAGCAAATTAACCTTAACAGCTTTTAAATTTTCACTGTTTCAGTAAAAGGATAATATTAAAATTCAACTCCTTAAGTGTTTTTAAAATTTAAAAAATAACATCAGTTAATAAATACGTTTATACAATTTGATATTTGTGTATTCATTCGATGAATTTTAGTATTAAATTTTTAAAAAAATATCAACAATAAAAATATTTAATATTTGTTCTTTAAAGGTTAGAGATTTTTTGGAAGCTTGGCATCTTTTGTGTTCCGCTTACGCTCCTATGCTTATGCTGCCTTGAATAAGGCCAGTAGTCTGTTAACAGGTTAACGGGCTGAGGTGCGTTCACAAGTATACGACTATCTTTAAAAAGCACATAAAAAGGAGTTTTTTCTACTCGTGTATAAGAAAATGATCATATTTCAACCGGCTACCCTAAATGAAAGTGATAGTTTTTTCTCTAGAGATGAATATGAAACAAATGAATATTATCATGCGACTCGATGAGAATATAATAAAAAACAAATTTTTGACACAAATAACAGCTAATCTCACTACTTGGCACTTGAATCAGCAAACGAACGTCACTTCGTTTGACAGTTTATAACATTTTCACGATTACATTTGAACTTCTCTCTATAACTATAATTAATATGAACTCTGATAGTGAAATTGGTGAATCATGCACACCATCTAATATAGTTGAAGCGGCAAACTCAGTTTCCAACAATATTTTGCCAGATAAATCCCGAGAAAGGTATGAATTTGTGTACAGAAAGTTCATGACTTGGAGACATGACAACAAACTAAACTCGTTCTCGGAAAATGTTCTTATGGCTTACTTTGGACGAATATCTGAAAATTTGAAACCATCAACAGTTTGGAGTATGTATTCTATGTTACGTAATACCATTAATGTCAAACATAATGTGAATATTTCGAAATATGCCAAGCTCAAAGCATTTTTAAAGCGAAATTCGACAGGATTCAGAAGCAAAAAAGCTAAAGTTAAACGAAGCACCTGACGACAAATTCCTGTTTACAAAGGTAAATTTTACGATATTTTATGTTGTTCATATAGTAGTTAATGAATTGTTTTATTTATAGGTAGCACTGAAATTTGGTATCGCTGGAGCTTGTCTAACACATGAGTTACGAAATTTAGAAGTAAATAATATTGAAGATCTAAAAAAAGCGTTACTTGTAACCATACCTAATACAAAAACTTACACGCCACGTATTTTTACAATTACAGGCAATTACTATAACATTTTTCAGAAGTATATAAAACTTCGTCCATCAAGCGTGAATAATACAACTTCCCGATTCTTCCTAAATTACCAGGATGGCAAATTTACAAAGCAAGTATTTGTTCCAAGGCAAGTAGCAGTATTTTTTAATTTGTTGTATGCCCATTTGTATACAGGCTATTCATTAAAAAGGTCTTTAAAAACTATTCTTTCGGATACTGGGGCAAATCTTACAGAAATAAAGCAACACGGTGGATATGTTGCAGAACAATACTTTGAAGATTCTGTAAATAATAAAATAAAACGAGGACATAAAATATTCCAATCAATAAATACATCAAAAACTACAAATTTACACAAAACTGGGGTTAACTTTGATGAAGAACCATTAGACTTCGACAGCATAACATCAAACTTGTCTACAGCAGCAGCAGCAACTTTTTAGGCATTCATACCTTCGACAAATACCATAGAAGTCAGCAAAAAAATCCAACAACCAACTATTAACAACTTCAACAATTGTAATTTCAATATTTATAAATAAAATTACATCATAAAAATCAATTTTTTACTCCTCATTATATAAAGTACTCGGTATTATTATCAAGTCTGTGTTATATATAAAGTTCTAAAAATTGTAACCCAATATTTTATATACCATATCTATCGTAAAAAAGATTGCATTTCCTACTTGAGATGAAATACGTTTTTTTAGTTCGTGAGATTGCCAAACTCACTACGCTACTCTACGCTCGTGGACAAACTGTCACCTCATGAAAAAAACAGTATTTTTATCGTTTATTGTAAAATATACTATTTATCATCATTGCTTGGTATCAGCCCAAAATATGAAGGTGACGTTTAAATCAGGCAATGACTTGTTAATAATCTTGTCATTGTCCGGTTTTAACTTCGTTTCACCTAATTTTTTTTTGCTGGTCTTTGTAAATTGTTTTCTAATAAAGGTCTTTAATTGCTGCATCTCTGGTAAGGTCCACCAGTGACTTCACAAAGGAATCTCCAACATTTTCTGTTGTCTCCGAGTGACCACTCTAAAGCAGCCACTGTTTCAGTAGGCATCATTGAGAAGCCCTTCGTTTCCTCCTATTTCCGCGTGGCTAGGAGACACATTTTGTGGGGCTAAATACGTTTATTAAATTTGATAGTACTTTATTTAATATAAGTTTTCATTCGTTGAATTCTGAAATTAAATTTTTAAAGAGAAAATAATATCAACGTTACATATGTTTTGACATACGCACTTTCGGTCCCAACTTACTATTAGAAAAGTTTATGCTGCATCAGCCCAACCTTTCTTTCAAAATTTATGTTAAAAACGTTCCCGTAGGCAACTTTTTTCACTGGCTACAGGAAAATCTGGTACACACCCTTACGGATTCGAGGTGAAACGTGTAACACAATCCGAAATGATTTATTCGGCATAAGTTTTTTACCTGCATACGTGCCGCAGCATTATTAGTCTCTGACACATTTATTTATATTCGTCGTAGTGTTATTTTAGTATATTTTTTTAAAAATACATTTATAGAAGGATAGGTATTGACAAGTATTGGTCGAGAATAACATAATTCGGGTCATAAACATACGGAAATTGGGTAAAAACGGGTAAACCACAATTATCTTTTAATAATTGTGAACAAATTATTCTATTTTAAAAAAAAGACGTTAAGTATTTTTTTGATGTGTTACATCTTTCCTCTCGCTTTTTTGTAATTTGTGGAAGTGATTTCGTGAAATGGGATGGAAGTGTGTAACAGGAAGTCGCAGAAGCGCGCGCGTTATTTGATTTGACGATTGAGCGCGTGGGGGTAGAGTTGGCCGTCAGATAAAACCAACCAAGTTCCGAGAGGTTGGTACTGTCAGCCAACAGCTGTGCACTTAAGTTACAGTGTTGTGTATAAATATTGCTGTTGTATGCGTAAACTATGTAAATAAATATTTACTGTTGGTAATAAGTCTCAATAAAGTGCAGATCATTAATAAAAAATTCAAGTAAGTAATAATAAATAATTATTCCAATAAAATATTTTAATTTTCATTAAAAAGAATGATTGTTTATTAAGAAAAATCATTTCAAATAATACCTGACCCATTTTTTTCAGAATATTATTTTAAAATTGCTTATTACTATTTTTGTATACTTATACTTATGTTTATCTTCAACAAAACACGTGCTGCGAATTGTTTGTAAACACTTTCGTTGATTAATAATAACTCTTGTTATTGGTTAATATACATCAATTAAGGATTGTGATAGTTGCTTAGAAGATAATAACAATGATGATAGGTAAGTCTCAGAGTTAAAGTGCAGCAATAACTAATAGTTTATTTTTAACCCAAAATTATTTTATTACGACTTTCTTATTTTTTTATATAAAATTGATTGACAAATTGACTAAAAAAAACATCAAAAAAAAAGCAACAATTCCGAAAATACAAAAACAAGCGTTATCAATAATAATAATATACTACGAAAGGAACTTCGTTCCAACCAAGTGTTTCACGACACTCACGCATTAGTTTTTTTATGGTCGTAACTGTGCCGCTTTGAAAGGGATTCTAGCATATTTGGAGCTGTTGTAATCATTGCAAATGGTTTATTTCTCATAAATTTTTTAATTTTGTGGCTCATCAGCCTTACTTTTTTCTAAATAAATTATTCCAAATAAAAATTATTTTTATTTACCTCTCCTGTAAAAACGTTTAAAATGAGATACCGCCTTATTAGTTGGTGGTGTCGATACTAACTATAATTTTTTTTTTGTCATTTCACTAGTTAATCATCTTTCCGCTTCCGTTAAATAAGCTTATACCCAATTATTTGATTTTGGTATTTATCTTTATTATTTACCTTTGCTTTTAAAATCAATATGTTTCATAATGTATTTTGTTTAATAATACATGAGTTTATATAATTGGATGGTTCTATGGGTAAAGTTTACAACTAAAGTTTTCCGTTTACGGCTAAGGCCTCAAATGTTGTTGTTTTAATCCAAACAAGGGATTATTTATTTTACCCCGTATTACCTGCGTCCTTATTACATTACCAATTATTACAAAAGTCAGCAATGCACAAAACTTAATCCCTGATTAGAATTATGCACTGATGGAATTAAATAGAAAAGTTAGAAACCGCTTTTTTGCAAAGGTAAGCAATGTTTCATGTACGGATTGTTTTCGTACGGTAAAACTAATTTTCGAACTTAGACCTTTAGATAACAATGAAACTCGTTAAACAGCGCAGTCATTTTTCTAAAGACAGATCCAATTTAGAATTTACAACTCGCGAACAACGCACGAAAGTAACTTTTGCTCCCTACCCTTCTACTCACAAACTCTCTTCTGGTTTTAGCTAACTGTAATACCGAATTCCCGAAGCTGCCTAAAAATATATAATACATCATAGCGCTAATAGGGTTTTTGCAGCGGTATACATGTTTTATTTTTTTAAAGCCATCTCTACTATAAAGGTTAGCTATAATTATGGCCATTTTTAGCTTTGACTGTTACATACATACATACATATAGACACTCCTTTTTCCCGTAGGGGTAGGCAGAGACCTCTTCCTTTCACTTGCTGCGGTTCTTACACACATATTTTGCTTTCTCTACTTGCACTAGTGCTCTCATTTATGCTCGACGGTTGTTGGTAGTTTTGACCTGGCCTTTCTTCAAAACAAAGTTGATCTGATCGAGATATGTTCGCCGAGGTCGACCTCTACCGACTTGTCCATTTACACTCGCCTTATAAATTTGTTTTGTCAATCTTTCTTTATCCATCGTTTCTACGTGTCCAAACCATCTAAGCATTCTTTTATTTATCTTTGTAACCACATCTTCTTTTACACCACAGCGTTATTTTATCTCACTATTCTTTACTTTATCCAACCGAGTCACTCCAGCTATACTTCTCAGACTACTTACCTTCGCAGCATTAATCCTATTTTAATGCTTCTTCTGCCAAAACCAACATTCACTACCATAGCTTTAATTGTTACGGCTAATAATTATACTTTTTTCACCAGGATGTACATTTTTTTGCGTTTTAATTATTTCTTGGTTAAAATTATTCACCCTTACTTATTTTATTTATTAATTTGTTTTGTATAATATTAACAGAAGAGAAAAAAAATGTATAAAGGCTTGTAGGCACTCTGTTTAACGGTGATGTTACAGTGAAAACCCGTTTTAGTTAGAATGCGTTTTTACCAAATAAAACTAGTTCATATTGGATGCCTTTGTTGCATCTAGAATTTTTATGCAATACATATAATTTACCGCTAATCAAAAATGGATTGGAGTTATATCTAGTTTTAACTTTAGTTAAAACTAATTTTAACTAGATAAACATATCTTGGTTAGGTTAGGTATCATGTGAGTGGGGTGTAGGTCGCCCCTCCACTGCGACCTCTGGTAGGTCTATTGTGGCTTACCCCTAGAGGTTACAGTTCACCGCACAATTCAGCCCTTCTCACGAAGTTCATTGTTTTATGGGTTGAAATTTTCTTGAAATCGGTAGGTTTTAGGTTGGTATAACTAAATATGTTGAACCTTATTTTTCGCAGTATATGTGACTTGTTGATATTTAAATTTTTGGTTTCCTACTAAAAACACCGGCCCCAACTTCATCTGGGGTTTTTGAGCCATACGTGTACATTACGTATTTAGTCTCTGGAAAGAGGATTTTTTCCCTCACCCATTTATCTCTCTTTGTAAAAAGGAGTTTGAACGACTTTTCTACGTGTATATTTGTGGCCAGCATGTCAGAAACCATACCAAGAATTCGGTGGTTTTTTGTTTCACTCAGTATCCCGGAGTGGTCCCCAAGTTGCTTTCCACTAATTTGCCTTTCCAGAGACAGAAACCTGTAGAAGACTATCCTGACCTCCCTTTCTAAAAAAATATCTAATGAAAGAAGATTTAGGAGGTGTTCCATTGCTGCCGTTGGTGAGATTCTGAGATTCCCGAGAGAAAACCTAGCTTTGTTTATTGTTTTTTTCAGGTGGGCTTTTCAGGTGAGTCTTTTATTTAGAGCTACACCTAGGTATTTTATTTTTTACAGTTTTTTAGGGGTTGACAGACATCTGTTCCCTTTCGCACCATCTGTATACTGTGTTAAGGGCTTCTTGGAGGACGTTTGAGATCGTTGCTTTAAATTTCCCTCTAACTATTATAACCAAATCATCCGCATAGCATTAAAAATCTACGGACACTGAGAAAATTAAGTAAAATACAGAGTATCCCATAAAAAATATAATTTTGATAGGCCACACTTTATTTGGGCTATCCTATATATTTCAAAATAATTTTAAAATGTAGCCTTCAGCAATATACAAATTACTAAAGAGAAAATGTGTATAAGTACTCGTATATTAGTAGGTAAATGTGTGTAATTACCTATTATAACTATTTTATCTCACGCACATTATGCTCCTGTGAGAATTTTTATATTTATCTATGAGCAAATTGTTAATGTAATTGGCTTAAGGTATTTCTATTGTGATTTATGGTGAATAACATACATACGTACATATAGTCACGCCTTTTATCCGTAGGGGTGGACAGAGACCACTACTTTTCACTTGCTACACACATATTTTGCTTCTTTTACTTTCATCAGTGCTCTCATACATGATCGTCGGTCGTTGGTACCCTTGACCAGGCCTTTCTTTAAAATTATGTTGATCTGATCGAGTAATCTTTACCGACTTATCCATTGACACTCGCCTTATATATCTGTTTCGTCAATCTTCTACGGTGATTAAATAGTATTATGTTATTATTATTACCTCAGTAAAAAATGGTTCATTGTTGTTTATTCTTACTTGGAAATTTATTACCTGAGTCTATCACTGCATATTTTTGTTAGGTATTTGGTGACATGGTTTTTTAAAAATTTTTGCTTCGTTTCTTATTATAAACATTACTTATAAGGTTAAATTGGTTGCTGTGGTATACAGCGTAAACAATTAATAATTGGAAGCAGAAAAACACAGATTTTTTTTTAAAGTAATACCAATTACCGCAATTAAATTAAATGTTTTTTAATTTTTACTTTCTTATAATTAAAAGTTCTTAAATTTGTAAGAATTAAAAAAAAATTAATTTTTATGCAGTGTAAAATATTTATTATTACAAAAATGTTTTTATTTTAATGGAGTCCGTTTTAACAATTTTTTTTGTTTTCACTGCTCTTGTAAAATTCTTAATGTACTAATCTGGGGGCACGGCAGTACCCCCGCCAAGTCCAGCAAAAGAGCGGCACGGTCGTACCATCCTTTTCTCGAAGCAGTTCAGGCCATATTGGTTCTTCTATAACTTCGTTGTAAATTAAACTAGAAACCAGAATTTTTAGTAATTAAACAGGCAATGTATAAACATGATATAATTTAAATTTCATTCAATTTGAACTAGTAATTTATAAATTATAACTAGTCAAAGTTTCTTAATTTTGTCACTCACTGACCGATCATCAAAACTCTATGGCACTTCTATCAGACATAGAAGCTTCAAATTTAGAATACAATTAGTGTTTGGTATATATATCAAGGAAAAACTAAAATATTTTGCAATTTCGGTTCAGTTTTCTGGATACACCAACTGCATAAACAACTTTCTAATCCCATATAAATATAAGATTACAAAGTTACATTTGCAGTGAATGAATCTGTACCTGTATATGAATAATACAGGTGAAAAAGTAGGACTATTTACAAAAAGAAATGAGATGCCATTAAAAACATAACTTGTAAAAAACACTAAGTCTCGCAACTCAGTTCTTCTACCGTAAAAAGTTGTGAGTTCCATGTAATACCAAGTCGGTTAATTTATTCAGTCCCTACTTAAAGATCCTCTTGTCTTAAGTTATTACGTAATTAGCTAACCTAACAACATCTTATAGTGACTATATCAATATTAAAAAATTTTATGTTTTAAATAAATAGATCGATTTGGAAATCGCACTAAACAATCTAATTTAATATAATATGTATTACTTGTGAATCTGTGTCAATCTATTTATTTAAAACATAAAAGATTTTTAATATTGATATGGTCACTATGAGATGTTGTTTGGTTAGCTAATTAAGTAATATTTAAAACAGAGGGACCCTTAAGTAGGGGCTGCATATATTAACCAACTTGGTATTACATGGATCTCACAACTTTTTACGGTAGAAGAACTGAGTTGCGAGACTTGGTTTTTTTTAAAAGTTATTTTTTTGATGGCACAGTAAAATTTTCCTGAGCACAGGTTGAAACAAGAAAACATTTAGTCACTTATTAATTACGGCCTTTTAATGATGTTCACTACATAAAATAAATATTTAAAAGTTTTCGTACAAAAGGTATTTTTATAATAAAAATGAACAATTTCCTTAGACTCTATTTAAGCGTACATAATTCCTACAGTAAATAATTAATTGGTAGCAAAAACTTTTTTATCTAACAAAGCAACTTTATTCAAATTTTACATTAAAATCTTGTTTAACATGCCAATTTAAACAATGTTAAAGAAAATTCCATTAACATGATAAAAGTTTTATAAATTACTTTTAAAGTTTGTTGTACAAGTTTATTAGTTATTATTTAACTAATTAATTTAACAATTTTTAAAAAAAAAAAGCAAAATGAAGAATTAAAAATTTGATAAATTAAATCGGCAAATTTTATAAAATAAAGTGAAGATAAAACAAATGAAACTACTAACTAAAAAGTTGTTTTATCTATATGCACTCTTACGCTCTGCAACTTCTAATACTATGCCTTCTTATTTAGAATTGTTAAATGTACCTTGTGAAACTCACTTTAAGAGCCTTTTCATACATACATTTTCTTTAACTTTTCAGAAAGCTAACGCTCCATCAATTTGGACGGATTTGCTCAAAAAAGAATTTATCGTTGCAAGCTTTTTAAATTTTAAACAAATCCATACCAAAGTAAAACAATAAATTTTTTTCATAGCTAACTCAATAAAAGTTTTATATTGGAATAACATATTTCCCCATTCATTTTTCATAAAGCGTTTTAGGTTTTATTAGTAACCTATTAAAAAAAATTAAAGCAATAATTCTTTTAATGTTATTAATGTTTATTCAATGTGAAAGCCATTTTTTAAAATAAATTTTATTTAGATAAAACATTGCTCGTCTCCTATGCAAATCTTCGGTGTTAAATATATTTCATTAATATTTAAAATAAAGCGTCTGTTTCAAATGTTCTAATAATCTACCAAATGGATGTGCCACAAAAAATTTCTTTATATATTCGAGGCATTTCAGTGTAATTGATGCAAAAAAAGCCGGGAGTATTGTCACGGTGCAGAGTCGGCTTTCTCCATTACGAATGAGCGCTGCAATTTACTGCTAAATAACTTTTGTTACTATTGAAACCATAAACATATAATTTTTTTTTACAATTCTTGGAGGCTTATTTTCCTTAGCTACGTGAATATTATTCTTTTAATTCCCCCTACTAAAGGCTTTAGAGCCACTTCACGTGGAAGTGGGAGTGTTTAGGTTTGTTTCTGCAAAAAATATTTTGTGATTGTGTACCAAATATTAACATTTTAAGTCTCTATCTTTGTAGAAATGGAAACTTATCTATGGTATCTTGGTTTTCCTTAAATCGGTGTAACTATGCATTGATAGGGAAAACTATAGAAAATTCTGCATGCTGATGTGGAGATGGGAAGTCATCTATGACAGCTATTCTCAACCGCTGGTCCGGCAGACCACCAGTGGTCCGCGGAGAAATTTTACTAGTCCGCGGACAATTTTTTCTATCCGCAAAAACAATTTACCTATCAAAAAAAAAATAATAACTAAATTTTAATTTATAAAATTACGAAATATCAATATCTTAAAACTAATTTTAATTCTATGTCATTTATGATTAGTACGCCATGAAGAAAATTTTTCGAAATGCTTACAAGTGCGCGCAGACACTGGCTGGCTGACATTTAAATATTATTGTAAGTAAATGATAATAAAAATATAACAATTAACTCATGTAGCAGTTCTTTAATACATAGTATAATTTTTTTATTAAAAAAATATCACTGGTCCGCGAAATTTTTTTACAAATTTTACTGCTCCGAGGGTCAAAAAAGGTTGAGAAATGCTGATCTATGGTACCGTTGTTTTCCTAAGATCAGTATAAGTATGCATTGACAGGGAAAAATTCTGCATGCAGATCTTAACATAAATCGGGTTATATTTGTGTCTTGTGTCTTTTCGGTGACTGCACTAGCATATTATTTCGCAGTATGCTAAAGAGAGCTGTGTCAAGATGTTCTTATAGGTATCCTAAAAGGTGGTTTTTTGTAGCTTGTGCTAAAAGATATAAAGGTGGAAGAGAGTATTTTTTTCTTTGTGACGTGGTGAGTGCATACTTTCATAAAGGTATGTAGAGGTCGACGAAAAAATATAATATGCACCTCGGCGAAAAACTGTCTAATGGCACGCATGCTTGCTATTATTTTGCAGGCTTGACTATAATATACAGTTTTTCGTCCTTGGTAGATAAATAACTATTTAATGGTAATTATTTTATAAGCCGATCCCTTCTTTATAAAAAATTGTGTTTCATAAATGATAAATACTACCTTATTTGTGCAGATATTAAAGATTACAAAAGTGATAAGAAAAACTTTATTTAAGAGTTTTATTTACAATTTAAAACTTTTGGGTTTAAATAATAGTTTAAATAGAAAAGAGGCATATCCATTTTAAGTCGCACGATGTAGATGTTAAACAACTTATACTCTTTAGTCCATAAAAGTAAAACAAAAGTATCCACAATACCAGAATAAAAAGCTTTTTTTTACCAAAAAAAACATGTAAATTTATTTAAAGAATTTTGGATTATCCCATTATTATTTTTTTGTGTTTGTTTTCGGACGAAAATCCATTATGTTAGTCCTGCCCTGTGTAAATTACAAAAGTTAAAAAAAGATGTCATAGACGGGTCGCAAAGGTGTCTTAAAGAATATATTACTTTGTGAAAGAATGTGGGCATTTCGTATCTGGTGCCCTGCTCTTTATAAAGATTATGCTGCAAAATATATAAAGTTGGAAAATGAAAAGTAAGAAAAGTTAACATAGAAGAGCTCTTAATATTCCTTATTTTATATTGCCATACGCGAAAGAAAAATAATTTACTGCTATAAATCTAATAAATATAAAAATATCATTTCAAGCATGTTTAAATATTAAGTATTCGTATAAGCAAGTAACTACTTATTTAAGATTATCATCATCACTATTACTCAAATTGGTACGTATGAATAATGCTCTATAACTGAAGTTCGTCTTACCAATTTGTTTTTGTTCTAATAATGTTATTACACTATAATAATTTGTGTGTAGCATTAATAATGCATTATGTTGTTTTAGACTATGAACCACTGAACCGACTCAAGGGGTTTGATACTATTGAGCCTGCTGAGTAAAAGTGTGTTTTGTAGGAGCTGTATAGCATCATCTATAAAAGACTTTTTATGTTATGAAAAATATCAAGCAATTTTTCTTTATACTAATTAAATACGATTAATGTTTTATAATAAAGGTTTTTCTTACTAATATGTTATTAGTTTCATTAATGTAACTAGACTAAAATCAATAATGTATAGCACTTATACTGCACTATGTTGTTTTAAACTATCAAACACTGCACCAACTTAAATGATTTTATCCTTTTGAGCCGGCTTATTAAATGTTTGTTGTGTAGGAGTTAAAAATCCTTCATGCAATAAATAATATTAATATTGCAATTTGATTACAACTTAGATCAGAAAGTAATTTTTCTTTATACTAATTAAATACGATTAATGTTTTATAATAAAGGTTTTTCTTACTATGTTCAGAAGTGGACACGACTAGACTGCTTATGATGATGATGAACAAAGTTTATTCTCACTTATTTATTTTTTGATTCTGGTAATATAACTAAACTTTAATTAATCAAGTGAAGCACTAATACTGCACTATGCTTTGCTTAGAACTGACACAATGAACTGAATTTAAGGATTTAATCCTATTTAGTCGGCTTAGTAAATGCGTGTATTCTCGGAGTTAAAACGCAACTTCTGTGAATAAAGTTTGTAGTAAACTTCCTCTGTACATATTCCTTAGAAAAATAAAGCAAACTTTGACAACATTCTTTAGATAATAAAATAATAATCGTAAAAAAATTAATTAATATAATAAAAAAGTATAATAATAACAATAATCATATACTGGGGGGCAGTTCCTTTCGAATCCCACCAACAGCACTTGAACAATGTCCAATGGGTCTCCCCGTGTCATAAATTAGTGATTTGCGATAATTGTCTTCCACCAGAATAGTTGCAGGTTGCCGATCGGTAATTGCCTTAGTTGCTTAGGCTCAATTAAATCTGAGCCCAGCAAAGTCAGCCTTAGTCTGGCGTACTCTAGTGCCAAAGATGCTGAAGCTGGTTTTTTCAGCTCCACACAGTCCACAATTAGGGCTGTTGGCCAGCCCCATATTGTGTTTGTGGTATCTAAGGGTACCATGACCGATCAATATATGTACTGCTAGCCTGGCATACTTCCCACTCAGTGACGTTATGTTTTTGGCTAGGTCCTCTCGGAGAGGCCCTTGCCTTTCCACACTTGTCTCTGGTTTTTGTTTTCCAGTACATTAAGTTCCGGTCCCTGAGCTAGCCCCGGATTACCCTTCTACCTAGACAGAAAAGAATCCCTAAGACTGGCTCTGGTCCCACAGACTTAGTATCAGCCCTCTTATTGCTTTTGATTCCCAAATGACTAGGAACCCAGACAAGAATAACCTTGTTGCCACTAGCTCTTTACTTGCCGCCTGGCTGTCCGAGCATATTTTAATGCAACTGTCGGTCCCTCTTATAGAGAGCGCCGTCTATGCACATAGCATAAATGCTACAGTTTCAACTTAAAAAACGTTCAAAGCATCCCAGTGTAGCTTCGTCCTTTTTAGTAAGCTTCCAGTTTTCAGAGCCATACATTAGCACTGGTTTGATTAGCGTCTTATTGCACTGAGTTAAACCTTATTTTTTTTCTCCAAGTACGGAGCCTACTTTGTACTTGCGGGTGAATATGACGAGCTCAGTCTTATAATAAATGAGTCACCTCTGTGAAAAATATTTCATGTAATAAAATAAATTTCACAAAGAAATTCCTTATCCTAACAAACGCAATAGTTAAAAACAAAATTTTGTCTGAAAAAATCTTTCACCAGTTTTGTTGTTTTTTACAAAGGCTTAAATAAACTTTTTTTTATAACTCAAGGTTTAACAAAAGGGTCGAATAGTTATATAAAAATATGGTCAAAAAAATGAGTATTTCGTTGAATGGGATAATAGAGACCAACAACCTGAAGAAAACCGTAAAAAAACAGTAAAAATATTTAATGTAAAATATTAATGATTTTCATCTCGATATATGGAAATCGAAGTTTTACTGGTCCTATTTTTTTACCCAGTTCAACAACGCTTTAACTAACATAACTTTTCCATTTTTTTAGGTTTATTTTTTAAGCTATAAATAATTTTTTTTTATAATTCATTGTTTGAATTATGTATTTTAAAAATATTTTGGAAAAGTTACTCGTTTAATGAATATAGCAGCAACGGCTAGGTCAGTCTTGGTAGTGATAGCATCAGATAAAAAAGATGTAATAAAACAGGAAAAAATAATAAGTAGTAGATACGAAAATGTAAAAAAGCAAACAAAGATTAAAAATAAGTCTTAAGGTTTCTATTAGATTGGTGCGTCTGGGTAATTTACATATTTTAAATGTGCAAAATTTAAAAAAATTATTGCTACGATACAAAATATTTTTTTTGTTGCTCCATACTTTGTAACAATTAATTGAATAATTTTAAAATGTCAAATTCGTGTTACCAAATTGCCAGATTTTCTTTTCAGGTGATACTTAATGGCATTGATAAAAACTGTTTAACCGAGCCTCTAGCTTACGAGTATATAGAAAGTTAAAATTTAAAGGAAGCCTTTTGTTGTCGCTTCTCCTTCGATTTTATCGATGAATCTCAGGGTCAGAGTCGGAAGTTATTAGAACCTTGAGATCTCCGGAAGCTCATTTCACACTTTACTGTCCCAACAATGAGAAATTAGTCTCGAACTGATGCTGTTTTAGATATTATGGATTCGATGTGGAATTCACGTTGGAGAATATTATACGGTCATTTTGAGATATCTCGAGGATAAATAGATTAGTATTGGGAAGTTAATCCGGGATACAGTTTGAAGTTAAGGGGATTATTTTGTCCAGTTAATTCAGTTTAACTGCTATTTTAAATTACGGATTTTATTAGATTAGGCTTTAATTTATAGTATAGTTTTGAATTAAAATATTTTAAAACTATTTTTACTCCCGATAAACAAGATTGCGCATAATTTATTTCAAATATTTGTTCATTTAAAAGTTATATAAACAATTGATTTCAATAATATTATTCGAGCAATAAGAAAACAATGTATATGATATTCAGTCCGCTGTAGTCATTGTATTACGAGCAAATTCGAATATAAAATTTCTACTGGTGTTCAACGAAGCACAAGTATGTTGAGTTTATGTAGGAAATATGTATGAATGTGTGTGTGCTTATGATGAAAACAAATATAAAAATATAGACAAGCTTTGATTTGGCGCTCGAGTTTTCACTATCTTAAGATTAATTGCTTACAAACAAGAGAGATACAACTTTATTTTGAAATAAAAGTTTTAAAAGTATTTAAATGTTACCTTGATTTTATAAACGTCCTTATATTCTAGGTTATGGGATCATTGCAGACTTTATCTTTCTTCAACGGGAGATTTGCTAGCTTTTTTAACGAGACCTTCGTCAATTTTTTCCATTTTTAACGACACCGCTGCTGCTTTTATATTTTTTTAAACAAGACTCATACTGATTTTATCATTTTAAAAGCGTCGGTGGCCAAAACTGTCAAATATTGTAAAACGTAGCATCCAGCTTTTTAAACGTGAGGTTCTGGGTATAGTTTAAAATTAATTTAAATGTTTCTTATAAAAGTTTTAAATCGAATACAATTTTTGGATGTGTTCTTTGAAACTTTTACGTTAATCAAATAATATAACAGCCAACTCGAGAATTATTTTTCTTAGTCCTAAACAACGACAGTATAAATAGAACAACACAAGTTTGCAAAAAGAAAAATAAAAACGTTTACAGTCGAAGAAAAGTTCGGCGAACAATTTAAATTGATTTCTTCCAGAAAGTTGATGTAATATCAAGAGCGATAGAAAATTGCGCGCATAAAGAAGTCACGAAGAGGACTCGTTGGTTGGACGAGACACTTTAAGTAAACTACCGAACGGGGCGGTTATTGTATAAAAATTGATAGGGTGTCGAAAATTTTCGACATTAGCGAAAGTTTGAAATACATGGTGCGTAAGAAATAGCAAGCCGCATTTGATATACTATCTCTCTCTCTTTTCTCTTTCTCTCTCTCTCTCACTCTCTTCAGTCTTTGCTCGATTTTGAGCGTCGTGACTATTCATGGTACTAGCCTTCGCCATACTTCTCTATACTCTACGGTTCTCATTACTTCTGCTATTGACATATTTGTAAAGTCCTTGATTTGGTACATGAATCTTACAGGAGATCTGCCTCTCGTTCTTTTGCCGTCCACTTTCCCTTGGATCACAATTTTCTGCATCCCGTCCTTCCGTATCACGTGACCGAAATATTAAAGTGTGCGCCTCTGGATTCTTGGCAGGAGCCTTTTATACATACATATAGTCACGTCTTTAGGGGTAGGCAGAGACCACTTCCTTTCACTTGCTATGGTTCTTACACACATCTATTGCTTCCTCCACTTTCATCAGTGTTCTCATACATGCTCGTCGGTGGTTGGTACTCTTGACCTGGCATTTCTTCAAAACAATCTCTGATCGAGATATGTTCTGTCAAAGGCATTTAATACGGTTAGTTATTTTTTTCTACTGCAATGCTTGGAGGATATTGGTATATGAAATAAATATCTAAATCTTTTTAAAAGTTATCTTAAAAATAAACAACAGATTATGAGTATCGATTATGTACTTAGCATTGCAAGAGCTGTTGAATATAATATAATTATTGATAGCAATATGAAATGGGACTCACATATATCGTATGCAATAAATAAATTACAAAGTATATTATTTAAATTTAAAAAACTAAAAGATATTTTACCTGAAAATTATTTAAAAATGCTGTACTTTGCATTGGCAGAAAGTCATCTTCGTTATGGAATCTATGCATGGGGTACAGCTCACAAAAAAACTCACCTTCACGGTCTAGAAGTAATGCAAAGAAGAATTTTGAAATTGATTTTCTCTAAAAAATCGAGGTATCTATCAAATACATTATGTGCTGAAATAAAAATAATGGACATAAGACAATTATATTACTTGTGCTCATGTATTAGATATCACTCACGTAAACAACAAGCTCCACTTTCGTCTCATCAATATTATACTTGCCAGAAACACCACTTTGTTCTTCCATTCATGAAAAAATCTTGTACTCAACGTTCATACTTGTTCATGGCACCAAAATTATACAATTCTATACCAGAAAATATTAAGTTTCTTAAAAGTATTTGTGGCTTTAAAAGAAAACTAAAACTCTTTATAAATAATACCGATAGGTCTAATGTAACTAAGCATTTTAAGAACTAGTTAAAAAAAAGCAATTGTTACTAGTAATATTGTGTTACAGCGTTATTTATCTATAATCATTTCATGTATGTTTATTTATTTGTTTATAACTTCTCATGTAGAAGTAATTTTTACCCTTACTTTCTATTTACACGTATATTCTGTTAGTTAGAGATGTGTAAACCGTACCATGTTTTTATACTTTTAATTTTGTATCCGAAACAAATGCCTAGACACCTATCGGTATTTTGTTCTTTATTTTTTGTTTATGCATTGTTTTTTTATTATCTTTAATAAAGCACTATTGTTATTATTATTATTTAATGTTTTTTATAGACGTTCAAATCCCACTTCGTTGAATTAAGCCACTTGGGGTACCTTTCATTGGTAATTTATTTCAGAAACTTTATGTTGATTGCAACAGAGACAAAAGTATTATTTTTCTTTAATATTCTGTCCCAGTACGTGACTATCCAAGAACTACTTTACTACTGGAGAAACGTAGTCGGATAAGACCTGAAATAAAGGGGCATGCATACGTTTGGTTTCTTTATAAAAATAAATCTTTTGTCTTATGCATTACAAATTCGAGAGGGAGATTATTTGTATAAATTAAAGCACTGGTGTTTCGAACGCATTAATATGTATGTGCATTAAAACGTATTAAATGATTATATAGTCTTAAATTAGCATGAAAACCAGGATATTTACCATTCTATTGATTATTCCAAATATGGCAAAGGCTGCGTAATAATAAAGCATCAATAGCGGTAGCTTTATGCGGAATTACGTGACAATTCCATGAGATTTATATTCAAATTTTAGCGCCAAGCCTCTTTGTTCGGAAGGAAGAGTTATGTCAGACACTGACACAATAACTAATAGTCGCATTCTCGACCGTGGGACGAGATAACTTTATCATAACGAGGTCGAGTTCGTTACAAATTATACATGTTGTGTGTGAAACAGTAGAAGCCTGTTTTACATTATACAAATGTACAGGTTAAGTCCTTAATCAGTGTAGCGTCCTTTGGTTTAAGTAAATGTCATTTTGGTTTTAGAATAATTGAACAACAAAGAATAAGGTCTACGAATGATTACTTTACGACATATTGTATTTCTTTTTAAAATCTGTTAAAAAAACAGGTTAATGATTGAAAATGTTTTTTTTTTAAAGAATTCGATGTAACAAAATACTAAGTGTTTGGAGTCTTAATAACTTTTGGAATAAAGTTATGCATATAAAAGTATTTTACCTTCAGTTTTGAACTTTTGATTGCAACCAGAAGTAACATCAGAACAAGAAAAGTTTTTTTTAAAGATAAAAGTGTCCGATTTTAGCCACCTCTTCGGATAAAACGGTACATTCTTCTGCATATTTTTTCTTTATCTTTCAAGAAAAAAAAAACGACAAGGAAAACTCAATTGTAAAAATAAAAAAAAAAGATAAAATTTTTCAACGGCAGGTCTATTAAAACGCAGTGCGTTTGCAGGTAAGATTAGCACAAGTAACCGAAGTTTGTTGTTCGGATGCCGGCTCAAAAAGCTATACAACCAAGCCTGACTGGCTTTTTTTAAAGAGACGTGCTTCCATGGACAAAATGACTTTTGCTAATTTTACTTTCCTAACCGGATTAATAACCTCCTAGTTCATTTTTGGCATAGGTTAGGTATTATGTGAGTGGGGCTTAGGTCGCCCCTTCACTGCGACCTTTAGTAGGTCTATTGTTGCTCACCCCTAGCGGTTACAGTTCACCGCACAATTCAGCTCATGGTTGTATGGGGTAAGATTTTCTTGAAATCGGTAGTTGTAGGTTGGTTTAACCAAATATTTTTTCCAGGCCGGGGCATGAATATAATATATGTTCAGCAGTTTCGTCTTTCCCGCAGCAAGACCGACATAGTCCGTTTGTTGATTAAGACCTATGCTTCCGAGATGGTATCTTTGACCTTACAGATCATTCCTGCTTCATTCTATAATCTGCTTAGTTGTGTTTCTCGAGGGTTTAGGTAAAAACACCTTCGAGTGAGTCAACACTGGTATATCGGACCAGTATGTGAGTATTTTCCTTTCCACCCAGTTCGAACTAATTGTTTTGGCGGCACCTATAGTGAATTCAATGATCCAGTGAATGCAGATTCAGCCTCCTGTTTTGCAAGTGATTTTTCGTTTCCCTCCACCCCCTGGTGCCCAGGTATCCACAGCAGGGTCACTTTGTTGTTTGAACCAAGGTACTCCAGGGATTCGATGCAATTCAATACAAGTTTAGAATTTATCTTGTTGGAGCTCAGTGCTTTTAAAGCAGCCTGGCTGTCTGATATTATACTAATATTTTTGTTTGCTAGAGGTCTGCAAGCCAGCTTTCTTGCACAAAATTTGATAGCGAAGATTTCAGCCTGAAAGATTGTAGCATACCTGCCAATACTGGTAGATATTTCAATCTTTGGTTTCCTGCTAAAAACACCGGCTCCAACTTCATCTGGGGTTTTTGAGCCATCTATGTACATTACGTATTTAGTCTTTGGTAAAAGGATTTCTCCCCTCTACCATTCATCTCTCTTCTGAAAGAGGACTTACGACTTTTCTACGTGTGTTTTTGTGGCTAGCATGTCAGGAACCATCCCGAGAATTTGGTGGTTTTTTGTTTTACTCAGTATCCCGGAGTGGTCCCCAAATCATTTTTGGCATACTTTTCTCTGTTAAAATCCCCGTCTAATTTTTTACCTATGTTTCAATAGTCGTACGAAGAACGCTATATTTCTTGGAAGCCTTGAAATATCCCATCCAGTACCTTTTCAACAAATACATTTAAAATATAATTTTATGCAAGCAATAGATAGATAAAGTTAGGTAAAATGAAACACCATATTATTTTACCCAACCGTTAAGATCCTATTTTGTCCAACTGTGCATTTAGAATCTTGTGAAAATATTTAAAATTTCTTTACATTGTTGTAATTTATTTCGTACTAAAACAGAAACATCAGCTTTTAATGTTGACGAAACTAAAGAGTCTTGCCTCGGGTCTTTACAATTCACTTATCTTACAGTCCAAAGTGAAACTAAAGGCAATGGATCACTTGCCGCGTCTAAGAAGGGATATTAGTTTAGTCTCTGCTCCACACCTGGGACTACTTGTTTTAAAATAAAACCTATGTATCCCTTTTTAATATAGACGATCATGTTTTACCCAGCTTATCCCTATTTGGGTAATAACTCTTTTAAATTATTTTTATTTATTTATTTGTTTTATATTTTTAAGTTAATTTAGTACCATTATAAATGTATAAATTGCTTTAACACGGTTAAGTTCTTAGTTGAATTAAGCAGATAAGGTCTTACTAAAAGAATTTTCCTTTATACATTTTTCTTT
This sequence comes from Agelastica alni, assembly GCA_950111635.1. Taxonomy (NCBI): domain Eukaryota; kingdom Metazoa; phylum Arthropoda; class Insecta; order Coleoptera; family Chrysomelidae; genus Agelastica; species Agelastica alni. The sequence continues at coordinate 4,954,993 of OX467718.1, read as the reverse complement.
ATCAATAATAATGCCTTTTTTTATTCGATATTCAACAAACCTTTAAATTCGCAGACTTATTCTTGATCTTCGAAACGTACCTATGTATCCCTTTTAAATAAATTATTATTAAACTTAAATTATTTTTATCTATTTATTTGTTTTATATTTTTAAGTTAATTCAGTACCATTATAAAATTATAAATTACTTTAACTTGGTCAAGTTCTTAGTTGAATTAAGCAGTTAAGATCTTACTTAAAGAATTTTCCTTCATACATTTTTTTTTATTAAAAATAATGCCTTTTTCTATTATATTCGATAAAAACAACACAACTTTAAATTCGCAGACTTATTCTTGATCTTGAACGAATCGTTTAAAACTTGATTTTGAGGGAGGTGATCAAATAACTTGATATTCTTTAACCTTGATTATCTTTTTGATTTGTGTGTCTATTCGAATTTTAGCAAAAATAATTCCAAATTTTTTTGCAGCATTTGTCTTGAATTATTTTACTTTGTTGGTTTTAATCTACTACGTGTTTTATGTACCGTACTTTGTATTCTTAATTAAAAAAAAATATAAACCCATATCAGTCAATCTTTACAGCGTTGTTTCCTAATTTCTTATCTGTCAGACTTTTTAGAAACTTCATAACTCTCGTAATCCATCATTTTTGGTCTTCATTCGTGAGCGTGTTTTGAGCGTTAAAATTAAATTGCTTCTCAACTCGATCTTTCAACATAAATTACAGGGTATAACGGGATACCAATTGCTTTTTTTAACAAATTAATTTTTTACAGAATAAACTTTGGCAATTGTTCGCACGACTCTCCTTATTTCTAATAATACCTTTAAGTTCTTATTATTTTTGATAGTGAGTCAAGTTTTAATATATTAAAGTTCCTCGAATAATAGCATTAAACGAATATCATCATCAGTCAACCATCTCGTGTCCACTGCTGGACGTAGGTCTCTCTCATTCTTCTCCATGCATCTCGGTCCAGTGCTGCCTGCATCCAGTAGCTGCGACAGCGTTTCAGATCATCGGTCCATCTTGTTCGTGGACGGCCTCGATTTCGGTAGGCTTCTTGTCTCGGCCTCCACTCTAATATTCGTTTTGTCCATCTGTTGTCCGTCATTCTGGCGACATGTCCTGCCCAATTCCACTTGAGTGTTGTTATCTTCTCTATCGCGTCTAGAACTTCTGTTCGGCGTAGAATTTCTCGGTTTGGAATTCGTTGTCTGAGAGAGATACCTAACATGACGCGTTCCATAATCAATTAGTGTACTATTAGTGTTAGTATATGAAGTAGGACCTTTCACTTATTGATTAATTCCATACATTCTAAAAATACCCTTTAATTTCGTTACATAAAAACAGTCACTTTAATTATTGTCTAAAATTTATTTAATTTTGTCATCGAGAGAACTGGTTAAATGATAAACACATAAAAACATTTTGAGCTTTTGTTTATATAACGTCACTTCTTTAAATTGGAACCATTAGTTTTTATCCAAAGTGATTGTTTTGAGTTTTGGTATTGAATTTCAGCTTTAGTGATTTATTCAGAATAATCATCGAGGGATTATAGCACAAATCACAAATAATTTAGATTTTTATGGGAGATGAGGCTTTAAATATTTAAGTATACAATGTCTTTATTAGGTTTTGGTCAGAACTGGTTAATTTGTATAAGTGTTGGATTTTTTTTTGTTTTATTGATTGTTTAACAATTTGCAAGTAAAGCAAATCAGGTCCTGCAGTAATGGCAAGAGATAATATATGATAAGAGATAATAATCGGTCAATATTTTACTGGTTTATAGTACCATCTACAAAAACGTAAACAGTTGATATTAAAAAGAACATATCAAACATGTAGACCTACATATGAATGAATACACTGTACAAACTTTACCCAGACCAATTTTTCTCGAAAATCTAACTTTTTTTGAATTAGCTTTATCAGTGAATACAGCACACAGCACTCAATTCTTTTAAGCCCCAATGAACACTTTACCCACCATTACCTTAGTCCTCCATTTCTACGACGTAACAAAGGGACCCTTAATGGATGTTTAGGGTGCAAGCTAACATCATGTTTTCTGTTTTTTAAACTTTCACACATTAATATTGTGGGTATTTGCCTATCCCTCACAAAGTTCACGTGCAGTTGCCTGTCTTCTGTCGAGGCGTAGTAGTACGTTTACTACCGTTATGTCCCTTTAGACGTCGTCGAATTGTTGATATCGATACAATTTTCGCAAAATCACGCTCTGAGATGTCAAAATTACGTGCTTTATCAGCTTGCGAAAGACCACCCCCAATGTCTACGCTCTTGGACAACCGTTGCTTTTAACAATCTTGTTTTAATATAATTTTAAAGTTTATTGGAGCCCATATTTAAAATTTAAAGCACTTAAACTAAAAAATTTGGGGCGTTGTAACTTCTTTCTTTATAAAATAGGAAACGAGTGCACGAATTAAATTCCAAGTATTTTAAAAGAAATGTTCAAGTTTTTGTTAAAAAAAAGTGAATTAATAGTCGTGTTCCTCAGACCTTTATAATAAGTGCAGTCAATTGTTAGTATCTGTGAACGCAACTATTAAAAAAAACAATTTTGTTAAAAATAATTCTTCTGTGAGAATTGCTAAATTAATTAATCAACTACTTGTGAATAATATAACAAAACTACTTTTATATTTTTTTTCTACTCACACGACTAATGTGGCATTTATCGTACGGATATGTACCACGCTAAATAATCTATTAGCCACAGGTTCTCATAAAGTGTGACTTTTTGCAATTTTAAACACATTACTATGGCAACTCAGTTCTTTAAATACATTACTATGGTTACCGTTTGATTTCAGCGGTTTAATAAGCCATAAGAACCACCTGAGACACTGTCGTGAGTGTGTCTGACATCTCTGTCAATTGTTGAAACTGTCATTATTTAAACTATATACCTATTTGTATCAAAATTCCTAGTTGAAAATGATACATCAGATAACAGTGAAATGGTTTCCAAGTGGTAGGTACACCTCCTGAGTTATTACAAGCAGCAGCCACAGCTTTGATGCCACAAAAATCTCGGAGTCAATACGAACGTACATTCAATCTTTTTATCGAATGGCGAAAAAATAAACAAACAGTGTTATTCTCAGAATATGTATTACTTTCATATTTTCAAGAAGTGTCTACAAAAATGAAACCCTTATCTTTGTGGGCAATTTTGACGATAAGATAATAGAAACCAACTTCCAGAAAAAAAAATGATACCGAAATAAATATTAATAATACTATGTATGGAGCCAGTAGTGGAAATAAAGAAGAAACTTACTTTGAGAGGAAAAGAGGCTGATATCATTTAGTATCTGCCAAAATGTTTCTAATATAACCATGAATGTTTATTTATCCAAATAGAATTGTTTCTTACCATTTATTATGAGTTTATAGTTATTTAATAAAAAATACAGCTTTGTGGTTTTAAATATGAGTTCGTAGAAAAAGTATAGTATTTTACCCGTTTAATAACTCCTCTCTCTCTCTTTTGTCCTTTTACTCTCGAGAGAGTATGGTGACATCATGTCTTAATTGCTCGGATCGTAGTTCTCCATCCGTCTCTGTTTTGAGCTGCAAGAGAAACTTTTTGCAAACCGTGACCGATAATTTCTTTGATAGGTATGATTGGTTTATCCTGGTTGATCCCCTTGTGGTGATTTTTAGTTTTTTAAGAATTGACACGTTAGTACGGTGTTCTGTGTATGATATTCGCAGCATTTTTCTGTAGGCCCACATTTCAAAGGAATCTATTATTCTTCGATTATTCTTTTATCGTTGAGTTACGTGCTATGGTCAGTCTGCGTTTAATTTCTCCATCACAGCCGCCTTTGTTTGTGATAAGTGATCCTAAATAGTTAAATTTCTCAATCACTTTCAAACCATCGATCTGTCTAACATTGGCAGGGTTACGGTCTATTATCATAATTTTCGTCTTCTTTTTGTTCAACGTAAGACCATATTCTCTGCTGATCATGTCCAACTTTCTCATGAATTCGGTGAGTTCTTCCGAACGAGCTAGTATTAATCATTTGCATATCTAAGGTTAGTAATTCTTTTTCCCCCTATGGTTAATCCCCCTCGCCAGCCTTGCAGAACTTTTCTCTTTCTCTCCGTATATATTAAAGAGTATCGGTGACACAATACAGCCCTGTCTTACACCGCACTTTGGACTAAAAGACTTAGATAGCGTGTTGTTGACTTTCATCTTCCCGCAGCTGTTGTCGTAGATATTTTTAAGCAAAATTATCATATGTTTGGATACTCCCATGTTTTCCAAGATAAGCCATAACTCCTTTAGGCACTCGTTTATTAAGCATTTGTTACTCAAGGGACGTTTATAACACTCGTTACATAATACACAATTTGTTATTTTGTTTGCAATAAAATTTTAAGATGAATATTCAACGCGCTTATTCTAATGTAACAATGTTGTTAAAAGGCAGAGAACAATTCATCGTTATTTCTGTAATATTTATTTAAACGTTATTATCATCGTGTGTTTGGATTTAATGGGAAGTTTAATAAATTAAGTCTACTGCTTACCTATTCCCAAATGCATGGGATATAAAGTAATGAGATTTTATCGCAATATATGGTCGTGGTATTTTATTAACGCAGACTTTGCGGTATAAGCGAAATTTGAAAGAAGGAAAACAGTAATTTAAAGCTTGAAAAATATTGTGATAAGAAATTGAAAGATTTTACATTTTGATTAAATTAAATTACTTACTTATCCTTTAAGGAAATTGCTTCTTTCCATTCCACGATTCACATTAAACACAAAAATGCTTTTTATACCTGTGCAATTTAAAAATTCACTTAAAATTAATAAACTTATGAAATATAATTCATCATCATTATTAATCAGCTCTCTGCGTTCACTGCTGGACATAGGCCTCCCCTAGTAGAGTCCATTATTATCTGTCTTGAGCGCTACGAATCCAGTTTTTTGTAATTTTTGTAATGTCGTCTGTCCAGCGAGCTGGTGGTCTTTCTCTATTTTTTTTATCAGATCTGGGTCTCCATTTAAGTAATCGTTTTGTCCACCTGCAATCTTGCATGCGAGCTACATGTTCTGTCCCCTGTTTGGACTGTCATTTGGATTGGGTGTGGATAAAGCGTGTTCTGACCGACGGTTTAATGTTCGTGAAGTTCCATTTGAGTTTTGCTACACGTACGACCACATCAGTCACGTCTGTTCTTCTACGTAATTCTTCATTCCTAATGTGGTCACGTAACGAAACACCAAGCATCGATCTCTCTATTTTGCACTGTGTTACTTTTAGTTTCTTAGCAAAAGTGTTGATAAGAGGGGGGGGAATATAACTACTTGGGTTAAAATTATTTTTAAAAGAAAAGAACAGACGGAACGTGTCAAAAAGGCACGACTGGCTGTGCATAAAGGAGTGCTGGTTCCTACACTTATGTCTGATAGTGAATGTTGGATTTGGCAAAAAAAGAATAAAAGTAAGATCAATGCTGCGGAACTAAGTGGTGTTGAAAGTAAAACCAAAATAGAAAAAAGTACATGAAATACCCCATACTGAATTAATCTGCGATTTATATAAAATTAACATAACAAAATAACTTTGTTTTTATAATTAAATCATACATATATAAATACATATAGTCACGCCTTTTTTCTGTAGGGGTAGGCAGAGACCACTTCCTTCCATTTGCTACGGTTCTTACACTTATCTTTTGATTTCTCTACTTTCATCAGTACTCTCATGCATGCACGTCGGTTGTTGGTACTCTTGACAGCTGGCCTTTCTTCAAAACAATGTTGATCTGATTGAGATATGTTCGCCGAGGTCGACCTCTACCGACTTCCTTCCATTCACACTCGCTTTATAAATTTGTTTCGTCAATCTTCCTTTATTCATCCTTTTTACGTGTCCAAACCATCTAAGCATTCCATTATCTATCTTTGTAAGCACATTTTCTTTTACAGCACAGCGTTCTCTTATCTCAGTATTTTTTACTTTATCCAACCGAGTCACTCCAGCTATTTTTCTCAGACTACTCATCTCCGCAGCATCAATCATGTTTTTATGCTTGTTCTGCCAAACCCAACATTCACTACCATACTGATAAGTGTAGGAATCAACACACCTTTATGCACAGCCAGACGTGCCTTTTTTGACACTTTCTGGCTGTTTCTGGGTATAGTAATAATGAATATCTTAACTTACCGGTGAAATGAAATATCAGGATTTATATAGTCTATTTTTTTGCACACTTGGCACTGACCAACCTTATTGTCCCAAATTTTGATTAAAAGTCACTAATAACAGTTAAAACTAATGAAATCGCACTTATTATTACTCGTAAATAACGTTCCAGAAGCATCAAACACCGTAACAAAATGGCTACGAGACTTAAGAGCAATACAATATGATCTGTCGAACTTTTGTGATCTCATTCATGGAACGAGGTGCGGCGTTGTCACTGTCAAAGCAAGAAATTTCCATGGGACAACAGAATCATAGATCCCTGATCAGAATGTTAACTGATCCCTTAATAATTTCATTGTTTTTTCAGGTTTTTATAATATGTGAAATATTATCTAGAGAGTGCAATATTTGCCTAGTATTGTTTGCCTAGTATTTTTTCTAATTTTTTTAGGTAAAAAATTAAAAAGTCTACCACAAAAAACTACCAAACTTCCAAAAAAAAAAAACAATTTTTAAGTTTACTTGTTACTTGTTTATCTTCTAACAAATTTTAAAAAAATGCAAACGGGACAAAATAAGCATACCTTCTATTCTAATACTAAATAAACTCCAAAAACGGACATGAGAGTAAGATAAATTAATTTTTTGGATAAATTTATATTGTTGCGTTAATTTTATTTATGAGTTTATTTTAGCCCAGATAGTATAAATTTACTTTACTATGCAGTGGCTAGCTTGTCTGGAAATCACAGGGGCAATATTCACGTGCCATACTGCAGCCGTAGAGGTAATGCTGAAAACCTTCCACCATTGCACTTATGTGTAATGAAAGCAGCAACAATCAGTGCTTTCGGACTGAGCAAGACAATAAATCTCAAAACAGAAAATCGGATTGGACATTTAAAGATTTTAGAAAATATTTTCCTAGAATCCATGTCTAGGCCGACAGATATCATGCCAGTTAGGTACGACTATCAAATGCAGTTTAAAGTGGTCATAAACAACCACCAAATTTGTACAGAAAACGGATTTCAACTAGAAAGGAATGCATCAGTGTAGGACACTGATGGATTCCAAGATGGATGTAAGGGTTTTATAATAACTTTCTCGATCGTGTTAACTGAAGGTAACACCGTTATCGAAATCTGTTATGAAATTTCTTTAAACAGTTTCTGCATGGTCTTGGGTTTTTACCATTAAAAAGTATTTCAGTAACTCTTTATCCCTAAATCCACTGTATTAAAATTCACATTTATTTATTTTCCTACAATATAAAATTGTCAAAGAAAAACAGAAGACAAAAGAACAAGAGGTAAAAGAAGTTTTTTTCTGGTTGAACAATCAGAGACAATGGTGTATTTGTAGTTTCATTGACTCGGTTGGAACTGGAATTAATGATAAAAATAGCCAATAATCCTGGCAGATGTAAAAAGGCACTTAAAAAAAGGCTCAAGATGTCTGCTTGCAACTATTTTGGGTTTATTTTTAAAGTAATTATCTAAAGACTTATTTAAAGTACTTTTTGTTTTCGCAATTACTTCGAATATGTTATTCACACGCATTTACCTCATAAACGGTATTTTGTAATGGTTTGCTTTGAGTGTAACATCAAAGTTAAACGAAAATTGCCAGTTTAGAGAAGGTGCTATTAATTTAATGGTTAGTTACATTTTGTTTGTGATAGGGAGCTAAGTAATTTAAACAAATCTTTGTAACGATTTATTTTAACAATTTATAAAAGCTCTTTTAAATAAAAATATAATATAAATAAGAGGTTGGCTATTTACAAGTCAAATAAAAATGTTGGGCATAATATAAAACTAACCAATAAGTCCAAAAGGGTTTTCATTTTTCGCAAAAAAATTGTAAAGTTTAAACAAAATCTATCTCGCCAAATATCAATATTTTTAAGTAAAAACATAACTTTAAACTTTTTAAAATCTGTCAATGTTGTGCGTCATATTTTGTGTTGTATTAATTATACTGATGATTTTAAGAATTAAACTAAGAATTTAAATGGAAAGTTAGTTGATCTATTGTGACTCTTAGTAATTGTCGTTGCTAAACTTAAACTGATAAATAATTAGTAAATACAAAATTAATAATTGCTTATTGTTTCGGATAATCATTAATCAAATACTTAGAAAACTTCTATTTGTAAATCGCTTAAAACAGAATACAAGTCTATCTCAGTTTCAATACCAGCCGCTAACTTGATCAAAGTTTACGTTAAACGCCCTTCTGTTCTACTTGAATTGAAACAAACAAGAGTTTTGGAATTCGTAAAGATATTCTGGGAAGGAAAACTTCAGCGTTGTAATAAAAACAAACAGTTGACCAAGATAATTACAATTGGACTTTTAAAAAGATTTCCCATTATTATTTTGCTTTATAGTACTGAAAATAAACTACATGAGAATGTAACTTTTGAAATAAATACATAAGATAAGTGCTTAGAAAATATTTTTTAATACAGCTGTTTGATAATAAATATTGTTTTATTGTTTAAAGTGCCTCTTCTTCTTCATATTTTAAGCTAATGCAACCTTTAACCGTGCAGCTTCAGACAATTGTGGCTTACCAGATTCTAAAACTCATAACAGTTTTAAGCACTTTAGGACTTTTAATATTGTAGGATTGACTGTTGCATTCTCTGTACAGCTTTAGATAACTGGGACTTTTTAAATTTTAGACAAAACTTTAACTTTAAATTGGGAAGCTTAAGATATTCCAAATTTTAGATTTAATTATCACCTAGCTTTAAAGACCTGCGACTGTCGATGTTGTGAAATTTACTGCTATTTTAAATTCTGTAGCTTCACATTTACAATTTTAAAATAAATTTTTATTTTCATTTTATTTTATTTCATTTTTTATCCTGGGATTTGTAGATTGACTAACATAAGTATAACATAAGATAAGATTACTTATAATTGGTTTTTAATTAAAGAAAGAACACAGTTTAAAAATATTAGCTATAAATCTTTTAAACAACGATTTCACAATCTTGCAGAGTAAAAAAGTTGTTGGCAGTATTCCAGCATCCTTACACAATTTTTTCTTTGTCGTTTTTTGGCTGACATAATGAACAATTTTAAAAAAATGTACCTATACTATTAATATATTTAACCAGTTAAGTAATACGAACGATATATAGTTAAAATTCTTAGAACAAAAAACGTAGACAACAGAGATTTAAGAATAATAACAAATCTTTACCGAAATCAAAGAGCACAAATATTGGTGGAGAATGAACAAAGCCCAGAAATAGAAATAAGGAGAGGGGTGAAACAGGGAGGTGTTATGTCTCCCGTTCTCTTCAATGTATACAGTGAATCAATTTTTGAAGAGGCACTACTATATGAGTAGGAAGGAATAATAATAAACGAAAAAGTAATAAACAATATTAGATTTACGGATGACACAGTGATTATGACAAGCTCCGCGGAAGAACTTCAAAGACTATTAAATAGGACCAGTACATTTTGTGAACAGTATGGATTAAAAATAAACTTAAAAAAGACTAAAAATATGGTAATAACAAAGAAGCCAAACAAACAATCAAACATGAATTTACTGGATCGACAAATAGAAAGAGTTCGAAAATACAAATACAGAAATAAGAATTAAAATAGAAACAGCAAGAAATGCGTTTGTAAAAATGAAAACAATCATCTGTTCCAGAGGTGTGTGGTTTGAAAGAAGATGTGGTTACAAAAATGGATAAAAAAAATCTTACATGGTTTTGAAACGTGGAGAGAATGGATGAAAAAAAAATTGACGCAACAAATTTACAAGGCAATTGTGAATAGGCAAGTCGGTAGAGGTCGACCTAGATGAAAGCTCTTTTGAACAAAGGAAAGGTCAAAGATATTAACAACTGACGATATGTATGAAAGTAAAAGAAAAGAAATATGTGTGTAAAAACCGTAGCAAGTGGTCTCTGCTACCCCAAAAAGGCGTGACTATATGTATGTAGAGCTCGAGGTCACTTTTTGATAGACAGATAAAAGCAGAAGAAGCCATGACGTCACTTATCTGTCGCTGACGTGACGTCAGGTAACGCGAAACAATAAACCTGATCGCTACCAAATTTGGCTTAACGCACCTAATGATTTTATCACTTAAAAAAAACCTGTATAGTAATGCAAGTACTTCATTATATACTTTAAAATTTGAATTGAGAAAAATGTAAGGATTTTTAAAGTTTTAATTTTCAAACATTTTTACATTATTGTTGGCTTAACAATTTAAAATATCTAAAATTTAATTTTAAGAACGAAATTTGTAAATATTTAAGAGAAAATGATATAAAGTGTTATTAAAGTAAAAAGTTGCAGGCATAAAACTGTGTGAGAGTCATTGTTTTAAATTTATAATGGATTTTTAATATTTAAATTAAAAGCCACATTTCATGCAAATTCCACATTTATTTTATTTGATATTAAATTCAAATATAATTCAAATTGATATTTTAAAACAACATATGCAGACATATTTAAAATTATAATATATCATCAATACTTTGTGAAAATAATATTACTATAAATTCATTTTATTTTACCTTTGTTTTGCTATTGCGTAGTCTGTACAAACTTTAATTATTGTTAACTGTTACTATTTCATTTATGCGAAATTGCAGGTAAAATGTAATGGAAATTTTTTCTGTATCGTATCGTCAGAGCCGGTCCTGGTATGTTAGTTACTTACTCCGTAGCGCTACAGCCCCTGATGATCCTTGGCTGAGGCAACAATCTGCCTTCATCTATCTCGGTCTTCCATAATTTCTAGACTATTTCCGATGCCCATTTTTCGAAGGTCCGATGTTATATTATCACGCCACCTTAATCTTGGTCTTCCAAGTGGTCGTCTTCCTTCTGGTGCTCTGGCCCATATTAAGCAGACCATTCTATACTCTGGCTGTCTTTATAAGTGCCCTGCCCATCTCAACCTTTGTGCCTTTATGAGGTTATTCAGTTCTGGCTGATTGTATATTTGTTCTAGTTCTGCATTTGTTTTGATTCGGTAGCTCCACGTATCCTGGTTTTTGGTGGGTCCGAAAATTTTCCTCAGCACTTTTCTCTCGAATCTTCGAATGAGTTACTCATTTTGCACCGTAAGAGTCCAGGTTTCGCAGCCGTACATTACCACAGGTCTTATCATGGTCTGGTACGTTTTGATTTTCGTTCTCCTAGTCACGTATTTGGACTCTAGTATATCCTTTAGGGCGTATAAGCACCTGTTAGCTGACTTTAGGCGTTCTCTGATTTCTTCACTCATATCGTTGTCGTATGTGATTGTGGACCCTAAGTATTTAAATTGTCTTACGTTTTCAAAGTTGTATCTGTCCATGGTCACATTTTGTCCTAACCTAGTTCTGCCTGGTCTTGAGACATGCATATATTTTGTTTTGGCCTCGTTGACTTTAAGCCTTATAAATTTCGCTTCTATTTCGATTTTGTAAAATAGTTCTTTTACTTTTACGACGCTTATGCTCACTTCGTCCCTATCGTCGGCATATGCTAGTAGTAAGTTTGATCCACTGGCCCCGAATAGCTGAGTATCGATTTTGTTTTGATTATGTTAGTTGATTTATTTTAATTTGAAAGCCTTAGCTGGTTGAGTTTTTATCAAGCAAAGGCAAAAACGACTGATACGTTTGATAAATTGTCGTTAAAATGTACGGATTTTTAAGTTAAACGTTTAGAATAACAGAACAGGCGGTGGTCGTTATATTATAAATTTATTTTGTTAGATTTAAGTTATAACGGGTAAGTTTATTTTATTTGATTGTTGTATTACTTTCCCAGAAAAGAGTAATCTTTTTCATTGTTTCTAAGTTATATTCTGTAGGTTTTCTTTGGGGAAGTGATAATGATTTTTATTTACTGGAGATTGTGATAAGTTTTTTAATTTATTGTAGCGACCGACTTTTCGCCTTTTAACCTTTCGGACTTTTCGAATTGTGGACTTTTTCCGAGACCAACTTTTGGACTTTTGGACATTTTCTGGCGACTTTTTACCGGCACTTTTTTGTTTTTTATTTGGAATACTATTTTGGACTTTTCTTCAAAATATTATTTGGGAATTTTTGGCAGTCGGAGTCTATCTTTTTTTGAATTAAGCGTGTGAAGCTGAATTCACTTTTTTAAAATGAATGAAGAAGTACTTTTGTATATAAAGTGTATAATTTAAAAAAATATTGCAAAGCGCTTTTTACTTTCGTCGAAATACGTCGTTTGAAATAAGAAAGATTATATCTGATGAGTTTTGAATAATAAAAATGAAAAAAAAGTGGTTGAAATTTTACTTGGACTAAGTGCTTTCTAAATTAGCAGAGTCCAGTCGTGTAAAGAAAATAAAAGATCCACAATATGTTATGTTAATTTGCCACAAATTTGTGAGTTGACTTACACACCCTTTACTTTTTTTAATGTTGTTCTTGTGAAAGATTCGCTACCAAATATTTTACTCAAAATTATACTTTTCGCATAAAATCAAACCTTTTTTTAAATTTTAAACTTTCCATTTACGATAAAAGTCAAGTTTTATCTCCTGACACAGACCGTTAGCCTGGTTAAGCGCAGTTTCGCGATTTTTAGTACCTATTTAGACACGAAAAAAACCAATGTTAAATACAAATTTCTCGTTCTAAAATAGTTGGTATACAATGAAAAATTTAACTAGCATTACAAAAGTTTAGATAAAAGCATCGGCGATAAAAGTTACTGGTTTATATTTAGCTGATAAAATTGTCTTTTTTCATTTGTTTGAACTAAATTTGATGTGCTATAAAACAATGCTTTCCGAATGTAAAAACAAACATTTTTATTGCAAGCAAAGTTACAGAATTATCAATAAAATTTAATGGAAAATGTTAGTCATCAAATTTTTTATGTGTAACTTTTAAAATTATGTACCACTTTAATGAGAAAAACACCAAAAACAAATATTAGTGGTCTGGGTGCGACCCGAGAGGTCCACACAACTAACTTCCCAGTGGATAAAATAAAAAAATACCATATGTTTTGTTGTTATAAATATTATTATTAAAATTATTATAAAAAATGATTTCAACATGTTTATAATAAATTATAATTGTCATTAACACACGCACACACACACACACACACACACACACACACACACACACACACACACACACATACACACACACACACACACAAACACACACACACACACACACACACACACACACACACACACACACACACACACACACACACACACACACATACACACACACACACACACACACACACACACACACACACACACACACACACACACACACACACACACACACACACACATACACACACACACACACACAAATTATTTATTACAACATACTAACAATGTTTATTAACCGTTATTTAACAGCTGCGTTTTTTTAAAAGCAACAAATTTTTAAAAAAGGCCAAGAAGAAAATAATTAATTATATAAACGAATGAAATTGTATTAGTAATATTTAAAAAATTGCAAAATTCTGTTTTTCAACACCATTTAATAACTTGAGCATTAATTGTTTTAGTTTTAATTGAATTTTTTTTAAATATTATAGTTGTGTGATAACATCACAAAATACCACATAATTATTATATGTAATGCCAAGCTCCATTTTGCCTCATTTTCTACCATATATACTGAAAACATTCCTTAATCCGTCTCAAAGGGATTTAAACTCTACCGCCAACATTGCTGTAGACCCTTTGGCATAATATTATCTACAACAAATTTTACAATTCAATTTAATGTGATAAAATTAAATGTAGAAACCTACAGGGTCGGACCCAGCATAACACATTTGGGAAGATAGTTATCAACGAAGTAATCATGGATATATTTAACTTATCTTTTGATCAGCAGCGATGTCTAAATGTTATATCTTGCAAAGTAATCAGATGGCTTGTTTGTTCTAGTAAAAAGTTACTAAGAAAATTGCACGAAAGAAGGCACATCCAGTGAGGAAGATACAAAATAAAGTAAACCCTTGAAGTATCTAATGTGTAATGTTACGCAATACAGCCAACAACATGGTCTCAATATCAACATCCACAAAACAAAACAAAACTAGTGGAACAGAACTGTGAAATATAATCAATGAACAATGGGACAACACACAGGAAATAAAATGCTGTATAGGGAAGGCGAGGACCGTTTTCAACAAAATAAACGCCATCTTTAAAAGCCACAGCCTATCACTAGAAACCAAAGTGAGACACCTGAGATGCTATGTCTTTTCCATATTACTGTATGGAGTAGAGACCCGGACGCCACCACTAAAAAAATTAAAGCTTTTTAAATGTGGCTGTACAGGAGAATACTCAGAATATAGCGAATAGATCATATAACGAACAAAGAAGTGCTCCAAATGATAAAGAAAGAAATGGAAAATATGTACACCATCAAGTGCAGAAAGCTCAAATACTTAGGTCATATTATGAGAAATCAACACCAATACCTTCCTACTATAGTCCATAATGCAAGGAAAAGTCAAAGGAAAAAGAGGACTCGACAGGAGAAGAATCTTATGGCCTCGGAATCTGCGAACGTGGTATGGGAAAACCTCAATAGAATTGTTTTAAACAGCTACAAACAAGATCATGATTGCCAACATCCGAAAGGGATAGGTTTGAGGTCTTAAGTTCTATTTTCTTTATGAACATTTCTCAAAGTCCTTGCCTAGGTACATAAAGTACTGTAGGTATTTTATTTAATGTGCATGGTGATGATCTTATAAAAAATATAAAATTTAAAAAACCCGATCTGGAAGTAATTTTAATAGTTAGTGGAGGCAGATTTTTTATTATGACGGGATTGTTGTTGGTTTTTAGTTCTATACTTGCAATTAAGTATGATGGTGTTAATAATAAATATTTGTAGTGATTTATAATACAGTTCTGTATCAAATAATTTAAAATTCAAGTTAAATAATTCAAATGCGAGTGTAACATTATAAAATACAGACCCACAACATTAATGGAAACCTACAACTTCTCGCTGTGCTGAAAACTTCACCGTAGAAATGGTTTCTCCTGATATATGGATGTTTAAATGTTTTTTGGAAGTTGGTTGGAGATATGGGTTCGTTGAATAAACAAAATATAACGAAGTTGAAGTGAAACTAGTTTAACTTTCGGAGAAAGTTATTTCTTGAAATAAAAATGATATTGTCAAAAAATTTACTGATTGCTTCAAATTTTCATTTTATTTAACATTATTTAAAAATATATATTTTTTTATTATTGACTAGAGTTTAATGGGGATGCTTGATAGTTTTGGTATTTAGTAGATGAAAATTTATTTTTATAAATTATAAATTGAACCCAATTTTGTGTACACTCTTTCCACTTCATTAATTAAACTATTATGACAATTGTTTGGAGACAAAGTGCATTTTTACGGATTGATAAATTTTAACAGTCATACTATTTTTACAGTCATAAAATTATACTTACTTACTTTGAATACCTATTATTATTTACATTAACAAAGAGCAAAAATTATTGTCTTTTTTGAGACAAATTAAAAAAAACTTTGAGATCAAATAAATAAGCTAAATAAAGTTTCGTACTGGATAGTAAGACAGTATTATCTGCATAGCGGAGATTACTTATTCATATAAAATAAAAAATTTTGTTCTTTTTCTAAAAGATATTGCATTATATAATAATATCTGATATTACCCTACAATGTATACATTCCTTCTAGTGCATACTACCTTACACCTTAAACATGTATATTTCATACTGTTATATATAATTGTAACGTGTCAATTTCCATTGTTGTCGAGACACGTTAATTTTAATAAAAAAAAATTTAGAAAATATCTATACAAATATTATATTTGCATCTATCCTTTTAATAAATTAGATAGTTCAGAAAAGGTTTTATTTAAGCGTTTTAAGTATGTTTTTTGTTATTATGATTGAATATTTTGTTTTATTGTTGTCGTAGTTCTTCACAGTTACCTTCGGTAGTAATTGACAATGATTTATTTGTAAAAAATAATTTTAGAAATACGGTTTTTTCGACATATTTTTTTATCATATTTATTTAGCAGTTGATCCTTTTTAAATTAAAAAGTAGATATTTAAATCAGCGATACTTGAAAATGTATTGCACGTCTACTTTTTAATTAGATTTGCAAGTATAATATTAATAATTTTTGTTGACTTATTTATTTTTAACTCTTCAGAACATGCTTTACCCTGTGTGTTAATTTGTGTTTGTGAAAGAAATAAATTGCTTTGTAATAATTTTTCGCTTTCTACATAAAATTAGTAAAAAAAGACTTTTTTTTTACTATATTTTTATTTTCATTTTAATCAATGATGTTAAATAGATGATTTTTTAAATCAAAATGAAATGGAAAAAAAAATTTAGTAGCTTGGCATGTTAGAAAATTTCGTAGCATTTAGTTTGGTTTCGCTGGAATGGAACTCCAATCCGGGCTTGTCTCAGTAATTTAAATAACTGCGACCGGACTCCAAGTCACCATGGACCCTTAGAGACCCTTTGGCAATGTCATATCTGAAGCCCCGTTACGAACGGTAGGCCTGGAAATGAGATCCTGTCGCTATTCTACTAGTGAGGAGGAGGCACGCCACCATCCTGGGAGAATTCCCTCGTATCCCTTTTGTTGCCTTATATAGTGTGGCGGCAGCCACTTCAACGCATTAGCATACAGTTAAAGAACGTTTAAATTCACATTTCAGTTTACCCTGTACATTATTTTCCCACCCCTTATGATTTTTACAATAATTTATTTAATAGTAATAAGCAATTTTAAAATAATGTTCTGAAAAAAATGGGTTAGGTATTATTTGAAATGATTTTTCATGACAAACAATAAATCTTTTTAATGAAAATTGTATTTTATTTAATTGACACTAGGAGTGACAGAAGTCAACGTCAAAATTTGAAAAAGCTTAATACTGAAATATTTTTTTCGAATAAATATTTATTATTACTTACTTGAATTTTTATCAATGATCTGCACTTTATTGAGACTTATTATTATATAACTACTTATTTATATAATTTACGCATATTACAACAAACTTTATTTACAACATTTTAACTTAAGTGCACAGCTGAAGGCTGACAGTACGGACCTCTCGGAAAATTGGTTGACGTCTATCTGACGGCCAACTCTAACCACGCGCTCATTCGTCAAATCAAATAGCGCGTGCTTCCGCGACTTCCTGTTACTGTTACACATTTCACGAAATCGCTCCCAAAAATTGCGAGTAAGCGAGAGGACAGATGTTACACACGCAAGAAACCGAGAGAGCAAAGATGTTACACATTAAAAAATACTGTACAGTGTCGAAGCACTTAACCTTTGACCTTGTCAAAAAAACAACCAACTTTAATCCATAACTTATACAAAGAATAAAAGGACTGTTAACTCAAAATGTAGTAAAAGACAAATAAAGGATGCTACAACTATGAGAATCATTGTATGTGCAGACATGAAGTATTACTATGTGAGTTTGGCGAAAAGTGCAGTGGTGTTATATCTAATGATTGTATCACAAAAATGTTTTATTCGTTTTAAATTTTTGATATTATTCAAACACAATTAATTTAGCTCTCCACCTTTTCGTCCAGGTTTTTATATATTAATATCTTTAATTTTTGTTCCGCTTCTTCGTGACTATTTCCGACCGCTAACAAGGCAGTATCGTTTAAAAAAGTTGCTAGTTAATTATTTTCCAATTTGGGAATGTCACTCTTGTGCAGGAAATACAGGAGGGATCCTGATACACTATCCTGAGGTACACCAGCATTGATTTTCTTGAGTTCAAAATTAGATTTTTCTTGTTTGATACTAAAATATCTGTCTAAGTTAGATTATAAAATGTCACAAAAGTGTCTAGATAAATACATCTTCATTTTATTTTTTAATCAAATCAATAATCAAATAATTGTGCCACATTAAGAAATATTTTAAAACAGACTCTTTTTATTTTGGTCTGTTTGCGACTTCATGAATTTTTTTATGAACCTGATTTATAGTCAAGTGGCTTTCCCTTAAGCCTCACTTCTATTGCTTTTTTATGCAATTGCTCTGGTATTTGTCCAGTGATAAAACTTTTCTTGGATTTATGTTTTATTTAATCTCTTGCATAATTTGTTAAGAGTCCGCGGCTATAAATCATCCGCTAATAAGTCTTTGATGCTACAGAAAAGCCATAAATCGTTTTGTTAACGATTCGCCGTCACCTTAGGTCAAATAATGGCTCTGGGGGCTTGCTGACCACAATCAGTAACAAAAACAAAAGATTGCTACTATAGATATAAAAGAGTGTACAATTTGGAGTGATTTTCTTAATCCAAACACACTGTTCACAATTGACCTTCCCAGTTGGGATGTTTTAGGAGTAAAGGGATGCTACGTGGGGGTGCATGCGGTTTAAAGGGTCTTGATTAATCTAGAAAAGAAACTATGAAAGGCTATCAAACTCATAGTCAATAGAAAAAATATATTATTCCGCCACTGCTTTACGAAGTGCTAATATACAAAAGTTTTTTGCTAAATCACCATCATTGATCAGGTAAAGGGCTATTATCCAGGGCCCAAAAACAACGAGTTAATTGCAGACAACATTCTCTTATTGCCTTTCAAAAACCACCTTTCGAGTAAAAAATTGATTTTAAATGCTAATGTAATTGTTTTGAAGAGCAATGAAAAGGTTTTATTTTTTTAAATCTTTTTGTTTTCGTAAAATGTTTTAAAATTCCATTGTTATGTTAAGCAAAAAAGAGTTAAACAAACAAATCAAAATTAAGGACAAATTACGATTTGCTTCAGTTTATTGGATAAATTTACGGAGATTAAATTCCCATGTTTTCAGCTGATGGACTTCAATGGGTAAAACCTGTTTTTTTTTCATTAAATTGTGGTGAAATGCGTCATTTTGTAGTAATGATACCGATAAATTTAAATTTTTGCGTATCGGCAAATTTTTTTGACGGCTTTGAAGCGAAACAACGATTTAAGGGATATAGGATAATTTATACAAAGGATCGATGTAGGAGCAACTAAATTAAAAAAATTTAACGGTAGTGAATGTTGGGTTTGGCAGAAGTTGATGACAAATATAAATTGACCACTTTACTGCAATCAAGAACATTTTAAATTTAACTATGGCCTGCACTTTTAGTAAAGTATTTTTTAAATTGTTTTATTATATTAAAAAGTCAAAAAAAAATTAAAATGTTATTAATCAATATCAGAAATGAAGTAGAACAAGCAGGAGAAAATATTTGCCATTTATATCGATCAAATTGCGATTAAGGGAGTATAGTAATCATGATAAAAAAATATATTAAAGTTGTAAATACCAAAAATTATTTTTTGGTCATGCAGTAAAAAATAAAGAGTATTTCTTAGTATTTAGACGTAATCCATATGCAATTAAATTCCATGTACACTGTATAAGTAGTACAGAAAAAATTCCAAACAATAAAAATGCTGTGGTTGGTACATAAAATTTGGCATTTCAAACCTTTATTTCCTTTTTTTTTAAAGAATGTGGCTCATTCGGTAGGGAATTTGCCATTTTGTTGGAGAAATACAAAAGCGTAAAACTATTACAATTTTTCGTGAAATATATTTGTATCAACAAATTTTTAACCCAATAAAGAATGTGAAAAGTATTTTCACACAGTTAGTGGTACATAAAAATAACAGCCCAATATAAAACTAAAAATCATTTAGAGCAAAAATAAACTAAAAGATTTGTTTTCTTTTAATAAAAAAATTAAGATTGGCAAGTGCCTATTATGTAGGTTTAAATATTTTTGCTTTATCTTTGGAATCATTAAAAAAATCATAATTTCAAATTCTTTTCTTTTTGTTTTCCCACTTATAGCTGATGGTTACAGCTTGTATGTATATGTGTAAGTTTGTTTAATATTTTGTTTTAGAAATGGAGATGCAGTCAATAAATAATAATGAAACGAAAATTTTGGGATTAACCAATATTACCAAGTTAAATTTCCTAAACAACGAACGAAAAATGGTAGTACTTAGATACAAAAACCGTTACAAATTCTCAATTACTTAAAGATCGTCAATGGTATCTCCTTTCTTGTTATCCACTCATTAGTTGTGCAAAGGTTGAAACGAAATATTCTGCTAGTTAAACGCTCGGATGATGTTAATCAATACTGTGTCCCTTAAACACTTCCACCACGTTTTTGCAAATGTTGAGCATATTGTTAGCCCCCCCACAATTGTTTTAAAATATTGGAAAAAAAAATGTGCAAGTCTTGTCGATTGTGCCAGCCTTACATACAGCCATACATAAAAAACGTATGCAGTGCGATTTAAAATCTTTATCGTCGACAGAACGCAGTCTTAACAACAAAAGTTCTAGTATTAATGATGATCAATTACTGTGGAACATAAGGCATTGGAAAAACATCTTTCAACCATTTTTATTTTCGTTGGTGATTATTCTTGCCCAGGGTGTATTTTAGTTATCCATTTTCCTGCTTCCTTGCGTAACAGGCTGTTTAGTGCTTACCTCTTCGGAATTTTTACAAGGAGTAAGATCCATTCAACTTAGGATTACTGTTAAAAATTACGGTGAAAATAAATAAGACATCGATTGTTTGATTTTATAGCCACTCGTATAAGCCATTTTATGTACACCGTCGTTATTAAATATTAAAAGTCCTTTAAATCGTGATCCGCTTAATTTTTATTTTCGGGCGTGTCAAACCGTATCATATACGCGCACTTTGATGTTCCTGGTCAAATATGCGATGATGAAATTTCTTAATATTAATTTTCTTCGGTTCTCCTTTTTCTTTCTGTACGTCAGAGGGGTTGAACACCTCGGTATCACACAATGAGAATTTTAGGGTTAGCTTGCTCAGAAAACTGCCAGTGTTGCCAAATATTGTCTTAGACGCAAATTTTTTTAACTGGTTGTTGAATTACAAAGGGAATTTTGCAATGTTTTTCGTTAATTATCTACCCAACAAAAACTCGTTATGTCGTGATGAAAACGGTGAAACTATAATGGGGGAAACGCAAAAGCAGACCCTTGCTAGTTTTAATTATTTTCCCACAAATTGGTTTTAAGAAAACGTAAGATATTTAAATAGAAGAGAATAAAAGATCTGTGGTGCGACTTAAATATTACACGTATTCATGTTATGGTATGAAAATTTAAAAAAAACCTGCCCACGTTGGGCGCAAATTTGTTACGTATAAACTATTACAAAAAGATAACTATTGCTAAATGTAATAACTGCAGTTTTACAGAGTAAAAAAAATATTACTTTATCTTTGGGCTGATATTTTAATTCCCCAGTCTGATTCAATTTAGGGAGTAGATTATGTCAGTTCACGTACCAGTCTATTAACTAACTTATATGTTAAGCGCCAAGTATACTACAACGTATACTACTATTAAAGTACGTATACAGATGTAAAAAAAATTATAGGAATGTTGGGTTTACATGCATTTAAACGATATGTATTCTAGTCAGTTAACCAGCAAAAAATATAACAGATAGCCGCGATGGATAATCAAGTATTCAACTAGATCTATGTAAAATATTGCCTTTTCTACAAATAAAGAGTGGTCTAGTTAAATACTTGATTCTCCTTCGCGACTATCTGTTATATTTTGCACTGGTCAACTTCCTATCTATTTAATTAAATAAAAAAAAAATTACATTCACGATGTTCCCGTCTGTGGAAATATTCAGAAAAATAATACTTGTAAAGTTTTTTTAAAAATGTTAAAAAAAAATAGTCAAAACACCCCAAAGTGTTGGCCGGTATCTTTAAAAGTGGAAGATGTGCACAAAATAACCACAAATGGTAATAAGTAATAAGCATGTATTAAAAATAAAAATAAATAAAACTGATTTTAAAAGAACCAGCTAATTTCGCCGCATGTTTACCTATGCTATGGGTATATGTGGGTCAATTATATATCAGAAAACAACTACACTCCTAGCAATATGCCTACGACGAGCATTGAATTGCATCAGATAGATAATCGTGCATAAACCATTTCAGGTGATATGCAGTGCAGATGCTTGTTAGGTAAAAGAAAGAATTCTTAAATGTATCCATTCGAAGTGACCACCTATGGACCGGTTTTGAGGTGTTGCCCTTCATCAGCATAAGGTGGGTCTTGACAAACTCATGTTTGCCATTCAGTCGGTCTAAAAAAAATTCTAATCGGTTTCATACGAAAATTGTTTTGGACCATTTAAAATCTGTCCCCCAGTCGGGCCCAAAAGACAAAAAAACGTTCTAAATGTTAGCTGAATCCAAATGGTAGAAGTTTTATTTAAAATAATCGAAATTAAAATAACTAACGAACAAAGGAGATTTTAAATATAGCTGTATCATTTATCTTTAATAACAGAGCCAAAGCAAAAATCGGAATAAAGTTTTCGATAAACCTCCAGTTAAAATGGATTTAACAAATCAAAATTGCCAACATAAATTATTTGTCTTTTAAAATCAGTGTCAAACAAAGACATATTGTTAGTCCTTAATTCCAAAATATAAAACAGAGGTGTCATGTCCCCTTTCACAAATAAATTTTAGCCTTTAATCTCACACTATTGCTGGGGCCAGCTTTAGTAGAATTCTATTAAAGTTGAACTAATACATTTATTACAATAAAATGAATAAAGCTTGAGAATAATATGGTTGTTATAATCTTCGGTGTTATTTTAATAAAACAGCCAGTGCCACGAGATAAAAAAATAATTTTTCACTTTCTTAGATGCTGGTCCTTTACCAAACACACTTAGCCTCCAGGGCTTTTTGTGTTTTTGAGATATAAAGAACTCGTAGCTTTTGTTCCCTGTATTAATTTGTTAATATTCTTTAGTCTGAGAAGTATAGCCGGAGTGACTCGATTGGATAAAGTAAAAAATAGTGAGATAATAGAACGTGTGGTGTAAAAGAAGATATGGTTAAAAAGATAGATAAAGGAATGCTTGGATGGTTTGGACACGTAGAAAAGATGAATGAAGGAAGTATGACGAAACAAATTTATAAGACAAGTGTGAATGGACAAGTTGGTAGAGGTCGACCTCGGCGAACATATCTCGATCAGATCAACTTTGTTTTGAAGAAAGGCCAGGTCAAAACAACCAACAACCATCGAGCATAAATGAGAGCACTAGTGAAAGTAGAGAAAGCAAAATATGTGTGTAAGAACCGCAGCAAGTGAAAGGAAGAGGTCTCTGCCTACCCCTACGGGAAAAAGGCGTGTCTATATGTTTGTATGTATGTAACAGTCAAAGCTAAAAATGGCCATAATTATAGCTAACCTTTTTAGTAGAGATGGCTTTAAAAAAATAAAACATGTATACCGCTGCAAAAACCCTATTAGCGCTATGATGTAAAAATTAGCGCGAGTGTAAATGGACAAGTCGGTAGTGGTGACCTCGGCGAACATATCTCGATCAGATCAACATTGTTTTAAAGAAAGGCCAGGTCAAAAGTACCAACAACCGACGAGTATGTATGAGAGCACTCATGAAAGTAGAGGAAGCAAAAGATGTGTGTAAGAACCGTAGCAAGTGGAAGAAAGTGGTCACTGCCTACCCGTACGGGAAAAAGGCGTGACTATATGTATGTATCTATATTCTTTACCGGTTGGCTTTCAAGTTCTTGAGGAATAGTTTAGGTGACCCAAATATAAACTATCTGCTATGTTATTTAAGCGTCTCTTTATTGGACTATAAGCAGTAAGGAGAACTGTAATTGTTTGGATCTAGATTTCTACTTATGTTCATTAGTTCTTGATGATTCTTTATTTCTTTGTGGTGCATGTGAGAAACTAAAATCCAGCGAACTATTTGTTGTTTTTCGTTTAGTGTTGCATGTACACCATTCGATGGCTGGCATTAAGTTGGCTGGCTGGTTTATTTACTTTTTTTTCCGCAATACCACAGTGTCCTGAAACCAACATTGAGTTATTTTGTTGTATTCTGCCAGGTCTCTAAGTTATTTAACTTTTATACTTGAGGCAAACTAACATTAAGTCATCAATGAATTCACAACCAAAACAGTAGGTTTCAGTTTTGTTTCTTTTAATTCTAACCTTTATCTGCTTAAAACCTGTGCCAACAAGATATCTTAATCCATAGTTTTAAATAAGCAATGAACTCTTTAATAACTATTAAAAGACATCATTGTTTTTTTTGCTGTCTTGATAAAATGTTGTCAATGAATTTATTATTATATCCAAGCTCTAAAAGCTAAAGATAACTTTAGTTGGGTATCTTTTTCTTTTAATTCATGATTATAATATTGATTTTCCGTTGTTTCAGGTGAGTTGTCAACTTGAATCTTCGACCTTCGCTCAATGAAAGAACGATATCTTTACCGTATTATCTTCATTCAGGAAAATAGAAGCCACGCAAATGTTTCCATTACGGAAAATCACGTTCATGTTTAAATAGAATCGACTTTCCATGATAAGGAAATGAATATCGATGTATTGAAGATATGCTCGCAGCGAAAATTAAACGGTAAAGTTTTAATAGAAAATTGCCATTTTTAATGAATTAATTAGCAATATTGGTAAATAATACATTTCTTAGAGTGGATTTAATGCCATTGTTTTTATTTAATTACGAAATTTTTAAAAAATATCTAGGATATAAAGACATTATAAGTATTTTGAAAATTATTATTCTATTTTAAAAATTAATCATTATACTACGTAACTTGACATATGGAAAACTTTTTGTTTATTATAAGATGCATAATAATTTTGTATATATTTTAATAACAGAATACAAAAACGTTTCTATTATATTGAGAGTAGATATTGTTAGTTCTTCGGACAAAGTCAAATGATGCAGTAAAATGTAAAAACAAGAATTTTCGGAGACGAAGTGACACTATTTTTTGCTTAACCTTTTTGTAATTTAAAAAATATTAATGTTATTAATCTGTTTTATTTCTGTGTGCCAATTTTGTTAAAAATTACTTTAAATTAATTGACTTTATTTAAGGCAAATAATACTAATATCTATCTTGTTAAGATTGCTTGCTGTAATTTAGAGTCTTCCGAAGTTAATAACGAGCAAAATTGCCTTTGACAGTTTTCCGCACTATACGTTATTAATATTATTCGTCTCCTAACCACCACGTGAATTTTCATTAAACTACTAAATCTAGCTAAATTATATAGGAACATATACAGAGTATTTAAAAACACTTTTCAAAAAAAATGAATGAGCTGTTACGGCACGCCTGGCAGATGTGAAATATGAAAATTAGATGTTATTGAAATAGTATATTCCATTAGGAGTCGAGAAAAAAGGCTTTTTCGGAAAAAGCATTTAGGGACGTGTAATGAACGATACTTTTCATTATATTTACCTGAAAACCAGAAATTGTTAAGATATTATCAGTAAAAATATCAAAAAATTGTCAAAAAACAAGCGGTATTTACCCCGTTGCTAAGAAATAAACAGAAAGATTTACGATTTCTAGAGAAATGTAATTTTGAAAGTAGGAATTAATATAGAAAATGATTTACGTAACGAGATATATCCATTTATAAACGAAACTCAACCTTGATATGTAGGCTGCGCTGTGGTTACTTGTACCTGCACAAAGAAATATATGGAGTTTTACACGAATTTTTTTCCTAGCTAAAAGTATAGTTTTTATGTTGCACAATCACAAGATTCCTCTGTCAACAGGTTAATCTTAAGAGGGCTGCTCTCGTTACTTACTTGCTTTCTGGGTAAAGGCGCACATGCGCAGTGACTCTACATCTCTTTAGGTTGGCGCATTTATAAGGGAAGAAGATATCTCTTGGATACTTTTGCGGAAAATTCTCAAACCGCTCTTATGACTAACAAATATATTTTTAAATTATAACAGATGACTCTGGAAATTCACGAGATAATAGTTGTACATATTAATGTACTGGTATTTTTAAATTATCAAATCGACGTTTTTTTTGAAAGCCCTTCTGGACACTCTGTTTCTTCCAAAATATGTAAATTTATGTGAAATATTAAAAGACTTAAAACGTTCTGTCAGTTATTATTCTGTTAACATAAAACATTATTCAGTCATTATTTAATTAATTTACGTTTTAAAATACCTAGGTTAGGTTATCTGAATTTAATGAGTAATTTTATATCGTTATCTATGGCGTAATTTCTCCAAACTTGTATTTCAGTTACATGAAAAAATGTTTGTATTCTGATAAAAAATATCATTAATGAAAGTGTCGTTTTTCCCTAAAAAATATAACTGAAAATGGAATACAACTGAAAGATAATCTAATGGTGTAAAATAATATCGCTTCGTTAGTCTTACTTTTTTATGATTTATTTTTGTTTAAATATTTTGGTGTCTGTCTAAATATTCGTAGATGTTTTATTCACGAAAAAAACTTAATTCTCATTTAAGTATCATGTATCTACTAACCCTGGAAAAATAGGTAGGAATTAGAGTATTCCTTCTACATTGTTGAAGACTGTATGTCTCGGGGAAAACTACTACTGGCAATGAGTTTAAAAGCTTGGCATTTCTTTGAAAAAGTCCTGGAAGAAAGATGTTTGGAAAGTCTTCAGGGTAACGGTAAAAGGATGCGAAGTTTGAAACAGTAAGGTGAATCTCAAGAAACTACCACCGGTAAAACGAACAAGGATATTTGTAAAGAGTATTATCGGTCATAAAAATATCTGTAAAAGAGAGACATATCGCTAACCTTTCTGCGGTGTTCTAAAAAAGTAAGGGATTTTGTAAGAAAGTATAACAGTATGTTGAGGAGCTGTACTCCATATATGGGAGCAGCATTCCAAAGCAGGTCGTATCTTTGCCTTAAAAATCATAAGCAACTGATGGGAAGAAAAATAGCTCTTAGCTGAAACAGAAAATCAAACTTTTAAGAAGCACTTTTAGCCATAGACCTTACGTGGTTTTTCCAAGATAAATTATTGCTGACAGAAGTAGTAAACATCGAGATTAATATCTTTATCGGTATAGTTACGTCAGAGACAATCCAACTGCAGTTTTACTAATAAATAGAAATACGAACGACCAAATTTATGCAAAATAACCAAGTTTTTAAAAACGCAGTTATGAGAAAAAACAAGTAGTTCATCCAAATAAATTATATTACAAAAATAATCAAAATAATTATAAATATGGCTTACAATGCCAAAAAAAGCATTATTGTCGTTTTTCTAAACAAATACTGTAATGTTAGTTAAAATAAAAAAAAAAACTTTTATTATTCTAATAATCAGTAAAATGCGTGGCGTAGGCCAGCAGCTTGCAGATTAAATCTTTGGTCACTTGGGTACTCTGGTACTCCAGAACGACCGTCCCAAAGAAGAGGTACATTTGCCTAGCGAGTTGATGTGGGTTGCAGTTTCTTCGTGCTCCAACAGTTTCTGCAAATGGGGTTCTCATTTAAGTGTCCCATACTGTTTGAACAGTCGGACCTTGCACCTGCTGAGCGTTATCAAGTTTTTTGTCAGGCAGTGGTTCATCCGAGCTATTAATATTTTACTGTACCTGGCCACTGTCATTTTTATGACATGTGCATTTTGCCGGTAACAACATATGGCCTCGAAACAATGGCAATCACAAAAGGCAGTGACGACGTACAAGGCTCAAATCCGACCTCTACTGGAGTATTGCTCGCACATTTGGGGTTCAGCACCAAGGCATTCTCTTCGTCTTCTAGATTCCATTCAGAAAAGAGCCATTCGCTTAATAAACAGCTCAACTCTTAGATACCCTTCACCCTCTAGAACATAGAAGAATAGCTGCAGACCAGTTATTGCTCTACAGATATTTCCATGGCAGATGCTCCAGAGAAATAAAAACTCTTGTACCACCATTGGCCACATTCGGCCGAAGAACTCGGCACGCTGATCAGTCTCACCCATTTACTCTCAAGATTGACACTACAAGGACCAATCTTCATCAAGAATCCTTCTTTTACTGGGCTGCTACGAAATGGAATAAGCTTCCAAAATCAGTTTCAGAGAACTATGACCTGCAACTTTTTAAAAAGCGTGTCCACAATCATTTCCTTTCTATAATCCCTTTCCCTTCTAATAGTCGCAGTGCGGGCCGTCCGCGGCCCACACGATAGGTCTACCCTTTTTGACACTATTTTCATAAAAAAAAAACGATTGAAAACAATACAAAGGGCAATGGAAAGAGCAATGCTTGGAGTTTCCATGACAGACCGAATCAAAAACAAGGAAATAAGAAGACGAACAAAGGTGACCGACGTAATCAGCTACATGACGGAGGTGAAATGGAGGGGATCAGGACATGTTGCAAGACAAGATGGACCAACAAAGTGTTTCACTGGCGCCCCAGAGAAACAAAGAAAAGTAGAGGAAGACCGTGGAAGCGCCAGTCGCCAGTATAAACTGTGCACAACTAGCTCAAGATCGACAGGAATGGAAAACTTGGTGGGGCCTATGTCCAGGAGTGGACCGGTAATCGCTGATGAAGAAGAAGAAGAGACACCTATATGTGAAAAATATTTTTGAAAAATTATACAATTATACTTAATAAATTAAAAAAATTATACAATTATATATTGTCACGGATTTTGGTGAACGGCATCCGCCTCTGACCTATTATTTCGCTGAAGGTAACGGTGCGGGTTTTTTAGCTGTTATCAAATGAGCGGGTGATTTAATATTGGAAAACTTCCGAATAGACGTCTCCATTCTGGAATAATTTGTTTGCAACTACTTAAGGATCGTCGCTGCGGAAGAGTTTTTGGTTTTTGAAGTTGAAGTTAATTATAAAGTGTTCTAGTTTTTAAAAGATTGTATAGAGTTTGTAAATATCTAAATGATTTGTCAAGTAAGAATTTATTGTACCTACACAAGATTAAAAATATTAACAATATAAACAATAATAATTTATATACATCGTAGGTTTAAAAATTGTCATCCTATATAGAAAAGTTTTCATTTAAAATGTATACATGACCTCACCATTTTGTTAAAAAAGTTTTAATGGGTACCTAAAATAAATTTAATCACTTAATCATTTACGTTCCAACCTTAAATTTGATAGAATTTGTTCGATTTCTCTAATAAAACCAAGAAAAATAAAAATTTTATCGCTTACTTCGCGCGCTAATGTTCGTCGAACGAGAAAACTAGTTTTCCACGCGTAAATCCTCACTTAAAACGGGAAAGCAGAGACTGTAATGATCCGGAATTCTTTTTCGAAAAATACTGGGAATATAAAGAAATTGTTACATAACTTTTTCTCATTACAGCTGTAAAAGCTATGCTCTAGAAAAAGTAATTTTGTGAGTAAATAAACGTATTAAAAAAATTGCTTCTTATAACTGGAAAAAATGTGTATAAGCTTTAAAAACTGTGATATTAATAAAAAAATTTAAATATAAATTGAATGCATTTGAAGAACCCAACAAAAAGTAATCGGCATTTCACGAAGTTTTTTTTATGGTGAACCATAGATGAATAATGCAGTATTAGCGTATGGTCATATTAGCGTCATCTGAAAAGAAGGTGCAGGCGATGGTTAATGTTATGCCCGATGCACTGAACATCAAAGAAATGAAAATAAATGTAAGCAAAATGAAATTAATGGTTTTTGAAAGGAAAGAAAGCATGACAAACTGTGAAGTTCTGATTAAGGGAGAAAGAGTGAAACAAGTAAATAAGTTTGTATACTTGGGTTGAAAGTTTACGAGTGATGAAAAGTATGACAGCGACATTAAGCGAAGGGTGTTAGCAGAAAAACAAATGAATGGGGCAATGCATAGCTTTATGAACAGCCAGAAAGTGTCAAAAAAGGCACGTCTGGCTGTGCATAGAGGAGTGTTGGTTGATACACTTATGTATGGTAGTAACTGTTGGGTTTGGCAGAAGCATGAAAATAGGATTAATGCTGCGGAGATGAGTAGTCTGAGAAGTATAGCCGGAGTGACTCGGTTGGATAAAGTGAAGAATAGTGAGATAAGAAAACGCTGTAGTGTAAAAGAAGATGTGGTTACAAAGATAGATAAAGGAATGCTTAGATAGTTTGGACGTATAGAAAGGATGGATGAAGAAAGATTGACAAAACAAATTTATAAGGCGGGTGTGAATTGACAAATCGGTAGAGGTTGACCTCGGCGAACATTTTAGGATCAGATCAACATTGTTTTGAAGAAAGACCAGGTCAAGAGTACCAACAACCGACGAGCATATATGAGAGCATTGATAAAAGTAGAGGAAGCAAAAGATGTGTGTTAAAACCGTAGCAAGTGGAAGTAAGTGGTCTTTGCCTACCCCTACGTGAAAAAGGCGTGACTATATGTATGTATGTATGTATGTACGTATGTATCTATTAATTTATTAACTCAAGTCTTTTAATTTAAAGAAACTTTACGTGAATAATACCATTAAGGAACTACAACAAATAATGAATCGTGTAAAGTATATCAGTTACAAATATGGCTTGAAAATGAACTCCAAAAAGACAAAATTTATGATAGTATTTATGTAATAGTGGACAATAACAATCTAGAGAGAGTATCAAGATACAAGTACTTGGAAAGATGACTTTATGAAGACTGGGATCCAGACAAGAAAATAAAATGCAGAATAGAAATGGCTCGTAATGTATTTTATAAATTTAGGAAAGTGCTCACATTTCAAGATATTAATGTAGATCTAAGAATGCGATATGCGAGATGTTACGTGTGGTCCACCTTATTATATTGAATGAAGTCTGGACTATGAAAACAACGATGCTCAGAAAAATATAAGCCTTTTAAATTTTTACCTATTGTCGTATATTAAAAGTGCCTTGGACAGATAAAATAACCTACGAGGAGATCCTACGACGAATGAAAAAGGAGAGAGAACTATTGTTAACAAAAAAGAAACTACCTGTATGCGAAATACAAAGTATAAGCTATTACAGCTTATAATGGAAGGGAAGATATAGAGCAGGCGTTGAGTAGGAAAGAAGCAATTATCCTCGTTAAGAAATATAAGAGAGTGGACGGGAATCCGAACTGTCGGGGAGCTCGTTGACACTGCAACCTATCAAGAGAGACTGGCGCATGTGGTCGCTTGCATCAAGTAGTGAAAGAATAATGATACCTTCTAAATCCAAATATAAAATAAAAAGTGAAGGGTGACACCTAGACCCCATTGGGCTCCTTTTTTATTCTTTCTAGAGGTCTTCTGCTAGTTATTTAACCGGAGCAATGTTTCAAAATGGCTAGTGGTATTTCCCAGGAAAAATTCCCCTAGTTCTTTTAGAGTTGGCAATCTTTCTTTAGGTATGGATACTCTGATTAACGTGATATTAACAATTATTGTCATCTTGTTTGTAACTTCTGCTTAGACCTGTTTTTATAAACCAAATGTTATGACAATGTTACTTTAGGTTGCAGTGTCCATTCACTCTTCCGGTTGGAAAACGTATTCTTTCTGAACATAGCTGGATTTGTTGGTTTTCATACCTTAAAATATTTTAATTTTTGTTTGTTTTGTTTGTCACAAATAAGTGCGTTTATTGTTTTTTAAAAAGCGATTTATGTCTTTAAAATGAATCTATTTTGTTTTGCCGAAAGTGAAAATGCCAACGAGTGTCCGGTCTATTTCGTTGACCGAGCTAGAAATGGTTGATATATACCTCAAATGAAATATATGATAGAAAAGATTTATTATATCAAAATGGCATATGTATGTTCTGAGGTGGTGTTGTTATATTCGGTGCTGTCTTTCCGGAAATAATTTATTATAAAAAGGAACATTTGACACTACAGTATGAGCAGTCATAATACGAATAAATGTGATTCCGCAAATAATATTTATTGAAAGAAATCGAATGTGGGTGATTTATTTTACTCTTTTTTTGTTTGGATTATTTTTTCTTTAAAAATAGTAAATCGCTGCAGTCTAGACTTCGTAATCGGTTTTGCTTTTACACTATTCACTTAGGAAGAATGATTAGAAAGTTCGATAAAAACATGGTAAAAAGTGAACATGCTAATGGAAAATAAAATATTTTAATTTCAATAGCTATTATTTTTTTAAGAAAATATAATGAAGCTCAAAAATTACAATCTGAATAATTTTGATCAATAAGCAATTTAATACATACAGTGTGTCCCAGATTCGCATCTCTATAAAGAGATCCTAGCTCCTATTATACCTACAGCAAAGGTAAAGCAGAGAAAGTTTCAGAGAAAGCTTAGTGAATTCGATAACTGGCCTTAGATTCACGATCAGTTTGTTGGTTTTGGAAGTATCGACAAAAAACGAAAAATTGCGTATTTTGTTTTTCGCCAGTAAATCCGAAACGGTAAATTTGACAGCTCTCAAAATGTGACATAATACGAGAGCGTGTATGTAATTTCTCAATCGTCTTTTGTTATTCCGCAATCCACCTCAACTTTCATTTTATTTTGACCTCTATATTGGATTTTCGATTTTTGGAAAGAGTGTTAAATTTCCTTTCCAGTGATGTCTCACAGGTGCATCAGTTTAACGTCCAGAAAACACAAAGCGCCACGTTTTCCAAGAAAGTTAATTCCTCAAATCGTCCCATCACAATGTCCGGAAATATCCTTGAACCAAGTCCCTCCATCTCGATTTTGGGAGTCACGGTGTCCAATAATTGCTAACATCGCAAAGTCGGCAAGCCAGAGGCTAGGTTTTCTGTGAAAAGCCAGAAAGTTTTTTACTCCTGATCAACTGTTGACGACGTACAAGGCTCAAATCCGAACTCTACTGGAGTATTGCTCCCACATATTGGGTTCAGCACCAAGGCATTCTCTTCGTCTTCTAGATTCCATTCAAAAAAGGGCCATTCGGTTGATAAACAGCTCAACTCTCACAGATACCCTTTACCCACTAGAACATAGAAGAAGAGTTGCAGACCAGACATTACTCTACACAGATATTTCCATGGCAGATGCTCCAGAGAAATTAAAACTCTTATATCACCACTGGCCACATTCGGTCGAAGAGCTCGGCACGCTGATCAATCTTACCCATTTACTCTCAAGATTAACACTACAAGGACCAATCTTTCAAAATCAGTTTTTCCAGAAAACTATGACCTGCAACTTTTCAAAAAGCGGGTCCACAATCATCTCCTTTCTATAATCCCTGCCCCTTCTAATAGTCGCAGTGTGGGCAGTCCGCAATGCTCAAAAAAACTAAATTAATTATGAGAAAGGATTGTTTTTTTTTATTACTCCGGATATTTCTTTTGCTTGAAGGTTTCGGGTGTGTATCACAAATAAACATGTTATATATCTGCAAACACATTTTTTTAAACGCATTCTAAAGTTTGCGTTGAATAAAATTTACAAGAAAATAGAAATATTATTTGTTAAAAAGAAAATATTTAAAAATTGTAAACGCTTCTTAAGGTATCTGGAAAAGAAACAAAAGAAAAAACATATTGATTTTTATTAAATCTAATAAAAAAAACTACAGTCTTATAAGATAGTGTTTTAGGATCATTTTTAAATAGTTTGTAAAAAAGAATAAATATATTAATAAATTACACGGAAATTTTTTTTCGGAATTTTATTGAGTGACTCTAATTCTAATCGTTGAAAAACATAAGCTAGAGTATCGCAAAGTGATCTTTAGGGTTACTCATCTTTCATATACGACTAACCAAAGTCAGATAAACCTAATAAACCTATTTTGGCTAGTAAAACCATAGACATTAAAAGAATAAACAAAAATTCTAAATGGTTATTTTTAAAGATAGTAAATTACAAAGTTGAAAATAAAAGTCATATGTCGTTTTAAATAGAAATCTTGTTAAGGAAGACAAAAGACACTGATGCTCATTGACGTTGAACCTAATGGAGTTGGTATAACAATTACAGAATATCTCAAAGTTAGTTACTCTTTATATGTTTGGGGAGTAAGTTATTTTATAGCTGATCAAAGTTTTCGCGACATTCGGTAAGAATTTAGCAAAATAAAAGAAAACAACATAATTTAAATAAACTGCTCACATGGAACTCACTATAATCAACTAACTGTCATAGGCTTTTCACTGACAGACTTCGCGGACCGACACACATTTTTATACAGGGTGTTTCAGTACTAATAAGAAATATTTCAACTATAAAATCCTGAACTCAAAATATGAAGATTTAACCCAAATCACCTAAATAAAATGTATCTTCTGTCTGAGTTACAGGGTGTTTTATTTGAAAATTAAAAAAAAATTGTGCTCAGTACTTTAAAACTATTCAAAGTATTATTGTCATATTTGGTAGGGAGTATAAGTACTATACACCCTACTAAATTATGTTAAATGAACGTTCTGGGCTACCAGAGGCGTATTACAGGGGCACGTGACTGGTTGATCCCTCCCAAATTCTACGCCACTGGCGGAATTGCAATTTAACTACAATTTTTCGATTTTTCCATACTTTCTATGTAAATATTTTATTTTTTCTCCATGGCGATAAATTTATTTTTTTTCGAGATAATTTGGGTTAAACATAAAGCTGCACAATTATTTTGATTTCAATGTATATTAATTATGTCGGTGTTTTGGGTTATCTGATTGCATTTATTACGCGGAGTTCTTACACACATCTTTTGCTTCTCTTACTTTCATTAGTGCTCTCATACATGCTCGTCAGTTGTTAGTACTCTTGATCTGGCCTTTCTTCAAATCAATGTTGATCTGATTGGGATTTGTTCGCTGAGGTCGACCTCTACCGACTTGTCCATTCACACTCGCCTTATAAATTTGTTTCGTCAATCTATCTTCATTCATTCTTTCTACGTATCCAAACCATCTTAGCATTCCTTTATCTATCTTTGTAACAACATCTTCTTTTACACCACAGCGTTCTTTTATCTCATTATTTTTTACTTTATTTAACCGAGTCACTCCGGCTATACTTCTCAGACTATTAGACTACTCATCTTCACAGCATTTTCATGCTTCTTCTGCCAAACCCAACATTCACTACCATACATAAGTGTAGGAACCAACACACCTCTATGCACAGCCAGACGTGCCTTTTTTGACACTTTTTGACTGCTCATAAAGCTATGCAGTGCCCCATTTATTTGTTTTTCTGCCAACACACGCTCAATGTCACTGTCATACTTTCCATCATACTTTCCATCGTAAACTTTGAAACCAAGTACACAAATTTAATTACTTGTTCCACGCTTTCTCCCTTAATCAGAATTTCGCAGTTTGTCATGTTTTTTTCTCTTTTAAAAACCATTACCTTCGTTTTGCTTACAGTTATTTTTATCCCTTAGATTTTCATGGCATCATGCATAACATTAACCATCGCCTGCAACTCCTCTTCAGATGACGGTAATATGACTTGATCATCGGCGTAAAGAAGGCAGAAGGCAGAAGAAGGCATGGCGAAGCCACACATCCCTGCCTCACACCTTTTTCGATGTTAAACCATTCCGTGCAAGCTCCGTTTATCCTGATACAAACCGTGGAATTCTCGTAAAGTGATTACCATGAAACATTACCTAAATTTCCAGTGAACACACAAATCGAGATAGTTGTGTGAATTCGCCAAAATCGATCATTCTCGAACAAATAAACCGGAAACGTCCGTGGTCGTGATTCGCAACAATATTATTAAGTTGACTTATTAAATATATGATATTTTTAACTTACATTTTATGTCACTGTATATTCTTATGATCTTACTGGGGGGCGCGATAAAAAGCTTAACAAAAACAGTTTAAATTACTGCTCTACGACTTTTTTTCTCAAACATGTAACAAATCATGCAATGACATCAAATTTAAATAATTTAATTAAAAATCAAACACTTATTTTAAAATAAAACGTCTACCTTTGTAGCCCTTGTATTTTCAGTACATTGTCTTGTTTTTTTACTGATACAATATTTTATGGACAATTGGGTAACGTAAATTAAAACGTTTTTAAAAATTAAGCATGGTTGTCGTTGTTATTTATTACATATTAACTCTCTACCAGAAAAGATCCTAAAAATTCATTTTCATCAAAAATATTGTTGATATGCTATATTGTTTTGCGGGTATAAATGTTACAAACATATTTTTTTTTTTACTTTTTATTATGGGTTTTGATTTTGTTTTCGTTGCCTTTGTTTTTTCCACTGGAGTGTTATATACACAGTATCATTAATATTTATACAGAGTGGACCGAAAGTCTGCAAACGGACAATTATCTCGTAACTTGCCGGTCCGAATTGTACATAATTTGTGATAAGGTTATTTTGAGATACGAAGATTCCAGATTTGACAATTGCAATGTTGTCGGGTTTGCCGTTTTTCTGATATATTAGTTACCATGGTTTTTTAAATACATCACCCTGTATATTTAGTCATTATTGGAATCTCCTATTCAATACAAGTTCAGCCATATGTAACACTTATGGTTCTGTGTAGTCCAGAAGGTATTAAATAAATAAAACAGAAGTGTGACAACGCCTAATTGTCTCAGTTATTTTCTTAATACAAACTATTTTCAACTACATTCAAACGTAACCATTGAAAGATAACATTTTTAACATAATGATTACTTAATCAAGCGGTTAAAACGTGCTTAAATAATTGTACGTTTCCAGACTTTTGGTCCACTCTGTATATAGGTACATTATTTGGTTAAGTAAGCGTTAAATATTTCCTTCGTTGGTTTCTCCACGACACAGGAATGAATTAATCCATATAATTTTGAAAATCACATTAATTTCAGCAAGAAATTAAACCTAATTTAACGATCTAATGCTTGTGAACATCTAGTAAGCATATATTTAATATGCGAATGAAATATCAAAGTTCAAATGAATCAAAATTTGATCAGATATCTAAAACAATTCAAACGAATGTGGTTTTGCAATAAAAATGACTATTTCTCGACATGTAAAGACAAGTTTAAAACAAGGTGATTAAAATATAGCAGTGTTACACAAGAAAAATACCCAATTCATAACAATAAAATTAAAAATAAACTGTTGATATTACACAGTGTAGAAATCGGGGATTTATATTTCCCTTTTTCTATACGGAGAAATAATAACTTAACTTTAATATAAGCGGACTGGAAATAATTACAAAACGGCTGGTTTTTAAACGTTTTTAATTAATACAAAATATAAACACTATATCTATCTTCAAAGGATACAATGCACTTGTCCCGACTAGTTAACTGCTGAAAGCAATAAAATGAATTCAATGCCGTGAAATAAATAGAAATAAAACTAACGAAATTGAAAGAAAAAAGAATATTAAATGACTCGCCACTATTGACGGTTAAAGGAATACAACTTATTGCAAGTAACGCTCTTTTTCAAATCTTTTAAACAATCGTCTATGTATAAGTTAAACAGCCATGGCGAAGCCACACATCCCTTTCTCACACCTTTTTCAATGTTAAACCAGTCCGTGTAAGCTCCGTTTATCCTGACACAAGCAGTGAAATCATCGTATAGTGATTCCAGTGCTCGTATTAAACTACCGCTCACCCCATACACTTTAATTATACCGGGGTAAAAAACAATACGGTTGGGAAGAATATGTAAAAACGAAGAAAAAAATTAAATTATTTAAATTGAAATTATTTTTATTTTATTTGCGGTTAGAAACGTAGGGCATTAAAGAAAGGGATACAATCAAATTATTAAAG
Organism: Agelastica alni; assembly: GCA_950111635.1. Classification (NCBI taxonomy): domain Eukaryota; kingdom Metazoa; phylum Arthropoda; class Insecta; order Coleoptera; family Chrysomelidae; genus Agelastica; species Agelastica alni. The sequence continues at coordinate 4,917,072 of OX467718.1, read as the reverse complement.
TCATTATTAATTCGTTTAATTTTTAAGATCTCCAAGATATTTAATTTAAGGCATTATTACAAATATGTAAAATCTCGAGGTTTTGTGTCAATGTTAAAATGGTGTTTATTGTTAACAATATGGTTTGCAAGAGAACTAGAAGAGTTGAAAACATTAAAATTGTTAGAGTGAAGATATGTATTAATTATTCTCACATGTTCATGTATTCCTTGAGAAAATGTACGTCCAGTTTGACCAATATTTGTGGCATTACAGTCTTTGTGTGACCAAGAAATTGTTTAAACTTCTGTGATTCCCAGACAAGCTAGCCGCTGCACTTTCTGCAGCTTGACTTGTGCCGAAATTTGTTGCATTTTTGACCACCATATCAATGAAGCATAGGTGACCATTGGTTTAATGATCGTTTGGTATGACCAGTAGATCACTCTTGGTTTCAGATCCCATGTCTTGCCAAAGACTCGGCGGCATGTTCAGCTTGCTGCTATAGCTCTGGAAAAAATGTGGTTGAGTTGGCTGTTCCATGGCAGTTTTTGGTCGATTATTACGCCCAAATATTTAACTTCTTTAGAAAAAGTAAGCTGAGTTCCATTTAGAGTTGGGGCTTTAAGTTCGTACTATCGCCTCCTGGTGAACCAGCACTGTTTTGCTAGGATAAACATTATGTCCTTTCTTTACGCACCAGCTTCTGATTGTATTTAGGGCTACTTGCATGCGATTGGAAATTACTTTGTCATGTTTGCCCCTAATGGTGACGACTAGGTCATTGGCGTAATCTTGAGTCGTAAAACCAGAGTCGTGTAGCTTAACTATTAGGTTGTCTACAACCAGTGACCACAGCAAAGGCGATAGGACTCCCCCTTAGAAACAACCTTTTTCTACTGTTTTCTTGATTGTCTCTTCTCCAAGAGTCGCCACAATGATTCTGCTTTTCAGCATAGATTGTATCCATCTGATCAGTGAGGCGTTTATATTTTTTTTTATAGTATTGTACAAAACTTAGTTTTCGTATTTGCTGGCTTAATCCGAAACTGTATAGAAGAAAAACATTTGTACACTTTTAAAATATAAATGTTGTTTGGATTAGAAATATTTAATTTATATCCTCGGTAAGTGCCTCTGTTTAAAGGACCAAATTAGGAAAGTAATAAAACGAGTGACAAGCATTTATCATCGAATACAACAAGCAACTTCCATAAAAATGTACCTACCAACCAAATCAGATAACGGTGTATTAAAGGATTTTATTGTTCAATGCGCAGTAAAAAAGTTTAGTAAGCGAATGCTGATTTATGTATTAAAACGCTCTTTCGATAAGAAAAACAATAAAATTGGTTTTTGGTTGTGTGAAGGCCCCTCTAAAGTTTGTGAGAACACTGGAGGCTGCTGTTGACGTCACTACTTTCGGAAAATTTTATTTGCGAATAGGACCTTCGTTGGCTTCGTACTTTTTCAAAGGAAACCTCGGTTAGCAAACATTTCCACCTGTGTTCGATACAAACGGAATGTATTGATTTAACTGATTAACGAAGTAATTTATCTCGATTGAATTTCGAAAAGATTAAATAAGTCAAAAAAATATAGGAATAAATAATAATTACACAAAACAAGTACTTACCTTTGTCGTATCTTTGCCTCACACGGCTAGCTAACGTCTCGAGCGGTGTTCGATAAAAGCAGGCTGTATTGATTTAACTGATTAACGAAGTAACTTATCCCGATCGAATGTCGGATAAATTAAATAAGTCAAAAAAATATTGGAATTGTTTCTTTGCCTTATGAGTCCAAGCAATAGGGAAAGTGCGTGCAAAAATTAATATCCAAAAAAAAATAATATGAGCGTATGTGAAATTAAAATTCAAGGTGAGTTTCTATTTCATGCGACTCGATCCTGATGATCGAACATAACCTAAAAAATTGGCAAAGTTGCGAAAAGCGGTTTTTTGTTAATAACTAAAAAACTACAGCTCCGATCGAAAAAAGTTAAAACAAGAAATTGTTGGTATTAAAAAGATCTATCTATTAAATAAATTATAATATTTTGATATCTTTGATACTTTACTTTAACGTATTTAAACTTGTTACTTACTGTTAAGTGTAGCCTATGGCAAGCCAAAAAGTATTTTGGAAAATTGATAAATATTAATTATTTTTCAAGATATATGAAGTTTTCTCCAAAAAGATGCTCTCTTAATTTAGCTAGTTCTGCTCGGGTATGATGATGCAGTAACGATTTAGGGCTTATTTTTTTCATTAAAAGTTGTACTTTTATATTATTAAAAAAGTAGATTAATTTTAAGGTTTAAATAATGACTAAAATAATTGCAGTAGTTTTTTACATGTTTTTTTAAAATAAATTTCTTAATTTTGTTTTTATAGAACTGAATTTTATGAAAATAGAATTATTTTTTTTTTAAAATGCGTGAAATGATGCCAGAAATCTATTTTTCTATTTCCATGATTAGAATAAAAAATAAATAATAAAATAAAAACTGAATGACTGTAATAAAAAACGAATGACTAGATTAAAAAACGAGTAACTAGAATAAAAAACAAATAAGTGCAATGCATAAATATAAAATATATCACTCTTTTTGCTACTATAGCGAGTTCTTTTTCATCAAACGATCTACGTAATGCTTTTTGCTGTTTGGTGTATCTCTACTCCAAAAGAAGTCAACCATCATATTAACATCCCACTGTCCCTGATAAAGATTTTCCATAACTCTTATATCTTGATAAAAGCGTTCTTCCTGCTCTTTACTAAAATCTTTAAGATTTATCAATATGTGCATTTAAAAATTGTAATTTTACATTCATTAAGCATCCCAAATGTCTAAAATCTTTAACCATCTTGGCAACAATTTGTTGATACTTTGGACTCATGTTATTATTAGTTGTAACACACATCTTAAAAACTTAACTAAGCTGCTCTTTCAGGTTTATGCAAAGGAGAAATGAAAATCTTTAATGGATCCATGAGAGACTCCTTGATGATATTGTTTGAACCAGGGTTAAAGGATGATCTCACGGGCCACTGTTTCAATCTGCTATTATGATTTTGTCTGTCTCTGCTATCTCTCAAACACAAATAGCAAAGATATTTTGTAAAGCCCGACTGTTGTCCAAGAAGCAACGTTATTATTTTTAAATCACCACAAATCTGCCATAAGTGTTTTTGGTACTGAATTTTTTGTAAAATGATTTCCATACTTTCATACTTTTCGTTCATAACGGTTGTGTGAGCGAACGTATCTGAAAGTCAGTTAAAATTTGCATTGATAAAAATTGCCTGAGATAAACTGTTTTTGTTTGATTCGGGAGCAATGGGGTTATGGGGTTTAGGGGTTATGGGCTTATATTATTATAAAGATATGAGTTAAAGGTCACACGGGGTTATTGTGTTATCGTTTTAAGGGGTTAAGGGGTTTCATATGAATGGTTTATAGTTATATAGTTTAAAAAATCTGTTTTTTTGCGGTTATGGAAAACCATAGCCCAATGGAGTTATTCTGATCCTAAATTCGGATTTAGCGACCCCAAAAACATGTCGTTAACATGATCTGACTCTCAAACCCAAAATTTTTTTTCTCGGGTGGCTGTGCTATTAATGCGTGTGTTTTAGTATTTTAAACAATAATTTATTTTGAAACTAACTTCCTAGAAAGTAAGTTTCATTATTGTACAGGTACGTCGCAAATGACAGTGATAAAAGAGTATGTTAATTGTCGAGAGTTATACTGCTTGAATAAATCTAGTAATTTGATTTTATTGTGAACAGCGTAATAAATAGGTTCTTGGTAGTTGCATGATCGGTAATTTAAAACATAAAGGCTTTACTTGGGGAATTTTCCCAAGAGATATGTGTTCGTGTTGTTTTATTTTTTCTATTATTTTTTCTATACACTATTGGAACAATCATGTCTCGAGAACTATTGATAGAAGAATTCTTTTCCAACAACTGTTTCCGTTCGGTTTTTATTTTGTACTTTAGCGCGTCTCTACGACCAACAGTTGGCTCACTTCATCGTTTTGTAGCTTTATTTATTTATATAAGAAACTTTTTCGTTCTAAACGTTTGTTTATGTATTTGTATATATGTATGTATGTAAGAATATTCCAGACGGTCATTGTTTTTTCAAATTTTTCTGTTAAGTAGTTTTTTGCCCCTGTTGCTCTTAACCGAGATAAAATTGTTAAAATATTTTACCGTTTTACTTTATTTTTGTTATTATATTTGCCAAAAGTCACTCGGTAATTTTTTTTAAAATTGTTAATATTTTTTAAATATTGGTGAAAATCACGAGAAGCTGTTGTATAGTCATATTTATCTTTACGGCCATTTCATACTCACATACCCAATCCTAAAAATTACACATAGCATTCGTTAAACTTCAGTGACGTTATTTGAAGAGACACACACGGTGGCTGGAAGTCTACCAATGTCGCTGAAGGATTTATAAACAATTAAACGGCCAATACCAATCATTGAAGAACATAATTTGACGCCTCCACATCAATTTGGATTCAGGGAAAACCACTCCACCATAGATCAGGTTCGCAGAATCACGGACATTATAGAAAAATCACTTGAAGAAAAGAAAGTTTGCTCAACTATCTTTTTAGATGTGGCTCAAGCTTTCGATAAAGTTTGGCACAATAGTCTAATCTATAAAATGAAAAAAACAATACTAGCAACTCTTAACTTCATACATTTCAGAAAGATATTTCAGAACTAAGCAAGGAGATGCCTACTCTGACCTAAAACAAATACAAGCAGAAGTGTCACAAGGTAGCGTACTAGACCCAATACTTTACCTGCTCTATACCAGATCTTAAATGGAATAAGATTGCAACTTTTGCAGATAATACCGCAATTATTGCAGTTGGAAACAATATCGAAGAGGCTGCTGAAAACCCCGATAGAAAGAATTAAAATTTGGACCAAAACTTGGCGTATTATGTTAAATGAAAAAAAATCTGTACACGTAGATTTTACTAACAAGCACAAACGTCATCTCCCTATTAAAATCAACGATGCCAGATCTCGCACGCAGCAAAATACCTTGTCATGAATCTAGATACAAGACTACGCTGGAAAGTCCATGTGAAATAAAAGAGAAGAGCTTAGCTAAAAATACAGAAAAATGCATTGGTTACTTGGAATAAATTCAAAGCTGTCCATCTACAATAAATTGCTCCTGTATAAACAAGTTTTAAAACCGGTTTGGACCTACGGCATTCAACTATGGGGCTGTGCTAGAAAAACATTTTAAAGGTTCAAAAATTCTAGAATAAAGTGCTGAGAAACATCGTTGATGCACCTTGGTACTTTCGTAACTGTAACCTTCATCGGGACCTAGAATTATTCACAGTAAACCAGACCATCTCCAAAATTGCCAGAAGTTATGAGCAAAGACTTCTCCAGCATGTGAACACCGAGGTAATCCAGCTCCTCGATAACGCCAATTTGATAAGAAGACTCAAGAGGACCAAGCCGTTTGAGTTGCTGTAGTGATAGTGAAAAGCAGAGTGTAGTAAAGTTATTAGAACCTAAGGCAGACTACTGAGTACAGCCTCAGTTAATTTTAAACTGTTTCATTTTAGGCTAGAAAAAATGTATTCATTAATCGAACTCTAATCAGATTATAATTTAAAAAATATTCCGTAAGGGATGTTGAAAAGAAAAAAAAAAGAAAAAAAAAGCTACCCAAGGTCCGAAAGTTTGTCTGAACATTATGGATATTTACAAAAAATGGATACGATATAGTGTTTAGGTGTCTCTGACAAATATTTAATGGCACTTAATACATTTTTCTAATGCTACACAATCCATCATTTAATCTAATAACTTTAACTGTATAAAGAGCACATTATGGTCCATGACAGCAAAATTTCTGTAGAGATAAAACTTGATAAAAAATTGATCAACTTGCTTTCAACAGTAATATTTCAAGTATATTTTTTATCAATTTCGTCTTAATGCAATGGTTGGTAAGGAAAACTTTTTCTTAAAATACTGCTTACAATCCTTGCAAACAAAATCGCGGGTAAAAGATTGTGATTAATAAAATAAAAGAGTTAAGAACAGCTAAACAACAATATGTATATATATGTTTTTTTTTAAACAAATAATTAATCGATAATCTAACAAAAATACTTGCTGGTTTTTAAATTTCCTTAAAACGGTAAAATCAATAAATTCCTAGGAGAGGAATTTGTTCGAAAACCTCACAATTTTTTCTTTTATTGACAGAGTAAAAATTTTCCATAGCTCTACGCATTTCATCGAAAAAAATTTTACTACAAGAACGTTCCAAACTTTCTACAAATAAAGTTGATATCTCTGACGAAGTACAAGGTCACTGCCAATATCTACGTATTACCGCTGGGATCGGTTTTCCTTCATTTTCCGAACGTTTTCGAATTCCGTACGCCTGCATCTCCATTTTCCACTAGCGTTTATTAATTTGGTAAAAAATTGACATTTATGTGATAGTTACGAAAAGGTTTTATCAGAAACATTGGAAGGTTAAACTATTTTTATATTCATTAAAAATAGTGCTTGGTGTATTCCTTCTTAAGCTTATAAAAAATTATCGTAAAAATATTATTTTTTTCATCTACGTGATCAGCAATTAACTCGTCACGAAATCCCTCCAAGAAAATTAATAAAGAAAATCTAAAACAAGTTATTGCATATTATATGGGTAGTGGTTATTGCAAAAACAAGAAAAATTATAGAAAACATCTGAAGCAAAATTTTAAAAGATAGAAAAACGATGAGATTAAAGATAAACCAAAGAAAATAAAAATACTGAGAATAGGTAGTAAAGCAATAAAAGTATTAAAATACATACATATGGTCACGCCTTTTTCCCGTAGGGGTAGGCAAAGACAACTTTCTTTGCTACGGTTCTTACACACATCTTTTGCTTCCTCTACTTTCATTAGTGCTCTCATACATGCTCGTCGGTTGTTGGTCCTCTTGACCTGGCCTTTCTTCAAAACAATCTCGATCTGATCGAGATACGTTCGCCGAGGTCGGTCTCTATCGACTTGTCCATTCACACTCGTCTTATAAATTTGTTTCAATCTTCCTTCATCCATTCTTCTTACGTGTCCAAACCATCTCAGCGTTCTTTTATCTCCCTATTCCTTACTTTATCCAATCGAGTCACCCCGGCTATACCTCTCAGACTACTCATCTCCGCAGTATTTATTCTATTTACATGCTTCTTCTGCCAAATCCAACATTCAATACCTTACATGAGTGTAGGAATCAATAAACCTCTATGCACAGCCAAACGTGCCTTTTTTGACACTTACTTTTTGGCTATTTATAAAGCTATGCAGTGTCCCATTCAATTGTTTTCCTGCCAATACCCTTCGTTTAATGTTACCGTCATACTTTCCACCTCTCGTAAACTTTGAACCCAAGTATACAAATTCATTTACTTGTACAAAAATGAGTGGTTCTTTTTTATTAAGAAATCTCTTGATCTACGTCAAATTCATACTTTACCATTTTATTTATTAGGTCGTATAACCTTTTAGACAGACCACCCATTATTCACTTTGCACATAACCAGGATGCACTGGATTCTTTAATTGTTGTAGCAGTTTTCTTTGTAGTCTAAGGCATTTAAAAAAAACCTTTTAACATAGCCTTTGTATTTTAAATTTCCACAAAACCGATATAGCCGCTTAAAATTCATTTCTTCCAATTCTTTCGAAACTACGAATAAAATTTTCTACGCCCCACTAAATTCGCTGTCACTTTTTAAATTTAACGCTACTTTACTGTCCCAATTTCGCCAACTCTCTTATTTTTAATGGAACCAGTTCAGAGGACGCAACCAATTAGTAGTCTTATTTTGCCGTCGGCGTTACTTGATTTCGTATATTTTTTTAATGGGAAATATATATCCCTTCGTAATGTCAAGAGAATTTTTTAGGAATGTTGACGTTGCTGCAAATTAAGAAGTTAAAAAAAAGATTTTATAAAAACGCTTTCTAATGATTATAGAGTATAATGTGTCGACATTACTTTTTTTTGTCTCAAAGTACAAACTGGTAATGCTGCAATTACTCTCTCTTTAAGTTACTTTTCTTTTGAAGACAATGTATTTTAAAACCAAGAACTAAGCGGTAATACTTATTTCCAAATAGAGACCTGAAACTTGGAGGGTGTGTTCTTTGTATGACGTAGGCATTCGATAAGAAAGTATTCTGCCCTAAAGGGGGTAAAAAACAGGGGCAAAGTTTGTATGGGACAACGTGATTCCTTGGTCCAATCTACTTCAAATTTTGCATAAACATTCTTTAACAGAATTGATGGAAGACTTGTTTCATATTATGAAACTCATCGCCCAACGGGGTTAAAAAGGGGTAGTAAGTTATTTTGGGGGTGATTTGCATTAAAGTAATGGCTTATTAAAGTGGCTTATGGCTAATTTATAATTAAACAAAAAGAATCAATGGAGTTTTGATATTTAAATTCCAACAGCTACATTAATGGTTATTCCATAAATCATGTTCAATAAATAAATTAACCACAGTAGACATAAACTTTAGTAAGAAAATTATTTCAATGATTTAATGTACCATATCGTACATATATACTGAATGAATAATTTATTGGTACATAAAAAAATTATTTCCATCGGGTAATGTTTGAAGCGACAGTCTTTGCTTATTGCAATAAATTCAACGTGGTACAGTTTCCGATAACATCTTATGACCGTTTTTAGTGTGAGCGTTAATTTTGGTTTTTGTCGTAATCTCTGACGGATTCGGTGAAATAAATCATCGTAGGTAGTCCAATTTGTTACGTAGATAAACATGCTTTTTCTTCTGCTAATTTGCATAAAATAATATCCCACAATGGCTGTAGGAGTTAGCCCAGGAGCGGATCTACTTAAGGGCTTTTTGGGCCTCGTGGATACAAAAAGCCTCCAGCCTTCATTGAAAACAATAGACGAAATTGTGAAGAAACTCGAAACTACAATTTTGATTATTTTTTGGGAAAAATTTTTGGAGCCATTTAATTTAATTAATAAAAAAATACAAAGCCCTGGTTTAGATATTTGTATAGGCAATAAGTTAATTGTGTCATTTAAATGTCTAACAAACACGACTATTACATATTTCAAAAAAAAATTTTAGGATGTGTATAACATTTATGAATTTTTTGATGGCTGCCTGAATTTGAAATATTTTATAGAGTAAATAATTCTGCAACGATTAAGATAAAGAAATAGGCACCTTTTCCAAAAGTTTCAGCAAAATAAATCATTTTAAAGTCACCATTTACTCAATGTTATTTTTACCAAAAGTGGAATAATTTTTAAAAGAATCGAAAACTTTTTGTTTTTCTATAAAACTTGTACGGTTAAAAAACTTATTGTTAGTAAGTTCAGACGATTTGCGATTTTTCGAGCCCAAAAACAAGCGGGGTTTCCGATAATTGCAGAGATATTTTGTATTGAAGTTCATGAAATTATTCGTTTTTAACTCACTATCATTTCTTGCAATTTGTTTTTTTAATTTGACGTTAAAAACTGTCTTAAATATACAAGTACAATTTCGTTTTATTAATCTTATTTATCATATCGTATTTAACAAACTATTTTATTAAAATTATTAAAATGCCTTTAACTAAAAGTTAAAGTTTTTAATCATTGGTGTTAGCGATAGAATGCGGACTCAACAAAAGGAATGCACAATATTACATGAAATTCACTTAGATCGTGAAGGTATCTCTTAATCTACGGTAGGAAGAATAAAAAGGAAATACAGGAAATTACGACTCGGGATGTACCAAAGCAAGGTTGACCTGTAGGTACTTAGTTTCCTGGGAGCTTAGTTCCTGACTTTGGAGGGCTTTAAGAAGGCCTCTTCCAGAAACTTGAGCTTCTTGCAGAAAATCATTCGCAAATCAAATGATCTGCAGTTTCAGCAAAGTTCCCGCATTGGGTGTGTAGGTATAGCAATAATTTTGTTTTTGCCAAATTTCATTAATCATTATAAAAAGTTTGGAAATTAAATGTTTAAGACAGCTTTCAATATTTTCTCTTTTTTTGGAACAAAACAATTTCTTTTAGTTAGCTGAAACTTAATATTCTGGTTTATTTTTTATCTGTAAGGGTATTGATAAATAATAAATGTATCTACACAAATTCCAATACGTAACAAAAAGAAATCTAATAAATTATTAAGGTTTAAATATATTAGGCTCTAAAAAGTAACCAAATGTGTCATACATATTTTTCTTTATATCGTCCTATTATTAAATTTATTAATTTGCCCGTTTTTAAAAAAATTGTTTAGTTTATTAAACTGTTAGTAAGTCTAAGATATATTTTTAAAAACGATCTGGACTGTAAAAAATCGTGTTTATGTAAAAAAATGTTTTATTGAAGAGTCGGACCTTTTTCGTACGTAAAAAATCGACATTTTACTTATCTGAATTTACCAAATTGATATATTTTTATGTAAGGTGAATACCAAAAGGATATCATATACTGCTCAACGAATTTCGGAGTCAACACAAGTGCCGCAAAAACAAACATTTCGAACTGGGCGAAGAGGAAAATACTCACGTACTGGTCCAATATACCAGGGTTGACTCACTCGAAGACGTTTCTACCTAAACCCTCGAAAAACACAACTAAGCAGATCCTAAAATGAAACAGAAATGACCTGCGAATTCTAACGGGACTGCTTACGGGACACTGTCGTCTGAGATACCACCTCAGAAAGATAGATCTGAACCAACAAACGGACTGTCGGTTTTGCTGCGTGGAAGACGAAACTGCTGAACATATACTATGTTTATGTCCCGGCCTGCGAAAAATAAGGTTCAACATATTTGGTTACACCAACCTAGAACCTACCAATTTCAAAAAAATCTCACCCTATACAACCATGAACTTCGTGAGAAGGGCAGGATAAATAATAATAATAAATAAGCTGGGTAATATACCAAAACAAATAGCCACATATTATAATTTAAATACTCCACACAAGATTATATTGGTATAAAACCTGGGGCCGTAAGATAATGGATCCAAGCGATCTAAAAGAGACAGGGCCAACAGAAATCTCAAGGTTTTCCAAAATCAGCGGACTAGAATTCTGATGCCCTGAAGACACAGCGGTAGTCACAGAGGATCAAAAGATCTAGGTGACATAGGTGCCGATACCAAAGGCCCAACCGCAAGACTGTAATGTAATGTAAAGTAAAACTAATTTGCCAGAAAACATCCCCTTAACCTCCAATTGTTCCTGTTACATGAACGTTACGTCTGCCTCATCTAATCAATCTGATATAAAAACTTTGCAGAAAATATTTCAAATGCACCGGTATTTCATTTAAATAACTTTACCAACACAATAAATAATAATATAAAATACCAATTAATACTTATATTTATTTCAATAGATAACGATTAAGACCTTTTAAGTATTTTTTATTTAAATTCTTTGCTTGTGGAGAAAATATCGTCTGTTACACAGTTAAAATAAAAAATTCGATAGTTCGCGCTTGCTAACGCTCGCGCTCGGAATATTTCAATTTTTTATGCTAACCTAGTGACAATATTTACTATTCAGTACCATAAATTAATAATATATAATAATTTATTTATCGCTGCTGTAAATAAAAACATTTAAGCCATCCCTACTAATTGTTGAGCAGTGTATACCTAGATATATAAAAAAGAGAGAGCGGATGATGATATAGATTTACTTTGAAACCATTGATCACGTTAAAATATCACTTTTACTTCTCAAAGGATTTTTACGTCATATCGTTGAGTCTGCAGTTAAATAAAGTCCGGTTGAATCCGATAAAAAAATAACCAATCTAGTTATTGTAATCGTCAACCGCAGTATTACGTACAAAATTTTATGTAAGACCATCCTTTATTCTTCTGTGTAGGGTGTAAAAACTTTGCTAACCTGTTTCGATTTTACTTTTATTTTTTCCCTGATGGTCGAACGATAGTCGCCCGAGTTCCACTTAAATAAATCTCGTTTCCGTAAATATCTTCTTTTCTTCGTTCGTAAGCAGTTCTTTATAAAGCTTGATGCACGGCCAGAGTGAATTTGAGAAAGGGACTCGAAACAAGTTTTCAACATAAATCAATGCCCAAAGCAACAAATTCCTTAAAATTTAGCTTTTTTGGATACTCTTTGATTAAAGTAAATTAAAGATATTTTGAATTGGGAAAATATACTTGAACTAACTGTTCCAGTTATAAACCTGTACTTTGCTATGAAAAATAATTAAAATCTGAAATATTGTTATTATTAAACTGATAACCACAAAAAAAAAATATGAAAAAGTTTAAATTTCTGCATTTATTGCTAAATAATTTTTTACGATTTTAGTAATATGTTCAACCAAACGAGTATTTTATAAGCAAATATTTTAAAACGATTTAACAAAAAAAATGTTTTGATTATTGTTTTTTTTAAAACTTAACGTAAATACTAATCACTTTTTCCACGATAATTTATCTGTACAAAATAAAATGTAACTTTTTTGCAAAGTAAAGAAATTGAGGCAAGAATTTTCAAATTTTTGTATGAATATGCTTTCAGCAGAATAAGAACTGTTAGGTACAATGTTATTTAATATAAATTACCCACCACTTATCATGATTATTGCCTATGAAAAAAATAGCTTCTTATAAAAGTTGTGTGCTTATTAGTGAATTTTGTAAAAATGCTATCAGGAGTACAGTAGAATATATTTTAGGTAATACAACAATGGGATACACTGTATATTTTTAAATTTTTTAATTTTTACCAAAGTATTTCTTTATCTATCTTTGTAACCACATATTCTTTTACACCACAGCTATCTTATAGCTCACTTTTCTTTACTTTATCCAACCGAGTTACTCCGGCTATACTTCTCAGACTACTAGCTTCGCTGTATTAATCCTATTGCCACGTCTTTTTCGTTCTCTAACGAGTACTCTGCTAGCGGTTTCTCTACTGGAAAATTATGCCCGAGCTCAGCCGTAGAGGGTAGAAGAAAAAAATATAAAAGTGAGCTGCGCCACCGACTTGACGGTATAAGCCGGAAACCCCTAGATCTTATAGGCACTAGCAGGGCTACAAGATAAACAACTATGATTATGGTGAACCAAATAAATAAAATTATAGCAAAAATATGTTGGATACTTTACTCACACAATAGATAATTAAGGTACACAGTTCAATAGCAACATCATAACAAATATAGTCAAAGTTAACAGCTATGGTAAAATTTCCTTGCTAAAACAAACCAAAAATGTAAAATTTACAACTTTATAAACTGACCATAACAGCAGTAAGAGTAACAGACTTTACCAAGTTACAACAAAAAGTAAGACATATATAAATTAACTCATTAATAACACTAATTCAAAAATTTACATAAAGGCAAAGAACAAGAGGTAAAACATATATATATATATATAAGTTAATTCATTAATAACACTAATTCAAACATTTACATAAAGGCAAAGAAGATTCACTAGTTAACTGTTTACATAAAGATTTTCACTGCCAAAACAATCAACTTCATTTAAAAATATCTTTACAATGGTTGTCCTTTAAAATATCAAGATTGTAGGATATTTACAAATAAGTAGGAAGAAAATATGTTTTTACTTGGACATAAAGAATTATTGAGAAGGTTACTTTAATCCAAGTTTAGTTTTGGCATATTATCTAATGCAATAAATAGTTTCCAACAATGTACTCTACTAATAAACTAGACAGAACGTAATCGTGGTGACAGAATGAGTCACTGCGTTATATATTTAAAAATAAATCACTGATAACCTTTGGGTATACGAATTCACATGTACTCCTGTGGTCTACTCTTGTGGTACTCCTGAACTACTCCGGGGGCTGGTTAGATTATGGGGCGGCACCAGTTAGTGAACAATGGCTTCCCTCAAACAATTCCCGATAACGGCTATTCAACTTGACACCAACTCCAACAATATCCACAACAATGGCAAGACAAAATGGTCAAGTTGAAAATCAAATGGTTTTTCTTCAAAATCCAATTAAGATGGCCCAAATACAGCCAGATATGAAAGAAATCCCATAGAGGTTCTGCACACGTGCTAATAACACACCGTCCCCAACAACTTTTACCGACACCTGGCCTCCAAGACTCTCAAAACACGACTGCCGCTCCTATCCCGGAAATCAAGAAAAATGGCGCGGAATAAACGTCAACCCACAATCTTCTCAAATCTGTGCCTCGTCCGTGTGAATATCCAGTAATTGCAAACCAACTATCGAATCTTATCCCTAGAGTACTGTATGCAACCATGAATACGAAAATAGGCACGTGACACTACTTTCATGCTTCTTCTGCCAAACCCAACATACTACCATACATAAGTGTAGGAACCAACACTCCTCTATGAATAGCTAGACGTGCCTTTTTAACACTTTTTGGCTGTTCATAAAGCTATGCAGTACACCCCATTTATTTGCCTTCCTGTCAACATCATAGCTCAATGTCACTGTCATACTTTCCATCTCTTGTAAACTTTGAACCTAACTATTTAAACTCATTTACTTGTTCCACTCTTTCTCCCTTAATCAGAACTTTACAGTTTGTCATGATTTCTTCTCTTTCAAAAACCATTACTTTCGTTTTGCTTACATTTATTTTTATCGCTTCGATTTTCAGGGCCTGCAACTCCTCTTCAGATGACGCTAATATGACTTGATCATCGGCGTAAAGAAGGCATTTGACGATTAAATCATTCATTTTCAATCCATATGCACTTTCTTTCAAATCTTTTAAACAAACGTCCATGAATAAATTTAAGAGCCATGGCGAAACCACACATCTCTGTCTCCCACCCTTTTCGATGTTAAACCAGTCAGTGTAATCTCCGTTTATCCTGACACAAGCAGTGGAATCGTCTTGAAGTGATTTCAGTGCTCGTATTAAACTACCGCTCACCTCATACATATATAATGTCGACCACAATTCACTTCTCAACATTCTGTCATAGGCCTTTTCCAAGTCTATAAAAGTGCAATAGACCTTTTGAATTCTAGCCAAGAATTTTTTGACTATACCTCGTAATGAAAAGACCTATTATATCTACTGTTTATTTTTAAAAATATGGTCACCTTGCGGTGTTCCAGTGTAAATCTATTTATGGTAAAATGACAAAATATACTGAGTACCAATCAGCTGTCAATTGTCGAATTTACTGTTGTTTATATTATTGTTGTCAATTTAAAATCACTTCCTCTATTGATTATGCATTATTACCGCTTTGGTTTAGAGTAAGAAGGTTTTAAACTTTCCTTTATATATTTATTTTACATTTAGTTGTATCCCGTCTTTTCGTCGATTCGTCTGTATTCCAGCTTATTATTTGCATTTATAACTTTTTAATCCGCATTTCTTACTTTGCACCCCGCGTATGTATTGTTGCCAGTTCATTATTCTTCCAAAGTCAACGGCTGTCAACTCGTGAACTCTTTGTATCTTTACATATTAAGATTAATGGATTTAAGCAGGTGAAATGAGAGCGGGGACCTATTACTGTTCTAATAGTTGTAACTTTACGAACTTGTCAACTTGTAATCGTTAATATATTACTTAATAAACTAATATAAAAATTTAAATTTTTATTAAATTGAAGAGGTCTTATGTACCTACCCTTAAAAATCAAAACTGGGTGTTGTTATAAATCTGTGTGACTTATTGTCTTATTAGAAACATTTATTATGAAATTTGTTCCACCATCCTACAGGCTCCATTTACAAATTATCCTCACTGCCGAAAAGTCCTGGACAAAAAAGTCCTGGGTGCAAATAATCAGGGTTTTTATCTATGTAGCCATAAAAGAAAGTATTCGTTTTGGCAGCACTAGTACCTACGTATTAATTTAAAAAATACTTTTTTATTTCAGGGTAGGTACCAAATTCATTATCAGGTTTGAGTTAGATTCAATGTTTTTTAAAAAAAAGTCTATATTTGCAAACCTGCTTCTTACCAAATGATAAAATTATTTTTTTTTATTGTTTTGTTGCATTAAAACCAATTTTTAATTTAGGATTTTTTTTATCTATAAAATATGTAGCTTATTTAGCCTCTAGCACGCATCAAAACCATGTAAATATAATAGTAGCGATCACCGCAATAGAGAATATGCAGACACCAATTTCTAGGAACCCCGTATAAAACAATTAGGTGATTAAACTAGAGAGATAAGAACGAGAATGAAGATAGTCAGATAAACATTTGTGAAAATGAAAAAGTTATTTACTAGTAGCGATATTAGGTTGGGGCTTACGATAAAAATGCTACGTGGTAACGTATTCTCTGCGCTTTTATACGGAGTCAAAAATTTGACTCTCAAGAAAAATCACGCAGTCAAGCCTTTGAAATGTGGTGCTACCGTAGAATGTGGCGTACACCTGGACCCATAAGATCACTAATGCCAAAGTTCTAAAACGGGTGCAAAAAAATACAAAATCATTATCACCATAAAAAAGAGAATGCTTTAATATCTGCTTCATATAATGAGGGGACCCAAATATATACTTCTTTAACTAATTGTTCGGGGGAAGATTAGTGGAAGAAGGAATGTTGGTAGACGTCATGTGTCCTGGCTTAAAAATCTAAGAAACTGGTTAAATAGTAACAATGTTAAACTGTTTCGAGCTGCAGTCAATAAGGTTCAGAAAGCTGCGATGATAGCGAAGCTATAGAAGTCACTATAAGAAAAAGGATGCTGCAAGTGGAGACAAACTACAATTGCATTTTCTTTTAAATAATAAATGTTGAAAGCAATAGGTGCTAGTTTTTTTTCGTTCTAGACCTCAGATAAACCGTTATCTATGCAAAGATCTACTTCTACTACGCGTAGACACGTCCCGTCATTTTTGACAATAAATTTGTGAATAGTACAAAGAATCAGAACATAGAACATATTTCTGCATCTTTGATTCTGAGATTAATTTTTTTATTTGTTATATAGCTTTGCAGCTTAAAGCATATTTCTGTAACATCACCCATAACTTTTTTCATCTGGTTATTAACTTACTTTTTTATCCAACCCAATTAAAATGTAATGCACCCTCCATAAAGATTAGGAAGCGCCTCTGGCTCTTAATATTAAAAGGTAAAGTTGTTGCCAGTCATGTAGAGTAATTAAGTGGTTTCGTGCTTTTTAACTGTTTTGCATAAAGAGGACTTTAGCTAAAATTGGTGCAACGGAATAGAAGGAATTTAAAAGGGTTTTTGCGCTTCTTTTTTCCTTATTTTAACTGCCGCAAGATTTTGTGGTTTATGGACAAATTTAAAAAACATGTCCCATTTTTTATTAAGTACCAGGGAGTGTTAAACACAGTGACATTAATAACTCTGTTTAAAATTTAGATTCGTTAATGCATTAAATTGTGTTGCAATTAAAAATAAAAAATTAAAGAAAACCCACAACTAGAAAGTTAAGAAGATTTAAGATCTACTGCAATTCCACTACATCAATATTTAATTTAGAGTGATACACGAGAAATTTTCATTTTAAAAAATCCCTAACAAAGTTAAAAATATCAGTGGTTTGGGTGCGACCCAAAAGGTCCACACGACTAACTTCTCAGTAAAAAGAATGAAAAATTACCATATGTTTTGTTGTTATTAAAATTATTATAAAAAACGATTGCAAATTGTTTATAACAAATTATAATTGTCATTAAAAATATTATGGTTTATGTCAACCGTATTATTTCAAACTTTTTCTTATAATTTTAATGCGGAAGCTATTTTCAATTGTTTATAACAATTAATTTTAATTATTTAAAATTTACCTTGACCGATCCCTTAGAGGGTGGACAGAAAAGTGTGCACAAATGGGACTGAGACTGAGAGATGACACGCTCTATAGTTCATACTTTGCTGACGATCACGTTATAATAGCAGAGAATGAAGACGATTTGGGGTATATGGCCAAAAAACTAAAAAAAAAAAAATACGAAAAAGCTGGTCTATCGATGAACATGAGTAAAAGTGAATACCTGGCAATAGGCACAAAAAACCATAATAATCTTCTCTTAGAAAATGAATTCATAAAAGAAGTAGAAAAGTCCAAATATCTAGGGGTTGTTTTTAACAAAGAGGACAATAGCAGGGATAAGATAACAGAAAGGAATAATAAAGGTTAAAAAATCATAAGAGTCCTAAAATCAATCCTTTGGGAAAAGAATATAAGGAGAACAACAAAAAAGCGACTACATAAAAGTTTTGTTTAAAGTGTGATAACGTATAGACATATAACAGAAACACTAAAGAGAAAACTAATTGCAACTGAAATGGATTTTTTAAAAAAAAGCTATGGAGTGTCATGCAGGGATAGAGTGAGAAACTAAGAGATCTGAAATAAACTGGAAAGTGTTGGAATGGATACCACCGGAGAGGAGAAAGAGAGAAAGACTTAGAAGAAGCTAGAGAGCGATCGAATAGATGAAGCGATGGAAACAAGAAACCTAACCGATGAAAAATATCTTGATAGGAGAATATGGAAACTGGGGACGAAGAGGCGGCTACAGCCGTATAAATCCGTATATATATTTGTATATAATCAATAATCATCTGTAAGTAACAATATTCAATTGTTATAAACAGTGCTTAATTATTACTAACAATAATTTTTCACTGTTGTAGTGTCTTCAATGCTATTTTCTTAATGCTGACACAAGTTTAAAATTCTTCAATTCCTATTTTTGTTTTCTAAAACTATCTCTTTTTATGAAATATTGTCATCATATTTTTCATACAAATATTCCTAACATGCAATAATCATATTATTTAAAAGATCTTTAAATTCTGTATTAAAAATAGTATAGTTTATAAATTGAAAATTCAGGTAGTTAACCATTTTTTTTAGTTTTTTGATTTTCCATAAAAAACGGCTTGACCGATTTTGCTAAAAATTTAATCAGTTTTAATTTGCGTAATTATACATAGAATGCAATTAGTCCCACGTCGATATCATTTTTTGTTCTCGAGATAATTGAGACGAAAAATAATTCCGAACGCACATACGAACACACGAACATACACACACACACACACAAAGACACCCACTTAAAAACTATTATATTCTACTCTGGGGACCTTGAAATGTGGAGATATGTCAAAATTCGGGATTCACAAAATCGGACACATTACTATAACTTCAAATGGAAAGTTAATAATTTAAGGAAGTCTACAACTAGGGAGTTAAGAAAATTTAAGATCTACTGCAATTCCACTACATCAATATTTAATTCAGAGTTATAGACGAGAAATTTTTATTTAAAAAAATCCCCAACAAATTTAAAATTATGAATAATGTATTGTGTGAAAAAGAAAATTTTAAAAAAATGTTAGGAAATATTTTTGATTAGTTTAATTACATTAAACGCATTATAGACGTGTTTTTTTAATTATGCTACAAAGAAAGAATATTTGGAGGATTTCCACTTACTTTTTCATGAAGAACACTCCCTAAAAGTAAATTAACAAAACTGACAAAACATATTCTCGTTTAGATTCTTGGGAGGTAAGTAATTTCCTTCAGGATTTTCCAATTAAGTTTGTTATTGTATTCTTTGCATTTTCTTAATTTACCCAATTGAACTGTTAATCTTGTATTCAGCGGAGCAAAAATAATTTATCTCTGTAATTTTACCAATTCGGATTCTTATTAGTGAAAGGAAGGATTATTAACAGTATAAACTAAATACATCAGTTATGTAAAAAAACAAGAGAAAATACTTTAAAGAAAATTAGTTTAAATTGTAACAAATACAAAAAAATAATAGTCATTATTTGAAACTTGGGTCCACTATATATTTAGAGAAAAAAAAACATCGAAAAATTAGCTTTTTCAAATGATATTTCACGGTGGATTTTTTATTAAAAAAACACTTTTTAAAAAGATACTGATTTAATTGTTTTTTTTTTAAATTAAAAGTATAAAAAATAATCAGTTTTTGGTCAAGCGTTAATAAATAATAAATAGGGACTTTCTTATTATTACTAATATTAAGAAGTGTTTTATAAAAAAAATTTATTACTATTTAAATAAGTTTTAGGTCAGGTGATTAGTGTTTACTTAGTGTTTTACTTAATTTAAATTTTTATCATTAGGTGGGCGTTCGATGTTGTATATTTTTAATTCAAATTACGCTTAAAAATGTTAGACTTTAAGAACTCAGATTTGGTGGGTAAACTCAGAAAGGATCATAGTATTAAACGAATACATAAAAATTGATATCATTTTAAAAATTAAGATTTTATTTAAAATTCATACATACATACATATAGTCACGCCTTTTTTCCGTAGGGGTAGGCAGAGACCACTTCCTTCCACTTGCTATTGTTCTAACACACATATTTTGCTTCCTCTACTTTTATCAGTGCTCTTATACATGCTCGTTGGTTGTTGGTACTCTTGACCTGGCCTTCCTTAAAACGATGTTGATCTGATCAAGATATGTTCGCTGAGGTCGACTTCTACAGACTTATCCATTCACACTCGCCTTATAAATTCGTTTCGTCAATCTTCCTTCATTCATCCTTTATACGTGTCCAAACCATCTAAGGATTTTTTTAATTTATATTTGTAACCACATCATCATTTATACCACAGAGTTCTCATATCTTTCTTTTTTTTTACTTTATCCAATCGAGTCACTCCGGCTATACTTTTTAGACTACTCATCTACGCAGCATTAATCCTATTTTCATGCTTCTTCTGCCAAACCCAACATTTACTACCATACATAAGTGTAGGAACCAACACACCTCTATGCCTTTTTTGACACTTTAAGGCTGATCATAAAGCTATGCAGTGCCTCATTTATTTGTTTTCCTACCAACACCGTTCGTTTAAAATAAAATGAAAAGATACTGTGTTGTTTCGGATTGGAAATACATTTATAAGCGTATCATTAAGCGTAATTTGGGTAAGAATAAAAAATAAAAGTTACCAATTAATGAAGGAATGACGGGGTCCGGATTATCAATCCATATAATACAACGAAACATTTTCTTACTGATAATAGGTCTATCAGTAGGGATTTCTCGAAACTTCCTTCTGAGGGTGGGGCTTCTATTTGGCAGTTCATTTATTTCACTTGAATTTCCATTTACTTTTGGCAGGTGTTCATAATTCGGGTAACAATGAATTTTTTTAAAAAAGGGGGGGGGGGGGGCTTCCGATTATGGTCCGATTCTTTTGAAAATAAGTGTGTGGGGTTTTTGGGGTCGAAGATTATGATTTTGGTCGAAATAGCATATTATGCAACGATCATGTAATGATAGCTATTAATGAACGAGCACGGGGTAATTGCGCAAGTGTATTTATAGCCATTACATGATCGTTGCATGCACTTTTTTTTCTACGCCCAAAAAGTAATAAAATAACAACTAGAAAGGATTATTTTTCATTTTTTCGCGAAAATTATGAGCTGAAACTTCCAACTGATATCTTTTATTGTAAGAATTATGGCATACAAAGATGCATTCATTGATTTCATATAAATCGCTTCGTTCTCAACGACTTATATATTTTTCCAACAAAATAACACAAAATTCGCAATCAAAATATTTATGAACCTATATAAATCAAACTGCACTTGGGATTAAAAACTATTGCATGCCTTATGTCTGGTTGACAATGCAATTTTTTCAAAACACTCACTAGTACATCGAAACCAATAAAAATGTGTCAGCCACTGACATAAAATATTCCGCCGTAAAAAAACCCTAAACGATGATATTCTTATATCACTTCTTTTAGGACAACCCAACAGTTATGTTGCCAAGTGCGCCAATATGCAAATCTCTAGGTTCAGTTTAACACCCTTTTTGGACTTAATAGTAATAGTAACGTTGGATTTTATCTGAAAAAATGTTAATTTGGAATTATTTTAAGAATCATTTTTTCCTAAATAATCCCCTATCCCTAGCCAAATGATAGCAGATAGTTTAAAACAGCTGGTACATGAATTACGTAACTTTATTGGCAACAGTGCACACAGACCACTTCGCCAGATTCGTTCTTAGTAAAAGTTAGTTTTGACTCATTTGCACGGTTGCAAACTTGGATAAATATTTAATAAAATGCACGGTGGCTCCTCTATCGGAAAAGTTTTATAAGCCGCATTAGACGTCAACCTTAAATATGTTTAAGTATTCTAAAGCTTATTGTAGTGTTTATAAATAAATATAAAGTTTCTTTAGTAATAGTTATGTGTTTGGTACGTGATGGCAAACATTTTTTTTTTTTAATTCCATGTAAAGATAGATAATTCTGAAACAGGGGACTAGTTTAAATAAATGCGTAAAATTTATCTAGAATCCCAGTTTTGACCTCCAAAACCCTGTTCACAATTTTTTGTGGCAACAAACCCCGAAACTCTCACAATTTTTTAAGTTTTTTTCCTTTAACTTAAAGACAATGCTATCAATCCAAAAGTTATTATCAAAATTAAAGAACATTGGAACGGTGTTGTTATTCGACTGCCGATCACACCCATACTTTTTAATTAAATTCCAACTTTCTAGTATATATTTAAAGCGAAATTTAATTTTGATACTAAATTACTTTTTAAATGGATGTTTACTGTTATGTGCTTCTTCTTACGGACATACGGCTTTTCCAATTCTGTTTGCAGCTTTCCGCATACAATGTAATCCTGCTGTTAGTTTAATATCATCGTTTTGGAAGCAGATCATCGACAAGACAAATTAAAAATCATGAAATCGCGACCTCTCAGCTTTGAGAGTACGATTGACAGAGAGATACTAAGGTGAGATGTCAAATAAATGTTACACATCATATGCGACTACTGTAAGGCTCGCTCGTTTTTTTAAACTGACCTCTATAACGTGTAATTACTAATAATACATCCACTGGGCAGGTAAACGGGAGTGAAAAACACAACTTTATAGATCAAAACAAAATTGTTAATAAATTTTACTAAAATTAAAAATTCCTAAAACAATGTTAAAAGCAATAATATTTTTTTTAATAAAATTTAATGCTCCTTCGTCATCGTAAAATAAAACAACATCCAACATTATTTTATTCTTCTTTCAATTTCATATTGTAACAATTTGTGCCGAAATTCGTGGAAAGATGTAATGGTCCATGAATTTTGAGAAACGATCGGAAATAGATTATTGAAAATTATTTTTCAAATGCATTTCAGCTTTGTGTTAGTGTAGAATAAACGGAAAGTGTTTTCAGTTGGTTTTATTGTGGAATATTTCTTACGAAGATATTAAAAGGTGCCGGTTTTTTTAAAAAGGTTTCTCTTTTGTTATAAAAACTCCTCAAAAGTTTACATGAACATTTAAAAAAAATATTTGATAAAAGTAAATAAGATACAACGCTGTTATAGCGAAGAACTAAGTTTTAAAATGTTTGAAGAGGGTAAACATTTCAGTTGACAACAATGCCATTTCATTATTCTCTGGGGAGGGTAGTGTATTTTGTTCCAACAGTTTTTCAAAAAAAATTTATTTTCCCAAGCTAATTAAAATTAAATTTCATTTGTAGGTCCAGTATCGTAACTTTTTCAGAAAGAATTGTGTAAAGTTAAGTTATCTTTTTTTAATAATTTTGCTATTTTGCATTTGTTTTTATTAATATATTTACAAAGATTTCGGACGTTATCCAAGGTACCTTGTGCTCACTAAGATCACTAGAGTTATGACATGACAGAAGAGACCATAAAAAACACTGCTGATATTTTCTGTAGTTGTCACATTTGTGGGGCTAAAATTGGGAGGTTAAATTTTATTTATTTTATGTATGCGTAATGTTGTCATTGAACATAAATGCTGTGGCTTTTCTGTGTTTACCCCAGCTTGGTACGGGAAGCTTGGTCTAGCCCAACATGAGCCGCTAGGACTTATCTAATCAAGTAAAACTTGCCCCAATAAATAAAAAAACAATTTAAATATAAAAAAAGTGTTTATTTTTAACGATAAGTAGGTAATCAGCTCACAAAATTAAACCTATATTAAGTGAAAGAAATGTGGCTGCACATTATTAACCAATTGGTAAATCCTTCAGTACCCAGTGAGGATGGTTTTTAACATTTAGTATGTTTCTTTGTTTCTCTTTATTCTTACTAACTTTAAAAAACATGATTAAAAAGACAGCTTGTTAAAAATGGTAGAATGATACGCAGTGCTTTTTTGCTGACAATAGGATAAATGGCATACATTTTTATCCAAAATTGAGTCAAATCCATAGGACTACAGTGATCGCAAGTAAAGGAATCATTTTTCACATTTAAAGATTATATTTCAGGCAGTTATTTAACATCAGTCCCAAATAGATTTCATTTAATTTGGTTTTCCCAAATTTTTTTGGGAAAATATTGACAAAATTCAGCATACCGACCTTGCAAATGACTTATTATGAGTTAAAGTTGTGCGCCCGTCTTAAGTAAATCTACGTCCCCAAAGGGCGCGCGATCTACTGTTTGGTAACCTTTGGTCCAGACCAGGGATTTGCAAACTATTTTGGGCAAGAGACACCTTTTCTCAAATAAACTAAGACCTTAGACCCCTAAAGCCAAATTACTTTAAAAATCCTATTTTTAGTTATTTCCTATTGATACAAAATAATTACCAACTTAAAAAATTTGTGGTTGTTTAAGTGAGTAAACTCACTCATAGTTCGACTTGTTGATTTTTTTAAAAGTATAACACTACTAAAATATTAATCATTCTTATAACAAGTTGGTACACTTAACACAACTTATGCAGTATTTTAAAAGTTTTAAAAAAATAACTTGTGTAATTTAATAGGGGTCGATTTTTAGACCTTGTCCGACCCACAAAAACAGTTTTCGTTTATATCGACACCTGGGAAACCAATATCGACCACTTTGAGAATCCCTGGTCTAGACGATCCTACAGGTATCATAGAAGAGTATCTATTTACCAATACTTTCGTTAGGAGACAAACATACATACATACAGTCACGGTTTTTTCCGTAGAGGCAGGCAATGACCACTTCTTTTCATCTGCTACGGTTCTTAAACACGTCTTTTGCTTCTTTTACTTTTATTAGCGCTTTTATAAATTCTCGTCGGTTGCTGGTACTATTAAGCTGGCGTTTCTTCAAAACAATTAAGATCTAATCGAGATACGTTCGCCTAGGTCGACCTCTACTGACTTGCCCATTCACTCTCGCCTTATAAATCTGATAAATCTGTTGTTACTACATTTTCTTTTACACCACCGCGTTCTTCTATCACACTTTTTTTCATTTTTTTTATCAGAGTCACTCCAGCTATACTTCTAGGACTACTTATCCCAAAGCATTTAAATTTAATTTCATGCTTCTTTTGCCAAAACCAACATTTACTATTATATAAGTGTAGTAACCAGCAATCTTTCTTACACAGTTGTTTCACTGTTACTTCTTTAATCAGCAGCTCACAGTTTGTCAAGCTTTTGTCAAAAACTATTACTTTTGTTTTGCCAAACACCTACTTTTATTCCTCCGATTTTTAGGACACAGCATTAATTATCGCCTTAACCTCATAGAATTAAAAAATAATATCCCCCACTACTACAGGAAGTTCCAGTTGAAGAAGGGCATTATATGTACCAAATTATTTAATCAATGCTTGCTATATTTCATGTTAAGTTTATCTCAAAGAACTTGTGTGACACATTTTCAGCGATAAATAAAATATATTGGTAATTTAATGTTTAAAACTTTATCTATTTGAAGGGATTTAGAGTTTGGAACAGTTTGCGGCAAATGAAAAATTAATAGAGCCCATCTTTCGAAGATTTTTGTAGCATAAATCTTTTAATACTCGGTATCAAGATACAATTACTCTTAGTCTTTTGTAGATCAAAATAATCCCCTTTGGAAAATATATTGTTCTTGCCACAATTCGGGAAGCTGGGGAAAAATAAATTTAAAGTAGTGATTCCAAAGACTGTCATTAAAAAGTTCTAATGTGACATGACAAATAGCTAAAAGATCCCTTAGAAATCTACGCTGAATAATAAAAGACAAACAATCCTTATTAGTGCAGTCAAATACGATAAATTTTCATTAATACAAGGAACAACACGCATGTAAATGAAAATTAAATCGGGACACGAACCATTTGTTTGCAATGATCTTGTAAATCACTTACTCTGTCTCCCAGTGACACAAATAAGTCACATTTAAATTTAACTTTTGTCTTAACGATAGTATGTAACATTTTAAAAAGTTTTAAGTTGTATAATAATTTTTATTTTTATTACTTTCAATTTTTAGCTTTTTTCTTTACTGAAAATAGTCGCAAAAAGGGTAGAAGGGGGCTAGAAGGGAAAGGGACTATAGAAAGGAGATGATTGTGGACCCACTTTTTAAAAAGTTGCAGTTCATAGTTCTCTGGAAAAACTGATTTTGGAAGCCTGTTTTATTTCGTAGCAGCCCTGTAAAAGAAGGACTCTTGATGGAGATTGGTCCTTGTAGTGTCAATCTTGAGAGTAAATGGGTGAGACCGATCAGCGTGCCGAGTTCTTCGGCCGAATGTGGCCAGTGGTGGTATAAGAGTTTTTATTTCTCTAAAGCATTTGCAATAGAAATATCTGTAGAGTAATTTCTGGTCTGCAACTCTTCTTCTATGTTCTAGTGGGTGAAGGGTATCTGTGAGAGTTGAACTGTTTATCAACCGAATGGCCCTTTTCTGAATGGAATCTAGAAGACGAAAAAAATACCTTGGTGCTGAACCCCAAATGTACGAGCAATACTCCAGTAGAGGTCGGATTTGAACCTTGTACGTCGTCAACAGTTGATCAGGAGGCTAGGTTTTTATTTAAAAAAAAGTTTTTATTTAATCTTTTTTTTTTGCACCCTGTAATAAGTTAACCTTTACAAATGTGTTTTATTGCCATAATAAATGTTATATAAGATCAATCAAATTTAACCGCACTAAAAAATATCAATAAAAGATTTACAAAAACCTATGAAAAGTTTGCCGGGAGAAAATAACCCCAAAAGTTTGAGAGAGCTGATGATATGAGTTTCAAAGAAAAGACGTGCTTCTTTAAATGGAAGTCGCAAAGTGGACGACTTTTATGTCAATTGTTGTAAGAATTTCAAAACAACTTTGGCCACTAAAATTAAATAATTTTGCAAGTAGGTTACACAAAAGAACGTTAACCTCAAAAAATACTATGATTGTTGAATGTGTTGTGTAAAGTTGTAATTTTTTGACAATATTAACTTTATTTATAAAGTTTTAATTCAACAGAGTACTTCGCAAGTAATCTTTGCCCAGAAAGTAAGATGACGTGATTATAACATCCAGTATTATTAATGTAAATGTAGTGATCTCCGTTTGGATAAATACTTATTTAAAAATATGACCGAAATAGCTTTAAAAAAATTAATAATAATCTTTATTTTACAAAAATCCTTACATTTCTTTATAAATAAATTAATTTTGTTTAACTATTATTTTCTAACTGCTCTCTTAACTTTTGTTGAAATTAAACTAGTGGTTCAACGCTCCTCGTTAAAATGCTTTTACTTAATAATGTTGGAGGATTTTTAAATGTTCCATAAGCGTGAAAGGCTGGAACTAGAATATGTAAATGGGCTGATTATACTTCGGTTTTAACTAAAATTGCTGTAAATTTTTTTAAAGGTATATGTATTTTACGCAATTTACGCCTTTCATTTCATGTATTGGTTCAATTATTTGATACTGTATTTTAATCAATATCCTTTTATGCCATACTCACATATGGGCGTTCTTGCCATTCAGCCCGAATATTTGCAATATAGAGGACAGTTAGGGATGCTGCAGAAAAGGGTTAAAGGGCGGATGTTTGGCAGACTTTCAGTAAAAAACATTTTAACCATTCCTTGTATATATATATATATATATATATATATATATATATACATATATCTACGAGTGGCTTATTTATGCATACATAAAACAACAAGATTATATTGTAAATAGTGCCTACCACAGTCATGATGTTGTCAAAGACCCCTTCTATGTCCAAGAAAGTACCTAATGCAATCTCTTGATTGTTTAGCGAGTCTTCTATTTTTCCAACTAATTGGTGCAATGCAGACTTCCTTTTTGGTAGGCATGTTGATTTTTATGAAGGAGTTTAACGCTTAGCGGCCCCTTTTTAAATGAATACATCCAATCGTTCTCGAAAGTACGATTTCTTTCAGGAAAAAATCCCGGAAAATTATTACGAATATTATCCAATGCTGCTCGTGGCTTTAAATCTGTTGCTTAAATATCGGGAATTTGATACCACCAAAAAAAAATATAAATTTTTTTTGTAATAATTCGCCGTCGCCTTAGGTCAAATAATGGCTCCAGGGTCGTACTCGCTAAACACATTCCGTAACAATATGTTTTCAAAGTTTTAGTACATTAATGTCTAAATTTTTATTATGTTGAAATATTTTAGACTGCATTTAAGCCTAATTTTGTGACTACAAATTTATAAATGTCTTTGCTGAAGTTAAATGATTGTTTTTTACACTGATAGGCTTGTTAACCATATATGAGTCAAATTCAAATAAAACCGATTTACACTATAAAATTTTTAGTGTACCCAACTGAACATCTGCTGAATAATCATACATACATAAAGTCCCATAGGGGTAGGCAGAAACCACTTTCTTCCACTTGCTACGGTTCTTACACACATCTTTTGCTTCCTCTACTTTCATCAGTGCTCTCATACATGCTCATCGGTTGTTGGTACTCTTGACGTGGCCTTTCTTCAAAACGATGTTTATCTGATCGAGATATGTTCTCCGAGGTCGACCCCTACCGACTTTCTTTCTTTCTTCATCCAACGTTTCTACGTGTCCAACCCATTTAAGCATTCCTTTATCTATCTTTGTAACCACATCTTCTTTTACACCACAGCATTCTATTATCTCACCATTTTTTACTTCATCCAATCGAGTCACTCCGGCTATACTTCTCAGACTACTCATCTCCGCAGCATTAATCCTATTTTTATGCTTCTTCTGCCAAACCCAACATTCATACCATACACATAAGTGTATAAACCAACACACCTCTATGCACCATAGCCAGACGTGCCTTTTTTGACACTTTCTGGCTATTCATAAAGCTATGCAGTGCCCCATTCATTTGTTTTCCTGCCAACACCCTTCGCAATGTCACCGTCATAGTTTTCATCTCTAGTAAACTTTAAACCCAAGTACACAAATTCATGTACTTGTTTCATTCTTTATCCCTCAATCGAGACCAGTTTGACATGCTTTTTTTTTTAAAAAAAACCATTACTTACGTTTTGATGACATTTATTTTCATCCCCTTTGATTTGCAGGACATCATGCATAACATTAACCATCGCCTGCAACTCCTCTTCAGGAATAATCGTACAAAAATATTACATATAAAATAATATATTATACTAATATTACATAGCAAAGGTTATATTATTTAAAAAATATATAGTTAAAATCTTTAAGTTAATGATGATTTAAATTAACAAATGAGACATAACTTCTTTAATTGGCAATTTAAAATGAGTTAGTGCTTTAATGCTTGAATGAAATAAAATAAATAAATAGATAAAATCCTATTGTGCATTTTATTAGTTTCTAGACGTTCTGTTTTTTTTATGTTATTTTGGTAGATTTACTTGAATAAACAAACAATTTAATGAATATTGATTGAAATGCGCGTATTTTTTATTCGTTTAGAAAGGATAGTAGTCGCTTCTTCCTAACACATTATCTGTAACGGTTGTTAGGTCAATAATCACAGTCGACTGTAGCCAATAATAATAGTGGCAAATCGGAAATATATCCGATTTAGATGTTTGCGCATTCAATTCTCTCTTCTACTGTTGTGGTAATTTTCTCTGTTTATTGGATATTTTAAGTGCTCCAAAAAACAAACTTTATCGGCGAGAGTCCATTGATTTAAAATAAGTTTAAACATTTATAAAACATTACCCTAATTTTTTCTTTGTCTTCCTTTTTTGAATTGTCATTGTTAAATCCTTTTTTTTTAAATGGGTATTCTTTTAATATATTTCTGCCTATTTATGGGCTACTTCGTGTCTTTTTACTAAAAATATTTATTCGAATAATATGTTTTTTTTGCATTTTTTGATTTGTTGACTATTATAAATAGCGATAAAATAATAATGGATGTATCTTTTTTTGTTTTATATACCATTTTATTAGATAAACTTTAGAGTTATAAGAATTAGGGATCGGTATATGCAAATAGACAACCTCTTAGGGAACATGGAACCATTACCATCAAATACACCGTTGATAACTGGGCTTTGTACTTTTTGCGGCCATGACACATGTCTATCACTATTTTTTTTCCCACTGACTCAGGTATTAAAGCTTTTTATTTTTATAATGGTAATGATTTCGCATTCTTTTTGCATTCCTTAGAACTTCGGCGTTAGTGATCTTATCGGTCCAGGAATACGCTACATTCTGCGGTAGCACCACATTTTGAAGGCTAGTAGTTTGTCCGCATGACTTTCTTTGAAAGTCTTAGTTTCGACTTTATTTGCATTGTTTTGAATTTGTGGGAACTTTTTATTCACCATTAGCTTGGTTTTCTTAAAATCATATTTAGACCATATTCGTTACATCGTTTATTTAATTTGTCTAGAAGGTGTTGGGTATCTCTAGGATTGCACTTTAACAAGATGGTGTTATCAGAATACCTCATATTATTAATTACTTCTTTATTTATAACTATTCCCACTAATTCTTCTCCCAAGGTTTCTTTAAAATACTTTCGCTATAAAGGTTCCATAAAAGTAGTGAAAGGATGCACCCTTGTCTTACACCACAACGGATTCCCATTTTCTTTGTTGGGTGGTTTTCTATCTTTGTATTAGCTCTTTGTTCCCAATGTAAGTTACTAAGCATCCTTAGGTGAAACAAGCAAACACATCCTTCTTTAAGTCTTTAAGGTGGGATTCATGAGCGCAATGGTTCGGTAATCTGCACATTTTTTTGGATTTGGTTTCTTGGGTGTAAGCACAAATGTAGATAATAACTACTGTTTGCTTTCCATCATAAATGCTTTTAAAAAGGTCCAGAAGGCATTTTTAAATTTTAATATTTTTAAGTTTGCGGTGTTTGCTTTAAAGACCGGCTTTAGGGGTCTTGCATCATCGAAAAGTTCCAAAATGTATGTTTTCTATCCCTTTAGTTTGACTTTCATATTAGTTATTATACGCCCATTTGTGTCTTTTATAACATACCAAACGGCCAAATAAAGAAACTTTATTTTCTTTGGGAGGCGTGATAAATTATTGGACTTTTCTTTGAGGAACTGAAGGAATAAGGTAAACCATCCTTGCGCATTGCATTTTTAAACACTTAGAACTTTCCAATTAAATCAGTAATATAAAATTTAATATAATTGTAAGGTTGTTTTTTTGCTTTAAAATTTCTTGTCAACAAACTAATACTCCAAAATAGTACAGTGTATTTTTATTGTAAGCTCAATGAGTCTACTGAAAATATTGATGTCGGCAAAGGAACGTTTATATTATAAATTCTTTAATGATGTTTTATATTATCGATGAAACTAGATAAAAAATATTAGAAAGTGAGTACGAGCTAGTAGTCTCAAATAATTAAGTCCTTACTAAACCCTGTTTGTATTTTTTTGTTGCTTTACTTGTTTTGCTAGTTAATTTTCTAAAATCCCATTATTTGCTGCTGCAGGAGGCTATATATTTTCAAAATCCATCTGTGATGAATTATTTTTATCGCACTTCGTACAACAGACGATGTGATATTCTCTTGATATAAAGCTGGCAATCTAACTTGCTCGAAATTTCTTTTTACCAAACCTAATGGGTCGTTAGCGGAAAGACATTAAAAAACCATATACCGACCCTCTTTATCTGTTTTCGATGCTTATTATGTTGCAGGAATGGAAACGACTTTATAATAAATTCGGTTCATTAATTTATATCCGTTTATCTTTAACACAGGCCACATAAAATCGTTTTTATTCTTGGATTGCACAATTTTACTTTGATATTAAATACTTAGTGCATTTTTTACTCTACAATGGATAAATGTATACTTATACCCCATACAATGTTTTTGTGATCTTTATTATTTATTATTGTTAATAATTAAACCACAAATTAATAAAATACTAACAAATACTCCCACTTTTTAAAATATATGCAATTTTATACAAGTTGAAAAACGCAAAAATTATTTTTCTGTTTACGTCCAAGGCGTAATCTCGCTGTTGACGAGACTATTATTTCTGTTGTCAAAATCACCAGCGAGACCGCTATTCCTATTATTGACAAGACCACCATATCTATTGCCGAGACCGCCATCTTGATTGACGAAAGTACCATCTCTCTTTGCGAGACCGGTATCCTTATTGACGAGACCACCATCTCTGTTAAAGGATCCCTAATTTTTGTTGACAAGATTTGAAGCAAAGTTTGTGTCCATTAATAAGACTACCGATGCCTGTATCTCGATATTTTTAAAGATTTTTTTTTATTTTTAAAATTAACAATTAATATTTGAGCGTGAAAAATAAGTAACAATGTAGAAGTTGAGGAAATTTTATTACAAAATATTAGATTTTTTACGGAAAAGATTACAAAATTGTTTTAAATTGATTTTTCAAAAATAATTAAAGTTGTCTTAATTTAACGTGAAGTCCCTTATCAATCTTCCTTGATGAGCTGGCACACAGCATCATCAATGTTTCTGTTGTATCAGCTGGAAATTGTTGAGTGATGAAATACCAAATATATAAAACCAATTCGCTAAGATATTTTGACGTATTAAGATAAAGGACGTGTCGAAAAGATTTATTAGAGATGAATTCAGAAACAAAAAATTTTAAACGTTTTATTTGAACAAGAAACTTACAAAAAAAATTAGAAACAATTGCAACCATGAATAAGATATTTGTCCTAAATATTAATAAATATTATTCGTACAATTTTTACAATTTGACACGTTTATTTCCGAAAAGGCTATTCCTATGGTTTTGTTGTTACTTTTAAAGGGTAATTATTACAACTATTACTAACACTTATTGAAGGTTCAAGTTCAAGCTCTCCTAAAACGTTGGCGGCAATTTTCTTTTTATTTTCAACGAAAGAATCTATGTATTTCTCAGGAACAGTATACTTTTCCAATTTAACTTAAAAAGCGTTGTTTACAAATAAACTGGCTTGACGTCAAGTGGTTGTCAAGTTAATAAATTTATTTTGTTGATCTCAAGGCAATTGATTTTAATTAGGATATTTTTAGTTTATTTCACAAAATTTAATCAAAACATTCCTGTACATTTTTTTAAGGCAGTCGCAGATAAAACGTTTTACTATACATGTGTGATAATGCATCATTATTATATTTGTGTGCTTACATTATTTGTGCTGCGCACTTGTTTGCAACTTATATATTAATTATTCCTTTATCCCACTTCTCAAGTAAATAACTATTATGTAACTGTATGCATGTAAATGAAAAAAACTCCACCAAACCATGGTTCTGTCTAGAAGTGATGGACCTCGCAGAAGTAAAGCGAAAAAGCTTTCTAACATACAAGAGCACACTAACCCAGAAGAAACACACCGAATATAAACAAATCAGGAACAGAGTCAACTCAAGAATCAAAGCGATCAAAAGAGAACATTAGGCCAAATTTATAAGCGACATGGATCATGACCCATAGAAAGGTGTGAAAGATGCTTGAAAATAGAAATAAACCCGTAAATTAATACGTATAGGTTAAAGGAGTCACTACGGAGGTGTGGGAGGAATACTTCAAGAAGCTATATGATGCAGAGGACACACAGGTGGCAGAAGGTTACCAGGCAGCATCTAGCGCAACAGTTACCGAGATGGAAACAAGGGCAAGATTAAAAAACTAAAGAACAGAAAAGCTCCAGGTACAGACGATATACCAAACGAGCTTCTAAAATACGGCGGTCCAGGGTTTGCAACAAGACTGACAACGCTGTTTAGCAAAATCTTGAGCACTACGGAAATCCCGAATGACACCAGCATCACAATTCCCATATACAAAAAAAAGGCAAAAAACAAAGCCTGAAAACTACAGAGGAATAACTATACCATGCTCAACAATAAAGTCGTTTACAGGGTTGCTCAAGGTTAAACTAGAGAAGAAAATAAAAACCAGAGAGAAACAACATGGATTCAAATAGAATAGATAGAAAACCGATGCCATATTTATTACCAAGCAAATAAAGAAAAAAGCAAAAGAGTACAATACACCAGCATTTATTTGCTTCGTCGACTTTACTAAGACATTTGACAGAGTTCTCCTAGAAGACGTCAAAGAATTCCTAAAAGAAAAAGAAGCCCCTGCCAACATAGTAACAACGGTATACAACCTTAACACTACTAACAGATCGCAAATGAAAGCTGGAGAGAATATTATAACTAGCATCCCCACTCCAGGAGAAATTAGACAGAGAGATAGCCTTAGATTAATTGTGCAAAAAAATAAAAACATTAACATTTTTAAAAAGACAATAAAAAGATCACTTGCACTTACTTTTCTTTTAAAAATTTGAAGGTTTCAAATGTAATCTAGAGATGAAATTTTTTCGTTACATAATAATACTGTACAATCTGAAATTGAGGTGTTTCGTTATTTTTTACTATTCCACAATGTATAAATTTTAACACGTTTCATGGTAAAAGCCATTACTAATTATTATCGAAACCACATATCCACGTGATATGTGGTACTTGTTTTAAACCAAAATTCAAAACATGCAAATTAGTTAAATGGTTATTGACCTTATTTTAATTAGCGATAGCACGTTTTACTATAAATATTTGTTATGAACATTTTAAATAATTTACTAAATAGGTACCAGTTTTAATTTTTAAAAGTTTAAAAATTTAAAAGAGTTTTTTACAACTTATACATTTCTTTACACCTCATTGTTTTTTTTTATTTGGAAGTTACATTTCAATTTATTTTATTAGATTAATAGACAGTTTAAAATTGGCTCAAATTGCTACATTTGTAAGAATTTTACCATGAGTTAATCTTAGTCCTAATTACTTAATTGATGTAACTACACTGTCATAATACTTTCTACTCTTCACTCATACCTTTAGGAAAGCTTTAAAAGTTTAATCAATTTAAAACGCCACACCAGGTGTTAATTGTATACATGCACTTTAATGTTATAATTATTTTCGTGTAACTTCCTAAACACACACACATACGCATGCCAAACGTGGACCTTGACTAAAGCAAACATGGAGAAAATAGTGAAGACACAAAGAGCCATGGAAAGGTCAATGCTAGGAGTAAAAAACAAAACAACTTGTTAAGAAACAAAACTGTTGTCTCTCGCGACAGCGCATCGACCACAATTTGGGGTGAATATTTAATGAGCCAGAAGACACTGGATGATTCTAGAATTTCTTTGAATAGTGCCGATTATTCGAGAACGTTGATTTGAAGGTATTTAAACGGAATCATAGATCAAGGTTTTTAAGTTTAGTTTTAAAAGTTTAAGTTAAAATTAGTTTAAAGTCAAGTATTTTAAATTAATTGTTAAGTAAAAATAAAATTTATTGTGAAGAAATACTAGGATAAAGGTTGGTAGTTATTGAGAGTTTAGACCAATGGAGACCAAGGATGGGAAAAAGAACAAGAGAAAGATGAGGATAAGATAGGTAGGGGATAAGATAAGATGGGGAGACGACATCAAAAATATAGAAGAAACACATTGGAAACGAAAAGCACAACACAGAAATGATTGGAAAATACTAGGGGAGGCCTATGTTCAAAACTGGACGAATTAAAGGGCAAAAGAAAAGAAAAAAAAAGATTGTTCCCAATAAAAAAAATTAATCGATACATGTCGAGTATTTTCGTTTTGTTTCTGGTTGCATAAATATTTATTAAAGGATAAATTTCCCTTTTTGTTAATAAGATTCAAATACAAAGTTTTTTAATTAAAATAAGTCTGATCCTTTTTTGTATCAAACGCTTTAAAAGTTCAAACGCAATTATTAAAAATCATTTTAACATACGCTGAATATAAATAATAATTTAATAATAGAATTTATTGTTTTTTGTTATTGTATATGTTGGATGAAACGCTTTTAGGAGCAAAATAACGTCGACTTCATTATTAAATAGAAATTAGATTCGCTCGTAAGCTGCATACATACACGAAACAGTACTCGGATTTTATTGCTACATTAAACGGAGAAAATTCATTTTTCATTGAAATCATGATATCAAACGTGACAATTTTGGTAAAACTCGATATTGAATTGCTCGCATGGAGTGATTGCTGACGAATTTAGATTTGGTCGTATTGATGAAGATTAAAAATCGAATGGTAAAAATGTTGTGTACATTTCTGTTAGCAAAAAAAATAGTAATTTAATGTTTTAATTAGTTTTAAACACACAAACCAAGTTTGTAATTAATAACACAACATAAAACGCATTAAAAATTGAAATATTTATTGGACTTAACGGTAAAGGTGTAATAATAGAGAAATACCTTTTCTATTTAAATATCAATTCATGGAAATTAATATGTGTGGAATGGACTGTTTAGAATAACTTCAAAGTAAGCCATGATATCATGAAATGGCGCGAAATGTTATTTTAAAAAAATTAACCAAAAATAAAATAATTTATTACGGTTATACTTTAATTTTTAATAATAATTTTTTTCGTCGGCCTCTACAAAATTTGAGATTTTACGTACTAATTTCCGAATGAAAAATCGATTATTTTTGAAGTTTCATTCGTCCGCAGACACTTTTCGTCCGCAAACACCTTTCGTCCGCTGTGGTCGCTATGATACGCACGGTGCGAGAGCGGCCATTGGGTCATTTTCGTAAATCCACGATTTAATAAAAATATAGGCGCCTGTGACAGTTGCTGTCATCTGCTTTTTTCAAATTAATTACTTACGAAATCCACTAGATTTTACGTGTGAATAAGACCGTGGTGTGAATATTATTGTTCATAATAATCAAAAATGAATAGTGATAGCGTTGTGGATATCAGCAAAACTTCTTTGGAGCTGCGGAAATTGGCAATTACGGCCACGTTGGATTAACTTACCCAAAAATCACGAATTTTACATAAAAAACAATACAACAAATTTAAGAACTGGCGTCAGGAACGTAATGTCGAGAATCTCTCAGAAAATGTTCTTCTGGCCTATTTTTCTAGTAAAGCTGACAATAATTAGTTATCAACGCTATTGTCAATATACTTTATGCTTAAATCCACATTAGTTATAAAGGAAAACGTTAACCTATCCAAATTTCCAAAACTTATTGCATTTTTAAAAAAACAAAGCGTTGGGTACAAAGTAATTGTTTGAGATCAAATAAACAGATTTCTTCGTGATGCCCCAAATGAAACTATGGCATCACAAGGTAAAATGTTTTAATTTATTTTGCTGATGTATTTATTGTTATATTCTTAAAGCTCTTTTAAAATTGCTGGGGCTTGTCTAAGAGACTAATTACGTAAAATGACGACCAAAGATAGTGTTGATCAAGGCGACATGCTTGTAATAACCATTTTAGACTCAAAAAAATATATAAAGGCAAGTTTTTACAGTTACAGACAAACTTTGCGACAAAATACTTCGACAATACGCCAACTTGAGGCCAAAGCATTGTAATCATAATATATTTTTTGTCTATTATAAATTAGGAAGATGTACAGACGATTGTTTAAAAGATTTGAAAGAGAGTGCGTATAGATTGAAAATGAATGATTTGATCGTCAAATGCCTTCTTTACGCCGTGATCAAGTTATATTAGCGTCATTTGAAGAGGAGTTGCAGGCGATGGTTATTGTTATGCATGATGCCCTATAAATAAAAGAGATAAAAATAAATGTAAGCAAAACGAAAGTAATAGTTTTTGAAAGACAAGAAAGCATGGCAAACTGTGAAGTTTCAATTGACGGAAAAATAGTGAAACAAATAAATAAATGTGTGTACTTGGGTTCAAAGTTTACGAAAGATGAAAAGTATGACAGTGACATTAAGCGAAGGGTGTTGGCAGAAAAACAGATGAATGGGGCACTGCGTAGCTTTATAAACAGCCAGAAAGTGTCAAAAAAGGCACGTCTGGCTGTGCATAGAGGTGTGTTGGTTCCTACACTTATGTATGGTAGTGAATGTTGGGTTTGGTAGAAGAAGCATGAAAATTGGATTATTGCTGCGGAGATGAGTAGTTTAAGAAGTATAGCCGGAGTCGCTCGGTTGGATAAAGTAAAAAATAGTGAGATAAGAGAACGTTGTGGTGTAAAAGAAGATGTGTTTACAAAGATAGATAAAGGAATGCTTAGATGGTTTGGACACATAGAAAAGATGGATGAAGGAAGATTGACGATACAAATTTATAAGGCGAGTGTGAATGGACAAGTCGGTAGAGGTCGACCTCGGCGAACATATCTCGATCAGATCAACATTGTTTTAAAGAAAGGCCATGTCAAGAGTACCAACAACCGACGAGCATGTATAAGAGCACTGATGAATG
This sequence comes from Agelastica alni, assembly GCA_950111635.1. Lineage (NCBI taxonomy): Eukaryota > Metazoa > Arthropoda > Insecta > Coleoptera > Chrysomelidae > Agelastica > Agelastica alni. Next base: position 4,878,457 of record OX467718.1, on the reverse strand, counting down.
TAGAGGAAACAAAAGAAGTGTGTAAGAACCGTAGCAAGTGGAAGGAAGTGGTCTCTGCCTACCCCCACGGGTAAAAGGCGTGACTATATGTATGTATGTATGTTATGAACTTTTAAAAAAATATATAGAAAACCATAATACTATTATGGAATACTCTAAAAAATTTTGACAGTAAAAATAAATATAAAATGTATAAAACTAATTTTTAAAGAACCAGTTAATTTCGCTTCATGTTAACCTGTACAATAGGTATATGTGGGTCTATTATACTTTAGAAAACAACTACACACAGTATTGAATTACTCCTGATAAATAATCATGCATAATCCCATCTCGGGTAATATGCAGATGCTTGTAAAGTAAAAAAAAATTATTAAATTTATCCATTCGAAGTGACCACCTTTGGATCTGTTGCGGGGTGTTGCCCCTCATCAGCATAGGGTAGGTCTTGTAAACTCATGTTTGCCCTTTAAAGATATAAATTAACAATTTTAACTCTTACCAAGTATACATGAAGGACCACACGAAAAGTGCTAGTCACGACATCTTAACTTTTTAACAAGCATCACCTAGTAAATAGCTTTTGAATGGACCAATCTTGAATTTTCGATAGAATAGTCCGGATACGTTTAGAAACTTCTGGTCTTTTCTGGTTTTACCGATAATAAATATATAAGCTGGCCTTCGTTCGTAGAAGTTTTCCAGTTTTCTAGAGTTAATAATTGTGTTTATTAGTTTATATAAATTGTATAAAAAAATGTGTCATATAAATTTGAACCCTGGCAGTGTATTTTTAAGTAAAACCTTACAATATTAATATTCAAAATTTCATAATTTGTTAAAGTTATTAAATAATAAATAACATTATAAAAGCGGGATGTCAGCTTGAGGCCACATATTGACAGAAAGATAAAACCCTTTGATTACGTGGAAAGTGCAATGTGTGTAGGTATACTATGCATTGTTTAAATTGGGTTTTAATTTAATTGTAGGATCACTGTGCAGTACAACAGTGAGTAAAAAATATGTTTATATTTTTGTATGTGAAGATAAATAACAAAAACAAAGCATGAATATTTTTTTAATATTATTTTGACTGACAGCCGCTGTCCCCTTCTACATCAAAAACACCCATCTGTCGGAAACCCATAAGTTTTTCCTACCAAAAATTGCCCAACGCGTCTAAACAAGTTTTTACTTAAATATTTACTGCACCGTAGTTAACCGTAATTTTTGAAGATAAATTGCAGTTATTATGTTTTAAGTATGTTGGTAAGAAATAATAAGTTAAATTTTTTTGCTCTGCCTTGTTAAAGCCTTGCATTGTCCGAATACAAATTTTTTTTAGTTTATATTATATTTCATGGGACAATTATAACAATGTACTGTTGAATTGGTGTACGACATTATAAAAATATAGTTTTGGCAGCTTTTGCAATATATGTTATGAAACACTGCGGTAACGAGTAACTTTTGTTGATTTTGTCACATTTTAAAATACACTATCAGTTGATTGTTGTATCAGGTTTATGCATACAAATATAATTCATATTTATCACGATGTTTATACAATCGTTTAAACAGTTTTTTAACCATTTAGCGTAAGCTTTTATATCACTTTTAGCTAAATTGCAAAAATTATCCGGTATCAATTATATAACAATGTTTATTTATTTTGGTATAAAAATCAAAATATTTAAGAATCCTTTCGTGGCAAGTGACGACAGCCCTCGTACACCTTTTCGTGAAAAATTGAGAATAAACGGCCATCTTTTCCCAGTTTCCTACAAAATTACTCTATTTATTACGAAACAAGTTCCTCCCGTCACAGAGCGAGCTGAAAGCTAACATATACTGTTGAGCAGATGGTGCTGGAAAAACGAAGTAAAAAAAATCAGCTGTAAAAGACCCTCGTTAAAATTGAAAAAGCTTTTTTTGGACCTAATAAAAATAATTCGCGTAATGGAGCAATCCAGTTACCTACTCTCGCACAATGCGTTGTTTTATTACACACAAAGTTCATTTTAACTGAAAGACATTTTAGGGAAAACAATGGACAGATTGTCGTTTCAATGCAAGCAATAATATAATTAATACAGGGTTACAGGGTAAGTTCTCAAAAAGACAAATAAATATTCTTGTATAGTTTAATGAACCTACAAAAATGCTGTTTTTTATGCTTTTCTAATATTGCATTGTTTAAACACTGATTTACATTTTTTTCGGGTTTGTAGGCTATTAAATTATTATTAAATTATTCTCTTTACATGCTGAACATCACAAAGCTTGATGCAATAAAGCTTAATTTTAAGTAAATTGTAGACTGCAAGAGTATAGGTGTAATAGCTGGGGATAAATAAATAAATTTCACCCTTTTTTCCAATCTATTTTCTCTTAGAAGGTCTTTCATAATAATTCGGGGGGTGCTCCATCTTGTTGCCCTATTAACTTTCCAGTGGAAAATTTTTAGTTCTTGCAACATTTCTTGACGCAAATCTTGGTACTTTACATAACAGTACTGTTAAAAAAATGGGCTCGATTAGCCCACCCCTTAAAACGTTCTTTTCAGGAGAGTTTATTACATCTCCATCGCCACATATGGATTCGTAGAATTCCAGTAGACGTAGTTGTGGCTGTTTACTTTGTTAGTTATCTTAAAATTCGTTGCGTCGCTTCAAACAATGTGTACGGATCAGGGTTGTAAGTACTTTTACCGTATACGGGGAAATTATACTCTACTTCGATAATAGTGGAATGATTAAATCACAGATCACTGGTTTTTTAAATTTTTATTTAACACTGAAATATTTCTCTTCTTCATACACTTGAAGGATACTAATTAATAGGAACGACCGTCTCTGGTGGGCGTCTTCTAAAATACTAACTTGACTGACGATCGCAGCGACTCGAAAACAGCGCGATCAGAAAAAAAGACTTGCTCTCAGAACTCGCCTAGGGTGTTTAAAAGTTTTAGACACATAAGCTAAGGGACAGCTTGAGACTAATTTAATTAATAAAGTGCTGTAATTAATCTGGGATGTTAACAAAATGGTTTTGTAAAATTTGGGATCGGCTGGATTGTATAAAACTCACAGATTTTTATACGCCTGACCATATCATCTTTATTTAAGCCTTGCAGTAAAGTAGGCATATATGGTCTAAATTGCAGACCTTTTTTTATTCTTTAAAAGGCTTATTCTTGCTATTTTATACTTCTTGAATGCTTTTCTTTAAAATTAAGTCGGTGATTGCATAAAATATAGCAAGTCAACATTAAGATTCCCTTTCGTACTAATTTAGTATCTTTAAATCTTAAATTAAGTTAGTAAATATCTTGTCGAAATGAAGGTTGGAAGTTTGGAAAACACTTCGCAAGCTTCATGTCAATGAAAACTCTCTTAACAATGCTTTAAATTCCATCGTATTTTTATAAAGTGAACATTTCACAAAAGCGTTCGTTACCTTCATACAAAGAAAACACCATAAATGTTTAAATCGATGATTGTATTAGTCCTGCATAAAAGCTTGTAGTAAGGAAAGGAGAAAAAGTCGGTAAATGGATGAAGATTAAAGAGATGATAAAAGAGACACAGGCACAGTTTAAGTTTTTGGATATAATATTGGACTTGGTTATTGGATGCTTAGCAAATGATTTTAAAAGAAAACCAAAGGGTACTGTATACAGTAATGTAAATTGGTCTGTGACGAGAACAGAAACAACATAGGTACCTATACGGATCCCTTCGGGGATATTTAGAAATATTACTGTTTGAATTTTGGCAAATTAATCTTATTTTTATAAATTGATAAAAAAATTTAATAACATAAAAACTATTAGAAAATGTCAAACAAAGAATTCGTATGCCTAATTCTTATGTAATATTGTTGAAAGTTGTTTATCAAAAATTGTAGCTACTAAAGATATAGCTACAAAAAGTAATTGTGCAAAATTTTTCTTTTAACGTAATATTTTTTATCCAGCGCAATAAGAACACTAAAATGTTAAGGCGCTTTCTAACAAACGTTAGCCAAAATCGTAAAAAGGAAAAAGCAATTTCCTTCACAATTCAAAGAATCTCTTCCTAAATTCAAATGAAATCACAATCGTTAAGTAATTGAACTAATTTTATTCATTTCAATGTAGTTGAAAAACAAATTATTCTGCGACAAGTGCTGCTTAAACGTACTTACCAATCTTATCACAAATCAACATTTGCACCATTTTAACATTAATATTTACTAAATGCTATTTTATCTTTTTATTTAATAGTGTCTCGACTTCGTAATGGTCGTTGACACAGGTACATATGTTACACAGTTGTTATAATAGAAATTATAGCAGTATGGAAAAACAATCTAAAAATACATTAATAGTTTTAAATCAAGTTGAACTTAAATTTGGTGGTCAAAGTGTCATACAGCAGCTAACGTCTCTTATTCGAAAAATTCTCTATCAACGAATGTCGAACTAGCATCACTATCCTTATGTTTAAAAAAAGGAGATAAGAAATCGCCTTCAAACTACCGAGGCATAAATCTCTTAAGTACTACACTGAAACTAACAACAAAAGTTATGGCAAACAAAATTAATAACCCAACACTCTAAGCAAATGAAAAGTAAGGATTCAGACCCCGGGCAGATCATGCACAGATGCGGTTTTTGTCATAAGACAGATAACGAAAAAGTCAAGTAAATACAACAGACCAGCATACATGTGCTTTATTGATTTGGAATATGCGTTATACACCTTTTTACTAACAGGCAAATCCCACATAATCTCATAAAAAGCATAGAAAATATATACAAAGCAAATTAAATTCAAGCAATAGCTGTGGACCAAGGTATTCGACAAGGGGATACCCTGAGCTCTGCTCTTTAACATTATTATGGACGTAGTAATAAACAAAGTACGTTTACTGAAAGGATACAGAATTGATACTTTATCCAACCGAGTAACCCCGGCTATACTTAACAGCCAACAGTTACTACCATCCATAAGTATAGGAACCAACACTCCTCAATGCGCAGCCAGACCTGCCTTTTTTCAACGCTTTCTGGCTGTTTATAAAGCTATGCAGTGCCCCATTTAGTTGTTTTCTTGCCAACACCCTTCGCTTAATGTCAATGTCATACTTTCCATCTCTCGTAAACTTTGAACCCAAGTATACAAACTCATTTACTTGTTCCACTCTTTTTTCCTTAATCAAAACTTTACAGTTTGTTATGCTTTCTTCTCTTTCAAAAACCACTACTTTCGTTTTACTTTGCCTGAAACACTATTTCAGATGCCGCTAATATGACTTGATCGTTAATGGCTTGTTCTTCTATGATTCAAACTCTACATTTGTAAGCCACACTTTATATTTTTATAGTTAGTAAGATATTATCATTCTCTAAACTAGAGGGGAGAGTAGGTTGCTGTGTCTTCTCAGAAGACCCCTCACTTAGCCTGTTTTTACGTTTGCCTGACTACTGTAGTGTGTATCAAGCCGATGTATCAAGTGTAGGAACCAACACTCCTCTATGCACAGCCAGACGTGTCTTTTTAACACTTTTTGGGTGTTCATAAAGATATGGAGTGCCCCATTCATTTATTTTCCTGCCAACACTCTTCGCTCAATGTCACTGTCATACTTTCCATCTCTCGTAAACTTTGAACCCAGGTATACAAACTCATTTACTTGTTCCACTCTTTCTCCCCTAATCAGAACTTCACAGTTTGTCACGCTTTCTTCTCTTTCAAAAACCATTACTTTTGTTTTGCTTACATTTATAATTATCCCTTTGATTTTCAGGGCATCATGCATAACATTAACCATCGACTACAACTCCTCTTCAGATGACGCTAATATGACTTGATCATCGGCGTAAAGAAGGCATTTGACGATCAAATCATCCATTTTAAATCTATACGCACTCTCTTTTAAATCTTTTTAACCATCGTTTATGTATAAATTAAACAGCCATGGCGGAGTCACACATTTTTGTCTCACACCTTTTTCGATGTTAAACCAGTCCGTGTAAGCTCCGTTTATGCTGATACAAGCAGTGGAATCCTCGTAAGGTTATTTCAGTGCTCATATTAAACTACCGCTACATAGACAATGTCGACCACAATTCACTCCTCACCACTCTGTCATAGGCCTTTTCCAAGTCTATAAAAGCGCAAAAGACCTTCTGGCTTCTAGTCAAGAATTTTTTGATTATACCCCATAATGAAAAGACCTGACGTTATATATTTTTCTTGAGGCTGCAATCGAATAGCCTTCTCGACAAGCTAGTGGGGAAAATGTACTAGTGGCGCTCGGAGCATAGATAAAAGAGTGTTACACCAAATAATTCAAATGAATGGATATTACACAATTATTTATTACTTATGCATTATTAATGTAATTTCTGTGTTAAAAACGGCAGTTATAAAATTGGTGCTTTAAACTAAGACATAAATATTAAAATATTTATATTCAACAATAATATTTAATAAAATAAAAACATTTTTAAAATACGTATGCCAGGAATATGTTTTTATTATAATTAAAGAGGAGGCAGAGCCTCCCCTGTCTTAACTGATCCGCCACCACTGTTTTGTCGTTAATGTATTCCGAGCAATTTATTAATTTTAAAATATGAGAGCATCCATTTTCGTCTCTTTTCTTATTTTTGTAGTTCTGCCAAATAAATAAGCCGGAAATTCGAGCCTTATTTCTCTTTAACGAAATACCAACTGGCATTATCTAATTCCGGAGACATGAGGTCGTGATTCAATTTATCTAGGCAGTAGAAAATTAAATTCAACTACTTTTCGTTTATGGTTTTCTTACAGAAAGCCTTAGGAAAATTAAATTGAAAGCGTCTTCTTTGAAAAACCTTACTTTTTACGCTGTTTATTAGGATAAATAATGTAAAAAAAAGTTAAAATAAAATAAACAATTGTGTGCCTATTGTTATTACTCTTTCATCTATATACTCCCATCGATAAGGCTAAGAGAAAAAAGGTTAAATAATGAATAAGCTGCAGCATGACATCCAACTAAAAAGGTTGTTTGTGAAAAGTAAAAAAACTTTTTGATTAAATTTTTTTTCCCTTGTTAAACTATTCTATTTATTAATATGTATTAACAATCTTTATACGTGAAAATAATTTAAAAATATTAATTTCTCCACGACTATAAGTCTGCAAATTAATAGCCGAGGCTAGCAAGCAGTCGAGACATTAGACAGTTTTTCGCCGAGGTGCATCTTACATTTTTTCGTCGACCTCTACATACCCTAAAATTCGTGATTACTGGGGGAGTAAATCCAACATGGCCAAAGTTGCCAATTCCCGCAGCTCCAGAGAAGTGTTGATTATTATGAACACTAATATTCACACCACGGTCTTATTCACACGTAAAATTTAGCGGATTTCGTAAGTAATTAATTTAAAAACAGCATACATACATACATAAAGTCACGCCTTTTTCCAAAGGGGGTAGGCAGAGACCACTTCCTTCCACTTGCTGCGGTTCTTAAACACATCTTTTGCTTCATCTACTTTCATCAGTGCTCTCATACATGCTTGTCGGTTATTGGTACTCTTGACCTGGCCTTTCTTCAAAAGCAATGTTGATCTGATCCAGATTTGTTCTCCGAGGTCGACCTCTACCGACTTGTCCATTTACACTCGCCTTATAAATTTGTTTCTGGCTGTTCATAAAGCTATGCAGTGCCCCATTCATTTGTATTCCTGCCAACACCCTTCGCTCAATGTCACTGTCATACTTTCTATCTCTCGTAAACTTTGAACCCAAGTACACAAATTCATTTACTTGTACCACTCTTTCTTCCTCAATCGAAACTCCACAGTTTGTCAGGCTTTCTTCTCTTTCAAAAACCATTACTTTTGTTTTGCTTATGATATTGTAACAGGCGCCTATGTTTTTATTAAATCGTGGATTTATGAAAATGACCCAATCGCTTTTCTCGCACCGTTCCGTATCATAGCGACGACAGCGGACGAAAAGTGTTTGCGGACGAAAAATATTTGCCTCCAGAAATAGTCGATTGTTTTTCGGAAATTAGTACGAAAAAAGTCATTTTTTTAGAGGTCGACAAAAAAAGTTATTTTTTAAAAGTTTTGTGTAAAAATGAACTAGAATTTAAGTGAATCAGATTTAGAATTTAAAATACTCCTCCTAAGATTACAAATCACGCTAATAACACAACAGAAAACTTATTTCCCCAAAAATCAAAACAGGAATATGAAAAATATTAACCATTTTAGGAGATTGGCAACAACAAAAAGAAACAGAATCGATTGCATTTTATTTTTCTTTTTGATTCCCAGGATCAGGTTGATTTTGTTTTTAAAGGAAATATCTTTTTAACCAAGATTTATCCTCCTTAACGGTATCATGAATCTGAAATATCGCAAATGGTTAAAAAAATGTAATTATTCCAGTGTTCAAATTGCGACACATGTAATTCTTTTATACAATAAAAACTTATTTATATAACATATTTCCGAATATCCCTAATTAGTTTCAGGGTTATTTTACCGTTTGCTACCATTATTGAATGACGAAGTCTTTTTAAAAGGTAGGTTTTGTTTTATTAAAACTTTTAAAACTACCCCACATAAAAAGCTCTAATGGTGTTTAATCCAGCGATTTTGAGAAGCCATTAAATGATACCAATCCGGTGTTTAGTAAAATATTGATTTAAAAAGTCACGTTCAGGGGCTGCTTAGTGTGACGAAGCACCATCCACTTGAAATCATACATATAGTCACGCCTTTTTCCTGTAGGGGTAAATGGGGACCAAATCTGTTCACTTGCTACGGTTCCAACTCACTTATTTTGCCTCTTCCACTTTTCTCAACGCTTTCATACGTGCTCGTCGGTTTTTGGTACTCTTGACTTGGCCATTATTTAAAAGAATGTTGATCTGATCGAGATACGTATACCGAGGTCAGCCTTTTGCCTTATAAATCTGTTTCGTCCATCTTTTTTTATACATCCTTTTTACGTGTTCAAACCAGCAATTCGTTATCTATATTTGTTACCACAACTTTTTTAACACTACATTGGTCTCTTATCTAACTATTTCTTACTTTATCCAACCGAGTCACTTCAGATATACATCTTAGACTACTCGCAGCATTAATCCTATTTTAATGATTCTTCTGCCAAACCCAACATTCACCACTATTCATTCCCAAGTTTACAAACCAGCACTGCTCCATTCACAGTAGTACCTTTTTTAATACGTTCTGGCTGCTTATTAATTTGTATATACAAATAAATGAAACCCTGCATAACTTAATAAACAGCCAGAACGTATTAAAAAGGTACGACTGACTGTGAATGAAGGACCCTGCCAACACCCTTTGCTAAATATGCTTTTAGTCTTTCGTAAACTTTGATCCTAAGTATACAAACTCATTAGCTTTTTCAACTCTTTTTTATTTAATCAGTTTGTCAGAATTCGTCAAGTTACTAGCTAGGAAAAATGGATCAACAATATTATTTCCCAATATCCCAGACCATACATTCTACTAATTTGGATACTGTCCATGACTGCTATCTATTATTTCAAAGGTCATGGAAAAAGCCATCAACATCGAGCTCATGAAATATCTGGAAGACTCAGGAATTATCAATGATAGGCAATATGGCTTCCGCCATCAGAGATCAACTGGTGACCTGCTCGCATACGTCTCACATATATGGCAGCTATCTTTTGAAAAGTATAGAGAAACTTTAGCTGTGGCATTAGATATCTCCAAGGCGTTCGATCGAGTTTGGCACCAGGGACTCCTCGCCAAGCTTCCATCTTATGGCTTGCCCCCTCAGCTGTGTTCTCTGCTTGCTAGTTTTCTCTCAAACAGGTATCTCCATGTAGTGGTCGATGGAGTTTCATCTGACACTCTACTCATAAATGCTAGTGTTCCGCAAGGATCCATTCTAGCACCAACACTATTTTTACTTCACATCAACGACCTCCATACCGCTTTCTCTTCCAGGGCCCCTATATCAGCCCGCGAAACCAGAAATGAACGAGGAAGAAATGTTAACAATATAAATACGGACTTAGCAACAATTCTCGAATTGGGATTCAATAACTTGGTAGAATTCAATGCAAACAAAACACAAGCATGTCTTTTCTCTAGAAAAGCCAATCTCACTGTGCCTAACATAACTTTGTCAGGAGTAACCATACCACTGAAGTCATCCATATCGATGCTTGGTATTACTATCAGCAATAACCTTTCCTGTGAAAATCACGTGAGGTCCATTGCCAAAAGTGCATCCCAAAAACTTGGTTTTTTGTTTCGTGCCAAGAGCTATTTCACCTCCAGTCAGCTGCTTATGATTTATAAGGCACAGATCCGACCTGTACTGGAATACTGTTTCCATATTTGGAGTGCGGCACCTAAACATATCCTGAAGCTATTGGATTCTGTCCAAAAAAGGTCAATTCGTCTGGTCGGTGATGCCTCGCTTACAAACTCGCTCACTTGTCTGGAACACCGTAGAAAAGTTGGCGATTTGTCTCTATTTTATAGATATTTTCATGGGCGATGCTCTTCTGAAATATCAACAATCGTTCCTCCTTTGGCAGTCTCTTCGAGATTAACCCGTCAAGTTCAGTCTTCACACCCCTTCGTGGTCACTTTGGAGACCTGCAGAACATCACTTTCCAAAGACTCATTCATCCAACGAATTGCGAGGCTTTGGAACTCATTGCCTAGGGAGGTGTTCCCCGAGGCATACAACCTCCAGAAATTTAAGAAGAACACCAACTCCTACCTTCTTTCCCTTGGTTCCCACGATGTTCTCTGAACATTACAGGATATCCCTTTTCGTGGGAACCAGAACATAAAAAAAAATGATACTTTCTTATTATTGTATTATGACTGTAAACATAACAATACGAGTTTATATTACTGTTTATTTAAAAAAATAACTACTTATAACATAGGTTATACTGCATACTGCAACTAAATTGATTTGAATTTATTTATTTATACTTATACGTATGTTGTATGATGCAGCTAGGACTTAGTTTATAGTTAATTTACATACATTTTTTATTTTTTTTTATATTGTCTAAATTTAATCTTTTTTTTTTGTCGTGACTTCATTTTATTTTTTTCTTTTTTTACACTGTCCAAATAATACAAGTTAAATAAGTTAAAATCTACACTAGTAACAGATTCTACTTCCGACTCCTAATGCGAATCGTCACAGAATAAGAAGACTGGACTACCACTTAGTCCATTATGGACTTTGAATTCCAGTACCAAGATGCAGGATAATATTGCCTTCCCATCCCAACACTGCTCAGTAGTGCATGTGGTTTTTACTAGTACGTCCTTAAAATATAATTAAGTGAAACATTTTAAGAAATAAAAATGCCACTTCTCTACGATGGTCCAATAATAAAAGATGTTTTGTCGGGCGTGAATAATTTATCAGGTGATTAGCCCCATTAAAGTTTAGCATTTCGAGAGATTTGTGTAATAAAATTACAGTTTATAATGATGGTAGTTAAAGTTTGACTTTAATTATTATTAATTGGGTAATATTAACGCCAATCATTATTTTATTAAGTATATAGTTAGCACTCGCATGTAAGTGAAAAGTTTTAATGGATTACTGTACTCGCATATTGTGTGTAAGCCCAAATATCTTTTTAGTAGAGACTTTAATTATTCAGTAATTATTTGTTTTTAGTGCATCTCATAATAGCAATACTAGAACCGCATCGTAATTGGTTATACAAAAGGGGGTCACCCATTTGTTCGGATCATTCAGTCAAATATTTAACCGCAACCGGGCCACTAATTGGGGAGAAAATGCTCGGCGAGGATAAATGTTTCATGTGTAATGCAATACATTCCTTAACCAAGTCCCGTGAATCATTAGCGCTGATTACGGATCATTGCCACAATTGGATAATATTATGGAAATGACTGAACACCTGTTCCAATTGCTTGTTCCAAAGCAGATGCGGAGATTAGCATATAAAAACATAAGTGATGTGGTGTTGCTAACAGAAACCATAAATACCATTATTAAGGGTTGTTTTTAAAAGTATTTAAAAAATTTATTTATTTTTAAAAGCAAACTCTTCCGAGTTAATGAAAAAATTTATTATTCAAACCTGATCGAACATTTTAGTGGATGCTAGTAGTAATCTTATTTCATTAGCAGTTTTCAATGTGTTTTGTTAAAAAAAATTTTTAAATCTTTTTTATATAATATGGAGTGTAAAAATTATTTTTATGTGTCTATATATTTGAATAAAAATTAACAGTATTGCCGGAGAAAAATTAACTTTTCCAAACCGAGGGCTCTATTTCATTTAATATAGTTACGCTTTGGTTCGGAAAAGTAAAAATATAAAAATATAAAAAACCAATTATAACTAATTTTTTAATAAATGGCAAACATCGTTTCACGTTGCAAACCTTTTTCAATTATCAATCGCATTTTTTACCGATAGCAACATGCTGCAACAACCTTTAACTTCGTTTTACAGATTTTCTTTATACTTTGAAATAAAAAAAAAACATTTTAAGCAGCAATATAAAAAAGTTTAGGAAAACTTTAAAGTTTTCTTGTAAGAAAGGAAGTTTTACATCGGTATCAGATGTTATTCTTATGCAAATGCAGATTAAAGTGAGGATAAGAAGCACTAAATAAATCATAAGTAAATATGGATTTAAAAAAACTATATAACCTTATAATATAATAAGTGTTAAATAAAAATAAAATATTTTTTTAAAGGACAAACTTAAGAAGGTGAATAATTAAAGTATACAAATTTTATTTGTATGTAAGTTTTATAATTAACTTGCTTCATTTTTAAATTATTAATGCAAACAAGAAAGTCTTTGTGCAGTTTTAGTGGTCCTCTTTTGATCACTGAGGTTGAAGAAAAGTTTAAATATTTTATCCCAAATCGACTTGCATAATTTTAATGTCTTAGAATAAATAACTGTTTCATATAGTTTTTTTTTTAAACTTTCTAGAGTAATTTTTGGTTTGTACAAGGGACTTTGAAAGACATTTTGTTAAAGTTTAAAAAAAATATTAAAATTTTAATTCAGGTAAAGTTCTGTAATTAACAGTGTTGGTTAAAATTCAATGTTGTGTACAAAAAAAATTTTTGTTGTTTTCATTAAAAGATTTAGGAAAACAAAAGATTTGATTTAAAAAGTAAATTCTTAAATCAAGAAGTCTTGGTATTAATTTTATAAAAGGAGGAGAAAAAATTTTGCAGTGTTTTTGACCCATTCAGTTAGAGGACTTTAAAATTACCTGTAAAATGAACATTAATAAACACTTAAGGTTAAGAAAAATTAAACTTGTCATCTAGTGTTTCATAATCATTTAAATTACTGTTGCATACAGAAAGAGCTTTTTGTAGTCCTCTTTTCATTTTCCTGGAGTCATCTTTAGTTTCCTTGTACAAAGGACTTTAAAAAAGCATTTTTTAATGTTAAGGTTTGGGAAAAATATTACCATTTTAATTTTTTACCCAATAGGCTCTGGATAAAATTGAATGTTGCGTGCAGAATCAATTTTATGATGTGTTTATTAAATAAAAAAAAATGTAACACAATTCTAAGGATAAAAGTTAAAAAGTTTATTAATTTAAATTAAAAAAAAATAAAAAGTTTTCTGCAGCTTTTTGGCCAATTCGGTCTAAGAACTGAGAAACTGAGAAAAATTAGGTTTAAAAAAAATGTTAATATTTTATCCAGTTATTTCATAATTTTAGGGTCCTGGGTATAAATTTCTGTTGCTTACAGACAAAGATTTTTAAAGCCCTCTTTTTATTTTTATATTGTCATCTTTTGTTTCCTAATACAAAGAAACTTGGAAAGTATTTAATAAAGGTAAAGATAAGAAAACAGCAAAATTTAATTATATTTAACAGGCTTTGAACAAAATTAAATATTGTGTACAAATAGAGATTTCTGTTTTTAAATTAAAAAACTTAAACAGTTTAAAAGATAAACATTAGGAATGAATTACATAATTTGTTAAATCTTGGATATTGGTATAAATTAAATAAAAGTTGGGTAGTTTTTTGTCCATCCAGTCAATGGACTAAGAAAGTATCTGCGGAAAAAGATTTTTATGATAAATTATTTTTAAAAAACATTTTATAATGGTTAGTTGAGATAAATCCAAAAAAAAAATTTAAAAGATTTATTGTGTACTCAATTATATTTAAAACAGTACCTGGTAAAACAAAACATTAAAACTTATTGAAAAAAACTGTTTTGAAATACTTTGCCACAGCAAAATATTCGAAAAAATTTTTACGACACAGGAACAAAAAAAATTATTAATTATTTTATTTTGTGCTTAACTTTTTCCAGTTTTTTTTTACAGGCATACATTTGTCAAAATTAATGATTCGTTTTTCGTTTCCCATCCAGATAAATTATTCGACCTACTTGATAATTAATTTTCTTCTCTAACTTGTTTGTGGCCTTTGGCTATAGAAATAATTGAATCTGAAAACAAAATTTTAAAGCTATGGTTAGTTTATGTTTTATTTTAATTTAATTATTCGACTGCTTTGTGCTTTTTAGTTAATTTATTTAAAATATTTGATAAAATTATTGCTCTTACAATCACTCGTTTGGGATTTTAATATTAAAATTTTTAAATACTGTTTGAATTACTTGAATTACAAAATCGCTTTTAAGAGGCTCATAATTTATTTTTTAACAGTATTGGTTCAAACAAAATTTTTATTTTTGTATTGGTTCGTACTAAATTTTTCTTTTAACCATTTGCAATAAAAAAACACTTGTACAAGAAAAAAATGTTTACTTTGTATAATTAAAGATATACGAGGTCTGGCTAATAAACAACAGGACTGAGCGCGTCAAAGATATTGTAAAAGGCTATGGGGGGAAACGAATGCAGCGTTGGATAGATGGAAGTACGAAAACACGCAATATTTTTTTTATAGAGATTACAAACGAACGTGTTTTTTTTGCCGATAACAATGTGTGACAAAAACCACGAGCAATGGATCAATGTGAAATTTCCCGTAAAATTAAAAAAAAATCCGACTGAGTGCTATAAGTTGTTGAAAGAAGCCTATGGTGAGAATTCTCTATCTCGTGCGCGTGTTTTTGAATATAAACGGTGTTCTGAAGGCCGAGAGAGCACCAAACATGACCAACTTCCAGGTCGACATCAACGGCATCGTAATGACTGAATGGGTTCCAGAGGGTGAAACTGTAAACCAAACTTGCTATGTATTTGAAAGTTTTGGCAACACCGCGAGAGCGAGTTCGTAAGAAACAGCCGGAATTGTCAAGTCGTGGATCTTGCACCAGGACAACGCACCTGCCCATAACGCGCTGTCCGTGAAGCGTTATTTAACCGCTAGAGACACTCCAGTGTTTGAACACTCGCCTTACTCGCCTGATTTAGCAGCCCGTGACTTTTTCCTGTTTTCGAAGATTAAGTCTGCCTTAAAGGAACCCAGTTCGATTCGATGGAAGAGGTGAAGCGAAAATCGGTGAAGCTCGTAAATGCTCTTACAAAAGAAGACTTGCAGCATTGCTTTGACGAGTGGAAGAAACAAATGGAACTGTGGGTAACGAGGGAAGAAGAGTACATTAATTTGATTGTAGAATAATTCTTAAAATAAAACTCTTCTTCATAATCAGTCTTGTTATTTAATAGCCAATGCCAAACCTCGTAATAATTTTTATTTTTCAGTATGTTCGTTAAATTTTAAATGATTTTTGATAGCAAAAATTCCTTTAAATATAGTAAACAAAATTATTTTTATTTTTAAACGCTTCATTTTATTTAAAAAAAAAATAAAAAAACAAAATATTTTTCCCTTTAAATTTCGTGTTAAAAGAAGTCAAACAAAAAAAAAACCTAAATAAATTTCAGTTATTTAATACTTGTGTATTTGTTCTTGTCTAAAAGAAAAGTTAAAAGGTGTAAAAGACCCTTTTAAGGTCCACAAAGACTTTGGTGATTTTTGAATTGTATGCGGTAACATTTCATTTAAAAATAATTTTATTAATTGGAAAAAAACAAAATTATTATACAAAAAAACAGCTACTGGAATTTACTTTCTAAAAAAAACCTTTATTTTGAATATTACAATTATTTATAATAAGGTTAATTTAGGACTGTAATTAGGACTATTAATAATAAAGCAAAACTTGCATAACTTATTTAATTTTATTAAAAATTATTGCCACGCTAGTACGTAGAAATGTATATATAATTTGAAATTTTTTTTAAATTTTTACGATAATATTTAAAAATGTATTCAACATTACCCAAAAAAATATTTTGGTTTTATATAGAGCCATATTTAAATTATGTTTCTCTGTCACTTTGTAATTTCTTTGCATTCGTATAGGGTAAATTAACATAAATTTTTATCACCAAAACCTTAGTCTACGACCTTGATATTTCAATATGCATTTTTAATAACATTTTTTAAAAAATTCTTTAAACACTCCCTTTTTTTGGTGTTTGGTAAGAAGCGGTTGGTAAGAGGAGCCCCAACTGCAGCTGTTGAGCTTATTGTGTTTCGCTGCTGCCACCTGTTTATTTTGTTTCTTTCTGTTTCTTTTCCATAATATAATATTCTGTATACTGCGTTCTTTAAAAAGATGCATATTTCTTCAGACAACAATGCTGAACTCTTTTCCTGTCCAACTCGAAGGCCCAAGTGGTAAATGCAAGTTTAGGTCACTTCACCATTCTTTTGCTATATCCCAGAGTATTGGTTTCTAGTTAGTTATTTTTTGCTACTAGGTTTGCCTAGACTTGATCTTCTTTTTAACAACAGATTTCGTTGTGCCCACACCTGGTTCAGGCGGATCCTGCAACGGGTCTACAGAATACATCCTTGCGAATGCATCTGCCCTTTATTACCCTTATGTCCTGACACCAAGCGTATCTTCAGGTTTTTTTATATATTAATTCAGAACCACCTTTAACACCACCCCTTTGCGCCAATCTTTTAACAGCTGGTTTGGTAATACCTTTGAAGTTATCTAGTAATACAGTACAATGACGTTTTACACCCCCTTGACCATGACCAGTAATTTTTTTCATTTCAATAATTAACAATTATTTTGTTAACCAGACCAACTGTCTATTTTGTTAACTCTTTAGCTTCTTTTATTTAAATGTTTCAACCTCTCTCTTTAGTCGTTAGCTTCATGTTTGAAGCGACGTGATCCTATGTTAGTCTCATGTTGTGTTTTTATCACTTTTCCTCCATTCCTCTCTATCTGACGTGCTTCTAATGCTGTCTTGGAAAGATTTTCCTGTAAACTGCTTCACCTGGTCCAGCCATCGTTTTGGGGAACGTCCTTTAGGTCGTGTTCCCTCTACATTCCCTTGGACCATAAGTTTTTTGTGATTGTCATCTTTCCTCCTGCTGACATGTGAAAATATTTAAGAATCAGTTGTTTGATTTTAGTTGACAATCTGACTTGGATGTTAAGTTCTTCGAGTATGGATACGTTGGTTCTACGGTCTGTCCAGGGATTCCTCAGTAGTCTTCTCCAGACCCACATCTCAAACGCATCCAACTTGGCGATGTCTGTGGCTTTTAAGGTCCAGGATTCTGCTGTATTTGGCGCAATTGGAAAAACGTGGGTGTTTACTAATTTGCATTTTGTTGTGGTTGTTATATTTTTTAACAAATGAAAAGTAAATAAAATAAAGTAAATCAGGCAGTGGTATTGGTTTTTCGAGTTTGCCACGTAAATATTTTGTCAATAAATAAAAATCTGTTTAAAGTTCGTCTAAATAAAGCTTATTTTGGAATAAATTACTTTTAAAATTCCTATTTTTAAAGCTACTTCGTAACGACATAATTCCGCCTTTAGTGTAAGGTTGTTATGGGCTATCTACTAGAAAAATAACCTTAAAGGCTACCGGATAAGCTCTGCTGATACCCAGGGGTGGTTTATGATCTTGGATCAGTAAAATTAAAATAAAATTGGATTTAATTTTCACCCTTTACCCAGAAGCTTTCTGGCGTCGTATTATTTCCCGAAGAAAAATTAATTAAAAAAAAATAAAAAAATCTTCTTTGTGTACGAAACAAATTTTTAATAATAACATAAAAAAACAGTGGTACATTTGCCTTGTGCACAGTAGGGAAAAAATATATTTTTTAACAGTTATTTATACCCAACTAATATTAAACAAAATATCTTACCTATTATTCTTTTGGGTATTTGATATTGCCGTTGAAATTTAATGCATGACTCGACTTCGAACTGAGTGGGAATAAAACTCCTTTTTATTATTAGCCTTTTTATTATCTCCGGCATATATTCCGAGTTAATGTGTTTTGAAGATATTACTTTTTCCAGTTGACTTAAAAACTCTGCTTGTTTCTCAAGTTTTTTTGCTCGTCCAATTCGATGAAGGTCCTGAATATCGCTTACCTTAAAAAATCATATTAAATATCGCTTATTAAAAATAGAAACCATGCATTACTTACCGCAACACCCACTAGCAAGTTCATAAGCACGATACTCGTCAGTATAACAAAGATTAAAAATATGAATCTAGATGTGGCTGGTAGCACTTTTGCTGTACCTTCTTCTTCGTTAAACATATCATTAAATTCGAACTCACCCATCATCATTACTATTGTTTTTACCAAGGATCTCCAAGTATTACTAAATTGGAAAGAATCATGATACTGAACCGAGAAGCTTAATGTAAATCCTATTAGCAAACAGACGTAGGCAAGCAGTACCTGAAATATAAAGTAAAATAATGTTTTTCTAGACCTAACTACTGTGCCACCCCAAATATAAAACACTACTCTTTTAACCATACGTCAATAATGACAAAATCTGTAGGCCATAATACAAGGGTGCTTCATAACAAAAAAAGTTAATAAAAATGTCTACAAATTTTTCATACATACATACATAAAGTCACGCTTTTTTTTCGTAGAGGTAGGCAGAGACCACTTCCTTCCACTTGCTACGGTTCTTACACACATCTTTTTGCTTTCTCTACTTTCATAAGTGCTCTCATACAAGCTCGTCGGTTGTTGGTACTCTTGACATGACATTTCTTCAAAACAATGTTGATCTGATCGAGATATGTTCGCCGAGGTCGACCTCTACTGACTTGTCCATTCACACTAGCCTTATAAATTTGTTTCGTCAATCTTTCTTCATCCATCCTTTCTACGTGTTCAAACCATTTAAGCATTCCTTTATCTATCTTTGTGACCACATCTTGTTTTACACCATAGAGTTCTCTTATCGTACTATTCTTTACTTTATCCAACCGAGTCACTCCGGATATACTTCTCAGACTACTCATCTCCGCAGCATTAATCCTATTTTTATGCTTCTTCTGCCAAATCCAACATTCAGTATCATACATAAGTGTAAGAACCAACACACCTCTATGCACAGCCAGGCGTGCCTTTTTTGACACTTTCTGGCTGTTCATAAAGCTATGCAGTGCCCATTCATTTGTTTTCCTGCCAACACCCTTCGATCATTATCACTGTCATACTTTAAATCTCTCGTAAACTTAGAATCCAAGTAAACAAATCCATTCACTTGTTCCACTCTTTCTCCCTTAGTAAAAACTTTACAGTTTGTTAGCTTTCTTCTCTTTTAAAAACCATTACTTTTATTTTGCTTACATTTATTTTCATCATTTTGATTTTCAGGGCATTATGCATAATATTAAACATCGCCTGCAACTTCTCTTTAGATGACGCTAATATTAATTAATCATTGACCATCAAATCATTCATTTTCAATCCATACGAACTCTCTTTTCAAATTTTTTAAACAATCGTCCATGTATAAGTTAAACAGCTATGGCAAAGTCACACATCCCTGTTTCACACCTTTTTCAAAGTTAAACTAGTCCGTGCAAGCTCAGTTTATTCTGACACAAGCAGTGGAATTCTCTTAAAGTGATTTCAGTGCTCGTATTAAACTACCGCTCACTCCATACATAGACCATGTCGACCACAATTCACTCCTCACGACTCAAGAATTTTTCGACTATACCTCGTAATGAATGGACTTGATCTATATATCTTCTTTCTCTTCTACTTTTAAAGGAGACATTTAAAATAACTTTTTAATCAATTAAATTTAAATTTAAAATACTTATTATTCACATGTATCAACCACATTATTTCCATCATAGAGTTTAAATATTTAGCGCGGTGTCTATATACATACAAAAAAAAACTCTTTTCAATTAAGTTTACTGTTACTTTTTAGCTATTTTTGTGGGTAAGAATTTTATTTTATAAAGGCATAAAGTTTAGTTTTTACGCGATTCATACATAAATTTTAGTTATTTAACAGCTACTTTTAAAATTGGATGAACGTAACATTAAAAATCAAACAAAAAATATTTCTTACCGTATAATAATAAATTTTAAAATTTTGTTTGCGGTTGAATATTACTCAGTAAAATTTATTACGTCAGTGTACCTGTTTCCATCAGGATATGGATAAATCAAGTGATATTATAAAGAGACCCTGGATACCGAGGGAAATGCTTAATACTAGCGAGACGTAGACAAGGATTACCTGAAAAATGAAAACTCGGTCAATATGGATATCTGGAGTTACGGAATCTTTGGTTATGTGACGAGGGACTTTGCAAGTTTGTCAAAAGTTTGTTTAAGACGGTCGATAAACGGCATTGTCCCGCAGGGTTCTAAAAGACGATGTTACAAGATTCCAGGAATTGTCTACTTAAGAAAATCCACTAAAATTCTTAGTTGAAAATACAAAAATGTTAATTGTAGATAAATATATTAAAAAAATATTATTGCAATTATTGCAATATCTTTTATTAACCATTTAGCAAATAGTTAATAAGGATTTATTATGTCCTGTATGGCAAACAGTCCAGTGACACGTGCACTAATTTCGTGTTACCGTCCTATAGATCTCCAGGAGCCTTTCTTTTTAGTCTATGGAATTTGGAATCACTTCCCATCAGGTGCTTTGCCATAGTATATTAGGATGAATATCTGATCTTTTTTTAAAGCCGATTTGATCTTATCTTTGACCACTCTTTGATTTCAAGATCGTGATACAACTGCTAATTTGTTACAAACCAAGATAATATTTGAGTTAAAAGCGGTCCCCAGAGATAAATACACTAAGTTTAGCTGGTTTTAGGAAGCTTTTGTACAGAAGCAGATAATTTTCCAGCGAGAGCTGAAATTTTTTTGTTAAAAAGCCAGTACAATTTTCAAATTGGGTAGTCCCAGTGCCTTGCGCTTAGTAAATATATGTTTTTCCACGTAGGGCCATTATTTAGATAAAGTCCAAGGTGTTTAGCTTCTTTGGCTTAAGTAGTCTGCACTTTACTGTTACTGAAAGACAGATTGCATGTCGAGTGGTAAAGCTTACCTGCACTGACTAATTTTCATTTGCTTTAATTCGCTGGCAATTGCAATATTAAAGCATGTGACTTGCTAATGATAAATCTTCGTGAAAATCAAGAGCTTCTGTATCATCGGCAAAGCTGCCTTTTACTACTTTGATAGGTTTGATGATCCAAAAATAGTTAACTTAAGAAGTTAATTGGTATTGTCTTTGCCACGATGTATTATTATACCTTAATGACATACATGTAAAATAATTAAAGGGTACACATCAAAAATTTGTTTTTACTTGTTCAAATTTAAAAATTTTAAAATTATCAGACATACTAACAATAAAGCGTTAAACGACACGCCAAAAGTTCAAACTTTTGCGAAATAAATTAAACACTGAAAGAACCATACCGATTTTTTTAGTAAATTCTAAAAAATAGTGATAAAAAATTATATTTATAATAAATTATTTATTAAAGTCTATTGAAAAGATATGGGTACATCAAGGACAACAGAATTAAGTTTATTTACGTAGGGTTGTTAATGTTAACTTTTTTGGTGTCTTTTTTATGTTTTGATATCCTTTTCTTTAAATATCTTTATGTTTGTCCCACATTGCAGTTATAACGATTTTTGTAGCAAATTTTATAGACAACATTGGTATGCAACTCTAAAGGAATTGTTGTATTTTTTCAACGAAAAAAAACCGTTTTTCCACAGTTTTGTTATTAACAGAGAAGTTTTAAATTATTTTAACTATTTATTTTAATTATAACATATTGTTTTTGGTTATTAAATTATCTGTTACAGAGCTCCGATGAAACATTTAAAGAAGTTCGAAAAGTTGGCAAAAAAACAGATTTTTTTAATATACCGAACCAAGTTTCAACTAAGTTTCAAAGTTAATAATAAAAAGAATGTCTATTGTTAGAAAAATTATGGTATTTAATGTGAAAAAGAATGTGATGTGTCTATTTTAATAATAATAAATTTAAAATCATTTTATTGGCAAGCAAAAATATGCCACTGAGGCGATAGAAATTATTTCCGAAATGCCTTTTTTTCGAACGTGAGATGGGATTTTCCTTATTCTTATTTACAGCATCGCGCTGCTAGTCCTGCTGGCCTCTTTTATTTTAACTTTTCATCCTATTGACCCCATTTTATTCGGCACTATATTTAAGGGAAGAAGGGTGACATGAATCATGCGATGCTGAAGCTGTGTAAGCTATTTACCCTTATGAAATTTTCTTTTATGAAATAAAATTACCCTGTCCTTGTCCAAACCGGCTTTCACTTACGACTCTCTCTTTTACACTTTCGTGCAAGCTAGAAATGATTAATGTATTATTTGAATATAAATGAAAAATTCAAAGGTATTATATTATATAAATTTGTTAAAAACCGTGGTCTTTTAAGATAAGTTAGTTACATTTAAATGAAATTTTAAATACATGAAGAAACTACTAGTCTCTTTTGGGTAAATACTTAAGATTGGAATGTTTTTAATAAGTTTGGTTATTGTCTACGTTTACATTAACAAAATCCTATTTTTTATTTTTAAAACAATAAAACTATTCATTATTGGTTTTAATACTTTTATAACACCTCCTATAGAATCCCATATCATTGGCTCTTTGCACTGAAATACTATTATCTACATTGAAGTGTCCTTTCCACATAAGGGAATCTGGGCAATCATTATATCTTAAACACCTGGATTTTATTTAGCTAAATCCTGGCACATCTTCGACCTGTAAAGGATTTTTCTTTTCTTTAAATTCTTTGTAGTCCATTTGAAAGCGTTCACTTCAAATAAGTTTAATAGAATATCATTTTTTTAAAAAACAGGTTTATTTTGCTTTGAAGAGGAACATTTTTTAAGCCAAAGTGATGGATATAGGGTCATCCCCCTAGACAGGGTAGCAACCCATTTAAAAATCTTAAAAGCTGAATCTAGCAATTTAGATTTCCATTTTACCCCTTCTACCAATCCACGACTAACTTTACTTTATTGTAAGTGATTATTTTAATAAGTATAGCGAAAGACACTTTTAAAAACAATGCAAAAAAAGCAAGTATTTAATAAATTATTCATAGAAAATTTGAAATTGGACAAATAAAAAAAAGCTAAATTAAGGAGTAATTACATTCATTATATATATATATATATATATATATATATATATATATATATATATATATATATATATATATATATATATATATATATATTGTTATGATATGATATTTTAATAAAAATAATATTTAAATAACAATTTCATAAATCTGTAAAGAATAAAAATTCAAAAATAGTTGACACCTGAATATTAATTTGGTTATAAAAACATTTAAAAGAATTTGATGGATAACTATAAAGAATGACGGATGTGTTCAGGATAAAACAGGGAGTTCAGTTAAAAAAATTTTATAAATTATTTTATCTAAGAGTGTATAAAAATTTAAAACAGTGTAGAAACGAGTTTCTAAGGTTTTTTGTTGATTATAAAAAAAAAATAAAAATTGTTAGTATGTTAAGAATATTAAAGGAGATCAGACGTGTTTTTTGAAGGTAGTAAGAAATCAGTTTTAAAAAAGAGAGTAGATATTTTTTTTGATATAATATATTGTATTTTAAAAGTTGTTAAAAGTGTAAAGAAGATAATAATAATTTAAAATAGCAATAAAAAATAAAAGTGAAGGAAAGTTTCCCAAAAACAGTCAACAAGTTTGGAGTTTCTGGTGAGATCATCTGAGCTGGAGGAAGGGTGTCGACCGACAGAGAAATAAGTAGTGAGTTTGTATTTAAAAAAAAAAAATTATTTTGAAGGAAAAAACATTTATTTAAATATTTTGGACATAAATTTGATAAATTTAAATTTTGTAATAATATTTCGTTTATATATTTAGTAATTATATATTTTTGAATTTGTATAAATAAAAAAAAAATTTTTGTAAAGTTTATAAATTTTTTTTAACTGAACCACTCTGAGAGAAAGAGAAATTTAACAACGGGCAGAGAAGTAAGAATTAAAATCAATAATAATAATAAAGTCACATTAATCGCATCATAATAATATATATATATATTTTTTTTTTTGATAAAAAATGATTTTCTACGTTCATTGCAAATTGTACCAATATGTCTACTAAAAATAAACGAAGAAATAAACATTTTCGTCTGTATTTATGTATGAAAATAAATAAAGAATATACGCATGTATATTTTTTATTTAAACTATTTTAATAATTAGTCTTTAGTTTTGCTCAATAAAATCATAACAGTTTGTATCTGCAAATGAAAAAGGAAAACAAAATCGACCCAAATTTAAAAATAACTTGGTTTGTTTCTCATTACATAAGGTCTTCGACTGTTTTCAATTTCTTCGTCCTCACTTTCTGTTAAAAGCATCTTTATCTAACATCAGGGTACTTATTGCTAATATTGTTATTTTTTTTTAAACTTAATACTTTACACCAAATAAGGTCATTGCAAGTTATGTTGATTTTCCTACAGGCTATACACCATCTACAGGATAACCAATAATCGAAGTGATAGATAACTTTAAGTACTAGATATATCAGATAATGCTTAACTAGAGGTGAATAAAACGAAATTTAGCATAAAGTAAGCTCATAAATAAGTGGAAGTGAAAATCGGCCATTAAAATTACAAAAATCCGCACTTGTTTGCTTTGATACAAACATCGAGAAAACCAAATTAGTGAGATCTTTCTACTAAAAATAGTCCGAGGGCTCTTGCGAGCAAGAGTGCGACAACCCATGAAAAATTAATGCCAAAAAGTTGTTTTATATGCTGCTGGAATATAACATAAAACGGAATATATATTACAAAATCGTGAGTGTTTGCTTGTAAAATAAGAATAGTGACGTATCTTTTGTGGAATATTTTATAAACGAATGGAATGCGCTATGAATACTAAAAAAGTATTTTTACAAATTCAACATAATATATATATATGTGGTGGTGACAAAGTTGAAGATTCAACTGAATATTTCACTCCACCCTATATATACACTTTATATAGGTACCTTTTATTAAAATTGATCAGTTCTTATTTACTGTTTGGATTTTTTTAAGTCAGTTTACAGGGTTGTCCGTTATTAATGGGACACAGAGCAACTAGGATCTTCGATACTGTCTGTCAAGCTCAATATCGGCTTACGCTGACGATACGAATCGGTAGAGGTCGATCTCGATCAGATCAACATTATTTTGAAGAAAGGCCAGGTCAAGAGTACCAACAACCGAAAAACATGTATGAGAGCACTAATGAAAGTAGAGGAAGCAAAAGATGTGTGCAAGAACCGAAGCAAGTGGTCTCTGCCTACCCCTATGGGAAAAAGGCGTGACTTTATGTATGTATGTATGTTTTTTAAAATTCATGTTTTGTAAATACTCTACATTGTTAAACAATTACTTATAACAGCCGATGAAACTTTTGTCTTTTAATCCGTTATTTAAAGAATGAGGTTTTAAATGTGTCAAAACCATTTCATTAATTTTATTTACAAAGAAGATTAATTTCTTGAAATTCAACTGAAAAGAAAACTTTTAAAGATTTAAAAAGTTTTTTATTCACCAACAATTTAGGTACAAAAGGTGGTAATTTAAAAATATTTTATGAAAAAGATAAAGCAATGAATATTTACTTTAAGTGGGATAAAAATAAGAACTTTAAATAACATTGAAAGGAACTCTTTGTGTTTTACTAGCCACAATTAAATAAAAGATAAAACCCCGCACTCTTTACTTCAGTTTATATTAATAATGGTCCCAAAAATACAGTACCTAATTACTAATTTAGAGTAAAAAAAGTAAAACATTAAATATGGTGGAGATTATTGTTATTGTAATCTTTTTTTAAATCTTTACTTAATATTTTTAGATAACATTAGCACGAAAAAAAATACTTGAGGTATAGTTTTTTTTATTTATGAAGCATATTTATTCATGAAGTCAAAACTCGCTGTCTAAAATCCATTGCAAAGCGTCTACACGACCGCAATAACTTCTAACATAGAAACCACATCGATTTTCCCACGAAAAGTAAAATCAGAGGGCTTAGGACGACGAAAACAATCCACGGGAATAATTTTATATCCCGATGGAAATCCATTTTCGTATTAATCTTCATTGTACTTTCACAATTATGTTGTGTTCCTCCGTTCTGTGTACACCGTCACAGCTCTCATTATACCCATATCAATGTTTCGAACAACAAACCAAATCTCATTTACGGGGGATTTTATAATCGTTTAAAATGACATATTCATCATTAGTGCAAATTTAAAGACGGTTATTCGTTTAAGTAAATTGTAGGATTTATTTAACAAAACAATTATTTAATTATTTGCCTCGAGGAAAAAACTTTTTGTTTAATTAACAAAACTTTTGAATTAAACAGAGTCAATCTGTAATAAAAATTGAAAACTAGTTGGATAAAACATAAATAAACTAAATAACATATCGGAATAAAAGATGCAGGGGAAGGTTCAAAGTTTACGAGAGATGGAAAGTATGACAGTGACATTGAGCGAAGGGTGTTGGCACGAAGACAAATGAATGGGACACTGCATAGCTTTATGAATAGCCAGAAAGTGTCAAAAAAGGCACGTCTGGCTGTGCATAAAGGTGTGTTGGTTCCTAAACTTATGTATGGTAGTGAATGTTGGGTTTGGCAAAAGAAGCATGAAAATAGGATTAATGCTGCGGAGATGAGTAGTCTGAGAAGTATAGCCGGAGTGACTCTCTTGGATAAGGTAAAGAATAGTAATATAAAAGAGCGCTGTGGTGTAAAAGAAGATGTGGTTACAAAGATAGATAAAGGAATGCTTAGATGGCTTGGACACGTTAAAAAAATGGATGAAGGAAGATTGACGAACTAATTTATAAAGCTAGTGTGAATGGACAAGTCGGTAGAGGTCGACCTCGGGGAACATATCTTGATCAGATCAACATTGTTTTGAGAAAAGGCCAGGTCAAGAGTACCAACAACCGACGAGCATGTATGAGAGCACTGATGATAGTAGAGGAAGCAAAAGATGTGTGTAAGAATCGTAGCAAGTGGAAGAAAGTGGTCTCTGCCTACTACCTTGGGAAAAAGGCGTGACTTTATGTATGTATGTATGGAAGGTGATGAAATGCACTGCAATACTTTAGGTCTCATTTGTCCTCTGGTTGAAAGTTTTAAGTACGAGGTTACCGCATGGGATGGTAGTCAGACGTTACTTACCAACATTTTGACGACATGTGCATGTTATGTGGCATATAAATTTCGTACGTGTTTTCCTCTGATCGCTTTAAACAGTTCATTCGGAGAAAAGGTTTCTGGTTAAATTTTAATGCCACCGATTAGTGCAAGCACCAAACTGCAAGCAAAATAGAGTATGTTTGAATACTTGCATCCACAATATACTAGATTTATCGTGCAGGTTATATTGTGCAGGTGTATTATATTCAAAAGATAGGTCTTTATCGACACCACTTTACAAAGTTGATGAAGCTTACATTGAACTCTAATTTCAAGTATCTCGGTTAAACGATTTGAGAACAAGGTAATCATATGAAAGTCTTAAGAAGCGAAAAATCCTCAAAGACGTAGGATTTAGCATTAAGGGGTATAAAAATCTCATAAGTGTATGCCTTACATCATATACAGCAGTTATTTCAGGGGTTGAAAAACGACTAATTACAGGATTTTGGTTAAAGATCGCCACCATTCTCGGTTGTGTGATTAGATAGGACCATCTGCTCTAATACTGGTAGCTTAGAGGAAGGGGTCTTCCCAGCATTTTTGGGAAGGGGAAAATGGTAAGTGGTTTTCTCTGGCTTAAATTGTCATTGGATAGCGGCTAGCTCACCCAAAATCGAAAGATGGGTGAAGCGGTCCTTTGGGACCAAAATAATTCATTTTATGTTTCCTTTGCACCCCTTCACCGGAGGAGGCAATAATTTTACTTGTTGTTCTAAAATAGAGTAAAAAGTTAAATGACATGTGTGTTAACTTATTATTTTTGCTTTTAATAAATTAAGGGTAAAGTACAAAAGCGAAAGTGTATTGGGTCCCAAGGGAGAAATTCGGCGTAAGAGTAAGCATACTAATGGAGCTTTTTGTAGTCCTAATTGAGTTATATACTCAGACTATTTTTAGGCATTAGCTGAGATTCAGTTATTTAAATAAGAAAGCAATACTTTTATAGTTTTTGAAATGTGGCTGTACAAAAGAATACTCAAAATAAAGTAAATAGATCACAAAACGAACAAAGAAGTGCTCCAAAGTATAAAGATATAAATGGAAATCATGTACACCATCAAGTGCAGAAAGCTTAAATACCTAGGACATATCGTAAGAAATTAACACCAATACTCCCTACTACAGTCTATATTCCAAGAAAAAGTCAAAGGAAAAAGAGGACCCAGTAGGAGAACAATTTCATAGCTGCGGAATCTGCTAACGTGGTATGGGAAAACCTTAATAGAATTGTTTCGAGCAGCTACAAAGCAGTTAGAATGTGATAACCTATTAATTTGTTACTTAAAGTTGCTGCCCAAACATTAAGTTTAAATGAGTGTTGGTAATGTGATACCCTTTGAACTTGTGCATTCTCATGACACCAGTAGTGTGTATTATAGGAGTTAAACATACCTTGTACCCTCAATCCCAATTTTTCATCATAAAAAAAAAATTCATTCACGTAATGCACACTAATTAATTATATTAATTAATAACGTTATCATTACTTTAAATCAAAATATTTCCAAAATACTATACAGTATCAAAAGTAGGTACCTTTTTGGTGTAAAATTAAATGATGTTTAAGTTTACTTAAAATTTTGATTAATTAATCTAACTTTAAAAAGTTATGTTCAATACTACTTGGTACGAACCGGGTAACTATCGCCCTCTATGAGAGTCGGATATAAAAACAAATTTATGGAATGTGTCAGCTTCTAAAACATATTCGCATAAAATTTCATTATAATGTTTTTAATAGTTTCGGCAAAATCGTAATAAATGTGTATATATTTTTTTTCTTCAACGCCCTTTATCTTGATTACGGATAGCGTTACGAAAATGTTTTACCAAGCAAATGCCAATTATTTTTCAGTTTTCTACCTACCCTAAAGACTTATTTTTTAAACACCCTGTTTAATATTTCATAGTACGCAGCTAATCATAAATCCTTAATTTACTATTTCTTTTTTTAATTATTTATATTCAAAACATTGCATACACTGCTTACACACGTATAAAGTGCCCGGAAGTTGAAACATGCGCACAAAAAACTTTCAACTATTAAAAGGTCTATAGAGTGTACCATTTCGTAAAAATGTCGACTGTTTGAAGGATGTTTTAAAGTCTTTATGACGCAGCACTAAAAATTAATAAAATCATAGTAGAAAGAAAAGCTTTTTTCAAAGAAATAAATCAAAAAAGCGAAAATATGACAGTATAGAGCAGCGTTTCCAAAAGTGGGGCCCACGCCCCACAGGGAGCCAATTTGATTGTTAAGGGGGGCAATTCCAAAATATAGTCGACACGAGTTTAACCCTTTCGCTCTGGGCCATTTAAATGCAATGTGTCAAATTTAACAAAAAAAGCAAATAATTGCGGTAAATAACATAATAACAATAACAATTTCCTAAAACCCTTATCTAAGTTTCTTAAGTGACCAATTCAATTTTTTAATTTTAAAAATTATGTTTGTTACATAGGGGGGGGGATAAGAATTTTAGAAAGGCTAAGGTGGGGTGACGTTTTTGACCAGTGCGTGTTGCCTGTGCTTACATACGGGACTGAAACCCTTACCCTCACAAAAAACACTACAAATAGAATAAGTATCGCGCAGAGGATATTAGGTATATCGCTAAGAGACAGGATCCCAAATATAACATTAAGGGAGATGTCCGGAGTGACAGACGTGGTTACTCGTATAACAACCTTAAAATGGAACTGGGCCGGTCATGTAGCGTGACTTTCGGACAATCGCTGGACAAAGAGGATACTTGAGTGGAGACCGTGCCAAGACGCATACAGCAGTAGAGGCCACCCACCAACCAGATGGACCGACGACATCAAAAGGATAAGGACCAACTGGATAGAGGCAACACAGGATCGGCAAGGATGGAAAAAGCTACGGGAGACCTATGTCCAGCAGTGGACGCGATTGGTCGATTGATGATGATGATGATAAGGTGGGGTATGCCACAAAAAAGGTTGGAAAACACTGGTCTGTAGGCAAATAGACAATTTTGGCGTATGCGTCTGTTAGAAATATTAATATCCCATTTTATTTCAAAAATACATTTATCGTAAAACGTAGTTGAAAATATCAATCTATCATGAAAGGCGTCTTTGCCCTTCAGTCTCGTACCAAAGACTGCCAAACTACCTGCTATATCCCGCACCCCTCCTTGTCTTCCTATTTTAGATATCCAGCAAAACAGATCTTTTTGGTCAAGTAACCCTCGTTTATGAAAATATTAAATGTTTAATATTATCATTATAATTCTTATTCTATGAATTAATAATCTATTTTATTTAAATTAATCTAAATTTAAGAAATAATAAAGTAAATATCTATTATTAATTATATTAGATTAATAATTATTAATATATATATATATATAATTCTATTATCTTTATTATTAATAAATATAACTCTTATATACATATCAAAAATATCGAAAAAAAAAAAAAACTACTTTATTTACTATAAAATAAATTTTTTAAAAGTTAAATTTCTAATTTTATATAATTAAAAGTTGGTTTCATTTATTGTAAATTATACCAATGTTTAGGCTTAAATTTTATTATATCGTTAAATTTAATTAATAATTTTAAAATTACTTTATCCTATGAAATTTATAGTCATTAGTTATTTTTATATATTTTAATTTTTAAAAAATTTTGACTCTACCGATGGAAATTAATTTTAAATTTTATAAACGGTTTGTAAATTTTATGCTCCAGATAGCAACAACTCGATTTTAAATGAAGCACCCCGTTTGAGCTTTCCTTCACGCAACACTCATTGAGATCAATTATCTATTTCAATACCCGTTAATCACCTTAACGACGTTCTGTAAGACGGCAGAGAACATAAGTGCATAATATCCCAGACTTGGCAGACGTCCAATTAGAAGCATCAGTTCGACCCAGGCCATCAGTATAGCAACGCTCGTGATGTGCAACACCCAATTCGGCGTATCTGAAACATGGAGTGACACGTCTCTTTAATCGATGCATTTCGCATGTAAGGGATAAAGTTAAACTCTTCCGCTACATTGTCGATGGAGAATGGACGCGTTTAATTTAATTAATTCAACGATACAGAGAATACGAGTGCCGATCTATAGTATTTACTTGCAAATCGTGGGCTGCAAATTAAATCTGGTCCAGGATTAAAATTAATTGTTGCAACTTAAGTAAGATTTATTTATTATATTAACAAAATTTTTTTTTTTAATTAAATTTTTAATTTTCCATAAAAAAAACGTTTCTGGTCATAGAAAAAACAGTCCCTACTCGATCGGGGAAAATTATTTTTAATTACACGTCGTTTCAAGTACGAACGATGTTATTACATTAGTTGATTGCGGTGGATGAAAAATCCTACAATGCAAAAATTTTAGTCCAATACGCCATTATTTATGCAGAGTCGGACTCAAGTGGATTTTTTAAGATGTTCCGCGTTGATAAGAATAGTTGTTTATGTATAAAGTATTCCGTAATCCTTAATCCAAAAATAATAATCTGAGTAATGCACACGTCAAGTTTTTTGTTACGGGGATTGGATGGTGGAAAAATAAAAAGAAAAGTTATATATATATATATATATATATATATATATATATATGCATTTTTTTTTAATTAAATTTTTAATTTTCCATAAAAAAAACGTTTCTGGTCATAGAAAAAACAGTCCCTACTCGATCGGGGAAAATTATTTTTAATTACACGTCGTTTCAAGTACGAACGATGTTATTACATTAGTTGATTGCGGTGGATGAAAAATCCTACAATGCAAAAATTTTAGTCCAATACGCCATTATTTATGCAGAGTCGGACTCAAGTGGATTTTTTAAGATGTTCCGCGTTGATAAGAATAGTTGTTTATGTATAAAGTATTCCGTAATCCTTAATCCAAAAATAATAATCTGAGTAATGCACACGTCAAGTTTTTTGTTACGGGGATTGGATGGTGGAAAAATAAAAAGAAAAGTTATATATATATATATATATATATATATATGCATGGGTTCGGAAGTTTTGTAGTGCCTGCATACTCTTCGTATGTGGAATTGCTTTATTATTTCCAAAACTTATGTGCATACTAACCCTCTATTGCATGGTCAGTAGGTTTTTTCCTCGTAATGGAACAGAAAATGGCAAAGAATTTTTTTTGAGATACATTTACTTTACTAAATATACATAAAGCAAACAAAGTTTTATTTTTATCTCCAATTTGACACTAAAAGAATAAAAAATAAACTTCTTTGACTGCCTTAGATATAAATCTAAGTTGTAACTTTAAAATCAATCGTTCGCATTTATAAAAATTTATATTCGCTATATTTTTGCAACATCGACGACTAGATTTTTCATAAAATCGACTTTATCAGAATGAAAGTCCCTTTTTAAATGTAAATTTAGAAATGCGAAAGATAAAAAAGTCACACCATCCTGAAAATACTCCAAACACAATCTTATTCAAATTCTAAAAAGTGTAAGTAAATTAACAGACGAAAATGACACTTGACATATTTCGGCTGAATTTATTAATGTCTTTTTGTAAACACTAGCAACAACAGTAAATGTTTTGGTGTAAAAAGTGAATATAAATAAAAAATTTATGGGTGTATTTTATTAAACAAGGTCCGAACCTGACGAACACTTACCCGTTTTTCCGGTATTTCCTGAATAGTCCTCCAGTGTTATGGCGACTGTTAATGAAAGACAGGTACAAATTAAATTCATCCACATTTCGTAGCGTTGAAAATATTTCCGACGGTCGAGGACGCACTGAAACAAATTCGAGTAAAATATTTTTTTTAATGCCAAAATAAAGTCTAGCACGCCGTAAGTTAAATGAAGGAAAATTAAATTTCTAATTTAACTCCGCTCAAATTTAACCACAAGTCAATAATTATTATAATCGGTTTTGCTGTCCCCTAATTGTGGCTAAAGCCTAAAAAGTTTTTTTTCATTGGTAGCCAGTTTTAAGCAAATTTTTTCTGAAAGCATTACATGTAAATTCGTCGCCGGCGTTTTCTTGAGTACCTACCTGCATCGGTAGGTTCGGAACAATAGGTTAATGGTTATCGGGCATACTCAGGGTGGCCACTTTTTTAATGGAATTTTATTGGTTACTTCCAAACCATTCAAGTTAAAAGGTCGGTTAAATGGAGAAAAAGTTGCGTATCAGGAAGCATCATCTAGCGGTGAAAACTAATCGAAAATATTAGGGCAGGTTCTTGAGATATGACGAAAAAACAAAACTCGATCCAAAATGGCCATTGGGTTCTATTAGTTTTTGTTTGCTACCAAGTAAGACAACTGACTGCTATCAAACATAATTATACCTACTAAATAATGATAATGTTCTTGGTATATTTCATGTTTAGGTACTATTATATAAATGTTGTTTTTAAATATATACATAAATATAAACTCTGAATTGGGAAAATAAGGGAATTATGATAGATGGGGAAAGACTGAGCCATCTAAGATTTGCGGATGACATAGTTCTAATGGCAGATGACATGCAGGAAGCCAGGGAAATGCTAAAAGATCTACAACGGGCAACACAAAGAGCAGGTTTGGAAATAAATTATAACAAAACAAAAATGTTAACCAACCTAGTACCAAGCGAACTTGTAGAAATAGAAAACAAAATCATCGAAATCACAGAAAAATACACCTACCTTGGCCATGAAATCCGGATCGGCAGGGACAACCAGACGTGCGAACTGTCCAGACGAATATCTCTGGGATGGGCAGCGTACGGAAAGCTTAGCGACATATTTAAATCAGAAATTCCCGTAAGTATGAAAAGGAAGACCTTCAATCAGTGTGTTCTCCCAGTTATGACATACGGGGCTGAAACCCTAACCTTAACAAAAACAATAGTTAAAAAACTACAAGTAGCGCAACGGAAAATGGAGAGATCCATGTTAGGACTTTCCCTTAACGACCGAGTCAGAAACGAGGATATAAGGAAAAAAACGGGGGTAGAGGACATAATAGAGAGAATTACAAAGCAGAAATGGAGATGGGCAGGACACGTGGCTAGAATGAAGGACGGAAGGTGGACAAAGAAAGTTCTGGAGTGGCGACCGAGATCGGATAAGCGAAGCAGGGGTAGACCACCGACACGATGGACAGATGACCTCAAAAGGATAACCACGAACTGGATCGCAGAGGCGCAAAAAAGGGAAAGATGGAAATATTTCGAGGAGGCCTACGTTCAGCAATGGACAAGAGAATAAGGCTGGATGATGATGATGATGATGATAGATATATATAGATAGATGTTCATTCAAAATATTGATCTTGTCAATGTAGACTGTATTATTCATACATATTTATTGTTGAAACTTATTTATTTTATAATGTATATTTTTTTTTATGTTCTGGTTCCCACGAAAAGGGATATCCTGTAATGTTCAAAGAACATCGTGGAACCAAGGGAAAGAAGGTAGGAGTTGGTGTTCTTCTTAAATTTCTGGAGGTTGTATGCCTCGGGGAACACCTCCCTAGGCAATGAGTTCCAAAGCCTCGCAATTCGTTGGATGAATGAGTCTTTGGAAAGTGATGTTCTGCAGGTCTCCAAAGTGACCACGAAGGGGTGTGAAGACTGAAATTGACGGGTTAATCTCGAAGAGACTGCCAAAGGAGGAACGATTGTTGATATTTCAGAAGAGCATCGCACATGAAAATATCTATAAAATAGAGACAAATCGCCAACTTTTCTACGGTGTTCCAGACAAGTGAGCGAGTTTGTAAACGAGACATCACCGACGAGATGAATTGCCCTTTTTTGGACAGAATTCAATAGCTTCAGAATATGTTTAGGTGCCGCACTTCAAATATGGGAACAGTATTCCAGTACAGGTCGGATCTGTGCCTTATAGATCATAAGCAGCTGACTGGAGGTGAAATAGCTCTTGGCACGAAACAAAAAACCAAGTTTTTGGGATGCACTTTTGGCAATGGACCTCACGTGATTTTCACAGGAAAGGTTATTGCTGATAGTAATACCAAGCATCGATATGGATGACTTCAGTGGTATGGTTACTCCTGACAAAGTTATGTTAGGCACAGTGAGATCGGCTTTTCTAGAGAAAAGACATGCTTGTGTTTTGTTTGCATTGAATTCTACCAAGTTATTGGATCCCCATTCGAGAATTGTTGCTAAGTCCATATTTATATTGTTAACATTTCTTCCTCGTCCATTTCTGGTTTTGCGTGCTGATATAGGGGCCCTGGAAGAGAAAGCGGTATGGTGGGTACTATCATCGGCAAAGCTGTGTACGGGACATGAAGTTGGACATGGACATGTACATGTACATGGACATTTACTATTTAATGTTTAGGTACTATTAGATAAATGTTGCTTTTAAATAATAAACTAGTCAAAGTAAAGTGCACTATTTTTTTTTGGTTCCGATATAAAAACCCGGCGACCAATTTACTTATAGGGATTATAAGAACCGGCGACCAATTTATATGTCGGATTAGTGGAGCAGGTAATCTTGGCGACGAGTTTACCATCGCAGAGTGTACGAAGCAAGTTTGCCTGATGCAAAGAATATCGATACTTTTGATCTTCCCCTTTGAAACAAACAATATACCGGATGTCTGTTGCATTGTTTTAATCTCAGTTGTTTTAATAAATTAAAATTCAAACTTTTAACGTTTTATATAGACCTAATTTCTTCTTAAAGAAGCATAGGTTAGCAATACAAGCATCTGAAACACCACTCACAGTGCTAGAACCTGTGCTTGAAATCAGAAAAAACCGATGCAGTATCCTGATTGACGAGTGGATTAAATAAAGACACCAACAACACTGGGAACAAAGCGACGAGCAAATACACAGCAAAGTCATGGTAGGGTACCCAGTCAAACTCTGACGGCTGATCTTCTGAATTTGAACAGAACAAAGGCACGTATTATAGTAGGTCTGTTGACTGGGCACTGCGGCCTGAAAAAACACCTGAAGACCATAGGAATATTTAAAAAAAACCGTGGATTGCAGACTATGTGGTGACTATGCGATGCCCCAGGAAGCAAGCGTCACAGAACCTTCGGAGAGATCAATCCGGAAACCAGCATGAATCCAAAAAACCTCATAAACAGGCGGCTACTGAACCTAATAAATGGCACAAACCTGTTTGTGTGAGGAACTAAAGGCGAAAGAGTGATACAATTGACCACAGCTGGTCGCAGTGTCACTGGAAGGTCAAGTGCTAACCCGGTCTCTTGCTCGTCAGCCAACAAACCAACCATAGTTAATAACAATATTCGGTTACTTTCACCTGAATATGAACCTAACTTTCTAAACACCACTCTGTTTAATTACAAATTTAAATTCTACACACAGATCCTTTTTAATAAGGTAATATTAAACTGTAATATGATTTAATAACAATAAATAGATCAAATTTATAAAAAAATCCGAATACTTTATTACCGTAAACCATAAAATAATATTGCAACAGTTTAAAAATGTTGGACCATGCAACATTAGGCTCGATGCAAAAGTTCACGAGACGTTACATTTCCTAATATCTCATCAGCGGCAATAAATGCTTCAATGTGATGTTTGATTCCAGATATATAACTTTGCACAAATGGTAAATAATTAATTCCACATTACTTTAAAGAATTTTGGTCCAATTATAAATCCGTCAATCGTACCACAAAATACATTCATTCCTCAAATTCTTTGAACGTTAGTTATTTCTAACCAGTGTTGATTATTTTAATACCAGTAATGACGGCTACGTCGATTCATTATCCCTTTGTTATTAAATTGGCGTTTATATGATTACAAAATTCATTAAATAATAATAATATTTATAATACATGTGCCATCGTTAACCACGAACGAGAATTAAATCCTCTGTTATAATATCTTTCGTCCAGCTATTGGTGCAGATGGATTTTATATGGTTATAATTTGTAAATTTAAACTAGTTTTTTAATTTTTCTTATATAAATATGTGGATCAATAAGGGCTTTTTTTAAACATGTACCATGATCATTATCAAGAGATAGCTTGCTTTTAAAAGTAGTTTGTTTTAAAAATACTAAATTGTATACAAATTAGATGCTAAGCCTGTAAATTATATAGTAATTGGTGTGCATCAGTTAAGTTTCTTCTCCCACCCTGCATCCTGGACATAGTGCGTCATGGGTGGTGCCCATGGTCTTAACACGCCTTGCAATGAACAAGTTATCAGCCCGATAATCGGTATGAACTTATTTCTCTCGAGACTGATTAGACTGCTATCTAGTTCTTTGGAGGGTGCTTTAAAAAGGGCTCTGTTTTATCGCATCCCGTTAGTTTTAAGTCACATTTCCATAAAACTGTCTTTAGATATCCTGTCCATTAGACATTTGATGAAACCATTAGATATGGGAGTTAAGCAAACATGGAGCATACTTTTGGCTCCACTTTTTGCTGGACTATTTGCCATATCATTGCCCTGGATACCGCAGTCCGCAGGGTCATTTAATCACTAACATTAAATAAGGTATTTAAATATTTTTTTAAATTTTCTCTTTTCATTTAAAAAAAAATTATGCGTAAAATTAAAATCTTAAATTAAGTACATGTATACGTGTTACTTAAATATCAACGGTATGGTTTGTTTCTGGTCAAAACGAAATTAAATGAATATTGTTATTATGATGCTTCTCTTTAAAGACATAAAAACTGTATAAAACGTTTAAAATTTTAAATTTAAATTCATTAAAACAACTAACTTATGGTGTTGGAATCATATAGCTGAGACACCCATATAAAAAAAACCATAATACCAAATATTTATGATAAATTTGACCTTTTTTTTTTAAGTATTGATAGTTGAAAAGTATAATAATTAGCATGTTACATTTTGACCACAATTCTGACGCTCAACTTTTAAGGTGTATAAGGGTCGCCGAAAATCGACCCTTTTTTTTTCAGAGGTGGAGAAAATCCTTAATGGAGACGTTATGAGTCTAAAAGCTCAAGGTCTACTGTGTGACTTCACTGACTGTGTCAGGTCTACTCACTAAAAACTCCACCCCTATTTAGGTCCGTCTGGCTATTACCTCCGGAGACACTTAGGCCTGTTGGCATATTGTATCTTGCCTTTATGTAGTTTTATATCATTGTACCCAATTCAGTACTTTCGTACCTTGTACAAGTTCTGTACTGGGTGGAAGCAATATAGTTCTGGGTCGCCGGATGGCTGCCCAAAAATTGCCTGTCTTTTGCGGTCCAGTGCTCCGCAGCAGCACAGTATGTGTTTTACTGGTTGGTTCTGAAAAAAAATGCAAAGTATGCAGTTTGTACACAGATTTGATTACAATTAAAATTTGACATCCACGTTTGTCTTAGGTATATGTTAATTGTATTGCTTGTTAATGAAATTTATTTACTAAGACCCATTTTTTATATTTATCAAATATAGCTTGGTATATTTTTTTAAATCTTTGGGAATAGTAAGGTGTCTACATCACTTCAATGATAGTTAGTCAAGTCCCAACAAACTTATTAAACTAATAAACTTTTTTTACTCTTTCTAGTGAACTCAAAATGGTAAATTCTTCAACGAGCCTACAATGCTAGCTTTTATTTTTGAGGATGAAAATTTCGAAACGAGCCGCAGGCGAGTTTTGGAATTATCCGATTGGTTGTCAGCTGTTAAATAATGTATCAAAATTCAACATATCTAAGGAATCAAATCCATTCATCAATAGATAACGCATATGTAACTGTTGTAGAATCCCATGATCATAGAGAAACAAAATAATTTTAATCTTACCTGTAAAATTGCATGTCCCAGTAGACTTGTAGCTGTTAATATAACAATGACTTTTAAAGTAGTTTTAAATCCCTGCACGTTTTTGATGTGATAAATAATCAATGTTATGTATATTCCCATACTCAGTGCGAAAATAAAATAAACGGTTATCCACAAATAGAAAAAATAACATATTCGCGCCCATTTTAATATAAGGTAGAGTTCTGAAACAAAATTTGCTGATAAAATTTCGATATGTACATGGTCAAATATCCTAGCTTGACCTCTGAGATTTATATGCGCAGTAGCATAACGCACTAGTAGAAAAATCAGCAGGAAATCTTCAACCAATATGACCAAAAAAGATGAAGAGATAGCTGACAGTCCATTTCACAGGAAATGCAACGACGGCAAGCCCGGAATTAACAGATCAAATTATCTGCCAGAAGAAAAAAAATGGCACACCGCTTAAGAACTTAGTTTAAGCAGTGCATTTGTTGTGTTTACATAAACTATGTACAGCAACTCAAAACTTAACTGTTAAAAATTAAGAAAAAATTAAATTAGTTTGTAAATAATATTTGGAATTATAATCTTGTCTGTGGTTA
This sequence comes from Agelastica alni, assembly GCA_950111635.1. Lineage (NCBI taxonomy): Eukaryota > Metazoa > Arthropoda > Insecta > Coleoptera > Chrysomelidae > Agelastica > Agelastica alni. The sequence continues at coordinate 4,838,406 of OX467718.1, read as the reverse complement.
CTAGACGTGACCTAGTTGGCACTAACAGGCACTAACAGGTATAAAGCTACTGGCTGTTTGACCAGGTTATATGCATTTTTAATACTCACTTCAATTTGTAAAATAGTACATTGTATCTCCATAAAATCCCTTTGTTTAATTTATTCCGGACAAATTTTTTATCAGTTTTCTTGATAAAGCTACATTTTAGCGAAACATGTCAAATACATTTTAAAAATATAGTAAAATTAAACAAATTTTGTTTAATTTACCATTAATAATACTTTATTTTGAAACAAAAGAATCCGCCCCTTTTAAACACGTAATTATTATGTAAAACTTAATCCCTTAACCGAAAGTTCTTTATGAATAATTTGTGATACGGACTAAACAATTAAGAAACTTTGCGTTTTCTGCCTCTGTTGCTCTGTGACTCTTTCTTCTGCACATCTCAGAGGCCAAGCTAGACCGGTTGACCTAAAAATAACAGTGGATTAAATGCTCGACATATTAAAAAATTAATACAATTTTGACAATCTTGTACTAATGCATGAATTATTTTTTAATTAAATTGCATTGCTCTTTCGACTTGTATGTACCTAAGGGGGTATGCCCATAAGGGGGTGAAAAATGGGGGCAAAGTTTGTCAAGGGCAATGTGATTCTTAGGTCCAATCTACTTCAAATATTGCATAAACATTCTTTAACTGGATTGATAGAAGACTTGTTTCGTATTTTATTGGAACTCATCGCCCAACAGGGTTAAAATGGGGTAGAAAGTTATTTTGCGGGAGATTTGCATCGAAGTTGATATTAACACTCGTTAGTGCTTTTGATTTAAATAACATTTTATTTTGACACATGTCATGTTTGAAAACTTAATCCAATTTTATTTAAAAAACGTTTAACTTACATAAAAGCTTGATGCAATGTAATATTTTTTAAAATTGGAATATCAAATATAAAAGAATATTTAAATCGGATTAGAATTCGAAATTTTAATTTTATTTGTTCCTGGATATTTAAATAAAAAACTTACCTTATACCTTGACTGCACACTCTGCGTTTAAACTTCCTCTCGATTTGATACAAACCGAAACTCCACTCTACAATATACCCAAACAAAGTAATATGACAGAAGTACTCTTCAAAATTGGGAGTTGGCGCGCCAATTATGTTGCTGCGCAATATAAATTCATGAAAATTATGCAATGGCACCAGATTGCAAGTGAAAACATTGCATCGCAATTTAATCGGGGCAAGTATACTGACAGGTTGTTCTCGAGGGGAGTCTGTATTTATTTCTATGATTCCCATAACACTATCAAATTACCCCTTTAATTCAAGAGAGTACAGTTTCCTATCAAAATCTGCTTCACCATAACCATAAACATAGCTTAAATTTAAACTCTTAAGGGAGCGAGAGTAGACTTGAGAGAAAGCTGCTTTTTCCCTCGGCCAGTTGTATGTGACATGCTCCAGAGTAAGCGCACAAAGTAGCCTGGTGATTCTAGCCCCCGAAGGAAAAACAAAAAATATTGTTTACAAAGAAATACTGCGGTAGGTATAGTATTTTGATTTCGTTGTGAAAACCTTTACCATATCAAAAGCCAAGTTTAGATTCACTCCCAATTTTTTTAGCAACCCCACGAAAGGGGTGGAAAAGGGATGGAATATAAAAACTATCAAAAGGGGCTAATAATAGTGTCGAATATATAGTCTTCGGGGACGATGAATTTGATAGTGACATTCCCAATAATGTTAGCACCCAAACAAAGGAACAGGGAAGGAGATGAAATATAAAAACTATTAAAAACGCTAATATTAGTGTCGAGTTTATAGTTTTTGGGGTCACTGAGTTTGATAGTGACATTCTCAATTTTGTTAGTACCTCTACGAAAGAGGTGGAAAGGGAGTGGAATATAAAAACTATTAAAAACGCCGATATTAGTGTCGAATTCATAGTTTCGGGGTCGCTGGGTTTGATAGTGATATTCCCAAAGAAGGCAAGCCAACGTTTGGGCAAGACAACGTCTGCCGGGTCCGCTATTAATTTATAATTTTTTATGCACGAAATACAGTCTGTTTTATTTATTAATTACAACCTTACATTTCATTACATTTATTCTTTATGTTTAAAGCAATTATAATTATTGTCAAAATTTGCTTTGTCATAACGATATAAAAGACTTTCATCAACAATCGTTTATAACTTTAAATAATTACGATAAACTGAGTAATGATTGCGCTGTCTATACGCTCATTTAAAGTTAAAAAGATATAATATACGAGCTAACTTTCTTACCGATGAGTGGATGTTGTAAAACTTCTATTTTTTCATCCTCCGAGGCTGCCACGAGTATGTTTGAGATTACTTCCATTTGTCTTCCGTCCTTTTTTGGAGCAAGCACACTAAAATCTGCGAACAAAAAAGACAAAGAGCTGGAAATTGTAGGACGCTACAATTGTCACTTTTTTGTTTAAGGTAATTTTTTTAAAAAGTTTGCCAACACAATTTTTTAAATTATGAATGTGAATGCTTCTCAGAAGATGATAAAATTTTCGGATGATTAAGATTAATGAAAATAGTAATTTTCGTAAGAGTTTTATTCGTAAAGACCGGGGTTTTGAATTTTAAGTACTCGCGTTTATTTAATTAGAATTAATGGGTAACTGCCTCATGTTTTAACAGTTTATTTATGTGAAATACTACAAATGATAAATTATAAGCTTTTAAATAAAAACTTTAAAATTATTGCTCCTTATTCGCCTTACTTTGTCTCTAAGTCATGTCCTGCCAAGTTGTGCAGTCCTTTATGTTTTATTGTTACAGTGGCGGCTCGCGACTATGGAAAATGGTGAAGAGCTAGAGATTTAAAAACATAAAAATTGGCACCGCAAGTAAAATTTTTACACTTTTTCAAGGGCAATGGCGTTCGAAGAAAAGTCATGTTCTGCCAAATTGTGCAGTCCTTTATGTTTTATTGTTACAGTGGCGGCTCGCGGCTTTGAAAATAGGTGAAAAGCTAGAGATTTAAAAACATAAAAATTAGTGCCACAGGTAAATTTTTTATAGGTTTTCAAGATGAAAGGCGTTCGAGGAAAAGTAGAAAATTTTAAAGGAAAAAGAAAATATTTAATGAATAAGACAAACTGCCCAAGGTTATAGTACACAAATCATTTAAGGTAAATCTCTAACTTTTTCGGCAAATTTGCCATCATCAGGAGAGAATTTTGTCAAAAATATGTACAAAAAATCTACATAGGAGGTAAATATTTCATCAACATTCAATTTTTTCCGAGAAAATTAAGAAGATTACCATGATAATTAAAAATTAAAATGGTACCCCAGTAATCCTAGGTGCCTCCACGGGTTATTTCCCTTTTTATAATGAAAGCACCTAGTTACAAATTAGATGTTGATGAAATATTCACCTCCTATGCAGACTTTTTGTACAAATTTTTGACATAATTCTCTTCCGATGATGGCAATGTTGCCAAAAACGTTTGAGATTAACTTTTAATGATTTGTGTACTATAGCCTTTGGCAGTTTGTCATATTCATTAAATATTACAAAGTATATACAACCTTTTTTTGGCAAAGAAAATATATTCAATTATGAGTTTTGTTAGGTAAAAAATTAGTGTTTGTCAAAAATTACTATTCCATCTCTATATTCCCTGCCCCCCCTCTGGGCGCCCATGCTACTTAACCAAATAAAACTAAAACACTTTTAACATTGACTTATCTATTTTATATCACCCAGTTTTTGTCAGGGCAGGATTAAAATGTCTGGAGGCCTCGAGCAACATTAAAGTGGAGGCCCCCTGGCACCAAATTATTTCCCAAATAAAATGAACCATTTTTTTTACTAGAGTTTTTCAATGAATTATTTATTTTGAAAGTTGTTTACTAGAGTTTACTAGTCGGACTTTAAAATATTTTTTTTCCGAAGACTCTATTGTGGGGGCCCCCTCTTTTGTGGAGGCCCCGGGGCTGTAGCCCTGGATGCCCTTCCTTAAATCTGGCCCTTGATTCTTTGGTATAAAAAGGATGTTGCTGCATAAGTTCCAACAAAAATTCTTTATGAACTGAGATAACAGAAAAACAAAGCGAAAGGGTACTTTTTGTAAAAGTTTTAAACCTTTTTAAGCATGGTTTGGTTTCCAAAGGCCTTCTTTTAATTAACAAATTTAATATCCCTAAAATTACCTCTGTTTACTGAGTCAGTTTTCTCATCGTGTCCACGAAAAGGCAAATCTTGCTTGCTAGGAAAGAAGACTGCATTAATAATTGTACGCAAGCAAATTCTATTCAATCAAACTTTTTCATTAAAATGGAATTTATACAGTTTAGCGTTTTCTTCTAAAGCATCGGTGATCACATTTTTATTTTGCTCAAAATTTCTTAACTGGCATTTTAGGTGTTTTTCAGATTATGCGCGTTTGCGTAACGATCTAGTAATGTTTATTTAAAAACAGTAAACACGGCCAGCAAAATAATTTTTGTAACGCAGTGCTACTACATAGCCAATTAAATCCTAAAAACCAAGAGGCCTTAAAATTAATGTTATATGATCTGCCACTTTTTTATTTCTTTTCTTAAACCTATGATTAAAATAGAAGTAGGTCGCCCTTAAAATAAAACGTCGCTCTTATCTTCATCTTTCAAACGTGTAAATGGAGTTTCCAACTATGTCATTAATCGGATTCATTTTTAAAACAAAACACTATTAATATTAACAAACAATAACAAAAAATTTATTAAACTACCTATAAAATTAACTAAAATTCGGTTAATAAAAATAAAATTTTCCAATCGACATATCGAAAATAATGGCCTGTAAAAACTGTAGGGAAATAACCCTGCTAAATATAACATACAAGGTGCTATCAAATGTATTAAGAGGACGCATATCCCCATATGCAAAAGACAACTTAGTGAACTACCAATCAACAACAGATCAAATATTGACCATAAAACAGCTTCTAGAGAAAAGCTGGAAGTTTAACAGAGAGGTCCACCAACTGTTTGTAGATTTCCGCCAGGCATACGAAAGCATCACCTGGAAAAGTATCTGGCAAGCGTTGGAAGGCATAGGGGTACCAAAAAAGATCATAAAGTTAACCAAGATATGCATAGAAAACTCTAAAGCCAAAGTTAGGATGGGAAATAACAACACTGAAACATTCTCCATCAACAATGGCCTTAAACAGGGCGATGGACTGTCACCATTGCTTTTTAACATAGTGCTGGACATGGCTATCAAAGGAACGAATATTGGTCCGGAATTATTTACAAATAAGGGCCCAGAAATAATCTTGATATATGCTGACAATATTAAAAAAAATTTAAGTTCGTAGCATTAAATGTCAATTATTTTAAGGTTATCTTTCTTTATCATCAGGACCCCGTTATTTTCCTATTCCTTATGATTTTTTTTCAGCTTTGCATATATATATATATATATATATATATATATGTGTTAGTCTTTTAAATTCATTAATGTTAAAATGTCCTGATAAGTTATTAAGTCCTTTGCTTTCAAATATTAATTGTTTAAGTACAATTATTACCACTATTTATTACAAGGTTTTACGTATTTTCTTATTGCTCCTGTATATTTCTTTAGCTCTGCATATATGTGTATATCCTTAAATAGCATTGGTATTAATTTGTCCTAAAAACTTTTAATTCCCTTGTGTTTAAATGTTAATTATTTAATTGTTATTTTTAATCTTTTTTCATTGCGAGGTTGTCATGTTTTTTCTACTTTTTCTGGATTTTGTTTTGCCAACATGCGTCAAACTGTTCAAAATGTTAACTCTATTGATTTTAATGGGTACGACAAGTTTTTAAGTCATTTTCTTTTAAAAAACTATTTTTTAAAGATATTTAAATTATCTTTATCACCGGGTGCTTTCTACATTGGTGTGTTAATGTCCTGACATGTTTTTAAGTACTTTGCGTTAAATTTTCAATTTTTTTTTTAAATCATTTTTATATTAAATGATAAATATTATAAATCTTTTATTTTATTTTTTATTTTTAAAAGAAACCTTGTTTGTGCTGCGCAATGTCGTAAAAGTGGCTTTTGAGATTTGATACTCAATAATGTACTCGTATATATCCTTTAATATATCCCAATGTCAAATTAGATTAAAGCACTAACTTTATTCAAAGTTTCAAGTCTATAAATACTAATGATTAATTTCCAATTAAATGCCAACCAGGTATATTCCTTAATCGACATAAATTTAATCAGAATGAAACCCGTTTTCCAAACGATATCATGTAATAGGGTCGTGTGGGTATGTATGTATTCAAAGTTATATACCTAATAATCTTCTTTGATTGAAGTCACGGTCACTGTAACCTTAATTTTACTTCGTAATTAGGAAAAGGATCAAAATAAATTTGGCATAAATACTGCAGGAATATAAATTCTTTATAATGTTCGTCGGAGGTTGCGCCTGAGGGATAAAATATATTTAATTTTTGGGATAAAATAAATCGAATTGAGATGCAAAGTTATTTAAAGTTATTTTCAAATTTAACGTACTGAATATAATATATAATTGCAGAGAGTAGCTTACGTATGTTAAACAAGTTTTATTTTATTTAAATTAAATGGATCACAGTCAGCAATAAAAACATATAAACTGTAACATTTTATGTGAGTTTTTTTAGTATTATTAAATGACAAAAAAATAGTTTTGACAAATTGTTGAAAATAATTGACGCATCGTTAGCGTATATACGTCCATCACATTTGGTACATTTATTATTCAACATTTTAAACAAGTAAAATTACAAGACCAGAACGAGCTAACTTCAGAACTACGTTGTGGCCGAACTTAGTTGGTACAAGTTTATGCCTGTGCCTGTGATTCATTTCGTAGAGCGACAGAAAATGGGACATAATGTAATTTTTAAACGTTGACATTGTTTATTTGAAAGTTTGTGTATTTGTATTTAAAACAATAAATTATATTTTTATAACTGATAAAGGTTAAGCTCAAAGCTCCATTTACAATACTTGTGCAAAACGTTTTATAAATTTTAGTTTGTTACACATGTTGCATAAAACTTAAGGTTAACTTAAACTGTTGTTTATAAAAGTTACTACAACATTTGATGTACATCATTACTGTTAACAATAATCAAATATATTTATTAAACATTTTAAGCCCCCAGTCGCCATAATGAATGCAAGTAGTAAGGATTGCAGGGATTGCAGGATTGATTGCAGTTGCTGCGTATGTGGTGATATGTGATGCAAAGAAAGAAAGAGTTAAACAACGGTTTGGGTGCGTCCTTCGTTAAAGATGAAATACAGTAGTAGCTATTTATTACACCCTACCATCCGCAGAATCAATTGTCGCTTCATGTTTTTCAGTAAATCTTCCATCCATGGTAGTTCTTTGTGTGTTTTCATCTTTTAAAAATGTAAGGAACGTAAAAGAAATCCATTTCCAAGAATCGCCAACTCTTTTACCAGACTTTAACATCTTTTTGCACTCGCGGTTGAATTGGCTAATCAGTTTTTGAATTTTTTTCATTTTACCAGTTTCCACAGCTAACTATGCATTTAATTCGGCCAAAGCGTCATGACGCTTGTTCCCATTTTTAAAATTATCCATTGTTGGATCACAGAGAAGTGTTCTCTTCCTATATCCTCCAATTAACTAAAAAACATCTGCCTAACGCCACTTCATTAGATAGAATTGGTTTCTTAAAAATATTAAAATACACTGATGCAGGTAACAATACTCTTTCTACTAAAAACATGAGAGCACTGATGAAAGGAGATAAAGCAAAAGATGTGTGTTAGAACCGTAGCAAGTGGAAGAAAGTGGTCTCTGCCTACCCCCGTGGAAAAATACAAACAAACAAAATTCGATCGAAACAAAACGCAATCTTTACAGCAACGCATAACAGATAACTTTAGTGTATGATACAGAAAGAAAAGGTACTTGTCTTTACAATTGAGACAACTGAAGGTGTTCACGATCAGTTCGATCAAACAGGTTTTGGTTTTCGACAAAGACAATAATTCATAATTCTCTCCATTCATTCATTCCTTTATGTTGTGTGTATTGAAGCTTTGGTGTTCGTTTTAATTCGTTTAACAATAGTAAGTTAAATTATTAGTTTATTTATTGTATTATATAAACAGTGGTAATCATATTTCTTTTATAGTGGTTTTAACTGCTCTTTTTATTTTTTCTTGCAATTTTATGATTCTTTTATCAAGTACAAAATTTCATTAAATTTATTATTGATGTTCGTTGATTGTAAAGAGCTAAACCGAAATTGTTAGGTACTTTAAACATTACTTGTGATGGTGCATGAATAGGACGAGAATCTTCTATAATATGTTTCACCGTTAATTCACATTTACAAATATCACAAAACGGTTGGTTTTTGACCAAAAAGTAGGTACTTTAATGTGAGGCAAGTGTGACCGATGAGCCTTTTTGAGAAGAGAATAAGAATAGTGTGGCAAACTGTCACTAGAGGCAGCACTTTTAGTAGGGACAAATACTAAACTTTACCCATTTAAGACAATGTAAATTAAATGAGTAATCACATCAATATAATTTTTGTTACATAATTAAAATGCCGACAAAACATTGTAATTTTGCAAATTTCCCTTCGGATAATTCATATCCAGAGAAAAACGTATTTTGTTTACCATTTGTAAAACCTCACATTAATAAGGTTAAGTGTAATAAATGGGTACACGCATTGAATAGATTAGATATAGCAAGAGAAAAAATTAATAAATATACATATAATGTGTGTTAAAAAAATTTTATTGGTGGTAAAGATCCAACTGAGAAAAATCCGGATCCAATTTCTGCAACAATTAGTAAGGTTATGTAAGTTCTTAATTGTCAATTTTGGAGTGTAACATTTATTTTACTGATGTAAGTAATTACACATGTTATTGTAGATATTATTAACAAGTAAACAACTGTTATTGTTATTTAATTTGTATTCCGACAGGATATTTCAAGAGGCGTTGGATGAATGTGACGAGGGGATATTTGTCAATGGGATTAATATTAACAATCTGAGATATGCGGATGACACGGTTCTTGTTGCCGACTCCCTGGAAGGACTGCAGGAACTGGTAAGCCACGTGACGGCTGCAAGCTCAGAGGCCGGATTTAGCCTGAACGTGAAAAGGACAAAGTGGCTAGCAGTTAGCAAATCAAACAACGTGGACGGACACCTGGCAATTAACGGTCAACGAATTAAGCGAGTAGAAACTTTTAAATATTTTGGGTGTCAACTAAATGAGAATTGGGACGGCATGCAGGATATTCGTGCCAGAATAGAACAAGCTCGTGCTTCGTTCCTGAAGATGCGTAAGGTACTTTGCAGCAGAAATTTAAGCTTGCTTCTGCGAGTCCGAATGCTGTTCTATTACGTGTTCAGCATACTGTTTTATGGAATGGAAGCTTGGACTTTGACAAATGCGATGTGCAAAAAATTAAAGGCCTTTAAAATGTGGACGTACGGAAGGCTATTAAGAATCTCCTGGGTAGAAAGAGTGCGTAACACCGAGGTACTTCAACGCCTCGACAAGCAGCTGGAAGTTCTGTTTACACTAAAAAAGCGCAAACTGGAGTATTTTGGTCACATCTTAAGAAATGACAAGAATCGACTTTTAAAGCTTATTATAGAAGGGAAGATCGAAGGACGAAGAGGCCCGGGTAGAAGAAAGATATTCTGGCTAAAAAACCTAAGACAATGGTATGGAGTGAGCACTACCACATTATTCCGCCGAGCTATAGACAAGGTTCAGATAGCGCTGATGATTGCCAACGTCCGAGGAGGACAGGGTACCTAAAGAAAAAGAAGAAACAACTGTTGATTGATTTTTCAGTAAATAAACATGAATTAGAAAAAATATAACCTCTGTTTGTTACTAAAACATTTCAATTTGTGATATTTATTTAAATATATCTTAATTACCAAGTATTTTTGATCTCATTTTGGTCTAACATAAATTTTAAATTCATTATTACTTTGAACATCTGTTATCAGAGTTCTAAAGTAGGTACCGCTACATAATAATTAGACTCTGTTTACTAACCTGTCAATTAATTCATATTTCTGCCTGAAATTTTCAAATTACGACAAGCGAGCCAACGTTTTAATGCTGCTACATTATTGTCCTTAACATTTGCTAATTTTAATTCTTGCTTCCGTCAAAAACATTTTTCTGATAGGTACTTTTACATGTACGCAAATGGGGATTGGGTAATGTTTGTTCCTACTGTACCACTAGCGTTGCTAGTGAGTTTTTCGTACTTGAGGAAATAGGCTCATTCTAATCATATTATTATAGCTCTTGTAAGTTTGGACAATACGATTAAAAACCTGGCAAGGTGTTGTAAACAAGTTGGCGATGCAGATAGGTTTCCTTACAAGTTTGATAAACACCAGTTTATGAAACATGTTGCATAATGCAAATGCCGCTTAACGCGTTTGCTGCCACCATAACTTACCTATCATGTAACTAAATTTAAACTGTTCCGTATGTTTCAGACAAATTCTGTTGTCTAATATTTCGATTAAGAATAATTCTATGTCTGCGATTTGTTGAAAAATAATGTCCATCGCGCTGTCGTTATCCTCGTCTCTAGCAGCTAAATCTCCACCGTAGTCGATAAGCATCCTTAAAAAGTTTTTGTGACTGGATTGAGCCGCATGATGAAGTGCCGTTCTGCCCTGGTCATCGGGTCTGTTTATGACTTCTGGAGTACACCGTTTATCCTTTAAAATTAGTTCCAGAGTTTTAATGTCACCTAAAAAAAACGATGACTATCGATATTTTAGACACATATTAGTTTTGTTGCAAATACACTTAGCACAGAGAGTATCGAAAATTAAATTAATGAAATAAATCTAAACACACAATGATAATTTACCTGCTTCGTTTTTTTTTAAAAATCGTCGAACGTATACCATTTCCTTCTACTTGCTACGGTTCTTACACACATCTTTTGCTTCCTCAACATTCATCAGTGCTCTCATACATGCTCGTCGGTTGTTGGTACTCTTGACCTGGCCTTTCTTCAAAACAATGTTGAGTTATGTTCGCCGGAGTCGACCTCTATCGACTTGACTATTCACACTCGCCTTATAAATTTGTTTCGTTAATCTTTGTTTATACATCCTCTCTACGTGTTAAAACCATTCAAGCATTCCTTTATTAATCTTTGTAACATATTCTTTTACACCACAGCATTCTCTTATCTCACTATTCTTCACTTTATCCAACCGAGTCACTTCGGATATACTTCTCGAACTACTCATCTCCGCAACATTAATCCTATTTTCATGCTTCTTCTGCCAAACTCAACATTCACTACCATCCATAAGTGTAGGAACCAACACACCTTTATTCACAGCCAGACGTGCCTTTTTTAACACTTTCTGGCTGTTCATAAAGCTATGCAATGCCAATACCCTCGCTCAATGTCACTGTCATACTTTTCATCTCTCGTAAACTTTGAACCAATGTACACAAATTCATTTACTTGTTTCACTCTTTCTCTCTTAATCAGAACTTAACAGTTTGTCATGCTTTCTGTTTTTTTCAAAAACCATTACTTTCGTTTTGCTTACATTTATTTTCATCCCTTTAATTTTCAGGGCATCATGCATAACAATAACCATCGCCTGCAACTCCTTTTCAGATGACACTGATATGACTTGATCATTGGCGTAAAGAAGGCATTTAACAATCAAATCATTCATTTTTAATCCATACGCACTCTCTTTCAAATCTTTAAAACAATCGTCTATGTATAAGTAAAACAGCTATAGCGAAGCCACACATCCCTGGCTTTCACCATTTTCGATGTTAAACCAGTCCGTGCAAGCTCCGTTTATCCTGACACAAGCAGTGGAATCCTCGTAAAGTGATTACAGTGCTCGTATTAAACTACCACTCACCCCATACATAGACAATGTCGACCAAGATATACTCCTCACCACTCTGTCATAGGCCTTTTCCAAGTCTATAAAAGGCTACTAGCCAAGAATTTTTCGACTATACCTCGTAATGAAAAGACCTGATCCATACATCTCCATTTTTTTTCTAAATCCTGCTTGCACATCCCATATCATTTTCTCAGTTTCATCCGTCACTCTTTTAATCAATATCTTTGCATACAGTTTGCCGACTATGCTGAGTAAACTAATAGCATAGTAGGATCTGCCATATCACAGAACCTACACGACCCAAAATTTGTGAAAATCGTGCAAGTCGTTTTCGTAATAATTAAGGCGTTCAATATTTAAAACTCACTTTGTGTATGTATAAGAATAATTAATTTAAAACCAAAACAAGCAGCCAAAATTGTAGCTTTAAGTTTCATAAAAAATGTAAATTACAATGGAATACCAGCTTTAGGGCGTCCATCACTGCAGATGACCATTATTTACGACTGAAGGCACTGCTGGAATGTCATGTTACAGCAAGAAAACTGGGTCGATAATGTCCAAGTAAGAATTACTTTTTTTAGAAATAGGTTAATAAAAGTTGGATTTAAAAACAAAATAACTGATTTGGTATCATTTTGTAAAGACGTTTTTTTGAGATTCGCAATAGAACATGTTAATTGAAATGTGAACGACTAGGCTAACATTATTTTTATGGATAATCCAAGATTTGCACTTTCCACATCCGATTAAGGTTTCCCAGTCTACAAATGCAAAAGAAAGTTACTTGAACGGTGCACCATAAGACTAGCCAGGAATTTTGGCGGTAGCTCTATTATGGTATAGGGAGGCATATTTTTGGTGGTCACACATGGTTGACCGTATTTCGTAGAGAATCACTAAGAGCTGACAGGTATATTAGAGAAGTTTTTGAAGAAAATATGTCATGGTACCCTTCAATTTTGTTATCATGCATGATAACGGTCGTCTGCGTATTGCTAAAATAATAACGGAATTTTTTTATAAAACTTGTCTTCAAGTTCTAAAGTAGCCAGCAGTTAGTTTAAACTTAAACCCATAGAGCATATTTGTTACAACCTAAAAGAGTGCGTAAGATTTTATAATATTGCTCTAATGAACCTATATAAGCTGCAACATGCTTTAATAGACGAGTGAAAAAGGTATTTATAAAGTTTTCTAGGAATTCTATGAGAACCGCTTTTAAACGAATAGGAGCTGTATTTAGATCTTTAAAGCCAGAGGTGGGAATACCAGGTACTAAGATTCGTTTTCATTTTTCCAAACTTTGTTTTTGTTACTTAAATTATTCTGATTTTGCAAATAAAAGTTACTTTTGCAATTTATAATAAAAAAATTTATTTTCAATAACCAGGCATCTTTTTTATATTATAAAGTTTTACTATATATTATTAAAAAAAATAAAAAGGTGAAAAAACTAATAACTTTTGTGTATATTTTTTTAAAATAAATCGCTTAAACCTGGAACAAACACATATTGACGGATCAAACTCCTAAATTATATGGTTTTACTAATAAAGTTTTATTATTAATAAATTCTGCTGACCTGTTTCTCCCAGTAGATGGAGCTCGTTTTTATATGAGTTATATGTTGGTCTTAGCCATGCTCCAGCTTTTAGTAGCATATCTACGGAATTGCGTCTTTGATAAAATACTGCATTATATAAAGGAGTAAAGCCTGCAAAAAAAAAATCTATGGGGGTATTTTAATTTCGATGTGTTCAATTTTCTTACAATGACTATTTAAATCTCTTATTAATGCTGTAAAAATTATTAAATTGTAAAATTATTAATTGTAATAAATAATTTTAAAAATTAACGGAAGAAAACAATAATAAATATAAGTATACTTGGGAAAAAATAATCCTATATATTTAATCTCAGTTGCCACGATTGACTACGATTAAGAATTAAAAATGTTGGGCCACGCACACGTTTTACTTTCTTCGATTTACTTACATTTCCTAAGACTTTTACTACTTAATTTTAATCTAATTGTTCAGGTAAATGATGATAATAAGGATATGTTTTCTCCACTTTATATGTTGTAAGAATAAATTAACGCAAAGTATTTTGACAAAACGGGCAAGTGCTGCCCTGTCGCCTTTATTTTAACAATAATAATTATCGGTCATTGATAACTAGATTTTTTGACATTTTATGTGGTCGAAAAGTACCTTTTTAAAGTACGAATTAAGTATTTATTTTACGGTAGCTTTTCCAGTTTTTTTTCTTTACCAGAAAGTGGGTGCCAATCTCATCTTTATAACTGCGTTGTTAATCCGCTGTACACTCATTGGGTATCAGTCCCATCTTCGTAATTAAGTTGTTAAACATAATTGTGTTTACTCTCAAACTATATTCCTGCGTTCACAAAGATTAAAAAAAAAAGGCATTGCAATCGACTCTAAGTCACATCCAAAAGGGCAGGAGCTCATACCTCCTTAATCCTTAAGAATTATTTAACAACCCTTTATGCCATAGCGCCTATATGATATCGTCGGTGAGACTGCAAAACCGCGTAAAAGCATTCTGCAATACCGCGTATCTACATTTTCGCATAATTACAGGAGGCAGATTTATCTCGAAGGATATCGTTGGCATGGTCAACTTTTGAAAGGCTTAGAGATGTCTTTTATTTAGATCTCTCAAACACTCTCAAAGCACGATCCTCTGATCAGCATGTTCTTCCAACTTTAACATACGGCTCAGAGAAATGGGCGATTAACAAAGAGATTATTTATAGATTACAAACTGCACAACGAGCAATGGAAAGGAGAATGATAGGTGTAACTCTCCTAGACCGAATAAACAACAAAGAAATTCGGCGTAGATCTAAAGTGACGAATGTCGTGGAACGCCTATGTAAATTTCGATGGAGTTGGGCAGGCCATAGGATAGAGGACTCTCGTTGGACACGTAGAGTAATAGAGTGAAGACCGTGGACTAGTAAGAGAAACAAAGGACGATCTCAGACCAGATGGACAGACAATGTCAAGAGACTGATTGGAAATAGCTGGATGAGGCGAGCACAAGACCGAGAGGAGTGGCAACAATTATGGAAAGCGTATGTCTGATGATGGAAGACTAGCTGACAATGATAATAATGAAAGGAGAAAAAAAAATCTAATTATCTTGGCTATTATTAAACATTGTTTTAACTAAACTTATTCCTGATTTCTATGACTATTATTTTATACGAATGTGACTTAAATTTACCAATATCTTATAAGATTTTGGGACATATTCACAAGTAAATAACAATAAATTAGAAACACGCGCCACTCGTGACAAGACTTTTTTTAGCATTCGGTAAATACGCGGCTTTGCTGCCAAACACTTGCCAAACGTAACGCCAACAACTGACATACGAAATTGACTTAAAGTATAAATATTTTGCGACTTTTGTAGATACGCGGTATTACAGAGTGCTGATACGCGGCTTTGCAGTCTCACCGACGATTTGTTAGTGGAAAGTTATCATGTAAGATCAAAGTGTAAAATTTTTTTAAATAGAATAAGTAAGAAAAAAAACATTTAAACCCAAGCAAATTTGATTCCACTGGTTTTACAAAAAATCCTGATGTTGTTAACCTTGTATTATTTAAATTTGTCAATTAAACTAAAATATATGAAATTATTTTAAATAACATATATATTTTTTATTTTGTCTCTGGTAAAAAGATCAACCCCTCATAATCTTAAAAGTATCCACCTTTAATTTTTTTTATTAACTTACTAACAATTTATTAGAATGTGCAAGGTAAAAAGTAATACTAAAGTTTTTAAATTAAAAATTCCTAAAATATTTTAAAAAGTTTTCGGAACGTAAATATTAAGTAAATCTGACGAAGCACTTTTGCTAGAAACGGGGAAATTAAAAAATAACAGAGAAACATTTATTGTTTCACATCGAAATTAAATTATAAAAAATAATAAAAATCCAGGAAAACGAAAATGTAATTTTCATTTATACGCTTTATAAAAATAAAATATGGACAAGCAATTTTTATGTGAAAATGGTAGCTTGTTAAATTACGTAGATTGTGGCTGGAATTTCGGAGAAAGAAGACTAAGTTAAAAAAAAATACCAAGTATTATTGCCTAAAGTATTCTTCCCTACCATTTATACTTTTTGTTTTGCAAAATAAATTGAATATTTTTTTAATTTGAAAATTTTATTAAGTACTTCTGTTGTTTTTCACCTATGTAAGTGAAAATCAATACTCACAGAAAAATTTTTAAAAAAAAAATAAGCTTATAAAAAATACATTGTTGACACGTTTCTAGCGAAACATGACATTTTAACACTGCGTTTACCACCATACCATCCGGAACTGGACCTCATTAAAAAAATATGGGCACTAGTAAAGAGTAGCAGCCTGTAATGTCTCATTCAAGCTAACAGAAAAAACATTTTAGCCAATGACAATTCAAAACTGGCAAAACATTTGCGCCACGTAGAGGAGTTTGAAGAGGAATATATTAAAAGAGAGCACATTATGGATGATACTCTTTCCCAATTATTTATTATACCTTTAAGTATTTTTAACAAGGTAAATGATCCATACAGACATCGAGGACGCTAACCACAACCGCCTCCGATCTAGAAAACCACCAACCAAGAGCGTACTAAACGCAATAGAAGATGAATGGAGCATCACCGACGCTTGGTATCGGAAATGAACATCGAAAGTCCCTCCTACGAGTGCGACGAAAACCAAACCATCAAACACATAGTGTAGGAATGCCCTGAAACGGCTTATAATGGCAGACCAGAAGATTTTCTATTAGCGACTCCATAATCAATAGAGTATATACATTTGTTGAATGTTCATTTGTAATAATTTTGTTGTCATATATATGCTTTGTATCAGGAATAGACGTCGAAACAAAACAGTGATATGCCATGCATTACCAACTCACCACCAGGCTTCGACTTGCCATATATACATTTGTTGAATGTTCGTTGTCATATATATGCTTTGTGTCTTAATCCATAAACTAAATAAAATAAAAACAAAATGAGTAGGCATGCAAATTTTATTATTCACTGACGTGAGAGAACAAAATTTAAAAATAATATTATTTTATAATTATACCAGCTCGATTTTTTGTATTTTAAGTAATAATTGTATTTCTTAGCTTTCATTTAATTCATTTATATATAAATCAGGACACAATAACTGCTTGACGTTATTTACGACCCAGTCTCCGAAAAACTGGTCGCTTCTTGATTCAGCTTGACCTTAATATCGAAAAACGATTTTGTCAGATTTTATTTCGATATATTTATATCACAGGCGCACCAACAAAATATTCCCAAAGTTATAATAAACAACAAAAATTTGTATGCATAAATCAAAAGTTTTTTGTTACAATTAGTTAAAAGAACAACCTAAAAAGTTTGAAATATATTGTACATCCTACGAGAAAAGAAAACAAAAGACATTCTAGGATTTTGGAGAGTGCAGAGAACTAAATCGAACAAAAATCAAAAAATATATATTTTGAAATTCGTAATAAACAAGCACATGTCCATTAAAAGCAAAGTCCGCATATATAAGACCTGTCTGAGACCTGTTATGACCTACGCTGTATAAACGAAAACCGAAAAGGTCTCAAAAACCAAAAGGAACAAAGACATCCGAGAACTTTGCGATGTCCAAGACATAGTTAGATGGTCCCGAAACAGACGTCGCAAATGTAGATGTATTAAGTAAAATACTAAAAAATTATTTGGTGGTACGTATTAATGGTATAATTAAAAACAAATAGGTCAAAAATATAATTGATCCCTATTAATTGTTGAGCAGTGTATCATCGGCGCATAATTAAAAGCATGCACCGTATGCAGCAAAAGTAAAATGTGTACAATGTATAGTGAAATTATGTTAGTTTTTTATTTTATTTAATGAACCCATTCAATTTAGTTTTGATTATGGTATGTATGTTATTACGTGGGAGCAAAAGTTTCCTTATTCCGTTATAGGCTAATTAGTATTATCAGTAAAGTTTTGTTGTATAACTATTTGTAAAATAATTAATTTTTATTGTCAGGCGTAAAAAAACTGTAATTGGAAAGTAGGAAATTTTATTCATAAAATGCGATCTTTCGCAATAATTTCTCATTCCGTTTATCTTCTTCTTCTTTTTTTTCTTAAGACATTTGTCTTGTTTTTCCTCATATATTAGCACTCATAGCAGCCGCAACTGGGATTCTGATGTCCAGCTCTCGTGCCACCTCTTGGGCGGTCGTCCTGGTGGTCTGTTACCTTCAGGCTTGTTGTGCTTAGCAGCTCTTACGAGGCGGTTTCCAGGCATTCTGTCCACATGATCCCTCCAAGCTCTCTTTCGGACTCTGGACCGTCTTACTACATCTTGTACATCTTGAATGCCGCAGGTAGCTCTGATGTCTTCGCTCCTCTGCCTGTCGAGTAAAGTATGTCCTTTGTTGCTGCTGTTTCTGCCCTCGTTTCAGTAACGTAGGTCATTACCGGTCTTACGCAGGTCTTATAGATTCTTGTTTTGCTCGCTATAGACATGTGCTTGTTCCTCCATATCACATCTCGTAGGAATCCCGATAGTCTTGCTGCTTTGATTGTTTGCGACTTGACTTCCGACTTAAGATCACGGTTACTGGTTATTTGAGCACCCAAGTATTTAAATGACATAACCTGTGCCACGCTCTTGTTATATAATGCCAGTTTACATCTTTTGGGATCTCGTGATATTGTAAGAGATTGTGTTTTTTCTTGCGAGATGATTCCGTTTATATTTTTATTAAAAAAACAAATGTTGTAACAATCCTTTAATTGTCCGAAAAAATGCCACTGTAATGCCCCTTTTTATATTTATTGCCGTAGAAAACATTGTGATGACGGTAATTCTGGATTCTTCTTCTTCAAGTACCATCTTCTTTTAGAAGGTTGGCTATCATCATATTTATTTTTACTTTTGATGCTGCTGCTCTAAACAACTCGATGGAACTACAGTAGTACCATTTTCTCAGGTTATTTAACCAGAAAATGCATCTTCTTCCTTTGCTTCTTTTTCCATGTATCTTTTCCTGCATAATATTCTGCAACAATACATATTTCTCTTCCCTCATTACGTGGTCTAGCTATTGCAGCTTCCTTATTTTAACTGTATTCAATATTTCCTTTTTCTTTCTCATTCTTTCCAGTATTTTCTCATTTTTTACCATGTCTACCCTACTCAAAGAGAGAAAGAGAAAGAACACATGCGGTAATTTGAGCATATTAAGTAGTATGTTTTTGCAACAAAAATATCTGATTAAAACAGGAAGTAACAATAAGTTATAACATGTAATGTATATTATTTTGAAAACAGATTCATTAGTTTTTATAAAATTAATTCTTACCTGGGTCTGTAGAAACAAAATTGAAAATGCGGGGAGACCACAGGCTGCCACTATTTACTAGTGCCCATATTTTTTCAACTAGGTCCAGCTCCGGATGGTATGGTGGTAAATGCAGTGTTAAAATGTCATGTTCCGCTGGAAGCGTGTCAACAATATATCTTTTACGAGCTGGTTTATGCGTATTAATTAATGTCCATAATTTAGCTTTTAAGGCATTGGTTTTATATAAAATACCCCGTTCTATTTTCTATTGCTGCATCGCAGTTTTTTCCGTAAAAAATTTGTAAAAGGATTAACCTGCACATTGTGGTAGGAGCATTATTTATCACTAATGCGCATTTTTTTGAGCATTAGGGATAAATTTGTCTTTTAACCTTTGCATAAAGTTTTTTGAGTTCATTTCGTCAAAGATTGTAGTTTTTTTTTGGTTTGCATAAACTTAGAAAACATTATAAATAATTTCTCGATCTTCACTGTAAATTACTTTCTTGAAATAGCTCATGTTTGCAAAAAAAAACAAATTTTTGTTAAACGCTCCTTAAATTTTTAACATTCGGTACAAGTAATACAATAACTACGTACAGCTATAATTATTATTATTACTTTACTAAATTACTCACCTTGTATATAGAACACCTTACTTATAGCTTGGATAATACTCCAAATAATAAAATCCAACTGACTACTTCACTAATTAAAGGCTTTTTAAAAATATAACTAAAATAAACTAACTTAAATCCAGAACAAAGCTTTTTAACAATAAAATTAAATGAGTTAACTGAAAACAAAAAAACAATTTTACTGTACTATAACTTAAATACGTATACGAAACGTAAATTTTATTACACATTTATTACAATTTTGCCGAAACTACTGAAAATATTGTAATGAAATTTTAAACGAATATGTTTTAGAAGCTGATACATCCCATGAATTTGTTTTTATAAATCTGACTCTCATAAAGTGCGCTAGTAACACAGTTCGTACCAAGTAATATTGAATGTAACTTTTGTAAGGTTAGATTTTTTAATCAAAATTTCAAGTGATATTAAACATCATCCAAAAGGACGTTGAAGAAAAAAATTTGGTTAATACTTCATAATTTTCATATCAAAATATTTCGAAAACGGTACACAGTATCGAGTTTTACCAAGAGTAACCTTAAAAAAGTACATTTTTTTTTTCAACGCCCTTTATTTTGAATACGGATGGTGTTACGTACATTTTTACTAGGCAATTCCCAATTATTTTTCAGTTTTTTGCCTATCTTAGAGACGGGGTCATCTTTTTTTGAAACACCCCGTAATTGTTGCACTGATTTTACTGTTTTAGGTTTTGTTCTTGTAACGAGATCAAATATATTTCAGTTTTTAATTTAAATCATGAGCTTTTAAAATAAAAAAAAGATTCATTAAAACTAATTACAGTTTTTTCTGGATGCAAGAATTCACAGACAGTTTTATATTAATTAATAATTGCTTTTGCCCACGACCTTGCCATCATCGACTTTATTCTTTGTTTCTAAAAAAGTTTGCTTCACAGATCATTCCATTGGGACGAAATTTGAAAAAATAAATTAATAAATGTTGCTGTTGAGAATAAGTTCGTAATTTATTAATTGTGGCTTCCCTCTATACAACTTTCTACCTCTTGGATAGAGGTACTTTTTATACGTCTTTTTAATTAGGTTAAATGATAAATTGTACAGAATTTTAATGAAACATATATCAAGTGTTTCCCAAATCGGTAATTTGGGATCAGGAACACATAAATACTATATCGTAACCATTTCTTAATTTTGTAAATACCTTTGATAAGCAGACACACGTCTTTAACAGTTTTATAAAAGTATCGTACAACTTTAGCTACGAGCCCTGTCTTAGTAAAGTTAGCCCCAACCCCCTAGAACTTGATATATTTGAGTTTATTTTAGGGTAGCTATCATGGTATTATGTAAGTGGGGCGTAGGTCTCCTCTCCACTTAACAGGCTAAAGACCTATTACAGGGTAAATTAAAGTTTTATTTGTAATATAATATTTTTGGTTTTTTACGAGTTAGGATTTTTAAAGAGTTTTGCTTCGAAATTGTGTTCTTTGTAAAATGATTTATGTTTAGCAAAATACATGATGGTGACAACTTAAGTTAAATGATTGGTTTATTCACTTTAATCAAATCAAGCAGGCTTTGTAAAACAAATGATAGCAGTTGACGTTGTCAGAAACCGATTTTGACGTTTTAATTAATTTTCGCGCATTGGTGTTGTTGTTAACAACCAAAAATGGCTCGTGGTAAAGTTGTTTCTGGCGAAATAAGAAAAGCATACACTTCGAAATATTATAAAACTGTACAAATCAACTGGATCTGTGGTTCGAAAACCGATGACTGAAAGTCATCCGTATTATTATTTCAATACAAACTTTAAAGCAAAAACAAATTATTAAGCAGTTTCGGCGTGCTAATTACAATGAATTAAAAATATTATGGAATCAGGAGGCATCGGTAACAAATGTGTCAAGAGCAACTTGTCACAGGGCGGCCAAAAAACTGGCATTTAAAACTTACAAAGTAAGCTTAGATTATTTTTATTTGTTTTTTATTTACTATACATGAAAAATTATAGCATTTTGGAATCTAATGATGGAAAACTAAAATCAATTTCGTAAGTTTTTCTCTTTAGTTCACCGCTTATTTTCTTATTTTGTGACATGGCTATATTGAAAAATCTAAATCTCGTTATAGCTGGAAAACACATATTAACAACTTATTAAACCCGAACACGACACTGTTCTATTCCTTGCTTGTTTATAGTCACGTACGGTTCTGCGGCGGTGTTGCCAGATTTTATAGATTTATCCTAATTACCTGTCATATTTTATTCCTAACTTTATCTGAAAAATACCAAGAAAAAAAGAACATGGCACCATTGTGGCAAGAAAAGACTATCTGCGCATGTACAAGTGGTAGGTGAATGTTCGCTATGTGGGGTCATTTCAACTCAATCTCGGATGAACCTATTGGCGTTCTAGTATTTATTATTATTCTGTGGTGTCCCCACAACTCTGTTAGTTATCACCATGAAACCCAGAGTGCATTAATAGGTAGCAGTCAGTCGAGCTGTCAGGTGAAATGTCTATAACTGTATTCTTTGTGAAAATAAATATAGTAAAACGTAGAAGAACATTTAACAACGAACGTCAATAAATAACCAACTTTTAACAAAGATTACACTTATATTTCAGCTGACAACTCTACTGACAGCTACCTACAACAATCTTCTGGTTTTCAAGATAACAACTAACAGAGTTCTGGGGGATTTGGGACTTTACACCACATTTGTGTATTACAATTTATTAAATGATAAAAGCTTGTCACGAGATTTGCACATTTCATAGAAAACATTTTTTTTTATAAAATTACTTACAAATGAGTATGTCAAGCAAGTCTAGTTAGTACACAGGTAAATCTCGCGACAAGCTTTTATATCATTTGTCACGTGCCTATTTTCTCCCTTCTACCGTTCATTATAATTGTCTCGGGTGAGTTTCGTATTCCTTGTTGCATACAGTACACTATGCTGTAATTCAAATATATCATTCGTTGTAGATGATGTTGCATAACTTAAAGGGATAGGATTATCGTTTGGTTTGCAATTTCTGTGTGGATGCGACTGGATATCCACACGAACGAGGCACAGATTTGAGAAGATTGTGGGTTGACGTTTATTTCGCGCCATTTTTCTTGATTTCCGATATAGGAGCGGGAGTCGTGTTTTGAGAGTCTTGGAGGCCAGGTGTCGGTAAAAGTTGTTGGGGACGGTGTGTTATTAGCACGTGTGCAGAACCTCTATGGGATTTCTTTCATATCTGGCTGTATTTGGGCCATCTTAATTGGATTTTGAAGAAAAACCATTTGATTTTTAACTTGACCATTTTGTCTTGCCTTTGTTGTGGAGATTTCTTTTGGATTTCTGGCGTCAAGTTAAAATAACCGTTATCGAGATTTATTTGAGGGAAGCCATTGTTATCTAACCAGTGCCGCCCCCATAATCTAACCAGCCACAGGAGTAGGCCTCAGGAGTAGGCCACAGGAGTACATGTGAATTCGCATACCCAAAGGTTATCAGTGATTTATTTTTAAATATATAACGCTGTGTCTCATTTCGACACCACCAGTAAGTTCTGTTTCAGTTTATAAGTATAGTACTTTGTGAATTCGTATACCCAAAGGTTATAAGTGATTTATTTTTTTTAATATATAACGCAGTGACTCATGCTGACACCACGATTACGTTCTGTCTAGTTTATTAGTATAGTACATTGTTGGAAACTATCTATTGCATTAGATAATATGCCAAAACTAAACTTGTATTAAAATAACCTTCTCAATAATTCTTTATATCCAAGTAAAAAAATATTTTCTTCCTACTTATTTGTAAATATCCTACAATCCTGATATTTTAAAGGACAACCATTGTATAGATATTTTTAAATGAACTCGATTGTTTTGGCAGTAAAAATCTTTTTCTAAACGGTTAACTAGTGAATCTTCTTTGCCTTTATGTAAATGTTTGAATTAGTGTTACTAATGAGTTAACTTATATATATATATATATATATATATATATATATATATATATATATATATATATATATATATATATATATATATATATATATATATATATATATATATATATATATATGTTTTACCTCTTGTTCTTTGCCTTTATGTAAATTTTTGAATTAGTGTTATTAATGAGTTAATTTATATATGTCTTACTTTTTGTTGTAACTTGGTAAAGTCTGTTACTCTTACTGCTGTTATGGTCAGTTTATAAAGTTGTAAATTTTACATTTTTGGTTTGTTTTAGCAAGAAAATTTTACCATAGCTGTTAATTTTGACTATATTTGTTATGATGTTGCTATTGTACTGTGTACCTTAATTATCTATTGTGTGAGTAAAGTATCCAACATATTTTTGCTATAATTTTATTTATTTGGTTCACCATAATCATAGTTGTTTATCTTGTGTCTCTGCTAGTGCCTATAAAATCTAGGGGTTTCCGGCTTATACCGTTTAAGTCGGTGGCGCAGCTCACTTTATATTTTTTTTCTTCTACCCTCTACGGCTGAGCTCGGGCATAATTTGCCAGTAGAGAAACCGCTAGCAGAGTACTCTTTAGAGAACGAAAAAGACGTGGCACATTTAATAAATTGTGTAATACATGTACTAAATTGATTGGTTTGATTTAAATCAAAGTTTATTTTTTTTAGGGCACTTAAATAAAAGCTTGTTTTTAAAAATTATTTTTTACTCTTTATTTATTTTTACAACTAAGAGTTAGCCCGATGGTTTTGCCAAATGAAAAATTGCCGCTACACGTTTAGAAATTGTCATGTAATTTTTTTAAAATGACACCCCACATTTTTTTAATACATATCTATTATTTTTTAAACACATTAAGGGCGTGCTGATTTTTTAATTACGTTTGTTTCACTGCAGGGATACAATTTATTTTTTAATTGCTGCAATATGTTGACATTTTTACGATTATGGTTATATTATGGTACTGACATTAAAATACAATATCGCTGTTAAGAATTGCGGTGGTTCAGATGGCACATATGAATAATAGTTTTTAAGGCTTTTTATTAAGAAAAATTATTGCCTTTTAAAACTGCTGTGATAGCGTAGAAAAATGATAAGTTATCGTTATAGCTGGCTGAGAAAAGAAAACAATCTATCCACAGAGAGATGTAGGTTTGTAATAAATTGTGAACCTGACCGTAGATGTGTTTTGTAAAAATTGTGTTTTCAAATATGTAAGAAATAATAAATACTTTTATAACGGTATCACGAACTCTTACATTATTTTTTATCTTTGAATGCTTCTTTAGCAGTAATTTTTAAGTATCAATAGTAACTGTAACCCTATTAGAACTAGATGTGCTTAAAAATTATCATTTGTAAGCAAATGGTTACAACATTTTTGTAAATTAATCAAAAAGTTATGACGATAAATATTTACTTGCTTTTTGGTAACTACACTACACTACACTTATAACTAGTCACATTCATCCTCATTCTAATCAAATTATAATCTTATCTAACAAACATATTTTACTTGTATCACCAACTCAATATTACTATAATCTTAGAAGCATAGAAGTTTCTTGTGTCCTTATTAACAAAGCTAGATGAAGAATAGTATAGAAAACTTTAAATTTCAGGGATAACAGTACTATTTTGCTCTAAACAAGCAAAATGTTAAGCAAATATGTCAGTTTTTTGACTAAAATGCTGGATTTCATTGGATTATTTTAAAAATATCTATGAATAAGAAACTGCTCATTAATTTATTAATTTGAGTTAGGAGGTTTACGTTTAAATGTCATTTACAAAAATGTGAATTCAATAATCTGGACTGAAAGAAAGGAAACACAAATCCTAATAAAATCACTGCATGCATTTGCTTACGTTTTAAAAGTCAAGTTTTAAATACAGTCAAAAATGTTGAGCATTACATACATACATATAGTCACTTCCTTTCACTTGCTACGGTGCTTACACACATCTTTCGCCTTTTCCGCATTCAACAGTGCTCTTAAACATGCTCGTCGGTTGTTGGTACTCTTGACCTGACCTTTCTTCAAAACAATGTCGATCTGATCGAGATATGTTTGCTAAGCTCGACCTTTACCGACTTTCTCATTCACATTCACCTTATAAATCTGTTTCTTTAGTATTTTTTATTTACCCTATTTACATTTCAAAACTATCTAATTATTTCTTTATCTATCTTTCACATTACTGAGTTTCCTTACTCCAATATTCCTTACTTTATTCATCAGTCACTTCGGCTATACTTCTCAGACTACTCATCTACGCAGCGTTAATTTTTTTAATTAGATTAGTATTCCAAATTGTGTTACTTATATGTTTTTAAAATATATAAAGTAAAAATCTGGAACTGGTTTTTTCCACTTATGTTAAATAAATCATTTTAAATTGTTTTTGTTGAGTTGGGACATTACTAAAATCGTATAAAATATTTAATTTTTCTCCAAAATTGCTGTTATAATTTTAATTGTACTAACAATAACGTCATCTAGTGGTCATGCGGTAAAACTTTAAAATTATACATAAAGATGATAAATTATTATTTATTCATTATTTTTCTTAGAGTACTTGCAACACAAAATACCTCATATGCTTTAAATAAAATATGTTAGAATTAGTGAGTTTATTATAATACAAACGAACCATTCGCAACTTGAACATAAATTACCACGTAAGTTCTCTCTACTTTCGAATGTATGTAGATGCAATGCAAGCGCATTTAAATTTTAAACTTGGCACTGCGATTTACTATTGCTATAACTTGATTAATTATTTCACAAGCATAAGAGTAGTGTCGTCTAAAGGGAGTGATATCAACTGTAAAGCAATTCCAAAGTTAATTAATTTTCACGTTAAATTTATAACAATAACATCTAGCTAAAATACCAAATTAGATGTAAGAAGTGGTCAGTGAAGTATTTGGGCACAAAAACATGTTAATAGAAGATTGATTTAACACCGGTTACAAAAATGTTAAATGATACAAATTAAATGATAAATTAAATGATACAATTTAAATTGTTTTTGTTGAGTTGGGACATTACTAAAATCGTATAAAATATTTAATTTTTCTCCAAAATTGCTGTTATAATTTTAATTGTACTAACAATAACGTCATCTAGTGGTCATGCGGTAAAACTTTAAAATTATACATAAAGATGATAAATTATTATTTATTCATTATTTTTCTTAGAGTACTTGCAACACAACAAAATACCTCATATGCTTTAAATAAAATATGTTAGAATTAGTGAGTTTATTATAATACAAACGAACCATTCGCAACTTGAACATAAATTACCACGTAAGTTCTCTCTACTTTCGAATGTATGTAGATGCAATGCAAGCGCATTTAAATTTTAAACTTGGCACTGCGATTTACTATTGCTATAACTTGATTAATTATTTCACAAGCATAAGAGTAGTGTCGTCTAAAGGGAGTGATATCAACTGTAAAGCAATTCCAAAGTTAATTAATTTTCACGTTAAATTTATAACAATAACATCTAGCTAAAATACCAAATTAGATGTAAGAAGTGGTCAGTGAAGTATTTGGGCACAAAAACATGTTAATAGAAGATTGATTTAACACCGGTTACAAAAATGTTAAATGATACAAAGTGAGGGGTTTCCCACGATGAAAATTATTAATTAACCATGTTACACGATTATCAGGAACAAATAAAAAAAAAAGAACTTCATTAAATCAGATAGTCAAGCGGCAATCAAAGCTTTGGCATCACGAAGAATAGACTCAAAAATTGTCCGAGAATGTGCCGGAAACCTACAAACCTTGGCTAACCATACAAAAAGCAAACAATGCTGAGGTGTCTAGAAAAAAAAAATTAGACCTCTTCCACAACTCCTATTTACTTATTATTCATTCATTCATTCATCAGGAACAAAAGTTTTATAAGCAATAAAGACACTGTAAAAGAGGCAACATGAAGTGATTGCAGTAGACATTTTTTGACGGTGGCATAAATAGGCATTTATGATTGTTTATGATTCCTACATTATTTTTAATAATATTTGTTTAAGCACATTTATGAGTGAATTTTTGTAAAACCAATATTTTTACCACCTTTACTTTTCGAAAACGTCAAATTAGGCTATTAATATAAAATTAACTTAGTTATGGCATTACCAAATTTTTAATTTTAAATCCATAGTTTATTTTTATTTAAAATGTATAAAAAAACCAACAATATATACGTAAGTGGCTTAAATTATTGGTGGTTTTTGTTTGTAAATATGTGCATTGATTAGTTAAAGATTGGATAAAAACAAAATTATCATTAATGTTAGTTTCACAAAATTGGAAAGTCCTAAATGTCCGAGCTGTCCTAATGTGTAAAGAACCATTTGTGGTACTTATTAATTAAGCAAAAAAACAAAGACAGCTCATTGAGGCCAAATTATACTTTAATATTCTTCAATGGTTTTTAAAAGAGAAGAAAGCATGACAAACTGAGGTTAAAGAAGAAAGAGTTTAACAAGTGAATAAGTTTGTATGCTTGGGTTTAATGTTTACAAGAGACGGAAAGTATGACTGTAAAATTAAGCAAAAAATGTTGGCAAGGAAGCAAATGAATGGGAGCCTGCATTACTCTATGAGCAGCCAGATCGTGTCAAAAAAGCATGATTGGTTGTGCATTGAGAAGTGTTGGTCCCTACACTTTAATATGGTAGTGAATGTTGAATTTGGCAGAAAAAGCTCGAAAGTTAGATCAATGCTGCGGAGATGAGTAGTCTAAGAAGTGTAGCTGTAGTGACTCTGATGAATAAATAAAAAAAAGTGTGATTAGGAAAACTGTGGTGTAAAAGAAAGTACAGTAACAAAGGTAGATAAAGAAATGCTTAAATGGTTCGGACACCTAAAGAGGAAGGATGAAAGAAAATTGACGAAACAGGTTTATAAGGCAAGTCGGTAGAAGTTGACCTAGGCCAACGTATCTCGACCAGATCGAAATTGTTTTGAAGAAAGGCCAGGTTAACAGTACCAGCAATCGACGAGCATGTATAAAAGCGCTGATGAATGTAGAATCGTAGGCATTTTTATTCATACAACGGTAAGGACCTGTGAGTTTAGGGTGTGCAATTAAGCAATAAAGGCACGGACGCTATAACCGATAAGTAGTAGAATAAATACACCTAAATGGACCCTGGCAGTAAACGTGGGAAAAACCAACATATGTGCAAACGAGCCAGGTATGACACCAGATGTCTTTTATGATTAGACCACTCCAGAGCGGATGGTCGAATGTCGTTCAAAGAGCATCACTCCAGGCCAGTTTTAGTTCGGACACCGTGTAAGAAAGGTCGGCTGATCTCAGCGACTTACCCTTATGTATAACACTATCTACTGGTACATACTTATAAATCAATGTTTAAAGTAATTTTATAAAATATACGAGTTTAAGTTCAAACCCACTCGGAATTGATTTCCTGACATCACTTACATTGCTTACAGAATATGCGAAAGATGTGTGTAAGAACCGTAGCGTAGTGGAAAGAAATTTTTTCTGACTATCCCTATGGCAAAAAGGCGTAACTATATGATTTGTTTGATTTAAAAGCATTTGCTCGATTAAAAAAAATGAATGATATAAAGTAACTTCCAATTTTTGTTTCAGGTAAGCTCCATTTCAGTATACTCTCAAAATAACCTAATAGTAAGATTATCCCATATATGTTAAAATAGTTTAAAAAACTTTTTATTTTCATAGGACCCATAAAGTTTGTGACGACGACATTTAGAACTATTATCTTGCATAAATTATTATTCCATATCAAAATGTTTTTACATACTCAATACAACTGGTCGAAATTTTAAAATTTTACAAAACTCGAATCTGATTTTTTTATATAATATATATACAATAAAGTTTCCACTTACAGAAAACCAGCGAAAACTAATTTTACGAATACGAACATTCAAATTACTCTCCTGAGTTTTGAGCTGTGTGTGTAAAGTTACGAAACAAGGAATAATAAGAAGTGAAAAATGTACTAATTTTATAAAAAACATTGAAAACCTAGAAAGAGTTAACCAATAAAATTTTCCATGCTTACATTTGAATTAGAAATTATATCAATAGAGACAAAAAAGGGGTGCATACTTTTTTAATTTTGTTTTACCAAAAATTTACATTTTTCTTTGGTTAAAGCAATATTTGTAGCAATTTATGTTTAATTTATTAAGTCATGAAGTCATTTTTAGATGCACATACAACAACCATTAAAATAAATTTGGAAGGGACCGGATTGTTGGTACGCAGGAAGCCGGTTTTAAAAAAAAATTTTAACCGCATAGTACGCAGTAAGTCAACAGTGTTACGAGATTGGTCCAGGTGGTATTAAAAAGAAATTTTTGATGTATCTGGATAACCACTAACAACTTCATATCGTCAGTTTTTACAACACAGTCGATTAAAAATGCGTGGTTGAGAGTTTTAAGGTATTAAAATATTGCTGAAATACTCGCTATTGGGATTGGTTCATATAGACCATTTTTAGGTAGGTAATGAGCTTTTAAAAAGTACATTTGACACTTACGTTAGTAAGTCGTTGGCGTAATCTTCATCTTTACCCAATTAAAAGTCAAGAGCAATTTTACACGAGAGACCAGAGCAGTGTTTGCAAATCAAGCAGTTCAGGCCAGATTTCCGACAGCGAGCATGCTGCATTGTAATCTTTTTTGCATGAACACGAAACCGTTATCAGCAACATATCGGGTGCTGCATCCTTTAACATTGTTATAGGCAATAAGCCAGACGAGCCGTTTTTTCAGCACCATTGGTAGGGGTTTGTTTCGTTTCCTAGCCAAGCTTGCACTTGATGGTATGTGCACATTGAGTGCCACCTTGCTGGCATCTGTGCTAAGTTAAACGATTTATTTAAGGCCCATTGGGCATCTGTCTGTATAGTGCCAAGATTAACTGTTCCTCTGTCTATTCTATCAGGTCTTAAGAAACTAATGACTCGAGAAAAGTAGCTGCTTGTACTTCTAGGTATGTATGTTGTTCAATGAAAGATAATAATTTTCCTTTGCCTGGACCAAAAAAGAAAGGTGGTATTACATCCAGTAAATGCATGGATGAAGAGAATAAGTGTGGGAAGGAACAGTTTGAGTACCATAAACCTGCTTTTTTCTTTCTCCTATTAAAAATTGTGTTTGTTCCATATATGTTGTTGATGTACTAACTGGTTGAGGTGTTATAAAACTACATATTTTATTTGCAGTATCTGAGTTATTATTTTCGAAATCATCAACGTACCCCTCAGCCACAGTAGTTGATCACCAACCGCCATTGCGTTTCAGTGCTGTTATATCCCCTCCAGCATCTACTAATAAAGTTGCGAAAACAATGCCCTGTATATAAATTAAAGTCTGGTGATTTTAAAAATTTAGCATTGTCTTAAAATTAAAAGAATACTATTGTTTGCGATGTATTGGTAGGACGAAGATTTAAATATTTCTTAACTATGCTATAAAAATTTACCGTAATAGTGAATTTTCCGGCAAGTTTTGTTTTTGTATTTGGTACACAGATCAAAAAAATAAATCCATGGTCTTCTTAATCTGTAATTTGCATAGAGTGCAATTCTGCTGCACGACAAGCACCCATAATGCCAAGTATTAAAGCAACCTAAAATAAATTATGTAACTGACTAGATGATAAAAACGATTGAAATATTGTGAGATCTACTACCTTTGTCGCCAGATATTTCTCATCAGGAGCTTCATTTATGAAAGTATTAAGTTGTACTGGCGTAAAAGCTTTTGTCTTTTTAGCTATTTGTTTTTCTGATTGGCGTTAAGAACCGCACGTAATTTCAAATATTTTTCTATATTGATTCCATTTTTTATGTTGAATGTGCTTCTTAGCATGGAGTAAAAAGTCCATAAATACGATGCCTTATAATATTTAGTGCTAAGTTCACTAAAATATGCCAAAAGAACGTTCTCTGTGAACGATGACTTAATGTTTTTACTGCTACACCAATCTTCAAAATTTTTGTATAGAACTTTATATTTGTTTTGGGATTTTTCGGGCAATAAATGCTGTATAGTTACATTAGCTGCTTGTCTTTTTTCTGGAGGTGTACATAATAATTCATCTTCACTATCTGAATTTATCTTTTTCAGCAAAAAATTCACAATAATTGGGTATCAACTTAATTTGAAAACGTCAAAATTATTCAAGTGACATTACTCCTCTCATTAACAATAATGGACTGTTTCTTTACGGCCAACTGGCTTGTACAGAAGCACAGAGCCACCTTAATATTCGGTTCGTAAATATTTCCAAGAATCTTTTCCGATCTATTGTAGTGAGTTATAAAGGTGAGTTATTATAACTCATGTTGATTGTTTACAGATACTATTTATTGTTTAAAAGCAATTAAATAATGAATATATAATTCAATAGGAGCAGAAAATAGTATATTCTTCAACGAGCGTATAATGATGGCTATTATTCTCAAAGATAAAAATTTCTAAAAAACCGCAGGCGAGTTTTGGAATCATCCGAGAGAATAATAGCCATTATACGCCAGTAGAAGACTATAATTTCTCTACGACCATCGCAGACCATCACTATCACTCGTTAAATTCTCCATCTTATTGTCATAATCGCACAGTCAAAATGACAGTCCATCAAAATGAACATGACATTCGCGATATCGAGTTAAAGGAGCACCCATGAAAAAGCTGTTCTATTGCAGTTTCCTCATTGGTCTCAGCCTGTTGGATCCTGAATATTGAAATTGGTGATTGGTTTTCAGCTGTTAAATAATGTATCTAAGGAATTATATCCATTCATCAATAGATAACGCATATGTAATTGTTGTAGAATCCAATAGTACTGGAGAAAAATTATTAATAGCTTTTTAAAGATTACATTTTTGGGAAAATGTAAGTATTTTTAATGGTAAAGCGTAGTTAAAATTAAAAATGAAAAAAATTATCACGTAAATCAAATCGGGCGATATATTGAGATCAGTCCAGGTGTCAGTCGAAGACGTAAGCCGTAAAGTTTTGACAAAAAAATTGATTGATATCAAAATAATTTATCATCATAAATTTTCAGTGCATACCACCCAATCATTCTCAAATTATCGTAACAATATGGTGTCGCTAAAAGTTTTAGGAAAATGTTTTTGCAAATTAGTGAGACACGATGACATTGTCGTTCTGGGCATGGGTATTTGCTGCTTCTTTATCGCCTGGATAGCCTTTTCGAAATTCTTACAGATCATATTTTTACTTCTGTGGCCCGCAATATTTGTAACGTTGATTATATTTTTCGTACCACCTCTTGTTAAGAATTTAGTGAACCAAAATGAAGAAGATCCATTAAACGATCGCAACGAAAGATTTCAATGTGACTAATAAGATAATTATTCTCGAAGAAGAAATGAACCTGCGGTTGTGGGTGAAGAAAATTTAATCAAATACGACTAGCAACATTTGGTAAAATATTTATTATAATCCATCTATCTTACTTTTCTTTAAATTTTATTAAATTTTATCGATAATTTATGTATGTCTTTATAAAAATTTAGAAAGTCTCTTGTTTATTGTAAGATGCTTAAAATATAATAAAAAATAAACACTAGCTACAACTTACACTTTTGGCAAACTTGCAGAAAGATATTTTTCACCTTGTTCTTAAGAATAAGAAAATTTTAAAGTATCCAATTCAGTTACATAATAAGACATTTTAGTTAATTAAATTAAAGGTGAATTTAATTTAAATGATTGTAAGAGCTTTAAAGTTAATATTGACAACATGTTTTAATAAAATTTACTCCACACACACACACAACCATAGACGTATCCTCAGATAGATTTTTTTGTAAATGTGAACGATTGAGCAAAGCTTATGAACATATTTTACCAACTGTTGCAGTCTTATCTAAAGAGGAAAAAAGTAACCGCAAAAGAGGTGCTCATACTTCATAGATAACCAAGTAAATAAATACACTAATTTAAATTTATAAGCCAAAACGCAAGCAACAGCCAATTGTATCGTATTATGTAGCTCATAAGTATTAAAAAATAAAAAAAATCAACTATCCAATTACTCTATTTATTTAATAATCAAATAATATTTATAATTTTGGAAAATTGTGAGGTGTTTAATGGCAAATTTAATTTAATTTAATCGTACTTAATTAATTTTATTTAAAAAAATGTTATATGATATTTATAGGTTTCTACTATTCTATGTTAATTATCCAATTGCAAGTAAGGTTTCAATAAACCTTGTTTAAGAGCTAATTTTTAAAAAAATAATATATATATATATATATATATATATATATATATATATATATATATATATATGGTAAATTGTCAATCATCAAACGACGTCAAAGTTTAAGAAACTTATTTCCTTTAGCTGTCTGTAATATATGCATAAAATTGCTAAATCAAAAAGAAAAAGTGAAGTAAAACCTTTTACCCTTGTTATAGACATTGACATCTGCTCCATTTTCAATTAAAGCGGCAACAATGGCGTCGTAAATTTCCTCTTGCTTTATGCACACAGCCAACAATAGAGGCGTATTTTTGCTGCTATCTGTCTCATTGACGTTGCAACCATTTTTCAAAAATTCACGTACTGCCAGAATGTCACCATTTATAACGGCATCGTGTAGGGTGGCAAAGCGATTTTTCTAAAAAAAAAATTCTACAGTAGTTGTTTTCAATATCTTAATCTAATAAAAACTTTAAATTAAATTTTTTCATCATTAATTCTTTACTCGAATAATTAGGTTTATATTTGATTTAATAGACAGGTCTTTAGAGCTGGTCATGGCACAGGCAAATTGGGATTATTTTGGATTACACTATTTTATAACATTTTCTACTTGTAGATGAAATCAATGCCTATCGGAAAAAAAATTAACCCTATGTTGGATAATAAAGTGAAATCAATTTGGGGCGTCAAAGTTTTTTAAAAATTATAATGTTTGTATTTTACAATTTTTTGCACATATTTGTATTAAAAAAACCATGGTATTTATAGGATTCTTAATCAGCGGCGTTTACCATATTCGTAGGTTTTTAGGTAAAAAATCTGATAGGAGTGTAGAAATGAATTTTTAAAAAATGTTGACATATATGTTGTGGTAATTCTGCAATAAAATAAAAACTATGTTCCATAATCCTTTATTATTTTTACCTAAGAAATTCTTCAGTTCCAAAAACTAACAAATTTTATTGCTGAAGCCACACGCTCCTATTTTTTTGATATCAGTAAGTTTTCCACGAGGTCATTTATTTTACTTTGTGAAATCAAGTATTGTTCTTTATCATTAAATTTACATCTACAAAGATTATCATCCTCAAAACATTTTTATGTTGATGGTCAACATAAAAATGTTTTGACATAAAATAAGTTTTTCCAATTTAGTATTAATAGACTTAAAAAAGGCCTATGACATAGTGATGAGGAGTGAATTGTGGTCTACATTGTCTATGTATGGGGTGAGTGGTAGTTTAATACGAGCACTGAAATGACTTTACGAGGCTTGCACTGCTTGTGTCAGGATAAACGGAGCTTGCACGGACTGGTTTAACATCGAAAAAGGTGTGAGACAGGGATGTGTGGCTTTACCTTATACATAGACAATTGTTTAAAAGATCTGAAAGAGAGTGCGTATGGATTAAAAATGAATGATTTGATCGTCAAATGCCTTCTTTACGCGGATGATCAAGTCATATTAGCGTTATCTGAAGAGGAGTTGCAGGCGATGGTTAATGTTATGCATGATTCCCTGAAAATCAAAGGAATGAAAATTAATGTGAGCAAAACAAAAGTAATGGTTTTTGAAAGAGAAGAAAGCATGACAAACTGTGGGGTTTCGATTGAGGGAGAAAGAGTGGAACAAGTTAATGAATTTGT